>CM046882.1:98640055-99845888 GCA_025667525.1 Glebionis coronaria | reverse complement strand
CTTTACCCTCACCTGACCAAATGCAAATAGACCAAAATCCCTTTGACGCTGACACATCTAATGTGGGCGTTGATGTGCCTATTTCCACCGCTGACACCCAACCATCACAATCTCAAACACCCCTTAACCAACCCACATCTACACCTTCTTCCACACCATCTTCCACACCACCTGAATATAGGTTGTTTAAACGCCAAAGGACTGCTGGAGTGTTCTCCTCTGGTGGTCCTAGCCATGAAGCAGAGAGAACCACCACCACAAGTGTGGCTGGTGACCTGGATGAGGCTGGGACTATTGGTTCTGGCTTAGAAGCTGGCCAAGGCAGTCCCACCATAGTTAAGTCCTCATCCATGCCCAATGAATCTGACTTGGGAGGTCAAATCCCCATTTCAGAAGAGGGCAGACTGGAACCAATGACGCTTTTGGAATTGACGGCTGTCTGCATTAGCTTGCAAAAGCAGAATGCAGACTTGGTACAAATTGTCAGTAACCAAGGCCTTGAACTCAAGGAATTGAGGGAGAGGATTGTTGTTTTGGAAAGTGTTCATGCAAAGGGAGGTATGGAGGAGTCTTCCAAAGGGGAGGAAGATCAAAGAAATCTGAGTGATAAGAGCAGTCAAGATGGTCAATCATTGGATGTTGCTGAAGCTCTTACTACTTTGAAGGAACAAACAGGTTTTGATACGTCCTTGATCTCTCCAACCAATTTGAATTTATCATTTACAGATATGTTGAGAGAGGTTACACAAGGCGCTGAGGGAAAATATTTGAGCGTTGACAAGACAAGTTTGGACGCTGATAGAAGTATTTTGGGCGCTGATAGAGGAAATTTGGGCGTTGACAGATCTGCATATGGAGGTGATGTATTCCAGTCATCATCTATCATCAAAGATGTTCCTACTCAGGTATTATCATCTACCTTACCAACAATTGCACCATCAGATAAGGGTAAGGGTAAGTTGGTAGAAGAAATTGTTCCAAAGAATGCAGCTCAGGTTGAATTTGATAGAATATTGGCTGAGCAAATGATGGAACAAGGTGAAAAGGAAAAGTCACCATTTGTTGTGACTTCTGAAGAAGAAAGTGATGGAGCTAGCTCAGATTCAAGTGTGATGATTGTTGAACCAGAAAGACTTGAGTATGGTGATGAGCTTGCTAGGGAAAAGCTGAGAGATTTAAAGTTGCAGATTGATTTTGATATGCCAGAGGTGGTTCAGATGTACAATTCTTGGGAAGAAAGCTGTATGGATAATCCAGACATGACCATTTCAGATCAGATATGGGGTTTGGAAATTCTTCTTAGAGTTCAGAAGGATTGTAAGGTGATTTTGAAGCACAAGGCAAGCAACATTCTCTCTGAGTTGAAAAGGGATAGAAGGAAGCTCTACTTTATGTTGCTCAAATGTCATGGAGTTGGATGGACACATCAGAAGCTGAAGGCTTTGACATTTGATGAGTTGGAACATAGGGCTTATCCTATTTGGGTGAAAGTGCAGGAAGAAAACACTTTCAGACTTCTTTCAGATGAAAGAAAGGAGCAACTTGCAGAAGAGATGGAAATCAAGAAAGCTATGATAGTTCCCAGACCAGTAAAGAAGGGATTTGTACTTGAGTTTCCAAAAGATATGGATCAACTATATCCAAGTGAATCAGTTATTAGAAAGAGCCTCAAGCTCTCCCCATTAGAAGCTTCAGATATGGTGCATGTGTTACCACTAGATTCCAGGAATCCAATTGTGAGTTATGATGAAGATGAATGTGGATTCTGGAAAATTGGAAGATTTGGCAAAGAGGTACACACTTTTACCACTCTCATATCTTTATTTGCAAGTTGTGATAGAGAAGACTTGGTGGACCTTTGGAGGTTGCTAGAGACCAAGTATGAGGCTGAAGCACCAACTTCAGTCAATGGAATAAAACTTTGGACCACATTCAAAAGAATGTGTGGGACAAAAGAAGAAGATCCTGAAATATGGAAGGATCTTGAAGATGACCTCAGTGGTCTTCAATGGAGGTTATATTCAGCTGCTGGTGTATACCATTTGAGTTCTACAAAGTTTGCTGAGTATTTACTTGTAGATGCTCAGTATTTCATATCCAAGGCTGTTTTGGAGAAGATGAAGGACACCCAGTTGGAGATAGACTATACAAGTGACGTGGCAAAGAATTTGATCAGATTTATTTATTACCAATATGATAAGGTTTGTCAGACTCCTCCAAGTTCTTAATGTTTATTCAGAAACTTGATCATAAGAGTGGATATCAAGTTTAGGGGAGGATTGTTGGGAATAAATTAAGGCCAGAGCACTTGAACGCTGACAAGAACAACTCAAGCGTTGACAAGAGCAAAGTGAGCGCTGATAGCATAAGCGTTGACAAGTTAAAGTCAAGCGTTGATGGATTGAAGACAAGCACTGATAGAAGATGTGAGCTACACGTTTATTATATTCTAGAATACTTCTAGTAAGGATAGAGACGACAATGTATTTTCTATGTTTATCTTTACCTAGAATAGTTGATTCGTAGTTTATTGTACAAGACTTCTTGTTCTATAAAAGAAGATCTTTTAGGTTAAAGTTAATATATAAGATTTCATAAGTATTCGCAAGTTAAACCTCTTTCATTGTAACCAAGTACGATTATTCTAATACAAGTGAAAGTTTGTTTAACATCTTTGTGTTTTAGATCAAGTGTTAATTCCGCATAACACTTTGTTACTTTATTCATAAGCAAAGGTTTCTCTACGTGTAGTACTTGATCTAATCTCGTATACACAAAGCTTAATCGATCTAAGTTTGGGATCAACATGTACTTCATACTTCAAATTTTGGGAAGACGTTCTTGAAATTATGGTCTTCTCTTCATATATTGGAATTTCTTCACTTGACGTTTTTGAGAGATTCTTCATATTTGGACCACGACTTCAGCATTTTTCTTCAATCTTTATTTTGGACTTTGATATACAACGATCCGCCTCCTTTTCGGACGTGGATATATTTATCCTCATACCTTGTTAGGGTATTTTTGGATAGACTTTCTCCATGATCTTTAGGGGAGTAATTGCTTTTCGTCGTGTGTCTCGATCCTTCATATTGATTTATGAATAATGATACTTCACATCATCTTGGATCTTTAGCAAAAATAGAGCTCCTCATGCCTTGTTAGGGCCTTTTTGGATATTCATCAATCTTCGCATCCCGCTTCAATAAGTTATGCCTTGGCTATGAACTCTTAATACAAGACATTTTGTATAGGGTTCTGATTTAACTCTCGATATCCTCTCGAATTGATCTCGGCCTTAAGTGGAATGATTTGTTCTTGGTTACTAAAAAGGAGTTGGTTTGTTTATCTATTTTTAAACTAATAATACTTAAATGTAAATGACGTTGAGTAACTTAAAACTTTGGAAGATTAACTAAATTGACAAGTTAAAATTGAGTGCTTGAAAACGTAAAGGAAAGATTAGAAAATTACTTTGAAAACTTAATTGAATTAATGCTTAAAAACTTGTTCTATCGGAATGTTGAAAATAATTACTATCGGAATACCTAAAAGTCAAAAGCATCGGAATGTACAAAAATGGTCCATCGGAATGTATTTGTTAACCACCATCGGAAAGTTCAAAATCCAAACTGTCGCAATGATGCTGTTGGAATGAAGACGATCGGAATAAAGCTGTCGGAAAGTTCTAGATCGGAATGTTGCAAATAAAAATTGGCCAGAGTTTCGACTAAACAAGGGACCTTAATCCCGTCGGAATGTGCGATCGCAATATGCGATCGCAATCCCAGATCGGAATAGGGGGGTTTACAACCTATCGCAAAGTAAAACCCCTTATGGGTTATTGCGATACCAAGTAATGAAGTTCCGTCGGAATGTGTTAAAACCCTCTTATTGCGATGAGATGAATGCAGTTCCGAAATTGGTGGAAAGCTAAAAACTCAATAAGCAAAGGAAATAAGCTAGGGGATTCGAAATCTAAACACTTCAAAAAGATTAAATTTGATAACTTTTTGAAAACAAGTAACTTTAAAACTTAATAAACAAAACTTTTCAATGATTAAAACTTTGAAGAAATCCGAAAATTAATAAGCATAGGCAAGCAATCAACCGATAAGCATGGAAAGCTTACGGCTTAATCACGTCCTAGAGCTTAAAAAGAACAAGAAAGATTAAGCTAAAAGTCAAGAACACATCCAAAAATCCCAACCGTATGGATTTCAACAATCGGATCAAGGATTTGACAAATCAAGAAAAGTAGGAAAAGATTAAGGAACTTAAAAGCATAAACTTGATTAAGATTAATGAAATCAAAAGTACAAGAAAGCTTAAATTTAAAAGATTAAATCAAAAGAAAAGTTTAGTGAGAGAAAGTATTGAACTTTCTCTCTCTAGAAACTAGGGAGAAAATGAAAATGCTAAGACTAGCTAAAACTAAGTGTGTGAAAATTTGTGAGGTGAAGGCTTTATATAGGCGTGTGTATGGTGTTGATGGGCTTTTGATTAGGCTTTGATTTGGGCTTCTTTTTCTTCTTTCTTCTTAAGTCTTCATGCGTCTTTAAATAAACGTTTTCGACTTGGATTTGAGAAGTGTCGGTGAATAATTCCAACTCGTCTTATAATCTTTTATTTAATAGACTCGAGTTCTTCGACACAAATGAATCTTCCATTATTGGCTCTATTCTTCGATAAATCTTCAAATAGGCACAATGACTTCAAATCTTTTGCACCTTTTGGACAATAGACTTCGTCTTGAGCCCTTTTCTTCGATAAAACCCGTGCAATACCATGTTTTCTTTAATATTCATCTGGTCAACTCTGAAAACACAATAAACACAAAAACCACGCATAATTCCAAACAAATGATATTAAATACGTGTTTTGGTCTCGTTTTAGCCCGATTTAAGTGGTAAAAGGATGGGTGTTTTCACACCTATCAAATCCCCTACACTTAACCATTGCCATGCCCTCATGCAATGCTTAGTGACAAAGCATAATTACACTTTTCTCATTATCAATTAACCTTGGCCTTATTAAAGTACTACTAAACAAAAAAAATTTAAGGTACTAAAAAATTAAAATTTTAATGTAAAAGAATAGAAAATAACTTATGTGGTAATCACTTGGAAAGAGATCGAGGACTTACATTAGGGCTTCGGTGCTGCGAAGATTTATCACCCTCAAGTTTCACGTTCCCCAAACTAAGCTTAAAAACGAGATCATTGTTATTATAAGTTAGTAATTCAAACACTCACACACATGGCTTAATTAAATGCTTAAACCCCCTTATTCCTAGGTGTATCTCTTATATTTTATTTTTGTCTTAGAATGATCATGAAGATTCATTTTTGGACTTATTTCGATAGTTTATTAGGGCTGAAAGCAAAGTAGGACGATTTGATCAATAGTTAGCTAAAGGACAAAATCTTTTAAAACTGCTTCTCGGGATATCAAAAAGTTCATATCTTGGCATAACTCGGTTCGCGATTTGAGACCTTTCTCGGGCCGATATTTGGCATGTACTTCATACTTCATATCTTGAGAGACGTTCTTGAGATAATGGTCTTCTCATCGTAATAGAGTTTCTTCACTTGGAGACTTTTGAGGGGTACTCCAACTTTGTTGACCACGACTTCATGATTATTTCTTCAATCTCTAATTGGGATTTTGAGATACAACGATCCGCCTCCTTTTCGGACTTGGATCTATTTATCCTCATACCTTGTTAGGGTCTTTTCGGATAGACTTCTCCATGATCTTTATGGGAGTTGATTGCTTTTCGTCGTGAGCCTTGATCCTTCATATTGATTTAGGGAATAATGCTTTTCACATCACTTTGGATCTTCAGCAATAAAATTGAATCCTCATGCCTTGTTAGGGCCTTTTCGGACTCGCCAATCTTCGCGCCCCGCTTCATAAGTTATGCCTTGGCTATGAACTCTCGTCATTACCGAGCAACTTTTAAACGATCTTGGGCTAGAAGCTAAGTAACTTTTCAAATCGTAAGACTTTACTTATTGCAGATAAATTATTAGCAAGTGATGGGAGAATAGGCAAATAATCACACCAAGTGAGCTTGCGCAAGAACACCGACTTATAATTGACTCTATCATTTCTCGTCCTCCACAATTTAAAATCTCAAGTAATGAGACTCGTGGACACTTAGCCTAGTAAACCAATTAAGGTCTACATGGTTAAGGATACTAGCTAGAATAAACTTGGATAAGTCTATTCGGGTTGAGTCAAAATAAACGCAACGGGCCTAATATGTCAAAGATTTCTAAACTAGCTACACCACTTATTAATATTTTTGACTTTATTGCGGGATATATACATATGAAAGCAATGATGAAAATTTAAAAATTACGACTAAATGGCCAAAGTTAATTAAAAATTTGAAAAATGTTGAAAAAGATGATTTTCCGGTTAAATGAAGGCATTTTCATGGAAAAGTCCACTTAAAACTTCGATAGAAGTCCCCCCTACACTTAAGATAAACATTGTCCTCAATGTTTAAGCATGTGGGAAAAGTTTCCCCTACACTTATGACATTGTGCACGTTGGTTAACTCGAGTTAAGGAAGAGACGACTAAAGTGATCAATTTCAAATGTGAGTATGAAGAAAATTGAATCACGATAGTTGAGAGATAGAACCGGATTTCGGATAACACGGGAGCACGGTTCTTCAAAGTTTCCAAGAGTGCACTTATCCCTGTAATCACATCACCACACAAATACAAACACCTATGCAGGGCCCCCTACACTTAGGAGGTTAAAACGTAAAAGGATAGATACTCGGGCTGCCTCCCGAGGAGCGCTTGTTTTTGATAACCGAGTCACGAGCCTGACTCGACCCAAAATTAGTTCATGGGGAACGTGGTGAGGGATGGAATCATCTCCTGAGAGATGTCCTCACCAAAGTACAGCTTCAGACGCTGGCCATTCACCTTGAAATTGGGTCCATTTGGCTGAGAAAGCTCAATGGTCCCATATGGAAAGATGTTGGCGACGGTGAATGGACCAGACCAGCGGCTCTTCAACTTGCCAGAGAAGATCTTCAACCGAGAGTTAAAAAGTAAGACTTGATCACCAACATGGAACTCTCGGTTCTTGATTTTTGCGTCATGGAGGATCTTCGTCTTCTCTTTGTAGATCAGCGAGTTCTCATAAGCTTCATTCCTCAGTTCATTGAGCTCGTTAAGTTGAATCTTACGATGATCACCAGCTTTGTTGATGTCGAAGTTAGCCCACTTTAAGGCCCAGTGCGCCTTATGCTCCAGCTCGATGGGAAGGTGGCATGCTTTCCCGTACACAAGACGATAAGGTGTACAACCGATCGGGGTCTTGTAAGCAGTACGGAAAGCCCACAGAGCATCATCTAACTTATCGGCCCACGCGGCACGATGCTCTCCCACAGTACGCTCCAAAATTCGCTTCAATCCACGATTGGATATCTCGGCTTGCCCATTGGTTTGGGGATGATAAGCGGTGGAAAGACGGTGATTGACACCATACTTGGCCATGACTCTTGCAAATTGATCGTTGCAAAAATGAGTCCCGCGGTCACTGATAATAGCACGAGGAACGCCGAATCGAGCGAACAGCGATTTCAAAAAGTTACAAACCACCCTTGCATCATTAGTAGTTAAAGCTTTGGCTTCAACCCACTTGGAGACGTAGTCAACGGCAACAAGGATGTATTTGTTTCCTTTAGATGAAGGAAATGGCCCCATAAAGTCGATACCCCAAACATCAAAGATTTCACACTCTTGAATAAAATTCTGAGGCATCTCGTCTTTATGTGTGATCGTGCCTTGTTTCTGGCAAGCATCACATTTTTTAACCATATCGTGAGCGTCGCGATAAATGGAGGGCCAATAAAATCCTGAATCAAACACTTTTTTGGCGGTGTAGTTGGGACCAAAGTGACCACCCGTGGGTCCTTTGTGGCAAGCATCAAGGATTTCGAAGGCTGCCGGTCCATCAACACATCGGCGAATAATCAAGTCAGCACATTGTTTGAAAAGATACGGGTCATCCCAGAAGTAAGTCTTTATGTCTTTGAAGAACTTCTTCTTTTGCTGGGATGTTAACCCGTCAACGAGGATTCCACCCGCCAAGTAGTTTGCAATGTCTGCAAACCACGGGGTTTCGTCAGCAGTAGAGTTTATAGACATTAAGGTCTCCAGGGGAAAAGAATCGTTGATTTCTTTGTTCGGATGATCCCCCTGGTAAGGATCCTCAAGTCTACTAAGATGGTCCGCGGCCAAGTTTTCTGCTCCTTTCTTATCACGAATTTCAATTTTAAATTCCTGGAGCAGCAAAACCCAGCGAAGAAGTCTTGGTTTGGAATCTTGCTTTGTCAACAAGTACTTCAGCGCGGAATGATCGGTATACACGATGGTGGTGGAAAGGACAAGATAGGGGCGGAATTTTTCAAAAGCATAGACAACAGCTAAAAGCTCTTTTTCGGTTGTCGTATAATGCAATTGTGCCCCAGTCATTGTCTTGCTAGCGTAATGGATTGGTTGGAAGTGTTTGTTCACTCTTTGTCCAAGAACCGCTCCAATAGCAAAATCGCTAGCATCGCACATCAACTCAAAGGGCAGCTCCCAATTAGGGGTAACCAAGACGGGTGCCTTAGTAAGCTTATCCTTAAGTGAGTCAAAGGCTTCAAGACACTCTTTGGAGAAGATAAAAGGAGTATCTTTTTCCAAGAGGTGGGTCATCGGGCGAGCGATTTGAGAAAAATCTTTGATGAATCGACAGTAGAAGCCCGCATGACCCAGAAAACTTCTCACACCCTTCACGGTTGAAGGTGGAGGCAACTTAGCGATAACATCGACTTTAGCACGGTCTACTTCAAGATCGGCTTTCGAGATCTTGTGTCCTAGGACGATGCCTTCTTTTACCATAAAATGGCATTTTTCCCAATTCAGAACTAGGCGAGTGTCTTCGCACCGCTTGAGCATACGTTCCAAATTGGCAAGGCACGCAGAGAATGAATCGCCATAGACCGAGAAATCATCCATGAATACTTCCATAGTGTCTTCCACCATGTCATGGAAGATCGCCATCATACACCTTTGGAATGTCCCAGGAGCATTACATAAACCAAAAGGCATGCGTTTGTAAGCAAATGTTCCATAGGGACAAGTGAATGTGGTCTTTTCTTGGTCCTTGGGATCGATGGGAATTTGAAAATACCCGGAGAAACCGTCTAAGAAGCAGTAATAGTCATTACCAGCTAGACGCTCGAGCATTTGATCCATGAAGGGAAGAGGAAAGTGGTCTTTTCTCGTGGCATCATTGAGCTTGCGATAATCAATACAAACTCTCCACCCAGTAACGAGACGAGTGGGAATCAACTCGTTGTGTTCATTGGGAACAACGGTTATTCCGCCCTTCTTGGGCACACAATGGACGGGACTCACCCAAGACGAATCCGAAATAGGGTAGATCAAGCCGGCATCTAGAAGTTTGATAACCTCTTGTTTGATGACGTCATGAATTTTAGGATTAACCCTTCTTTGGTTCTGGATTGTGGGTTTGAAGTCATCTTCCATGAGAATCTTGTGAGTACAAAAGTTCGGATCAATTCCGCGGATATCGGAAATTTTCCAAGCAATTGCCTTCTTATGAGCTTTAAGCACAGCGATGAGATGAGTTTTCTCTTCTTCTTGCAAGTCCTTAGCGATGATGACGGGTAACTTCTTCTCTGCTTCAAGGAACGCATACTCGAGATGGGGCGGCAACTCCTTAAGTTCTAAATCCGGAGGATTTTCGACGGGAGGCGTATTCGAAGTCGGAGTCTCGATAGCAATAATAGTGGGAGATGGAGGGGAAGGATTGTCTTCTCTAAGGAGGTTTGCAATGAAACTAAGGTCTTCATCCCAAGTGGCAGTAGAATCGTCATTGTCTTGCTTCACATCTCCCAAGGTGGCTTCCAAATCTTTCCAAAGGAAATCACTTTCTCCAAATAGAGATAGTGATGAGTCGATAGAGGAAATGGTCTCAACATTGGGAAGAGAGGTAGGAATGTTTTTACAAGCATCCTTGAAGTGTTCTTCACAAGCCTCATCAAGAACGTCAATACAATTAACATTCTCGTAAGAATAAGGCTGTTTAGATAACTTTCCCATGTTGAAGACTACTTTATCGTCACCCACTCGCATGATAAGCTCACCGGCTTCAACATCAATGAGAGTGCGACCGGTCCTCAAGAATGGACGACCAACAATGAGTGGCACACGGGGGTCCATCTCGTAGTCGACGACAACAAAATCGGCAGGGAAGGTGAATTTGTCGACTCCTACAATGACGTCTTCAGCTATCCCCACTGGATAAGCAACCGTACGGTTAGCTAATTCCAAAGTCATTTTGGTGGGGACTAGCTCTGGGAGAGATAATTGCTTCCAAACACTTAGAGGCATGAGATTAATACTGGCACCTAGATCGGCTAGGGCCATGCAATTCTCTACTCCCGGGAAATTGCAAGGGATAAGAAAACGACCCGGATCACCAAGCCTGATTGGCAATTTCCTTAAGAGCACTGCAGAGCACTTCTCATTAAGTTGGGTGTTGGCGAGATCGAGGAGCTTTTCCTTGTCGCTCAGAAGATCTTTAAACATTTTCGCGTACTTAGGCATGTGAGCGAGAGCCTCAGCGAAGGAGATATTGAAATTCAGTTGTTTAAACATTTTAAGAAAGTTAGAAACCTGAATATCGTCCTTGCTTTTGAGCTTCTCTTTCCTCAACCTAGATGGATAAGGTATATTGGAAGAAGAGGAAGGCTTTGGGATGATAGGATCACTCACATCCTTGGGTGGAGGAGGGGTAGAAGGAAGAGGTGGAGAAATTGGGGAAGGAGAAGGGTGAGGAATAGGAGCAGGTGACTCGTTCTCCTTAGTCACAACCACCGGTGGAGGTATAGGAAGCTCGGGTTCCTTGGTACCTTTACCACTGCGAGTGGTGATTGCTTTCATCTCCCCTCTTGGATTCGCAACGGTATTACTCGGAAGAGTACCCGAAGAAGAGGGTTGATTACTGTTGAAGAAACTAGCCATCATGTTCCTCAAGTCATTCGTTTGACTATCCATAGTGTTCTTCATATCAGCTCTTAGATCATTCCCTTTGTTCATCAGATCTGCTTTCAAGTTGCGCACTTCCTGTTGGAGATTATCCACGATCACATCGTTAGTTCTCATGTAGGTTCCAATGTCTTGATGTGATGCGGGGGTTTGGTTGGAAGGAGCAGTGTATGCGGGTGGTTGATAAGCAGGTTGCTGGTAAACTTGGGTGTTTCGTTGCGGTGGTTGTTGCTGCTTGTGAGGAGGGATGTATGGTGTACGAGTTTGTTGTTGTTGAGGAGGGCGGTTGAGGTTTTGTTGTTGGTTTTGGTTGTTAGGATTAAAACCAGGTGGTGAGAGATAGTTGTTGGAACGGTAGCTAAGCAGGTTGCGGTCACCTTGAGGTTTTGCTTGATAAGCAGGTTGAGTATAGGTGCCATATGTTGCATTCACATTCTCAGCAGGGTAATCTTGGGTGGCGGTACAAGTTGTGTAAGAGTGGGGACCACCGCATATCTCACAAGGTTGGCTGACAGCGTTCACTTGAGCGGTTTTGGCGTTGTTGCTGTTGTTGTTGCTGACGGTGTGGGTGACAAGCGATTCAAGAAGCGTGGTGATTTTGTCTAATCGCTTGTCGCTGTCATTAGTGCTAGCACTAGCAACATTTGTCCTAACACTCTTGGTTTGCACACGAGATTTGTTCTCAATGATGTCCCAAGCAGCATTGGAAGTCTTAGCCAATAAATTACCCCCCGAGGCACTATTCAGTGAATCTTGGTCACTCATGCTTAAACCATTGTAAAAAGTATTGATTTGATGTACTTTGGTAAAACCATGTTGTGGGCATTTTCGTAAAAGATCTTTAAAGCGATCCCAAGATTCACTGAATGACTCATCGTACTTTTGTTCAAAGTTTATAATCTCATTCCGCAAAGCGGTAGTACGAGAGGGTGGAAAAAAGTAGTTGATAAACTTTGTTTCCAAATCCATCCATGAGAGAATACTCTGTGGTGGTTCTTTAGCAAGCCAATGCCGGGCTTGTCCCTCTAAAGAAAAGGGGAAAAGTTGTAACCTTATCACTTCTTGTGGAACTCCATTGAATTTGACCGTGTTGGTGAGTTGTAGAAATCTCTTGATATGGTCATGTGGGTCATCAATGGTTCGTCCCAAGAATGGCTGAGCGGAGACCATCTGGATAAAGCCTGACTTGAGCTCGAAATTGTTGGCGGCAATTGGTGGTATGACAATTGGATCCGTGTTGCCATCTACATGAGCTTGCAGCAGTTCAATCATCGGGCGATTATCCGGAAGGGGCTCATTGTTGTTGTTATTCATGTTGTTGAAAGGCGGGTTGTTGTTGTTATTATTGTTGTTCGGAGGTGGTATGTTATTGTTGTTTTGTACACCAGCCATGTCGAAGTTATCGAGAGGCTCGGGCTCTTGATAAGACGTGGATCGAGTGCGCATACACCTGCAAAAGAACGAACAAAGAAAAGAAAAATATTTTTGGTTTTTATGTTTTTTTACTTTTTAGGATTTTTGAAAATTTTATATTTTTTAGTGTTTTTGAAAATTTTTAGGAAAAAGTAACGTTCACGGGGAACGGATCCCAAAATCCAAATTCTCACAAAAAACTTTTGATCTTAACGAGAGGAGCCGGCAGCGGCGCCATTTAATACAAGACATTTTGTATAGGGTTCTGATTTAACTCTCGATATCCTCTCGAATTGATCTCGGCCTTAAGTGGAATGATTTGTTCTTGGTTACTAAAAAGGAGTTGGTTTGTTTATCTATTTTTAAACTAATAATACTTAAATGTAAATGACGTTGAGTAACTTAAAACTTTGGAAGATTAACTAAATTGACAAGTTAAAATTGAGTGCTTGAAAACGTAAAGGAAAGATTAGAAAATTACTTTGAAAACTTAATTGAATTAATGCTTAAAAACTTGTTCTATCGGAATGTTGAAAATAATTACTATCGGAATACCTAAAAGTCAAAAGCATCGGAATGTACAAAAATGGTCCATCGGAATGTATTTGTTAACCACCATCGGAAAGTTCAAAATCCAAACTGTCGCAATGATGCTGTTGGAATGAAGACGATCGGAATAAAGCTGTCGGAAAGTTCTAGATCGGAATGTTGCAAATAAAAATTGGCCAGAGTTTCGACTAAACAAGGGACCTTAATCCCGTCGGAATGTGCGATCGCAATATGCGATCGCAATCCCAGATCGGAATAGGGGGGTTTACAACCTATCGCAAAGTAAAACCCCTTATGGGTTATTGCGATACCAAGTAATGAAGTTCCGTCGGAATGTGTTAAAACCCTCTTATTGCGATGAGATGAATGCAGTTCCGAAATTGGTGGAAAGCTAAAAACTCAATAAGCAAAGGAAATAAGCTAGGGGATTCGAAATCTAAACACTTCAAAAAGATTAAATTTGATAACTTTTTGAAAACAAGTAACTTTAAAACTTAATAAACAAAACTTTTCAATGATTAAAACTTTGAAGAAATCCGAAAATTAATAAGCATAGGCAAGCAATCAACCGATAAGCATGGAAAGCTTACGGCTTAATCACGTCCTAGAGCTTAAAAAGAACAAGAAAGATTAAGCTAAAAGTCAAGAACACATCCAAAAATCCCAACCGTATGGATTTCAACAATCGGATCAAGGATTTGACAAATCAAGAAAAGTAGGAAAAGATTAAGGAACTTAAAAGCATAAACTTGATTAAGATTAATGAAATCAAAAGTACAAGAAAGCTTAAATTTAAAAGATTAAATCAAAAGAAAAGTTTAGTGAGAGAAAGTATTGAACTTTCTCTCTCTAGAAACTAGGGAGAAAATGAAAATGCTAAGACTAGCTAAAACTAAGTGTGTGAAAATTTGTGAGGTGAAGGCTTTATATAGGCGTGTGTATGGTGTTGATGGGCTTTTGATTGGGCTTTGATTTGGGCTTCTTTTTCTTCTTTCTTCTTAAGTCTTCATGCGTCTTTAAATAAACGTTTCCGACTTGGATTTGAGAAGTGTCGGTGAATAATTCCAACTCGTCTTATAATCTTTTATTTAATAGACTCGAGTTCTTCGACACAAATGAATCTTCCATTATTGGCTCTATTCTTCGATAAATCTTCAAATAGGCACAATGACTTCAAATCTTTTGCACCTTTTGGACAATAGACTTCGTCTTGAGCCCTTTTCTTCGATAAAACCCGTGCAATCCCATGTTTTCTTTAATATTCATCTGGTCAACTCTGAAAACACAATAAACACAAAAACCACGCATAATTCCAAACAAATGATATTAAATACGTGTTTTGGTCTCGTTTTAGCCCGATTTAAGTGGTAAAAGGATGGGTGTTTTCACACCTATCAACTCTATTCAACCCCGAGCAAATTTTAAACGATCTTGCGCTAGAGGCTAAGTAACCTTTCAAATCGTACGACCTTACTTATTGCAATTATTTTTATTCCTAATGCATTGATCTTATGGGAAGAAAAAGCCACAATTTAAAACATATGAGTTTTTGAAAGAACATTTTCATGTTCTACGTTTAGCATGATCACTTGTCTAACTCTATCACTTCTCGTTCTTCACTATATAAAGACCTCTAATTAAAGAGACTCGTGAATACTTAGCCATGCAAGTCAAAATTAAGCCAAATTTGGATTAGCTTTCATTAAGACTATATCAAATCAAAGTTTTGGGTTTTCAAGCCTCCTATAGGATCTTGCACTTTCTTGGACTTTTTCAAGTTTAGAGAATGCATTTTATAGTTCCCTGATAAGTGACTTTCTAGGATCAATTATAGGAGCTTGCGAAAAGTTCTTGTTCTTAACCAGAATGAGCTAAGACTTTCGCGTTTTAAAGTTCCCTATATAAAAGTCTAGCAAAACTTGAATTGAGTGGGTTAAGGAATGTAAATGGCTCCAAATGCCCATCAAGTCAAAAATTAGCTCTTATTCTACCCATCGGAAAATATACATTCGTGTCTTAAAAACACTTATGAACACTAAGAAAAATTTTAAAATTTGGCTATTTTTTAGCCTTATTATCAACAAAACAAAACATTGAAAGTTGGAAAACGTGAGGGCGTAGCAAAGCAAGTACCTATTCACCCCCATACTAAAAGAAACATTGTCCTCAATGTTTCGAGTCTAAAGGTGGAGCACCCCCATACTAGAGACGAAGAATCGAATGCTTAGGATCTAGCATGGAAAGGGTGATCAACAATATATCTAAAGCCGTTTATGAATTATGCTAAAAGATAATTGTTAGAACAATAAAGGATATGTCATGGATTCGTGAAAAACTTCTTCAAGCAAACGATGGAGGCTCACGTAAACGAACACAAGAGTCTTCAATCGTAGATGATGATGATAATATAGATAACACAATCACAAACAACCACGAGACAACGAGTTGGAAGGGCACAAATCCCCCCTAATTAGTTATTAGAAAGCATAAAAGGATAAGCATGGGATCTCCCCCACGAGGCACCTCGTTTTTGATTACCGAGTCATGAGCTCGACTCGATCCCCTCAATGCTAATTATCATTGGGGAAGGTGACTTGGTCGAGGTCAACCATTGAAGGAATTTCCCCACCAAAGTAGTGCTTAAGCCTATGTCCATTCACCTTGAAGTTAGGACCATCATCTTGAGCTAGCTCGATGGTCCCCTAAGGAAACACTTGTGTAACGGTGAAAGGACCCGACCAACGAGATTTCAATTTCCCAGAAAATATCTTAAGTCTAGAGTTAAAAAGTAACACTTGATCGCCAACGTTAAAAACCCGGTTTTTAATCTTTGCATCATGAAACTTTTTAGTCTTTTCTTTGAAAATCAATGAATTTTCATAAGCATTGTCTCTTAGTTCATCCAATTCATTCAATTGTATTTTCCGGTGATCTCCCGCGATCTTTAAGTCAAAGTTTGCATGCTTAAGGGCCCAATATGCCTTGTGCTCCAATTCAATGGGCAAATGACAATTCTTCCCATAGACTAACTTATAAGGAGTACAACCGATAGGTTTCTTATAATCGGTCCTAAAGGCCCATAAAGCGTCATCGAGTTTGTCGGACCATGAAGCACGGTTTTCTCCAATCGACCTCTCTAAAATCCTCTTCAAAGCTCGGTTCGAAACCTCTACTTGCCCACTCGTTTGCGGGTGATAAGCCGTAGAAAGACGATGAGTAACTCCATATTTCTTTAAGACCTTCTCAAATTGGTCATTACAAAAATGGGTTCCACGATCGCTTATAATAGCACGAGGGGTTCTGAACCGAGAGAATAGTTGCTTCAAAAACTTCAATACCACACGAGCATCATTAGTAGGTAAAGCCTTAGCTTCCACCCACTTAGAAAGGTAGTCCACCGCGACGAGGATATACTTGTTACCATGAGACGATGGGAACGGCCCCATAAAGTCTATGCCCCAAATGTCAAAAATCTCACACACTTGAATTATGTTTTGCGGCATTTCATCATGTTGAGACGATTTTCCTTGACGTTGGCACGAATCACACGACTTCACAAGTGTGTGTGCATCACGATAGATAGAAGGCCAAAAGAAGCCGACATCGAACACTTTCTTAGCCGTGAGGTTAGCACCGTGGTGACCACCCGTGGGTCCCTCGTGACAAGCTCTAAGGATATTAGAAGCTTCGGTACCAAAAACACAACGTTAAATGAGTTGATCCGCACAAACCCAAAAGAGATAAGGGTCGTCCCAAAAATAAAACTTGACGTCACGAAAGAATTTTCGCTTTTGTTGTGTCGTCATACCCTTGATTATGAAATTCCTCGCATGGTAATTTGCAATGTCAGCAAACCATGGGGTGGTGTCTTTAGAATTCACTACACCGAGAGTCTCGAGAGAAATGTTTCGGTAATTTCCTTGTTCTCGAAGACATCTTTGTGGGGATCTTCTAGACGAGAGAGATGATCGGTCGCTAGATTATCGGCTCCTTTTTTGTCAAGCACGGTGACATCAAATTCTTGGAGGAGGAGCATCCAACGAAGCAATCTCGGCTTATCATCTTGCTTAGCTAAGAGATACTTGATAGCCGAATGGTCGGTATACACGATGCTTTTAGTTAAGACGAGATAAGGTCAGAATTTCTCAAAAGCATAGACCACGGCAAGTAATTCCTTTTCCGTTCTGGTGTACTTGAATTGAGCCTCGGTCATCGTCTTACTAGCATAATGGATAGGACGGAAATGCTTTTCATAACGTTGCCTTAAGACGGCCCCTATAGCATAATCACTTGCATCGCACATGATTTCAAAGGGTAATTCCCAATTAGGAGCAACAAGAATGGGAGCTTCGGTAAGTTTCCTTTTAAGAGTTTCGAAAGCTCTAACAAAATCCTCATTGAAAAAAAGAGCATCCTTCTCGAGAAGGTGTGTCATAGGTCGAGAAATTTTCGAAAAGTCTTTGATGAAACGACGATAAAAGCCCGCGTGGCCTAGGAAACTCCTAACTCCCTTAACGGTTTTGGGATGAGGTAACTTGGCGATGACGTCTACCTTAGCTTTATCGACCTCAATCCTCGCTTTCGAGACCTTATGTCCTAAGACGATTCCTTGTTTACACATGAAATGACATTTTTCCCAATTAAGCACAAGATTGGTTTCTTCACAACGTTTTAACATTTGCTCGAGATTAGATAAACACGACGTGAACGAATTGCCAAACACCGAAAAGTCATCCATAAACACTTCCATCGACTTCTCAATCATATCGTGAAAAATTGCCATCATACACCGTTGAAACGTACCTGGTGTATTACAAAGTCTGAAAGGCATCCTACGATAAGCAAACGTTGCATAAGGACACGTAAACGTAGTCTTCTCTTGATCACGAGGGTCGATAGGGATTTGAAAGTAACCGGAAAAACCATCTAAAAAGCAATAGAATCATTTCCCGCTAGTCGCTCCAACATTTGATCCATGAAGGGCAAAGGAAAGTGGTCTTTACGAGTGGTGTCATTTAACTTTCGGTAGTCAATACACACCCTCCAACCGGTCACAA
Source organism: Glebionis coronaria (assembly GCA_025667525.1). Taxonomy (NCBI): domain Eukaryota; kingdom Viridiplantae; phylum Streptophyta; class Magnoliopsida; order Asterales; family Asteraceae; genus Glebionis; species Glebionis coronaria. The sequence goes on along the minus strand of CM046882.1, from coordinate 99,827,779 downwards.
CACGAGTGGGAATTAACTCGTTGTTTTCATTAGGCACAACGGTCATTCCTCCCTTTTTAGGGACACAATGGATTGGGCTCACCCATGGGCTATCTGTTAGGTCCAAACTATTAAGTAAAACATGAAGTAGTCGTGTACATTTTTTCTCCCCCTATCTGAATATAAAAATAGCCTAAGTTAATTAGTAGCAAGTGAGCATCAAGGCTTCTTCTTGCGTACTAAATTACAAAGCATCCTAAGGCTCCCTTAATGAGTAGCACTTCCTGAGGCTCTCTTTGCTATTTTATGTTTAAATATCCTTAAGCACAAACAGACCGATTTGGGGTTGAGCAAGTTGGGTCACTGATGATCAGGTTGATGAGCTAAGCCTGATCATCAGGCTGATGAGCTGCATGAACCATAGCCTCCCATCATCAGCCGTCACTCATGACCGTCACTCATGACCCATCAGGATTGAGCCAATATGGTCATTAAGCATCGGTCACTCAGCCTGAAGGGATGAAGGCTGAGTAACCTATGCGACCGAACCTGATGGGATGACTAAGCCTGAGGAACGGTTGATTGTTGAACTGCTGATTGTTCAAAAAGAAAAAGGCATCAGGAAGCTCCTTAAGTGATCAAGCTCTACAACAAAGAATCAAGCGGAAATAAAAGATTTGATTAAAGAAGTGACTCAAGAAGTTGTTTCATGATTTCTTTGTTGTAATTTAGTACGTAAGAAAAAGCCATTTTGCTCACTTGCTGCTAATTGATAGGCTACTTTTCTATCTAAATAGGGGGAGATTGTTGGGTCAATTCAGTGCCTAATTGTCCCATAAGTTGGATTTGAATGAAAAGTATCCTAAGTATAATTTATACTTAAGTCCCTAAGTGAATAGTCACTCAGGGAGTCAAGAGCCTCAGGGAGCGCTACTCACTCAGAAGACTCAGGAGCCTCAGGGGGAGTGTTACTGCCTCAGAAGACTCAGGAGCCTCAGGGGGAGCGTTACTCCCTTAGGATCCCTAAGAGTCTCAGGGGAGCGTTACTGACTCAGGAGCCTCGAGAGCCTCAGGGAACCTCGAGAGGCTCAGGGAACCTCGAGATCCTCAGGAGCCTCGAGAGCCTCAGGAAGCTCTACCACTCGGAAGACTCAGGCTCCCGGTATAAATAGAAGACTCAGGCTCCCGGTATGAATAGAAGACTCAGGCTCCCGGTATAAATATAACACTTGAACATTATGAAGTCACTGAGTGAACAGTCACTCAGTGAGTTGTCTTCAAGATTCTCAGCCTGAGTCTACAAGAAAGACTCGAGTATTCAGTGAGTCGGAACTCAATGAATGATGTACCTGAGACGAAGAAGAAGACAATGGAGTCAGTGAGTGATGACAATAACTCACTGACTCCCTCAAGACCATCTAAAGATAAACATTGACAAGTATAAAGTACAAGAGACAAAGAGAAAAAAGGGTGGGGATAAAAGTACAAGTTAGCACATGGTGTGTTATATAGTCACATGCATGCTGACACATGTACTTTTGTATTGTAGTGAAAGATGCTTTCACACCTACCAATATATATACTAGTCATTGTATAGTTAGATGGTTAGGGATTTTATTCACTGTAAAGTAAATTGTAAAATGTAAAGATTATAGTGATAGGGTTCTTCCTCCCATTGATCAACAAGCAAAGCTGAGATCAATGGGAGTATAGTTTGTCTATTCAATCCCTATTGTACTTCCGCATACAATAGGGTATAACTCTTTAATAAAGCTAAGAATTAAACGTTGAAAAACCAAACTTGTGCTATTAGTAGTTAAGTGGGTCTTAAGTAAAACATGTTATTAATTGTTTATGATATTCATGTTTTCCTTAATTTTTTGAACCTAACAAGTGGTATCAGATCGGGTTGGATTTTCTCTATCCAGATCCGTTCGAAATATAACTGCTAATAACATTTGCGTTTCGTTCAAATTTATGGTTGTTTTTCAAAATTGCTACTGCTTATGAAGCGTATGCAATTTTGAGAGGGAGAGAAACCATAAATGTTGAAGAAACCTGCCCTGGATATTATATCCCAAACCAAAACCCAAATCCCCACCAATTAAACAAAAAAAATTGTGTATATCTTTCAAAAAAATACTACTGCTTGTGCTTTGAAGAGGAGAAAAACATTTTTTTACAAGTGGTGTTTTATAAACCCACGTTATCCACCCAAACACACATATTCTTATCCTTATAAAACCCATATCCTATCTCTCACCTCACACAAAAACACTCACAGTCACCATTGCTACAACTCAAATCACCAAAGATCCATTATATCGTGTACACACAAAATCACACATAACCAGATCCGGATTAACATTTCATTTAAATTCAAATCCACACCAACCAAAACAAAATTAAAACATATTCCGATGGAAAATTGATGGAATTTGTTGGGATTTGTTGGGATTTATAGAGATGGTGTTTGTTTCTTGTAAAAAATTGTAGTGATGATTGTTGGTGGTGCGGTGAACAAAGACCGACGTGAAGCTGGTTATTATCAAGAAGGGTGAGAGATGAAGGGATCTCGTGGTGGCTGTAATGCTTATAGAACCTCGAACAAAGTTTCCTTTTTTGTTGTTGATCTTTGTTAACTAATATGTGTATCAGTGAAAGAAAAAAAGGTTGACGAGGTGTTGTTGAACAAAATACTGGCGAGGGTCAGGTAAAACGTGGAACTGATAGAAAATCAGTTGGGTGTTCAGTTTTAAAATAAAACTGATGAAGGGTGTTTGGTTAGGAGATGATGCTCAGTATTGTAACTGACGAAAAAATGGGTGCTCAGTGTTTGTGTTAAAAAAACAAGCTGATAAAGTTTCTAACCAGTAAACATAAACAAGAAAAATGGGCTTCTCCATTTTTATCAAGAGCCTGATATGGGTCAGTGGGTTTATTAATGTGAGTGTGATGGAGCTGATTAAGCTGGAGGTATAGGGTCGGCTCAGTGGCGTTGTGTGTTTGGGTTAGATTATCAGCGGGTATGTTAAAACAACATAGGCTGATGGCATTCAAAATGGTTTACTCAAGCCGAGCTTCAGTGGGCATGTACAATATCTTCAGCTTTAAAGGAAACTGATAAAGTGGATATGTGAAGATAGCGGGGAGCTGATGTAAAGAAAAATATATCAGCGAATTGGGTTATTGATCAAGAAATATCAGTAAGTAAACCTGAAGGTTAAATCTGTCACCAAAGCCTGAAGGTCAAAAGTTGCAAGTATTGCAATTTTTGAGGGGGAGATGACCGAGTGATGGTTTTTATCAAAACTCAAGAAGAATGAGTTTGTGCCTGGTATACTTGTTGTTCAGTCGATGCGAACAGGGGATAATGGTTTGTTTAGTGTTAAGAAGTTTAGTGGAGAAGGGTTGTTTAGTTATAATAGATACTGAAGAGACCAAACATAAGAAGGTCCTGAAAACCTCACTCCCTGAGCAGTGACTAAACTCCCTGAACCCAACCATAAGCCTCATGTTCAAGACTGAAACAACTCCTTGAACCCCTCACTTAACCCTCAACAGTCAGTTGTTAGTCGGGTCCCTTTGAACCAAGATGGTCACTGCCTGAAGACCGAAAAGGTCTCCTAAACCCTAGTCCCCTGAAGCAGTAGCCAACACTCACCAAAAGGTCAAAAGTTGCATGGTGTTGCAAATTTTGAGGGGGAGAGATATAGTGAGTGTGGGGTTGAGCAAGTTGGGTCACTGATGATCAGGTTGATGAGCTAAGCCTGATCATCAGGCTGATGAGCTGCATGAACCATAGCCTCCCATCATCAGTCGTCACTCATGACCGTCACTCATGACCCATCAGGCCTGAGCCAATATGGTCATTAAGCATCGATCACTCAGCCTGAAGGGATGAAGGCTGAGTAACCTATGCGACCGAACCTGATGGGATGACTAAGCCTGAGGAACGGCTGATTGTTGAACTGCTGATTGTTCAAAAAGAAAAAGGCATCAGGAAGCTCCTTAAGTGATCAAGCTCTACAACAAAGAATCAAGCGGAAATAAAAGATTTGATTAAAGAAGTGACTCAAGAAGTTGTTTCATGATTTCTTTGTTGTAATTTAGTACGTAAGAAGAAGCCATTTTGCTCACTTACTGCTAATTGACTTAGGCTACTTTTCTATCCAAATAGGGGGAGATTGTTGGGTCAATTCAGTGCCTAATTATCCCATAAGTTGGATTTGAATGAAAAGTATCCTAAGTATAATTTATACTTAAGTCCCTGAGTGAATAGTCACTCAGGGAGTCAAGAGCCTCAGGGAGCGCTACTCACTCAGAAGACTCAGGAGCCTCAAAGGGAGTGTTACTGCCTCAGAAGACTCAAGAGCCTTAGGGGGAGCGTTACTCCCTCAGGATCCCTAAGAGTCTCAGGGGAGCGTTACTGACTCAAGAGCCTCGAGAGCCTCAGGGAACCTCGAGAGGCTCAGGGAACCTCGAGATCCTCAGGAGCCTCGAGAGCCTCAGGAAGCTCTACCACTCGGAAGACTCAGGCTCCCGGTATAAATAGAAGACTCAGGCTCCCGGTATGAATAGAAGACTCAGGCTCCCGGTATAAATATTACACTTGAACATTATGAAGTCACTGAGTGAACAGTCACTTAGTGAGTTGTCTTCAAGATTCTCAGCCTGAGTCTACAAGAAAGACTCGAGTATTCAGTGAGGCGGAACTCAATGAATGATGTACCTGAGACGAAGAAGAAGACAATGGAGTCAGTGAGTGATGACAATAACTCACTGACTCCCTCAAGACCATCTAAAGATAAACATTGACAAGTATAAAGTACAAGAGACAAAGAGACAAAAGGGTGGGGACAAAAGTACAAGTTAGCACATGGTGTGTCATATAGTCACATGCATGCTGATACATGTACTTTTGTATTGTAGTGAAAGATGCTTTCACACCTACCAATATATATACTAGTCATTGTATAGTTAGATGGTTAGGGATTTTATTCACTGTAAAGTAAATTGTAAAATGTAAAGATTATAGTGATAGGGTTCTTCCTCCCATTGATCAACAAGCAAAGTTGAGATCAATGGGAGTATAGTTTGTCTATTCATTCCCTATTGTAATTCCGCATACAATGGGGTATAATTCTTTAATAAAGCTAAGAATTAAACGTTGAAAAACCAAACTTGTGTTATTAGTAGTTAAGTGGGTCTTAAGTAAAATATGTTATTAATTGTTTATGATATTCATGTTTTCTTTAATTTTTTGGACCTAACACTATCGGAGATAGGATAAATCATTCCCGCGTCAAGGAGTTTCAACACTTCCTTTTTAATGACATCATGAATTTTTGGATTCACCCTTCTTTGACTTTGAATTGCGGGTTTGTAGTCCTCCTCCATTAAAATCTTGTGAGTACAAAATTTTGGGTCAATACCCTTAATGTCGGAAATTTTCCACGCAATTGCCCCTTTATGAGCCTTAAGAACTTTCAAGAGCTCGGTTTTTTCATCATTAGCAAGACCTCTTGCAATAATAACCGGCAACTTGTCATCACCTTCCAAGAATGCGTATTCAAGGTGAGAAGGAAGATCTTTCAATTCAAGGATAGGTGGTTCCTCGATTGAAGATTTTGGCTCAACACTCATAACTTCCATCGACGGAAGAAATGGTGGAATAGAAGTATCATCACTAATAAACACCTCGTCTTCATTGTCGATTTCATTTGAAGTAAAATCGCCTCCTTGGAATGGAGTGAGATTTGGTGTAGAATTAGCAAGAATCGGATCCAAAATAGTGGGATTGCCACTTGACGAGCTATCGAAAAAACCTAACACTTCTTGTGAAAACTCATCGCAAACCACATCAACTAAGTCAATGTGATTGATGGTAGCGATTGCATAAACATGAGAATTTTTTGAGTTTTGAGTAGCGTTTATAACAAGTTCCTCTTCGTTGAATCTCAAAGTGATAGTTCTTGCATGAACGTCAATAAGCGATCTTGAGGTGTCTAAAAATGGACGACCTAAAATTAGAGGAACTTGAGGATCCGCGGGGATGTCAACTACTATAAAATCAACGGGATAGTAGAACTTCCCCACTTTCACGAAAACATCTTCGGCTACTCCACATGCTAAAATCGTAGAATGATCGGCCATCTCGATAGACATGTTCGAAGGAGTAAGAGCCGGAAGCGAAAGCGATTTCCAAATGGAAAATGGCATCAAATTAATGCTCGCACCAAGATCAGCCAAGGCGAGGCATTCTTTCATATCTTGTATGTCACAAGGAATGAGAAACTTTCCGGGGTCACCAACTTTTTCTGGTATGCGGTTAAGATAAACCGAAGAACAATTAGCAAGCTTTGAAAGCTTTTCCTTATCGCTCATCATACTTTTAAAAGTGGAAGCGAAACGAGGCATATATAACAACGCGTCGGCTAAACTCACATCAAAATGCACTTGTTGAAACATTTCTATAAAAAGCTCGATTTGTTGTTTGTTACGTTCTTGCAATTTCTCTTTGTTTCGTCTCGAAGGGTAAGGTAAGGGTGGTGTGGGTTGGACATTAGGCAACGGCCTTGGAAACTCGGGTTCCACAATTGGTATTGGTTCAACCGTAGGTGTGGTATGAGCGGTACTTCGTGGGATTGTGTTATGCTCCTTTTCGACCATCACCTCGGGCTCTTTCTCGATTTCCTTCTCCGTAGAAGTACTTGGACGAGAGATTGGTTCCTTGAAAGTTTTACCACTTCGTGTAGTAATAACCTTCATTTCTCCCTTCGGGTTTGCAATGGTATCACTAGGAAGACCACCTGAGGAAGAGGGTTTACACATGATTGCTTCAAACATTTTTTCCATTCGGTCCTCAAATTTTGATTGCCTAGCATCCGCTTTTAACAATTCTTGCTTAATCTCATGTTGTCCTTGTTCCATCTTTTGTTGGTATTGTTGAAGACGTTGAACATTTCCCTCCATTTTATTAGCATGAGTTTTAAGTTCATTAGCAAGTTCGTTTTTAAGCTCGTTTTTCAATTCGGGTCTTAAGCTAATCATTACACGTTGCATGTTATCAAATTTAGCATCATTTGCTTTAGCATAATCCAAAAATTCTCCTTGAAGATTTTTGGTGTGAGCATTTTGAAAACCTTGTGTAGTGTTTTGAAAATCACGGTTTTGGTTTTGATTAGTGACTTGTCCATTCCCACTTTGATAATTCCCTTTGTTGTAGTTACGTGAATTGCCTTGATAATTACCACCTTGGTTGTTGTTTCGATAGTTATTAGCATTTTGATTTGGTGGAGCTTGATTTGGGCGGGAACCTTGGCCGTTTTGGTTATAAGTTCCCGTTGCTTCGTAAGCACTCGAAGTGTTACCACCGGCGGTAATGCACTCGGAAAGATCATGAGCTCCACCACAAGACTAACAACTCTTTTCAACCGCTTTAACCGAAGCGGAATTCAAAGCCTCTTGAGCTTTCCAATGAGTCATAAGATTAGCAAATCTATCGAAAAACCGATTTTTCTCATTAGCTTCATCATGTAAGGCATTAATGCTACGAGACGATGACGACGATGACGAACCCAAATTGGCAACACTCGGTGTGTTACGAGGGCTATAAACCTTAGATCTATTCTCAATAATCTTTAAAGCTTCATCGGTCGTTTTGCACAAAAAATTACCACCCGCGGCGGCATTCAAGTAATCTCGTTCATGATCATTAAGCCCATTATAAAAAGTATCAATTTGATGCAATTCCGAAAAATCATGGTGTGGACATTCATGTAACATTTCTTTAAATCGTTCCCATGCCATTGAAAAACTTTCATTATTTCGTTGCACAAATCTTGAAATCTCATTTTTCAAATGTGTTGTTTTAGATGGTGGAAAAAATTTGTTCACAAACTTAGAAACGAGATCACTCCATGTCAAAATTGAATTTGGCGGTTCTTTCTCAAGCCAAATTTTAGCGGGTCCATCTAATGAGTATGGAAACAACATCATCTTAATGGCGTCATGTGGAACATCCTTAAACTTGCTAGTAGCGATGAGACGATTAAAATTCCTTATGTGGTAATGCGGGTTGTCTTTCTCATGACCTCTAAACTTATTAGCTTGCAACATCGACATTAAACCCGTCTTAATCTCGAAATTCTCCGCAAGGATAGCAGGAATCATAATGGCCTCTCCAAAACCCTCGGCGGGTGCTTGAAGCAACTCCATCATAGTACGATTAGCCATTACGACTTCTTGTTCTACAATAGGTTCAACAATTGGAGTTTGTTCTTCAATCAACGTCTCTTGATTTGCTTGCTTTTGAAGACGTTTACGAGATCGTTTTGCTTGATTACGAGTGATCATAAACTTCACGAAGAATGGGAGGTGAGCAAAGAAGATTCTTTTTGGGTGTTTTGTGGATTTTCAATTTTTTTGTGTTTTTGATTGTTTTTTATTGTTTTTGATTGTTTTTGGATTTTGGTGTATCTTCGTAGACAACAATCTACCAAATCTCTCCTCGAATCAAACTCTTGATTAAAGAAGCCTCAAAGGAATGAAAACGATCACGTGGAGTGAACGCCTTCGAATGACTTTAGAACTTTGGTGAAAACCAAATTGTTCAAGAGGGTTTAATCATAAAGAAAACCAAGCAAATATATTATACGTAATAATACTTTGGGCGGCAAAACCCTCGATTAGCCTTCAATCTCAAAATACTCACAAGCAAGCGGGGAAACGAGGCGGCGCGAAGGACTTAAGAGCCTTTTTCCTTAGGGTATATTTTATAATACCCACCTTATACCCACCTTATAGTTCGTATTTTTCAAAATCGAGCTTCACGAACGTATTTATCTATTTTTGCCATTTTCTTTTGTTTGAGATTCGAATATAATAATTAGAAGATCAAATCCCAATTAAGGTTGTGTTTTCACACTTTTGGAGATATTTTGTATTGATTGTGATACTTAATACAATATAGTAATAATAATTTCACAAGAAAACGAAAAACCGATAATACGTATTAGTAGATTTCTACTAATACAAATACTATTTATGGCTAATATTAAAAACAACAAGACAAATTAATCACGACACACCTCCCCGGCAGCGGCGCCAAAATGATTATGGTAAAATACGTCTTTTAGGAAAAAGAGCGTATATGAGCGGTAAGTATTAAGTGATGATTTAGGAAAATCAAGCACTAATGACCCAATGAAGTTCGTTTCCCAAGGAGGTATATGTGTGTGAGTAATTCGTAATTGGTTTGAGATTAATATTGGTTAGAAGGGGATGAGAAAAGAGAATGACGAAGATGTGAAATATATTACTACTATGACTACACGTAAAACCGTAAAATGAGCAAAAATAAAAATTAATTCTAAAAATTACCAAAAATTCACCAAAAATCAAAATAAATAAACTAAGAGTTTACCAATGATCAAAACTTTTTCAAACCTTTTAATTAATTAAATATTTAATTTTTAAATGCTAATTAAAGCCCTAAAAATCAAATTAATTATCAAAAAGCCCAAATAAAGATTTTTCAAATGGTAAACCTCTAAAATGACCTAAAAGGATTAAAAACTGTTTTTTGAAAATTTTAAACTAATAAAAACGATTTAAAAACTATTAAAACTTAAAATAATTATAAAAATTAATCTAAAGGTGATAAAATTAATCTAAAATTTGAAAAATTCCTATTTTAATGTATTTAAGCTAAGAAAAATATAAAAAGTGCAAAAATGTGAAATTTGAAAAATAATAATAAAGTAATATTAAAATAATATTAAAAATCCAAAAATTCTAAAAAATTCTAAAAACTTGCAAACTAGTTTATTTTGACCTAATTAAACAGAAAATGAAAGTGAAATTACCAAATTACCCCTAATGGGCCCCCAAATGGGTCAAAAGCAAAAACAGTCAAGCTTATTGGGCTTTTTAGCCCAAAAAGTCAAAATAAGCCCAAATGACTTGGAAAAGCACTATCTGACTCAAAATTTAATTCTAAACACAAAATTCTGAAGGCCCAAAAGCTGAAAGTGAGCTTATCACAACTTAATGATCAAACAGCTTATCCTTATTGGGCCAATAAGCCCATTAAGCAATAAGCTAATGCCATAAGCTCTAATTTGACACACAACCTTCTTTTGGGATGCCAAAGAGATCTATAAAAAAGAAATTTTGAAAAAGCACTGATAGGTGTGTAAACACCCATCCTTTTTACCACTTAATTACAATAATAACCGAGCCAAAACGTGTATTTTATGTCATTTATGTCAGAATTATGCGTGGTTTGTGTTTTTGTTGTGATTTAGGACGAAAAGGTGAAAAGTGGAGAAAACACGGGCATTCACGGGCTTTTATCGAAGAAAAAGACGAAAGACGAAGTCAAGAAATCAAGAGTGCAAAAAGAACGGAAGTCCAAGACCAATTCTGAAGATTTATCGAAGAAAAAGTCAAAAGACAGAAGTTTACTAAAAGCCGAAGAACTCAAGTCTAATTTATTGAAGAATTACAAGACGAGTTCAAAGAAGTCCCGAGAAAAAGTCGTTAAAGTCAAAGAATTAAGAAGATTAACAAAGTATTAAGAAGAGCAAGGACTTAATGACGCAATTAAGGAAAGAAGAAAGAGGGGAGGAAGCTTCCTAAGCACCTCCCTAATCCTCTACTATAAATAGATTAGGATTTCATTCATTTTCTCTTGTTGGCTAGTTTGACAAACTATGCTCTTCCACTTTAATTTTTGCACATTTAATTACATGTCATTTAATTAATTGTCTTGCACCTTAAATACATTTAATTTCAAGTAAGTTTCTTTTTAATTATTGTCAATATTTACTTTATTGTTTGATCTCCTATCTACCTTTCTTTAATCTTTGATCTTTATGTTTATGTTCATGGTTATGTTTTTGAGTTTTTATTGATTAAAGTGGGTTTTGATTATTTTGATTAGTTTTGTTAGTTTTATCGATTTGGATTGTTTGTTTATGATTAGTTGATGTTTATTGATTAGTTTGATTTAATCTTTTGGTTGATTTAGATTAGTTTTGATTAGATTCGTATTATTTTGTGCTTCCTTATTCTTCGTTGTTCTGTTACTGTTCTTCCCCAGATATTCCAAATCAACAGCACATTCCGGATCAAGGATTTGTTGAAAGTTGTTCCGAATCAAGGTTTTTGAAGAAAATACTCCGAATAAAGGGCGTTCATCCGGAGTAAGTGACATATTCCGGATCAAACCTTTCATTCGGAATACCAAACATTCCGGATCAGCCTTTCATTCCGAATCAACCAAACATTCCGGATCAACAGAAAGTTCCGAATCAAGGAGATATTCCGGATCAAGGAGTTTTATTCGGAATAATTAATTATTCCGGATCAATGTCTTCATCCGGAATCTTCAACATTCCGGATCAAGGGAAACATTCCGGATCAAGGACTAGCAAGGAAAACATTTCGGATCAGCAACATTCCGGATCAAGCTTAAGTATTCCGAATCAAGACTTTATTCCGGATAAGTGACATATTCCAGATAAAGGATTTATTCCGGATCAAGGGTTTTGGTAAATATTCCGAGTGAAGAAGAATCATTCCGAACGAAGGTGACATTCCAGATGAGTGATTATTCCGAATGAAGGTTTATTCCGGATGAGCTGTTTTCAGGTTCTTTTTAATTTCAGTTTTTAATTTTTAATTTTCAAGCTTTATTTTTCCCGCCTTTTTCCTTAGTCGCACTTTAAGATTACTTGCCTTAGATTTATTTTAGCCTTGCCTTAGTTTTAAGTTTTAGTTGCGTTTTAAGTTTGCCTTAGTTAGATAGTTTTGCGTTATTTACTTTAATTGCCCTTTTAATTTTCTGTAACGCTTTTAAATACTTGTCATTTACTTTGCCTTAGAGTTAGATTTACTTTAACATCATTTACTTTTACGTCTTGCACATTTATTTTAAAACAACCAAAAATATTCTTTTTCACCAAAAACAATTGAGTCGCATTTTGAACCGGATATCAATTCGTGAAGATACCGAGAAACGAACTTTTTTCAACCTAGCAAAATCCTTTCATTAAAATGGCGCCGCTGCCGGCTCATTTCGTAAAGATTAACGGTTTTCTGTGAGAGACGCGTTGCTTTTTGGGATCCGTTCACTCGTGAACGTTATTTTTCGTGTCAAAAATTTTCAAAAAATCCCAAAAACATCATAAAAAGCATTTATTTTTCAAAGTTTTGCACCAAAAATATTCCTCTTTATCCTCTATTATGTTTAATTCTTTTCTTTGCCCCTCTTATTTATAATTCTTCATGGATTCGTCTTGTGTACGGTGTGGGAGACCATGGCATGGTTTTCAAACATGTCAATGGTGTACTTGTGAGCGGTGTGGTTTTGATATCGACGATACACAATTTGGATTTTGTCCATTTTGCAATTCAACAAATTCATGCTTCTCCTCTTACAATACTTTCTCACCTTCTCTCGTCTATGACAATCCTTATCCTCAAGATGCACCGGGTTTTTCTCCATACCCGTGGTGCTATATTTGTGGGGGCCCTCACGATGCTTCTTCTTGTGATCCGTCGAAGGTCTTTGAGGAAGTTCCGTGCTATCATCCCAGTGTGTATAACTTTGAGCCCCCACGTCACACCGTCAATCATCAACCCTTTTGTGCACTTCCTCCTGAGCAAATGGCCACACTTTTTGACAACTTTCAAAAAGTGAAAGAAGCTTGCAACAAGATCATGGAGAAATGTCAAGTGGATCAGCAACAAGAGCAAGTATCTAACCTTAATGCTTATACTCCTCCTCTTGTGCCTCTATATTATTATGATAGTGATGACGATGAGAGTCCTATTTCTTGGAACGATGAGAATTCTATTCCTTCTCCCGACTTGCCAGCTCTGGAGCATAAGGATTCACCCATCCTAGGGGATGAGGATCTTAGCACAATTCCTGCAAAGGAATCCGACGAATTCAATAAGTCTAGTGCTGATAACCTTGTCCCAATTCCAAGTGAATCTGAGTTGACATCCGACAGTGACGATGAGTATGATGCACTTTATTCTGATGATGTTCCTTCCACCAACACTTTGGGAGAGGATTCTTTGGCTTTCTCTAATCCTCTTTTTGATCAAGATGATGATTTTACTTCTAGTGATGACGAGTCACTATCTGATGAAGACGTTCTGAAGGAAACTTTCAAGATTTATTCGAACCCTTTATTTGATTTTGATGACGCTTACATATCTAGTGAGGTGAATCCTCTCTTTGACGAAGGGATTGAGGACATTGATAGCTCTTATTCTCCTGCTATTACTGAACATACTTTGTTAGCGATGCCCCCTTCTATCACAGAGGTGGAGAGTTCTGACTCTACTGGAAAGGTACCGCATGTGGAAGGTAATTCTTCTCTTACTTCTCCTACTATATTTCCCCCTCATCCCACTGAATGCATGCCCAAGCGGGTGATGTATCAATTTCACTCTCCGGGAAATGAGGATGATTGCTTTGACCCGGGAGGTGACAATGACCATTCTATGATTGATAACCTTACGGCTTTACCAATTGGTCAGCATCCATTGTCTTTGGAGGATGACAATGTGATTCCTTTACCCACCCCACCTCCCGTGGATTAAGATTTCACATACTTCTCGTATGTTGAAAGGACCTTCCTACCATTCAAGACTTATCCTCCTTCCTCTCCTTTGTTATATTCCTCCGGGAACGAGGACAAGGTCTTTGATCCCGGTATTACATTTGAGGCCTCCCTATGGACCATTTAATTCGGGGACGAGTCAGGCTCGTGACTCGGTTAACAAAAACAAGAGCTTCTCGGGAGGCAACCCGACTATCTATGTATAATGTTCCTCGTGAACTGTGGCTATGTGGACTGAACCCCAGTAGTTCATAATTAGTCACATAAAAAATTTTTCTGATAAGTTTTGACAGATGAGTTTCATTTATTTATGTTTCATGTATCATTGTTGCAGGGATTATGACTAAGTAATGGTTGGTACAGGACTGGCCCTATTTAGTCGCATGTGCTTTTATCGAAACTTTTAACTTTGGGACCGACCCATAGGCGTCCCCTCGCCATGTCTTTTGTTTTGGAACCGACCCATAGGCGTTCCCTCGCACATATAAAGGTTTTATAAACTACATTACGCATTCATGCACTGTTTTTCATGCATAAAATTTTTCTCATGATTTAAATTGGCATAAATTTTTTTCATGTCCCCTCATAAGTTATTATGTTTTTATGTCAAGTATATTTTCATACTGTCATGGTTAACTTCAGTTTCATGCTGATTATGTTATACACTTCTTCATGATAGATGGTTTCATGTTTATTCATGATAATTCCGTCTTCATGTTGATTATGTCTTACACCTCTTTTGTTATTTACGCTGTCCTGCAAGACATTGTTAGATTTCATTGAATCCTGCTTTCATGATAGTCATGGTTGGTTTTCATTGATCATGCTGTCAGGCGAATCATCGTTGAATTTTGTGTAACCATACTTTAACATTTCCGTTATAACCAGAATGATGTCTATGCTAATACTGCCAGGTTATCATGATGGTTTTCCTAACCGTTAATCGGTATACTTTCCTTAAATCATGACAAATGATCGACCCCATACCGATCATTTCATGTGCATTCAACGTGTACTCCATGTACCGTGTTCCATGTGTATTACATGTACCTTAATCCATGTGTATTCCACTTGCAATACTTCACGAGTATTCACTAGTCGATTCTGAATCATCTCAAGCGTATGTTCACTTGCTGATATTCTACAAGATTGCCGATGCCGCTCATAGATTGGAGATGTTACTGAAGGTTGATGCTGCTGATGTTGGGAGACGCTACGAGATGCTGATGTTGATGCTGTTCACAACCTGGAGATCCTAAAAGACGAAGACAAAGGCGTCGGAGCAAAGCAATTGGACGAGAAGATGCTTCACCATCAGACGATTCCCATCAATCATTGTCCCTAATTCATAGTTACATGTCACACGTCATTCGGCTGTCATTTTAGCCATATGAGTGCAAACCGGTACCAGCCAGCCACTCAGCTGAATAGTTACATGAATCACGGTCATGAGAATGATCGTCATGGAACTGACAGACAGGACGATAGTAACCACTACTATGACAGAAACTATCCTAGAAATCGCAACCGAGGCTCCGGCCGCGGACGTGATCAGACATACAAATGATCAGTAGTCCAACCGATCCGCCAATTCTGGCATAATAACCTAATATTGTAGTTCTATTTGTTTCACATCTCGAGACACATGTCAAGACATCAGTCAAGACACATGTCTCACGTATACTTTATGAAGACACATGTCAAGACACCAGTCAAGACATATGTCATGCTTATAGTTCCAAGAAACGAGTCAAGACACATGACTCACGTCCAACTATGGAACATTTCTAAGAAATTCAGGGTACCCTCCAAGGGTATATCTATTTTGTTGTGCCATGTATTAATCAGGCCACAAGAATTTCTATACCATTATCAGCGCATCAGTGAGAACTGTCACGTTGCCGATGTCACTTTCATTTATTTCACCATGGTTCATATACTCATAACCATGAAGGACGCCTTTCGTATTCCCACGTATACAAAGGTTTTCCTTCAGCTTAATGATGAGATCCAAGCTGCTAACGCATTTCCTCGGACAGACACGAGATGAATTTTATCCTAATTATGTACTATAAACAGCACACCATGCTGCGATTCATAATTATGTACAGTAATGTTCAGGCTCCTGAATACATTCAGCTTGATTTTCCCTCGAGAAAATCTGTACAAATTATCTATGCTTACAAGCATGTGCGTTGTTAGCCATGGTCGCTAAAATTTTCTAGCTGTCAGTAAGACACGACCACTTAAGTATTTTACGCATAGCCAGTTGATTATTCCAAAATCTTCCCATACATTCCAGAAGAACTTACAAGGAGAAGGACGGTACCATGAGATTATGTGTCGACTACCGTCGGCGTAAACAAATCACCATTCATGACCGTTATTCTCCTCCACATATTGACAACCTGTCTAATCAACCGTATGGTGTTAATCACTTTTCCAAGATCGAACTCATGATCATGCTGCCAACAGTGACGAATGAAACAGCAGGACATGTCCATGACTGCTATTCGTACACGACTCGGTCATGCTAGATTTATGATTTTGAATTAGTCTCATCAATGCTCCAACGGAACTATAAGAATGAGTTTCCATGAACTCATAGCAAATTCATCAGTGTTTTCATTGAGGATAACCTGATTTCCTTTAAGCCTAGAAGAAGAACAGGAAGACCATATCTACACTATGTTGCAAATTCTATGACAAGAGAAATTTTACCCTGGAAAATTTTCCAATATCAATTCTGTTTGATCACAGTGACACGCTGAATCACATGGGTTTCTACGGTTAATCTTACCATGACTCAGCTTATCCGTAAAGGAGAGAACCCTACACTACATTAGGTGTTCTAGAAAATCCTACGCTAGGAGAAGTCTAGATTCAGAGACTCAGAGTTTCGCAAACTCCTATGTATCAAGTTCTACGAAGCAAGATACAGTTACGTTCATATCTAGGTACCTGACATACCAACAGGCTAAGATAGGACACCAACAAATTGGGATGTTTTCATCATCTGAAATTGTGAATTGAAATGAGACAAGATCTCCACGGATTTTGGTTACCAGATTAACACAAACTCAGAAGAAGCATGATGCTATCTGGGTTATTGGGAACAGTTTCATCAAGTCTGCAGAATCCTTACATCCGCAAGGATTTCAGAACCAACAGATTGATCGGACATGTTCCAGCCAAGGCTCATCCGATCACTTGGCAATTCCTCAGTTATCAGGTCAGACAAATATTCATAATTATGCTCCTTATTTACTTCGCGTCCTTGTTCTAATTCCACGCCTTGCTTTCGCGCTCGCGTTCATGACACTATTCACGTTCATGATCGTATTTTGGTTTACGATTTTACGTTCATTTCTTTTCTCATTATGGGTAGTTTGCAAGAACTTGAGAGACCAGACCCAAGTTTAGTATAACTCCCTATCCTTAGATAGACGTTTCTCGTCATAATCTATGTCTCACCTTCTAGCGTTTGTCGTTACCGCCATTATATTCTATGATCATGATATGTTTCACATTTCATGTTCATTCCACGTTCCTCATATCATGATCAAGATATGTTACACGTATCAGGGATCACGATATGTTTACTCATACTACACTCGCCATATCTCCACGTAACACATCAAAAAATTTCACGTATCACGTTCAAAAATTTTCACGTACTACGTTTCTATATGTCTCACGCATCGTTGCTAGTTATCGGTTAAGTTGGATTGTTTTGCACCATAATGTTTCAGTTACTCTTACACGTTAATTCTTATTCCTTGATCGAATTTAGGGGATCTACCTTACGTTGATAACCAAGAACTTCTTCGTATTCCAAGTCAAGGTCAGGAGGACCAAGACTTATCATTCGTCTCAAGATCTTATAAGAACCGTTCCAAGAGGGAAGCCACTTGGAAACGGACAAGTTCATCCGGACTTCTTATCCGTTTTCTCTTATCAATTAGATATGTCCTTTCAGCCACGTCACGTTCCATGTCCTTTTAAGACATGTCACGTTCCGCGTTCTTTCTGCCAGGTCACCTGCACGTTAATTTATCTTACATACCCTCTCAGTTTGATTCGGGTATGTTTCTCTTTCAGTTACGTTATCTATAATTCGGGGACGAATTATTCTTTTTAGGGGGAAGAGTTGTAAAACCCGCATGCTTTTACCATGAATAGTACCCTTAAGATCGTACGTACTAGATTTAAACTTTCCTAATATAGCATGATTACGATTACGTGTTAGGATTTTACGTATTACGTACGTGTTAGAACACGATAAGTATTTACTACGCACGAGCACGTAATAATTATTTGACAATAATTAATCACGAACATGCGATCATGAAATCATGAACGTAATTAAAACACGAACTATTATTAATTACGAATATATATTTATTACGAGCGTAATTAAATATATTAGATCACGATATTTACGTAACGAGAAAACTTAAAACGCGAACACAAATAATCACGAACGTATAACTTAACACACGAGAACACACCAATGTTTTAGACACGGAAAACATTCAGTTTACCCCTTGTGGGCCCCATTACCACGAAATTAGGAGGGGGGATGGGCTTAGCCCATCAATTTTTCACTAAAAAGGAAAAGGGATATTTTTCACTACTCATTTTCATTCACAGAATATTTTTAGAAAAACCCTAAAACCCTCTTCCTTGTTCTTCTTTGTGCCGCCACCTTAAGAACACCACAAGAGGCGGTTTGTGATCTTGGATCTTGAAGTTTTAGTGATTGATCGTGTTGGTTCTTCGTCCTTTTGATCCATGAATTCGGTAAATCCTTTTTAAACCTTTTCTTTTGATTTAATCTTTTTATAAATCAAGAACATGTGATGTTTTTACAAAAACCTAATAATTAAACATGGATCTAACATGATTTGGTGTTAAATAAAATCAAAAAGGTGTTTTAAGGGGTGTTTGTTTTTTGCCGCAGGCTGCACCGAACCCGAAGGGGTCTCGGTTTGGCCAAGCCGACCACCACCAAGACCATACGGTCTTGGTTGGTGTGTGTGGGTCCCACGGCAGCAGTAAAACATGGGGTACCCCGAGTTGGTTCGGGGTACGGTGTCGATTTCATGTCCGGTTCATGCTTTTTAGTCTAGATCCGGTTCATGGTGTATGTTTAGTTTTTTTTATGTTTATGATCTTATGTTAAAAATTAAATTAATAAAATGATATGATTAATTTAATAACATGCCTTAGGTTATTTTAATTATTAATAATCATGAAATTAATTAACCTAAGTATTTTATATTTTTGACTTATAATTAATTAATTATTTAAAAACCATGACTATAATTAATTAATTAACATGACTTAGGTTATATTATTAATATATAATAATACATGTTTTAACCTAAGTATTTAACTTTATTTAATTAAAAACATGTTATTCTTTAATTAAATATTTTAACCTATAGTTTAATTTAATTACATGAAATAATTATTAAACTATACATTATATCATATGACTTAGAAAATAATCATGAAAACACTTTAATAAGTGTGAAAACACTTATCCTTTTACCACTTATTTCCAATAATAACAAGACCAAAACGTGTGATTTATGTCGTAAAAGTCGGAATTATGCGTGGTTTGTGTTTTTATTGTGTTTTAGGACCAAAAGATGAAAAAGGAAGAAAACACGGGCTTTCACGGGCTTTTATCGAAGAAAACGGGAAAAGACGAAGTCAAAAGATCAAGAGTGCTTAAAGAACGGATGTCCAAGACCTATTCTGAAGATTTATCGAAGAACAAGTCTAAAGACGGAAGTTTAATGAAGTCGAAGAACTCGAGTCTAAATAAATGAAGAAATGTTAAGACGAGTTTAATTAATCCCGAGACGACATCGAGAAAGACCAAAATGAATTTAATCGAGTCGAGAAGAAAAGAAAGAAGAAAGCACCACACATGCCTCCCACTTCCCTATAAATACCCTCCTAATCACATTAGGAAGGGGGTTAGCTAGTTTTTACTTTTAAGTTTTCTTTCTAGTTTTTAGAGAGAGAAAGTTCTAAACTTTCTCTCACTAAGCTTTTCATTTTTCCTTTCTTTCAAGCTTTCATTAATCTTTGTATTTGGATTCCTTTAATCAATTTCAAGTTTGAGCTTTGTGTTCTTTTATCTCATTCTACATTTCTTGGCTTATTTGAATTTTTGATTCAAAATCTTTCCTTTGATCTGAATCTTCCATATTTCGTGATTGAAGTTGAGATTGTATGGTTAGAAGCTTTATTCCCTTTGTTCCTACATAAGCTTTCGTGTATTAGTTATAAGCTCTCAATGCTTATTGGCTAGTTACAAGTCTTAGCTTATTGGTTTTCGGATTTTGAAAAAGGGTTTAGTAAGTTTAAAGTTCATTTCATAAAGTTTTGATCTTTTATGTTTTAGAAGTCATTAAATTTAAGCTTTTTGAATTGTTAAGATCCGGTCAGAATAGCTTATTTCATTTGCTTATTGAGTTTTACTCTTGCCACCAATTTCGGAAACAGTTACCTTCCATCGCAATCCTAGGGTTTTGGTACACATTCCGACGGCTTATACACTTTCCGATAGGTTTTGGTATTTGATCGCAATAACCCAATAGGGTTCTACTTTGCGATCGGTTGGTAATTACCCCTTATTCCGATCTGGGTTGCGATCGCTTATTGCGATCGCATATTCCGACGGGATCAAGGTCTTGGTTAAGACGAAGTGCTGCCCATTTTTCGATAGAGTTATTGCGATTGATGCACATTGCGATAGTAAGCTTTCCGATAGATACTCATTGCGATAGACCTTGCATAGTTGTATTCCGATGGGTATTGATCTTAATTATTCCGATAGGGATTTTGATAATTATTCCGATAGATGCTATTTTGGTGATTCCGATGGACATGAATTGTTTTATTCTGATTGATTAAGTTTTTAAGTTTTTCAAAGCTTTAAGTTTCAAGTACTTTCTTATTTAAATTTAACTTTAATTTTGTCCAAGTTTCAAATTTACTCAACGACACTTTAATTACTTGCTAATAGTTCAATTTAGACAAACAAACCAAACCATTGATTCACCAAAAGACGATTGAGTCACACTTAAGACCGGTTTTCAATTCGAAAAGACTTGGGACTAACGAATTTTGATACGAGGTGTAAAAAAAAAGCCAAGTATTAAATGGCGCCGCTGCCGGCTCTTTTCGTTACGATAAACGGTTTCTAGTGAGAGACGCATTGAATTTTGGGATCCGTTCTTTGAACGTTATTTTCCTTGCTTTAAAAATTCTCAAAAATCCATAAAAAAATATAAAACTCTTCAAAAATACAAAAACATTGAAAAATCATTAAAAAGCAATTCTTTTCAAAAGGTTTTGCACCAAAAAGATTATAGATATTCTCTTTGTGTATATTTTTCTTCCGCAGGTGTATGCGTACTAGATCTTCGAACTATTCTGAGCCCGAGACTCGTGAAGATTTAGATATGGCTGGTGTTAACAACAACAATAATCACCCACCTCAACACAATTTGAACAACAACAACAACAACAACAACAACAACAATGTCCTCCTACCTGATTTATGAACTATGGAGGAATTGTGCCAACCCACCATGAACGGACGCGGAGGCCCGATTGCGCCAATGCACGTCACGGCTCAGGAGTTTTCGTTGAAGCATCACATGATCCAGCAAGTGCAAACGAACCCATTTCGTGGAATTCCGGATGATGATGCCAACAAACACCTCGACAAATTCATTACCATGACCCAAAGCATGAAGTGCTCCGGTGTTTCTATGGATGACCTTCGCCTCCAACTTTTTCCACACTCGCTTTCTCACCATGCCGAAAAATGGTTTGACCGTCTTCCTAAGAATTCTATTCATACGTGGAACGACATGACTCAACGCTTTTTATCGCGCTACTTTCCCCCATCCATGGTCACTAGCCTTCGTAACCAAATCAGTGGATTTATGCAAGAGAATGATGAATCGCTTTTCGATGCTTGGGAACGCTACAATGATTTGATCGACCGCTGTCCTAATCACAATATGCTCCCCGTCACTCTCATTGACACCTTTTACAATGGTCTCACTTTTCGTGATCGTGACACGATCAATGTCGCCGCCGGTGGTACTTTTATGAAAAGGAGACCGGAGGAGTGTCGAGAGTTGATTGAAAACATGACTACTCACCACAAGAATTGGGATTCTTCCGCATCCTCAAGATCTAATCAGAGAGTCAATGTTTCATCTACTTCTTCCACCACCAACTCGTCTGTTTTGGAACGTGCTATTCTTGATATTAACAAAAGTCTCCAAATTTTGACTTCTAACCAAACTCAACAAGCTAAAGCCGTTGCTATTTCTTGTGACACATGTGGTGGTCCTCATTCCTACAATGAGTGTCCTTCTACTCACGGCAATTATTCTGAAGACGTTAACGCAGCTTACGGCACTTATCCCACGGGAGGCTATCAAGCTCGCCCTCAAGGAGACCGTAACTTGCTAAGTTATCACTCCAACAATTATCTTGCTCCCCCCGGTTTCCCTCCTGCAAACCAATCCCAACCTCATGCAAATAATCAATATCAATCCCAAAGAAACCCATACCCAACTCAAGGAAATTCTCAAGCTTACCAGGCTCCACCTCTCAATCAACCGATGGCAGTGAATCCAGATGTCGAGACATTTATGAAGACTAATCGGGAGTTGGTGACGAATCTTCAGAGTCAAGTCCGCAACTTGAAGGGAGAAATGGCAAAACAAGGGAACGATATTCGAGCCGAGCTAAGGAATGATATGGCCAAACACAGTGATGCAATTAATGCAAACATGCAAAACTCTTTTAACAATCAAGCTCTTCACCTTCGTGATATGATTGGTTCGCTCATCCAAAGTAATCAACCCTCTTCTTCGGGTACTCTTCCGAGTAATACCCTTGCGAATCCAAGGGGGGAGATGAAAGCAATCACCACTCGTAGTGGAAAAGGTTATTTGGAACCCGAGCTTCCTACACCTCCACCCGTGATTGTGACCAAGGAAAAAGAGCAACTTTCCTTACCTCCTTCACCTTCTATCCCCATTTCCCCACCACCCGTGGTTGTGAGTGATCCTATTCCCTTAAAGCCTTCTTCTTCATCCAATATACCTTATCCCTCAAGGTTGAGGAAAGAGAAGCAAAAGAGCAAGGATGATATTCAGGTTTCAAACTTTCTAAAAATGTTTAAACAATTGAATTTTAACATCTCCTTTGCCGAGGCTCTCGCTCACATGCCCAAATACGCTAAGATGTTTAAAGATCTTCTAAGTGATAAAGAGAAACTCCTTGACATTGCTCAACCCACCTTAATGAGAATTGCTCTGCAGTGCTCTTAAGGCAATTGCCCACCAAACTTGGTGATCCGGGTCGCTTCTTGATTCCTTGCAACTTCCCGGGAGTAGAGAATTGCATGGCCCTAGCCGATCTAGGTGCCAGTATAAACTTAATGCCTTTAAGTGTTTGGAAGCAATTATCTCTCCCCGAGCTAGTCCCCACCAAAATGACTTTGGAATTAGCCAACCGTACGGTTGCTTATCCAGTAGGGATAGCCGAAGATGTCTTTGTTGGCGTTGACAAATTCACCTTCCCGGCGGATTTTGTTGTCGTTGACTACGAGATGGA
The DNA here is from genome assembly GCA_025667525.1 of Glebionis coronaria. Taxonomy (NCBI): domain Eukaryota; kingdom Viridiplantae; phylum Streptophyta; class Magnoliopsida; order Asterales; family Asteraceae; genus Glebionis; species Glebionis coronaria. The sequence continues at coordinate 99,804,494 of CM046882.1, read as the reverse complement.
TCCCCGTGTTCCATTAATCGTTGGACGTCCATTCCTGAGGACCGGTCGCACTCTTATTGATGTAGCCGCGGCCGAAATAATCATGAGAGTTGGTGACGACAAAATTGTCTTCAACATGGGTAAGATTTCTAAGCAACCTTATTCATATGAGAGTGTTAATGCTATTGATGTTCTCGATGAGGCTTGTGAAGAACATTTTCATGATGCTTGCAAAAGTACTCTTTCTTCTCTACCCAATGTTGAGACCGTTGCCTCAATTGCTCCAGCATTGACTCCTTTTGGAGAAAGTGACTTGGATGATTTCGAAGCTAGCTTGGGTCCTCTCGATATTAAGTATGATAATTTGTCCACCAATTGGGATGAAGACATTCGTACTATTGAGAGACTTCTCAATGAGGACCCGGTTTCTCCTCCTTCTCCTAAAGAGGTGACTAATGATGATTCATCGTTAGTTTCACCATCTATTGAGGATCCTCCCACTCTCGAGCTTAAGGACCTACCTCCTCATCTTGAGTACGCTTTCCTGGAAGACAACGAGAAGTTACCGGTCATCATCGCAAAGGATCTGAAAGAAGACGAAAAAGCCCGACTTGTCGCCGTGTTGAAGACGCATAAAAAAGCTATCGCTTGGAAAATCTCCGACATCCGTGGAATTGATCCTCATTTTTGCACACATAAAATTCTCATGGAGGACGACTATAAGCCCACAATTCAAAGTCAACGAAGGGTGAATCCCAAAATCCATGAAGTCATCAAAAAAGAGGTTATCAAACTTCTTGATACGGGTATGATTTACCCCATTTCGGATTCACCATGGGTTAGTCCAGTCCATTGTGTGCCTAAGAAAGGCGGTATCACCGTTGTGCCCAATGCAAACAACGAGTTGATTCCTACCCGTCTCGTTACTGGGTGGAGAGTTTGTATAGACTACCGCAAACTCAATGATGCCACGAGAAAGGATCATTTCCCTCTACCTTTTATGGACCAAATGCTTGAACGTTTAGCGGGTAATGAATATTACTGCTTTCTTGATGGTTTCTCGGGTTATTTCCAAATACCCATCGATCCCCAAGATCAAGAGAAGACAACATTCACTTGTCCCTATGGCACTTTTGCTTATAAAAGAATGCCTTTTGGCTTATGCAATGCCCCCGGGACTTTCCAAAGGTGCATGTTGGCTATCTTCCATGACATGGTTGAGCAAACCATGGAAGTCTTCATGGATGATTTCTCGATCTTTGGAGATTCCTTCTCTTCTTGCCTTGCCAATTTGGAACGTATGCTTAAGCGGTGCGAAGACACTCGCCTTGTTCTAAATTGGGAAAAATGCCATTTTATGGTAAAAGAAGGCATTGTGCTAGGACACAAAATCTCTAAAGCCGGTCTTGAAGTTGACCGTGCTAAAGTAGATGTCATAGCCAAATTACCTCCACCTTCAACCGTGAAGGGTGTGAGAAGTTTTCTGGGTCATGCGGGCTTCTATCGTCGATTCATTCAGGATTTTTCTAAACTCGCTCGCCCGATGACCCACCTCTTGGAAAAAGATACTCCTTTTATCTTTTCTAAAGAGTGTCTCGAAGCCTTCAATCTTCTTAAGGATAAGCTAACTAAGGCACCGGTCTTGGTTACCCCTAATTGGGAGCTGCCTTTTGAATTGATGTGCGATGCTAGCGACTTTGCTATTGGTGCGGTTTTGGGCCAAAGAGTGAATAAACACTTCCAACCAATCCACTACGCTAGCAAAACAATGACGGGGGCTCAATTGCATTATACGACAACCGAAAAAGAGCTTTTAGCTGTTGTTTATGCTTTTGAAAAATTTCGCCCCTATCTTGTTTTATCCACCACCATCGTATACACGGACCATTCCGCGTTGAAGTACTTGATGACAAAGAACGATTCTAAGCCAAGACTTCTTCGCTGGGTTTTGCTCCTTCAAGAACTCAACATTGAAATTCGTGACAAGAAGGGAGCCGAAAACCTGGCCGCGGATCATCTGAGTCGACTTGAGGATCCATATCAAGGGGATCATCCGAACAAAGAGATCAATGACTCTTTCCCCCTTGAGACCTTAATGTCTATAAATCTCAATCTTGATGACACCCCGTGGTTTGCGGACATTACAAACTACTTAGCGGGTGGTACTCTCATCAAAGGGTTAACATCCCAACAAAAGAAGAAGTTCTTGAATGATGTTAAGACTTACTTTTGGGATGACCCTTATCTATTCAAACAGTGTGCTGATCTGATTATTCGTCGATGTGTTGACGGACCGGCAGCTTTTGACATCCTCCAAGCTTGCCACAAAGGACCCACCGGTGGTCACTTTGGTCCCAACTACACCGCTAAAAAAGTGTTTGATTCAGGATTCTATTCGCCCACCATTTATCGTGATGCTCACGAAATGGTTAAGCATTGTGATGCTTGCCAACGTCAAGGCAAGATCACACATAAGGATGAGATGCCTCAAAATTTCATACAAGAATGTGAAATCTTTGATGTATGGGGCATCGACTTTATGGGGCCATTTCCATCATCCAAAGGGAACAAGTACATCCTCGTCGCCGTCGACTACGTTTCTAAATGGGTTGAAGCTAAGGCTCTTCCTACGAATGATGCGAGGGTGGTTGTGAACTTTTTGAAGCAGCTTTTCGCTCGATTTGGCGTTCCTCGTGCTATCATTAGTGACCGCGGGACTCATTTTTGCAACGATCAATTTGCACGAGTCATGGCAAAGTATGGTGTCAATCACCGTCTTTCCACCGCCTATCATCCCCAAACCAATGGGCAAGCCGAGATATCCAACCGTGGCTTGAAGAGAATTTTAGAGCGTACTGTGGGAGAGCATCGCGCCGCGTGGGCCGATAAGTTAGATGATGCTCTGTGGGCTTTCCGTACTGCTTGCAAGACCCCGATCGGTTGTACACCTTATCGTCTTGTGTACGGGAAAGCCTGCCACCTCCCAATCGAGCTGGAGCATAAGGCGCACTGGGCCTTGAAGTGGGCTAACTTCGACATCAACAAAGCCGGTGATCATCGCAAGATTCAACTCAACGAGCTCAACGAACTAAGGAATGAAGCTTATGAGAACTCGCTGATCTACAAGGAGAAGACCAAGATCATTCATGACGCTAAAATCAAGAACCGAGAGTTCGAAGCTGTACTTTGGTGAGGACATCTCCCATGAGATGATTCCATCCCTCACCACGTTCCCCATGAACTAAAATTGGGTCGAGTCAGGTTCATGACTCGGTGAACAAAAACAAGCGCTTCTCGAAAGGCAACCCGTGTTCTATCCTTTACTGCTTTCATAATAAGTGTAGGGGGAGCCCCGCATATGTTTGTTGTCTTGTTTCTTGTGCTGTGCAGGGATTCAAGCTTCAGAGAGCATCTTGATGACTTTTGACGAACCGTGATACCGTGTTCCTATCTTCCCGGTTCTATCCTAAACTCTTGAGATTCAATATTTCATATTTTATATATGTTCACATTGAATTCACTTTAGTTGTCCTTTCCTTAGCAAGATTTAAACCAAAGTGCACAATGTCATAAGTGTAGGGGAGTTTACTCCCACATGCTCAAACATTGAGGACAATGTTTATCTCAAGTGTAGGGGGGACTTCTATCGAATTAAGTGGTCTTTTCCATGAATATGCCCTCATTTTAACCGGAAAATTTGATTTTTCGACATTTTTCAAAATTTTTAATCTATTTTGGCCTAGTTGTATAGTTGTAATTGCCTTTGTTATGTTTCCGTTGCTAGAATAAATTTTCAATAAAGTGGTTTTAGGTTTTTCTTAGTCATGAACATTTTGACTCAACCCGAGTTTACTTGCCTAAGTTTACTCTAGCTAGTATCCTTAACGTGTTTAAGTCAAGATTTGCTAGGCTTTTATATAGGGAGCTATAAAACGCGAAAGTCTTAACTCTCACGGGTTAAGAACAAGAACTTTTCGCAAGTTCCTATAATTGATCCTAGAGAGTCGTTTATCAAGGGAACTTTAAAACGCGATTTCTAAACTTGAAAAAGTCTAAGAATTTGCAAGATCCTATAGGCGACTCAAAAACCCAAAACTTTGATTTAATAGGCTAAGCATCCACGAGTCTTATTCCTTGAGATTTTAAATTATGGAGAACGAGAGATGATAGAGTCAATTATAAGTTCGGTATTCTTTCGTGAATTTATGTGAGTTAATTATAAGCCTATTCTCCCTCCGCTTGTTAATAAATTTATTTGCAATAAATAAGGATGTACAATTTAAAAGGTTACTTAGCTTCTAGCCCCAGATCGTTTAAAAGTTGCTCGGTACGGATTAGAGTTCATAGCCAAGGCATAACTTATTGAAGCGGGATGCGAAGATTGGCGAGTCCGAAAAGGCCCTAACAAGGCATGAGGGCTACATTTTGTTGCTAAATATCCAAAAGTGATGTGAAGAATCATTTATCGAAAATCAATATGAAGGATCGAGACACACGACGAAAAGCAAGAACTCCCCAAAAGTCATGGAGAAATCTATCCGAAAAGACCCTAACAAGGTATGAGGATAAATAGATCCAAGTCCTAAAAGGAGGCGGATCGTTGTATATCAAAGTCCAAAATAAAGATTGGAGAAAAATGAAGAAGTCGTGGTCCAAAGATGAAGAATCTCTCAAAACTTCAAGTGAAGAAATTTCTATTATGAAGAGAAGACCATTATTTCAAGAACGTCTCTCAAGATTCGAAGTATGAAGTCCCTGCCAAATATCGGTCCGAGAAAGGTCTCAAATCGTGAAGCGAGTTATGCCAAGATATGAACTTTATGAGGTCCCGAGAAGCAGTTTTAAAAGATTTGGTCCTTTAGCTAACTATTGATTAAATCGTTCACTTTATTTTCGGACTAAATAACTATCGAAATAAGTCAAACAATGCATCCTCGTGATCATTCAAGACAAAAATAAAATATAAGAGATACACCTAGGAATAAGGGAGTCTAAGTGAATAATTGGCCCACATGAGTTCGTGATAGTTTGCTAACTTATAATAACAGTGATCTCATTTTTAAGCTTGGTATGGGGAACGTGAAACTTGAGGATGATAAACGTTCATGGCCGCCAAAACCCAATGTAAGTTTTTAATTTCTTTACTTATTCCTATCTTTTATGTTTAGTATTTAATAAAGGCCAAGGTGGGTTATTTATGATGGAAAATATAAACCGTGCTTTAAAATTAATGCATTGCATGAGGGCATTGCAATGGTCAAGTGTAGGGGATTTAATAAGTGTGAAAACACTTATCCTTTTACCACTTATTTCCAATAATAACAAGACCAAAACGTGTGATTTATGTCGTAAAAGTCGGAATTATGCGTGGTTTGTGTTTTTATTGTGTTTTAGGACCAAAAGATGAAAAAGGAAGAAAACACGGGCTTTCACGGGATTTTATCGAAGAAAACGGGAAAAGACGAAGTCAAAAGATCAAGAGTGCTTAAAGAACGGATGTCCAAGACCTATTCTGAAGATTTATCGAAGAACAAGTCTAAAGACGGAAGTTTAATGAAGTCGAAGAACTCGAGTCTAAATAAATGAAGAAATGTTAAGACGAGTTTAATTAATCCCGAGACAACATCGAGAAAGACCAAAATGAATTTAATCGAGTCAAGAAGAAAAGAAAGAAGAAAGCACCACACATGCCTCCCACTTCCCTATAAATACCCTCCTAATCACATTAGGAAGGGGGTTAGCTAGTTTTTACTTTTAAGTTTTCTTTCTAGTTTTTAGAGAGAGAAAGTTCTAAACTTTCTCTCACTAAGCTTTTCATTTTTCCTTTCTTTCAAGCTTTCATTAATCTTTGTATTTGGATTCCTTTAATCAATTTCAAGTTTGAGCTTTGTGTTCTTTTATCTCATTCTACATTTCTTGGCTTATTTGAATTTTTGATTCGAAATCTTTCCTTTGATCCGAATCTTCCATATTTCGTGATTGAAGTTGAGATTGTATGGTTAGAAGATTTATTCCCTTTGTTCCTACATAAGCTTTCGTGTATTAGTTATAAGCTCTCAATGCTTATTGGCTAGTTACAAGTCTTAGCTTATTGGTTTTCGGATTTTGAAAAATGGTTTAGTAAGTTTAAAGTTCATTTCATAAAGTTTTGATCTTTTATGTTTTAGAAGTCATTAAATTTAAGCTTTTTGAATTGTTAAGATCCGGTTAGAATAGCTTATTTCATTTGCTTATTGAGTTTTACTCTTGCCACCAATTTCGGAAACAGTTACCTTCCATCGCAATCCTAGGGTTTTGGTACACATTCCGACGGCTTATACACTTTCCGATAGGTTTTGGTATTTGATCGCAATAACCCAATAGGGTTCTACTTTGCGATCGGTTGGTAATTACCCCTTATTCCGATCTGGGTTGCGATCGCTTATTGCGATCGCATATTCCGACGGGATCAAGGTCTTGGTTAAGACGAAGTGCTGCCCATTTTTCGATAGAGTTATTGCGATTGATGCACATTGCGATAGTAAGCTTTCCGATAGATACTCATTACGATAGACCTTGCATAGTTGTATTAGGATTAAGATATACCTAGACAGAATATTATTCTGTCTGATCTTATGTCGGCCGCCTTGGGCCGTGGGCCGCACACATGTGCGAACACTGTTCATTCAAGCCCATAAGCCTAAATGATATTTATCCACCCATCTGTGATGGGCCGGATACGGGTAGTACCCGCGAGCCGGGCTCATGACCCGGTTTGGGGACTATACGTCATCATGTCCCCCCAGTCTAGTTGTTACAGCCGTAGGCGTAACCTCTAGACTATCAAGCTGCCCTCCGGTCATACCAAGAAAGGCCTAGGAAATGATACTGGAAAATTTGTTCCGGCCGCACGTGGCAACCGGTCGTATGAATATTCTTGAATGAATACTACCTCAGCCACACGCAATGGCCGAGACAAATTAAATGCAACATTTAATACGGTCTTACGTAAGAGCCGCATAACCCGACAAGGATCCAGTCGCATTAATGATATTCAACAATCCAGTCGTATGTCTGCAAAAAGTGCATGATTACTGATCACCCTCGAGCCACACGAAACTGTTTAAGAAGTGACCCGTGGGTCCCCTACTGACGTTACAGAAATGTCAGAAATCCTATCCATTGGATAGGAAATGTGACTGACACATGTCAAGGATCCATGGCACCTCGGTTTCCGAGGCCACCCTATATAAGAGTGAGTATGCGTGTATGTTACACACACAACTCATTCATTCTTCCGCCATTGTTAACTTCAAGCTTTTTCCTTCACAACTTTTGCCTTCTTTTCCACGGACATCCATCACCGCAGGTTAGATTACCACGCCCTTAACAACCTTTTCATAAATTATGGTTAAGGATAACCCCCTCATCACGGACGTCCTGAATGTGATGTCGGGAGAGAAATACCTCGACTTCCTGTCGAAGTACTATGTGCCTGAAAGCGTACATCCCACCTTTCCGGGTGATGGTGAAGCTATTACGGACGCACCGGCTGGGAAAATAGGCATATACACACGCCTATTTGACTCAGCCAACTACCGTATTCCGTTGTCTAAGTTCTTAGTAGATCTTCTCTTGTACTATGACTTTCATATCACCCAGCTCCACTGTATAGGGGCGTGTAAAATCAACCAGTTTGAGATTACATGCCACACCTGTAGGATAACCCCCACCGTTAACCTTTTTAGGGCTTTCTACTTTCCCCAGTTGGTGAACGGGTGGTTGTCGTTCAAGAAACGTCCCGGCAATGCCCCGATGACATATAGGAAACCCCTTGACTCCCTGAAGAATTGGTACGACCATTACTTCTTTGTAGATGAGAAAGTATTCCCCACCCCCTTTGTACTTAAAACCAAAGCCCCAAGAGATTATCCGCCCAAACCCAAAGATTATAGTAGCCGGGACCTGAAAATACTAGATACCCATCGCACGGAATTTCATAGAGGGTTGCCGGAGAACTTTCTATGCTTGGTAGGGATAAGCCGCCGTTACTTTGGGAGGGATAACTTATATCCGTGCTTCTTAACGGAACAGGGCGAGGGTAGGTCATATATATCTTGTATATTCGATATGTCGCGTATGTTTAAAATATTACTAACCCATATACTTCTACAATCATTTGCAGAGATGAACCTTCACGGATTGATTCGTCAAGGCGACCCCATGAAGGTGAGGGAAGGATTCCGGCCGTTGAAGCCGAATGAGCTCCCCTTGCTGGAAGCTTTAGCCGACCGTACGATTCCACTGGAGGAGACAACCGAACCCAGGTCGGACGAAGAAGAACCTGTTATTGAGAAGTCCCCATTGGATTTTCATAACGAAGAAGGCGACGACCCCTTGCTGGAGGGAGGCACCATTAACCAGGAGGAGGAGCGCGACCCGAATGAAGACACCACGCAAGCGTCCGGATCCTCCACACTTACTTCAAAAAAGAGAAAAACAACCAGGCGTGTGGCGAAAAAGACTGGGGAGGATGCCGGAGTTGCGAATGCTCCTCCCAAGAAGTTGCGGAAAGACCATCCTCAATATCAGGGGGATGGCAGCACCATGACTGGTCAAGCCGACCCTACCCCGATCATGGAAGGGCCAGTTCTTCGCGTCGCCCCTGTGAGCGCCGTAGCTCCTACCGGCCCAGACCCTGCTACTGGCACCTCGTAAGTACCCATCCCGACTATGATTTGTATCCTCATATGATGTATGTAGACTAAAAATTTGTCTTTTTGTTTTAATCACAGGGTAAATCCGGCGGTCGCAGCTCAAGGAGAAGAGGTGGGGAGAAATCCATCCCCCGTGGCTACTAACAATCCCCCTTCCCCCACCACCACCCATGCCAAGGAACCGTGCCGCGAGGGGCCAGAGGAGAGCTTGCGTCTAGCCTGGAACCTATCCAGCTTGACACGGCTGGAGGCCGAATCAGAGTGTTCGGAATTCATCGAACACATCACCCCGCCCGTCCTCGCACAGGATTTGGATGAGCTAGACCATGAGGCCCTAATTGAACAATTTGATGTGTCATCCGCACATCAGGTAACGGTGGGTGCCGCGCTGAGACGCAGACTGATCAAGGCCCTCACCAATGTGAGCCGTGCCGACAAAAGGATCGCCCGCCGGGAGGCTTTGGTCGTAAAGAGCGAGAAGACCATCACGTCCTTGCAAGCAGCGTTATTGACTGCTGAGGCAACGGTGAAGGAGCAGGCGCTTCATGCCGAGACAAGAGAGAAGCGCATCGCTGAATTGGAGGCCCTTGTAGCCGCATCAAACGAGAAGGTAATCTTTCAAACATGTTGTTTATATATTCCTACTCCTTGTGTGTATGTAGCCCAAAGATATATATTCGTACCCTAACTCCCAATTTCATACGCAGGTGTCTGCGGCTGAGGCTGCTACTAAGGCGGTGACCGTGCAATCATTCAGCATTGCTCAGGAGCGCGACGCACTGAAGGAGGAATTGAAACAGGCTCAAAACAACCTTGAAAATCAAGCTGTCGCTGCTGATGAAGAGTTAAGCAAGGTGGTCGTTAGCTGCGCGGAGAGAGTATGCCCCCCCCTACTGACCGCGACAGCCGGTCGTAGGTGGATTATCGGGCAAGGACTGCGTCTTGCCGTAAGCGGGGCCCTTAACGCTCCACACCTATTGCAGGCCTTTGCTGGGGTTGTATCTGACGGGATCGACCGTGGTAGGCATGAAGGCATGGTCCAAGCTGCGGAGATGATCACAAAAGGTGAGGATATCACCCAGCATCCGTATCACAATCCCTCCGCAGCGGGCAAGATGACTGCGTCCATGGACGCCTTGGCAAACCTCCAACATCCCTTTCTGGACGAGCTTGAAGCCCTGAAAGACGCTCCCAATGAAACAATAATGTCCCGGCTGAGTGCTGACCCAACCCCTTTGACACTGGCTACCTATGATTTCGTATCCAAAGCCATGTCAGGTGAAAAGCCGCTTGGTGAAGCTTTAGACACTCTTGCAGTCAAAGTCCAGGACGGGAAAGATGCTCGCGGGGAGGCCCTTCGTGCTTTAATTGAGGAAGGAAAGAAGGATCTAGAAGAATTCCTCCCCCTATGTAACTTCTATGTTTGTAAACATTTGTATTTATATTCGTCCGTGTATGCACACGGCTCAGACATGCATGTAATAACTTGTCCTTTTATTTTAGAAGTCCGTGACAACCACGGCCATTTTGTTGATTGTTAATTTTGAAACTTGTGTATCTCATTGCAATCCAATGCTGCGTGACGTATCACGTCTTACATACAAGTCTAATTTACTAGACATGCGACGTGTGTCTTTACTATGCGGAGCACCGTATGGTTATAGCATATGAAACTTACCCCAACGTCTTGTGAGTAAGGTGTCTAGTAAGGATACATGATCCGTGCGGCTGGGGTTGCATCCCTCTTACGCGGCAAGTTGAATTAGTAGGTTCACTTAATCCTCTTACCCCACCTGGGGGCGTATAGTACATGTACGGTAATTTGAGAGAATGCATACGAATGAAACATGGCATAGTATAATACAAGTAAAATTCATACGGCTAACAAAAAATCTAACAAAGAAAGGAAAATAATTTGCACGAAACGGGACGTGGAGCTAGCTAGGCACCACGACATTTTATTAGAACGTTTACATTTTTGTTTGAATAATGACGACAAGTCCTAAGAAATCCAGAAAGGAAACTTAAACAAACATAAGAAAAACAAATAAAACAAATAACCCGCATGGTTCTTATTAAGACCGCCTATAGCGAAGTATCCATGCGGGAGCCGTAGCTTTCAAAGATAGCACCTTTTGAGATTGGAGATGTTCCATGTGCGCTCTAGGTCACGGCCATCCATGTCACGTAACTTGTACGCGCCTCGTCCCAAGGTTTCAGTGACTTCATACGGTCCTTCCCATTTAGGGCCCAGTTTTCCTGTATTCTCCACTCGACTCGCTTCGTTAGCACGATAGACGTAGTCTCCCGGTCGAAAAGAAACACCCTTGACCTTGGCGTCATAATAAGCCTTCATCTTAGCCTTGGACTTAGCCTCATTGATGGCTGCTATTTCCCTTTTTTCTTCCAACAGATCCAGGTTGATTCGTAGCTGTTCATCGTTTATGACGACGTTAACCTCCGCCGTGCGGATGGTAGGCATCCCTATTTCTGCTGGTATAACGGCTTCAGTGCCGTAAGCCAATGCAAACGGAGTATCTCCGTTGGCTGTTTTTATCATGGTTCTATGTGCCCATAGCACGTGTGACAACTCATCGACCCATTTGCCCTGTCGTTCATCCAGCCGCGCCTTGATTCCATTCCCCAAGCTCCTATTTGCTCGTTCGACAAGGCCGTTCGTTTGTGGATGCTTAACAGACGCGAAGCGCCGCTTGATGTTCAATGATGCACACCAGTCTTTGAATGGGTTGTCCGTGAACTGTTTGCCGTTGTCCGATATAATTTCTCCTGGTAGACCGAAACGGCATACGATGTGTTCCCACACAAACTTCTTGACCTGCTTACCTGTGATAGACTTGACTGCCTTGGCTTCTATCCATCGTGTGAAGTAGTCCATTGCTACAATCAAGAATTTAACCCCTCCCGCAGCTACAGGAAATGGTCCTGCAATGTCAATTCCCCACTTGTAAAATGGCCATGGGGACGTGATAGGTGTAAGCTCCTGCTGCGGGTGTCGCGGTACTGGCCTATGCACTTGGCAATCATTGCACCTGCGAATCATGTCGCGCGCGTCTCTGTGCATAGTGGGCCAATAGTATCCTGTTCGTAAAGCTCGGGCTACCACGGATCGTGGACCTGCATGCATGCCGCACAACCCCTCGTGTATGTCACTTATGACGTAGGCCGCCTGGCGTGGTCCAACACACCGCAGCCACGGCTGCAAGAAAGAGCGTTTGTAAAGGATGCCTTCTCGGAGTTCGAAATGTTGTGACTTCCTTTTAACGCGCCTTGCTGCTTTTTCCTCGTCTGGAAGGGTTTCATTAGTCAAATAGTTGATGATTGGGGTCATCCACGTAGGTCCCTCTTCCTCAACTATAGCGGCCACTTCCCCTTCCATGATAGATTTCTCCTTGAGTATTTCCACCAAAACCTGTTTAGACAAGTGGGCAAAGCTCGTGGATGCGATCTTGCTGAGAGCGTCCGCTTTCTTGTTCTCGCCCCTTGGCACCTGCTTGATGGAAAACTTACTGAAAGTTGTGATTAACGACTTGACTTTTTCCAGATACCTGATCATGTTGTCCTCCTTAGCCACATACCCACCTAGAATATGGTTCGCGACAAGCCGTGAGTCCACGTAGGCCTCAAGGTTGCGGACTCCCATTCTAGCGGTGATTTTTAAACCCGCAATTAATGCTTCATATTCCGCTTCGTTATTGGTGGCCGTGAACTCAAAACGGAGGGCGTATGTGAATTCCATTCCTTCTGGATTTGTGAGGATGAGACCTGCCCCGGACCCGTCTGTGCATGAGGATCCGTCCGTGAATAGCACCCAAGGTTCTGCTGGGACCTCGTCTTGCTTAATGATTGGTTCTTCCTCCTCCGGCTTCTCGATCAGGAAATCTGCCAATATCTGGCCTTTAACCGCCGTCCTCGGTCTATAAGATATATTGTGCCCCCCCAATAAGATGCTCCATTTCTCCAGCCTCCCTGCCACGTCTGGTCTAGAAATAACCTGTTTGATTGGCTGATCCGTAATCACCACAATTGGGTGCGCCTGAAAGTACCGGCGCAACCGCTTTGTAGCAAATACTAGTGCCAACACCAATTTTTCCATGGAGGAATAATTCAGCTCCGCCCCTTGTAGTGTTCTACTTATAAAGTAGACCGGAGTTTGTATTGTATCTCTATCCGTCATCAGTACCGCGCTTATTGCGCCATGAGTAGCTGAGAGATACATAACGAGTTCCTCCTTTGGCCGGGGAGCTACTAGCATGGGTAGAGATGCGAGGTGCTGCTTGAGTTGACAAAAAGCTTCCTCAGCTTCCTTCGTCCAACGGAAGTCTCCCTTTCTAATACACTTCTTGAGTGTCTTAAATAGGGGTAATGACTTTTCTGCGGATTTAGATAGGAATCTGTTCAGCCCGGCTAACTTCCCATTCAGGGATTGCACCTCCTTCCGTGTCTGCGGGGACGGTAGCCGTATCACTGCGTCCGTCTTCTCTGGACAAGGTTTGATGCCGTTTGGGTCAATCAAATATCCCAGGAACATTCCTTCTGTTGCACCAAACGTACATTTCTTTGGATTTAACTTCATGTTAATCCTTCTCAGCGTGTCGAATGTCTCCTGGACATCCCGGAGAAGTGCCTCCTCCGTGTGGCTTTTTATCACCAAGTCATCAACATATACTTCCAAGTTGCGTCCTATTTGTGATTCGAAAGCTTTATCCACCAACCGCTGATACGTAGTGTCGGCGTTCTTTAATCCGAACGGCATTTTCGTATAGCAATATACGCCCTGGCTTGTGTGGAACGCCGTTTTTTCTGCATCCTCCTCCGCCATCTGGATTTGGTGATACCCTTTATATGCATCCAAGAAGCATTTGAAAGGATACCCACACAAGGACTCTACTTTCCAGTCGATTTCTGGTAGCGGGTAACAGTCCTGTGGGCAGGCCTTGTTCAGATCCGTGAAATCCACGCACATGCGCCAACTTCCGTCATGTTTCTTGACCATGACCGGATTAGATAACCACTCGTGGTAGTATACCTCGCACATGATGCCTGCGTCCACCAGCTTCCGCACTTCCTCCAGTATAACTTGACTTCGCTCGGGCGCCTGGCCGCGCTTCTTTTGTTTGATGGGTTGGTACCCTTGGCGGATTTAGAGCTTATGCTCTGCTATCGCACGTGGCACACCCGTCATATGTTTTGGCTCCCATGCGAATATGTCCAGGTTTGCACTTAAAAGAGAGCACATGGCCCTTTTGCCGCTATCCGAGAGCGCCCCTCCTATGGATACCTCCTGTTCCGGATAGTCAGGGTGAATGGCCACCTTCCAATTGGGTGGTGGTGCTCCATCCTTGGGTGGGACAGGTGGTGCCGGTGTTGTCACAGTGTGACACTCGGATGTTGGCACGACTGTGTTGTAAATAGTAACGATTCCCCCATCCACGGGGAATTTAATCATTCCGTGTGCCGTAGAAGGTACTGCCCGGATAGCCAAAATGCCTGGTCTGCCTATGATTCCATTATAAGGAGAGTGTGAACGTATCACCATGAAGTTCATCCACGTTGTAGTGGAATGTTCCTCATTCCCAATGGTGACAAGCAAACGCAACTGCCCTATCGGCCAGATAGTGTCTCCACTAAAGCCAGTAAGCGGCGACGTGGCCGGTACTAATTGGCTTCTTATTTCTGGGCATAATTGCACAAAGCAGTGTTCATACAGCACCTCTGCTGACGACCCTCCATCCACATACATGCGACGAACATTGTGTGTTCCAATGCTTATCTCAATAGTGAGAGGTGCATCAATCACGTCGCTTGCTGTAATGAGAGGGAATGATATTTCCTTGCCGCGTGAAAATTTTTGGCCAATTTTCTGCCTCGTGCGGCGCTGTCTGGATTGGATCATGTATATGGTAGAAGGCTTGTCCTTTTGGGGATCCTTCTTGTCATACTTATTGTTGTTGTCTTTTCCATCTTTCCAATCCTTAACTAGGTGCTTGAGTTTGCCTGATTTTATTAGCGACTCAATATGCTTCTTGAGCTGGATACACTCCTCCGTGCCGTGTCCTTTGTCATTATGTAACTCGCAGAAGAGACTTCCTTGCCGACGTTCTGGGGGTGTGGTCATTGGGGGAGGCCTTGGAAAATTCGCCCCTTCAGTCAACAAGATCTCCCGGTAGGACATCTTTAGGGGGGTAAACTTGTCGTCTGACCGTCCGCCTTTGCTTTGGCTCTTATAGTCCGAGCCCTTGTTATTGTTCTGGTTGCCTTGACCGCCCGACTGTCTCCGGGACTGGTCATTTGACCGGTACCCATTTCCTCGGGATGGGTAGGCTGCGGCAACAGCTGTCTCTCCCTCTATGAAATTTCTGACCCTTTCCATGAGGTCATCATATCTCTCTGGACGCTTGTCGTTGAGACGCCTGATCAGTTCTCTGTCTGTTATGGCGTGCATGTAGTCAGAGATTTTCAGGAGCTCTGGCATGGTTCTCGTGCGTGTGCACTCATCATTGAAGCGCTCACTGAAGGCTTCTGTGGACTCCCCCGGCCGTTGCTTGATAGTTGCCAATGAAACCGGATCCATATTATACTTCTTCCTTTGAGTATAATTGTTCTCGAACGCAGTGCGTAGTTCCGTGAAACTATCAATGCTCCGTGGGGGGAGTGCCTCGAACCAGTCACGAGCGTTTCCAATCAAGGTCGAATTAAACATTTGGCACCATATAGGCATGGGCCATCGCTCAATTTTAGCCTGAGTATCGAATATTTTGAGGTGATCCACAGGATCACCGGACCCATCATAAGTCTTGATACATGCCGGTATGCGACGTTTGGTGTCCTCCGAATAGTTCCGTATGCGGAGGGTAAACGGATCTTCCCTAGGATCAGCCCATGGCCGTGTGAGCCTAGGGTCATCCCATGGTTCACACCATGGACGCGAGAGGTCCTCTGCTTCCGTATCCCGATAGTAGGGGCCACCATAATACTCCTCATTGTTTGGTGGTGGAGGCGTGCGCCTAGGCCGGCGGCGCTTGGGCGGATGGTCATCTGAGTCCTCCCTAGACGGATCTGGGGACGGCGGTGGTGCCCCGCCTTTTGAATAGGGACCACTTTTCTGAGACGAACCAGGAGCCTTCCTCCCTGTGTTCATTCTATCCCACACACTTGGGCGGCGTGTGGTTCTGGTCAGCTCTCGATCTGGCCGCTCGGGTGAGCCATCCGACCTTTCTCCATCTTGAGACTGCGTTAATTCTTGCATAATGCGATCCCCTATGCGTTCAAACACATTCCGGGGTTGAGGGTTTTCCTCGAAGGGTCCCTGCTCTTGAGGCCGAGTCCTCCTTTTTTTCCGGTTTTGGGAAGGGGTGGATGGTCCACTGTCGCCAAAGTTGAGTCGGGCTTGGAGGTTCCTCCCCAGACTCAATCTTGATGCGATCCCTGGGACGATCCTCTCAAAATTCTGAGTGAGAACTCGAGTAAGATCCTCCTCACTGAGTGGTAGGGCTTCCACTTCTTCCTCCGCCGAAGGTCTGCGTGGTTCCTTGTTAGGAGGGTCTGGCGCACTCCCTGGATCAGGGTTGTCCAAGGTTGAAGTGGGCGGGGGTGTCACCGAGATCGTGCTCGTCACCCCCGCGGGTTGAAAACCGCTACGGTTACCCAGCCCGCCCGCGAGGCGGTTAGGTGACTGGTTGGGGATGCGAATCCCTTCCCCTTGGGACTTCCGGTTCCCAGGATTCACATTCCTGGGGTTAGTTGGCGGGTGTCCCTTCATCATTGGAGATTTGAGATTTTGTTCTAGCTTAGTGTTACTGGTCCCACGGATGGCGCCAACTTGTTGATGCAAAAGTTGGTTGATCCTTGCTAGACCCGAATTAGGCTTAATTCGGGTTGGCTGGGCTCCGGCTCCTGCACCAAGTGAATCGTCTGGTTGGGATCCTGCACACTAAACAACACGCGTTAAGCTTACCGTGGGAAGGTTTCCCACGATTAAACTCCGGCGTGAGAGTAAGTAATCGATTTACGGTTATATGTGAGTTTAGAGTGAGTTGTGATCCCTTTGTGGAACCCTTGGGAGTTCCTTTTATAGGCAGTGAAACCCCAGTGGGCTTTCACTGACCCTTCGGCCCCAAGGAAGAGATAAGCACCAGAATTAGAATGATTGTTATCTTCTAATTCTGGCAATGAATATCTCTTCGTATTAGGATTAAGATATACCTAGACAGAATATTATTCTGTCTGATCTTATGTCGGCCGCCTTGGGCCGTGGGCCGCACACATGTGCGAGCACTGTTCACTCAAGCCCATAAGCCTAAATGATATTTATCCACCCATCTGTGATGGGCCGGATACGGGTAGTACCCGCGAGCCGGGCTCATGACCCGGTTTGGGGACTATACGTCATCAGGACATGAATTGTTTTATTCCGATTGATTAAGTT
The DNA here is from genome assembly GCA_025667525.1 of Glebionis coronaria. Taxonomy (NCBI): domain Eukaryota; kingdom Viridiplantae; phylum Streptophyta; class Magnoliopsida; order Asterales; family Asteraceae; genus Glebionis; species Glebionis coronaria. Next base: position 99,787,373 of record CM046882.1, on the reverse strand, counting down.
TTTAAGTTTTTCAAAGCTTTAAGTTTCAAGTACTTTCTTATTTAACTTTAACTTTAATTTTGTCCAAGTTTCAAATTTACTCAACGACACTTTAATTACTTACTAATAGTTCAATTTAGACAAACAAACCAAACCATTGATTCACCAAAAGACGATTGAGTCACACTTAAGACCGGTTTTCAATTCGAAAAGACTTGGGACAACTATATTTTATACGAGGCCTAAAAACCAAGTATTACACTTAGGCTTATATACTTAGCTTATTTAACCAGCTTATTTCTAATTATGGAAACTTTCTATTTTTAGAAACTTAATTAAATAAGACAGCTAATCTATTTATGGAAACCTTCTATTTTTAGAAACTTATTTATTTCAGGCAGCTAATCTATTTATGGAAACTTATTTAATTAAGGCAGCTGATCTATTTATGGAAACTTTCTACTTTTAGAAACTTATCTATTTTAAGCAGTAAATCTATTTTTGGAAACTTTCTATTTTTGGAAACTTTCTATTTTTGGAAACTTTCTATTTTAGGAAACCTGCTATTTTTGGAAAGTTACTTATTATTACACAGTAAGCATAATAACACATGAAATACCAGAAATACTTAATCAGATTAAACAGAATACAAGATAAAACACAGTTTAAGGCTTTAAACAGTAAAACATGGTAAGAACACATAAAATAAGCTAAGACATGACATAAAACCAGCTATGTATTTAGTAAGCAGATACTTATTCATGTACGTATTTATGTAGCACTAGTGATTCGGAAGTAGGATTCCTCGCAGTTCGTCTTTCTCGTTCACTGGACATAAGGTACGGATTCCCGTCCTTTCAGTATGGACATTCTTTCCTTATTAGGATTCCCCGTATGCAGCCAACTATTTTCCCGTAGTATAAGTTACGTGTTTGATTGCTTATGTTTAATTAAGATTACCTATAGCCATATACATGCATGACCAGTTTCACCTAGTTATGGAGGTACCATCATAACATTAGAGGCACTGATGTTATGACTTCACCACGGCGGAGTGATTGCTTGTAGCGTCCCTTCAGCTTTTGGCCATTTATATTATATTTATCATGTGGGGCGTATGGGTGCATCCTAGTTACATGTTTTCAGTCAGGATTTCATGGTGAATGTGGTGTGTGCCTTGCATCCTTCACAAGGAGCTGATCCCTCCTACCCAAAAACCAGTATATTAAATTAGAGGCAGCCCCTCTAATTTGCATGATGAGGTCACCCCTCCAAGTATTCATGCACGGTGGTATTTCATGACCTATATTGGCTAATGGTAAAATATGTTAAACAGTTTTCATAAGATAAACATAAGGCTTTTCAAACTATAAAACCAGTTTTATGAACATGTTCCAGGTTTTCCAGGACTTATACAATTCCGCTGCTATTAAGTCTTTATTATGCTTAGTCATTCATACTATGTCTATATCCGTGCACTGAGCGTTTTGCTCAGCCGTTACTTTCCTTTCCATGTCCCAAAATGGCAGGTACCCTAGGAAAGACTCGAGCATGTGGAGGACGTGCATAGGATGGAAGCTTCTAGAGACTTCTTTTCCTTTTGCCTTCATATATTTATGCTTGTGTAGTCTTTCATTCATTTCTTTTGCTTTATTATGTTTTGGGCTTATGTTTGGGAACTGATGTTTGATTCTGGTTATCCCTATGGTCATGTAATGTTTTATACATTTATCCTTGTATGCTTTGATGACACGTCATAATTACGCGTGACATTCCATTATCAAAATGGGGTGTTACATCTATTTTGGGGTGACGCCCACATCCGGGATTGGCAGGTCATATGGCCATCAGATGCATTTGAAATTCTAAAACTATAAAACAAGGAAACTAGGGCATGCTTATGTTAAAGTATCAGTATCATGAGCTTAGGGCATCAATAGTATTTATCATTTTTAAATGTGTCATTATATCATTTATAATGGATCATGTGTATAACTCAGCTTCTTATGTTCCGACTTATCAATTTTAAATAAACCTATGAACTCACCAGCCTTTGTGTTGACACTTTTAGCACTGTTTTATCTCAGGTCATTAAGTTGCTTGCTATGTGAAGTAATCTGGAGTCTGTATGCATCATGATTTTATCTTCAGATACTTATGCCATTTAAATCTATTATCTCGTTGCAATTTTAAAAACTTTATTCGCTTCTGTACTCTCTAATTTTAACTTATGAAACCTTGTAATCTTGTTAACGTTAATTAAATCCACGAGAAATTTTCCAAAACGACTCATGTAGAGGTCGTTCTTTATATTCTGAGTATATGATGTTCATGAAGTCACATGCCCCCAGTTATTACCAAACTCTGATTTTGGGAGTGTGACAAAATCTCCCATGACTTACCTCTCTTAGATTGGTAGATTGGGATGCCGATCCTACGAGTGGCGCCAAAAAATATTCTCAAGTCGTGGACTAGCCTTCTCCTCTAGATGCTGCTCCTCCATCCCCAACTGAGAATAAAAGAGAACATCGTTAGCTAGCCCATGGTTGTTAATTCGCAACTAACCTTTGGTGTGAGGATAAGCATAGTTGATGTGATATGATTATAGATAGAAAATCTATACTACATTATAAAGGGTGTATCCCTTTGGTTGAAAGTTGAAAATGTTGAATGGTTGAAAAATGTAGATCCCACTAATCTATATCTATACTACATTATAAAGGGTGTATCCCTTTGGTTGAAAGTTGAAAATGTTGAATGGTTGAAAAATGTGGGTCCCACTAATCTATATCTATACTACATTATAAAGGGTGTATCCCTTTTGTTGAAAGTTGAAAATGTTGAATGGTTGAAAAATATGGGTCCCACTAAAAACTACTACATGCAAATCTTATTCATTAAAAAAGATATAAACTTTGGTTAATTAAACAAATGGCACCCTTTCATCAAATTGAAACATACTTATAAGATATTTTGAATTATAACATGTTACAACGCTTTGCAATAAAAGTTTAATCTTTTGACGTTATATTTTGAACGTCACCGAAACACTTACCACAATATCGCATCTTGTTAATTATCTGTTGCTAGACAATTTTCGCCGCTATGCGCGGGTACTCGTCTAGTAGAGATAGAAAGTGTGGTTTAAAGTATGTGTAATTTTTCTCGAGGGGAATGAACCTCTACTATTTATAATCTTGCATGCTTACCCCAAAATACCAAAAGTGTGGCTATCATTTAGTGTCAGCTGAGCTGTACATTCCTATGTGTTCGCTGACATCTACGGTCGATGTACGACTGTCACTCGTGGTGGTCCTCACCAGTACCTCTATGACATTTTGTTCTTGTACCTTTGTCGGGTTAGCATATGTGTCGTAGGATTCGGCCTGGTCCATCCTTCGACGAACCATCATCTTCGGAGCACTGTTTTGGCTTAGACCATGCTAACTCGACGTTCGGTTGAAGTATTCTCCGAGCTTCGGGGGAGACTATACCCCATCAATCATCAAAACCTGTCAGATTATGCGTCTCATCTTTCACACTCAATCAATGGTTCAAAATCGGATAAGCCAAGACAAGTGCGAACCGACACCTCAATTTCCTAATAAGTAAAGAGTCTAAAAAATATAACGCATCCACCAAAATGAAAACGAGCGTGTTTTTAATTACTTTGGATAATAAAAAAAACGAGAAGGTTTTGTTTTTTCTAACACTCTTGCCCAATGGCTCGAGTCAGCTCAACATGTAAAAATGCATGTTAGGCATGCAGTTTCACTGCTATAATGCATTAAAAATGTATAAAGAGATGAGACCAGGGCTTCTTTTGATAACCCCAAAAAATGGCAAAGTTAAACGATTGAAGAGGGATCAATCAGTCAAGAATCTTATAAAGAATGCGATGTAAGCAATTATCATAAAAATACACACTTATGAAAAAGCTTAAGCAAACACAACATATCCACCAAACTACAAAGTAAAAGAAGAAATCAAAATGCCGCACATTAACGAATCACATGGCTATGAAACATGTATATCGATTCTTCAAACAACGAAACCGTAAACCCTGATCGATCCATTCGATTTAACCCTAGTGTGTATGTTTAAGTGATAAAACCACTCATTCTAACGCTAAATAGTTCTAAAAATGATAATGAAAATATGTGGACAAGGTACAATTAACCTACCAAATCAACTGCCACATAGGCAAAGCATCCAATAACATTATTTTAATCTTCCAAGCCGTCGGCTCAGCTCAACGTATGAACAACGTTGGCTCAAGTTACGGCTTCACAGTGCACCAAAACTGACCCACTTCCTCAAGATGATCATTCAACTCGGCGGCTTCGTAACAGTGTCGACTCCAACCAACTTGGTCAAATGTTGTTTAGTATACGTAGTACTCCCTCTGTCCCACAATAAGTGTCCAGTTTGACTTTTCAAAGTCTTTTTTATCTTACTCTGACTGTAAATATCTTTATTTGTGTTATATAATATTTGATGAAAATTATACAAATAAAAATACATTTTAAAACCGAATCTATTCATATAACTTTCATTAAGTATTACATAACACAAATACAAATATTTATGGTCAAAGTTCAAGAATAAAGACTTAGAATATTTTATAGTGCACACTTAGTATGGGACGGAGGTAGTAATATTTTATTCCAACTATAATGTTAAATAATATATTTATATTGTTGCCGTATTTTGTATAAAATTTTGAAATGTATATGTAGTGGTATTATACTTGTTGGTTTACGAAAAGATATAAAGAGCGGTAGGTATGTTTGAGCCGTCGTGCTCAAGCTGTGGAAAAAAGTACTTTTTTACATAACACCAAAATTCATCACAAACACCAAAACGCCCTCCTTCATGTAATGTGGTTTCGTCGTCCAGAAGCGATGTCATCGTGTTAAAAAAAGAGGGAAAAGGAAAAAAAACTCAAAAACGAAAAAAACCCTATAACGCGAGCCGTGTTGTGATTCAAACGTCGTCAAGCCGCGTTTACTAATATCATCGTGACTCAAAACTCAAAACACGAGAAATGTAGTAAAGGAATAAACAAAAGTTCAATTTACCGGGGTAGAACCCTTTTACCAAAAAAAAGTTCAATTTCAAACTTGTTTTTACTCCTAAGTAGATGAACAGATCTCCACCATCTATTTTGGTTTGATCTAAGTGCGGGATTAACCTAAGATTTAAAAAAAAGGCAGAGGGGACTATTTTTGCCAAAAGTCCAAAAGTTTCAAAAATCGAGCGGAGAGACTAAAGTTGTAAATTTTTCGAACTAATGTTTATTACTATTTATATTTCACTAGTAATAAAACAATAAAATATCACTAGTGATAAAATAATTAATGTCATTGATGATATTAGACTGTAACCATGTTTATTAAATATCACTAGTGATATTATTATTGTGTTATCACTAGGGATATTACATTTTTTTTATCACTAGTGAAATATTATCATTGATAAATATTTTTCGTTAAATTTACAATATTAGCCTCGTCGTCGATTTTTTGCAATTTTTGAACATTTTGGTAAAAAAAATCCTTGTTGTTTTTTATGAAATCTAATCTTAAATAATGAATTGCTATAATTTTTTTTTAAAATTATAAGTAGAAAGATTGATGCAAAATAAGGAATAAGTAGAAGTAATTTTTTTTGTTATAGGAAAGTGGTAAATAGATTTGGGCATAATAATGTGAAGAAAAGGGGTGGGGTATATTTGGAAGAAAAGAAACGTTGAGACCCGATTAAGATTGCATCTTGTCTTGTCTTTGTTTCTGTAACCTTTTTTTCAATGGAACAAGTTTCATCATCATCCTCCTCCTCCTCCGACAACACTTTTAAGGAACAACAATGTGACTCACCCGAAAATAATAATAATGATAATCGTCTTTACTTGGTTCTTTTCAGGTCTTAATAATTCAATTCATCTCATATCATTTCATTTTCTTGGTTTGTTATGTTTTGTTTCATAATTTGTTGAATGCAGGTGGTGGAATGAAGCTCAAGGAGGGTGTTGTGATCCTTCTTCTTCTTCTTCATCAGATGGTGGGCCCCACAACAACAACAAGAAGCATAAAGGGGTTTTGTACCACGTGTCTCCCGGTTCTTCTTCTTCCTCTGGTCCTATGAAGATACTTAATAACCTTTTCAAACCAGATCTCTCTTTTAATCTTGTTAAGAAACAACTACAACATGATTCTAATGGAACTGATTTTGATGACGACGATGTGAATCAACTACCTGGACGGCATTACGCCTTGATTTCCGCTGATATGTGCCTGCAAGCACTTAAATGGTTTCATTTCTCCTTTTGCTTATTCATGTTGATTCTAGACTTATTACGCGAAGGAAATCAACTTTACTTATTTAATGTATTAAGATGTAATTAGCACATACCTAGTTATCCTAATAACAATGTCTAACATGTTTTTGACCACATTCACGATTCTCTTACACTACTGGACTAGTAATTGGATGATTTTACATGTTCTAGTGGCTTGGTATGTAACGTCACTTGTTTCTTTGTATGTATAGGCATAGTGACAATAAAAGCACGCTCAAGGATGGTCAAAATTTATCAGGGGCAGAAGATGATATGACTCAAGTATATCCTTTACAACTCAAGCTTTCAATTTTGCAAGAGACAAACACATTAGGAGTCAGAATAAGCAAAAAGGTGCATTTTATTTGTCTAGTCTTGTCATAATACTGTAACTATTTTATTCTCCTGATCGCTGTGCGATAATGGTATGCTTATTCCACGCTGTGCTATTACGCGTCCTTTGCGTGTTGTCCATTGTCCATGTAGGATCTTGCTTCTTTCCTTTCTTTCTTCCTCTATGTATTCACACTCATAATAGTAGCTATGTAAAGAGCTCTCTGATTATTATCAATTGTATCTGAGGGGGTGCTTGGTTGGGGGTTTTAGGGGGTGACGAAAGGGTATAGAAAGTGGTGGTTGGTTATGTATAATGCAATCATTCATTGCTTAAAACTGGGTAATCACTCCTTACCCACTAAAGTGGGGTAATTAAATTTATTGTCATGTAATGCATAATATTTGACAATTTTTTTCCTCAGTATATATAGTCCTCCTACATTCATGGCCTTTTAGTTTTGTTTTTGAATAATCTAACATAATTTATTCACCCATATATTCCTTATTATACCCATTGCACACCCATTACATTTCCCTTTTCCATCCCTTTATTTGAACCAAGATATCTTGATTAAGATCATATCAGCGTTGATCTCATATTACTTGTATCATCTGCCTGTGTATGTATACATACGAAGTTTTATCAAAATCATAGACTTCATCGAAAATCTTTTTTTTCTTTGTTAGATGTTGGAACTTCAATGAAACTATTAGATTTTTGTAACTGATCTTCCAGTAAGAATTAAATTAGATTTCTATCATATCCGTTTTATACCATCCTTTTTGTTTTCAGAACAAGGTCATTAAGTGTAGTATCATTAGCATTTAGGGTAACAATCCACTCTACCGTCAGTCCGTCACCAAGACTGAAACCATTATATGAAGCATCTTGGGAACATGACACTTGATAACAGTCGATATATCAATATTAAGGAGAAAAGGGTCCTGGGATTAACTGAAGATCTGTAAAACAAGTCAATACATAACATAGATTAATATAGTTGGAATTTATTGATGAGTAGAATTTGGTAAGTAACCTCTGGCAATTTACATCATAGCAATCAGCGTCTTACATACAGATGTGTATCCATAGAATTCAGTTTTGGATACCATTTTCTTCTGCCAAAAGGGTCAGCCCGATTACCATGCATAGAGATGAAATGCAGATGATGGAAGAAATTTTATTCATTTTAACCAGTATATATGTAATAACTCTAGTAATTCAATAGCAAACTAGGGCGACATTCGTCTACATTTGGAATCACATCCACTTTCTCAATAGGAAAATGAAGATGAACCTGTGTCTATGATAAAAGGATTTACATCTTTCTCCAGAGTACATGCAATTGAATATCTAGCAAAGGATCTTTATTACTTATCTATCTTCTTCCACGTTCATACTTCATCCTTTGTTCCTGTATTCTTTATTCTATTAGAACTTACAGTGTCCATCTATGTTATATGGAGATCTTTATATAGTTTTGAATTCCAAGAAGCTCACTCTATCATTTACAGCTTCTTTTAGATATACTGATAGACTAGACCTTAAGCCACTGGCCCCACTTCACCGAACAGCTTAAATTTGCCATAAAATCTTCAGGGCTCATCATCTATTAATGAAGTATTAGTCTTTGCCTATGGAATTATGGCTGTAAAAAACCTCAGTTGTCTGTCCCAAATCCTTTATGACTTTGTTGCTTTTGAAGCTAGAACCTGTATATAGCGTGCAGCTTCAGTGACTCATTTCCAAATTATAGGAGATAGTCATGAATTTCTGTTTCGGTGTTCTCTTCAGGACAACGCTGTTGAGTGCTTTCGAAGAGCCTGCAAGATTTTTAACATAGACTCTGAACAGGTAAGTGCATCTTTTTACTTGAGTTGATTTGCCGTGTTGTCTGTTTCATGTAATAGTATCAGCATGTTTAAGAAATCTTTTAAACTTTTTGTGCAGCTACACATCTGGGATTTTTCAGCACAAACAACTCAATTTTTTCAAAATGACAAAAATACAAATGTAAAGGACTCTGCAAGACAGGCAGATCAGGATGTAAGTCATATATCTGTCACTAGTTCAATGTTCTTGCCCTGTGCTTTCTATTATGCTTCCACGGTTCTCTTTTTTATAGGATTGAGAATTAAAATATGTTGCGAAGCTGGGTGTGTGTACAAGTATGGTCTATTTTTGTTCTTTTATCAATATAATTTCCTTTTCTTCAGAGTGAGCATCAGTTGCAAAATATATATTTTTAAATGGCAGCCTTAAGTTGCAAAATGTAATCTACATTCTGCACTTATGATGTGAATGTTCTCTATTGAGATACATGTGATGGTTGCCTCCTTCAGTAAATCACTTATATTTATTAAAGCTCAACCATTCGTGTTCATGGATAATAAAGTTAAGTTGGGGATTACAACCTGCATACCATATCAGTTTCTTGTAACTTTTTTTGTTGCTGACCATGTTTATATTATCTTGTGATGGACCTTCTTATATTCTTTAGTCATATTTTTTTTACTAAAATTTAACTGATGAGTAATAGTCAGACACCCATATCTTACATACAACTTACAGTTTCAGTCATTTAATATTAAGCCTCATTAGCCACTAAAGACAAAGGGTCCAGCTTTTTAGTTCAAATAAAGGTTGCTGTTGTTAATAGGGTAAGTATTTAGTGACGTGTTACTTGTTTGGAATAGAACTGTCGTATGTGAACCCCCTTCCTCATAGGTATGTAATCAGCAACAGTACCATGTAAGCAAAGTTTAGGTTACCATTACAATTCATTGGGATCTAATTGTTCATTGATATGCCAAAACTTGAAATAATAATGGCGGTGAAAGTCCATTTTTGTTCTTGTAGGTTTGTAATCTTGTAGAGCACACTGAATTATGTAATTTCTGTATTAGTTACATATTCAAGACATCTCTTTTGAAACTATTAAAAGTTTTATGTTCATTAATGCTGCTTTTATCGATACATAACCTCAGATCGTGTTGGAGTTGCAAGTATATGGCTTGTCGGATTTAAATAAAAATAAAGATGCTAAAAAAGATGAGATGGCGGCCAAAACGTCATCAAAGATGAATGGAAGCAATGGTAACTCTATTTGTTTGAGGAGTAATTCTGCAGTCTCAACTGGAAGCTATTGTGAGAAGGGTTCGTTGGGTTTAACTGGCTTGCAAAATTTGGGAAATACTTGTTTCATGAATAGTTCTCTTCAATGCCTTGCTCATACACCAAAACTTGTTGATTACTTCCTTGGAGATCACAGGAAGGAAATAAACCATAATAATCCATTGGGCATGAATGTATGTTATTCTTTCTTTATCGTGTTTCTTTCATTATTTTATCTAGAGGTCACATCTCACAAGATGGGCGATTCAGGCAGGTAAATGATGGGTTAAACCTGGTTTGGGTTGAAATGGGCAATTTTCTAGTAAGGTTCAAATGGGCCGGTACCACCTATCTCAAACATATTACTATCTCACAATGTCTTCATCGCTAGGCCAAAGGCTCTTTGGTCGTACCTTTTTTTTAGGTTTGACGCACTCCCTTGTACCTACTTTGTTTCCTCACATATGTCTTCATCGCTAGGCCGAAGACCCTTTGGTCATACCTTTTTTTGTAGATTTGACCCACTCCCTTGTACCTACTTCGTTTCCTTTGACCTGTTTAAGATAAAACATAATCAAAATCTTCCCATTCGTAAATAAACGGGACGAAATTGCCAATTCTAATCGGTAGGTTGAGTTTTGTTGGGTTATTTTTTATTACTATATCGGGAATATTTTTTTCACTTGTTGCAAGAATAGAAACAAAGAAGTCAGCACACTTACCACCCTTTTGATACTTCGGAAGTCTCTCTTATCTCCTTCCTATGATTTTAATTGTCTAGGGTGAGATTGCAATGGCATTTGGAGATCTATTGAAGACATTATGGGCTCCTGGAGCAACAGCAGTACCACCGAGAACATTCAAGTCCAAGCTCGCTCATTTTGCTCCTCAATTCAGTGGTTTCAATCAACATGATTCTCAAGTTAGTAGTTGTCTCTATCTGTAATAGACCCTCTAGGCTTTGTTCTTCATTAATTTGTTACTGCTAAGTTTGAGTGCACAGCTATGATGGTTTGTGGCTTTAGAATGAAATCTGAACATTAAAAGTCTAAATGACCATTATGTATGCTAATTTTCTAATGCAGGAAGTACTTGCTTTTCTGTTAGATGGACTTCATGAAGATTTAAATCGTGTAAAATGCAAACCTTATGCTGAAGCCAAAGATGGAGATGGTAGATCAGATGAAGATATAGCTGATGAGTATTGGCAAAATCATCTGGCCCGTAATGACTCTATAATAGTTGATGTATGCCAGGTGAGTAACTTATTTTAATTTTATTTTGCCCTTTTGTTGGGTACAATGTTAATTTACAACAGATATTAGCTGACCTAAACCGACCCATATAAAAGTGAATGGGTCATACTTGCTATCTCCTGCAACAAAGGGACAGTTCCTATCTGGGATCGTAAGTGCCCTAAATTCGTATGTTTGGCATGGGAAAGCATGAAACGTTTTACAACGGGAAATCTGTTGGGTTTAGATGATGTAAAACCGGGGCATGATTCACCAATGTTTTATCTAACTTGATAATTTAGGTCTCACGTTTGACCTGTTCAGCTATTTATTATGTTTTACATGTTTGGCCTGCTAGATTGAAACATAACCTTAATCGGCCCATTCATAAGTAAATGGTAAGTTTACAATGTAAAACTATCCAACCAAGAAATTTAGGCAAGTGGATAATGTACTTGAGGGCTGATGAGTTCAATGTTTTGTTGCTGATATAATTGCAGGGTCAGTATAGGTCAACGCTGGTATGCCCAGTTTGCAAAAAGATGTCAGTGACATTTGATCCATTCATGTATCTGTCATTACCATTACCATCAACATCGATGAGGACAATGACATTAACTATTTTGCCCACTGATGGAAGTGCTCAGCCATCTTCAGTTACTGTTACTGTACCCAAACAAGGAAACTTCGAAGACCTTCTTCGTGCTTTGGGACCCACCTGTTCTTTAGGGAGTGATGAAACCTTCATAGTGGCCGAGGTAAGTTGTGGCAGTTACAATGTTATATTAGGTTCATTTGTTGCTTAATTATTATCCTTAAAATTAAACATGTACAGGTATACAACAATCATATCATACGTTTTCTAGGGGAGCCCACCGATTCATTGTCGTTAATTAGGGATGACGATCGGCTCGTTGCTTATAAGTTACACAATAATATTGAGAAAAATTCGCGGGTTGTTTTTGTTCATCAGCAGATAGAAAAGTAAGTTCATTGTTTTTCTGTTTTATGTCTTTTCTATTATACTTACACTCCCTTATTTCTGTTAGCATTTGTTGGGCACAAAAAAATAACTTAAAAATCACGAGGATGATGACATTTCTTTTGGTGATGAATATGCTTTAAAGAAATAGGTAATTGTGGCATTGCATTGGTAATGACAAAGAATAATAAATAGCATCGACCAACTCAACATATTAAATTTCTTGTTTGACACTCCCTCTTTACTTTCTTCATCCACTTGCCCAGTTTTGTTTATTTATGACAAAATGAATCATTCTTTTCAGGAATTCAACAAATTGTAAGGCATTTGGGCTCCCTCTTGTCGCATATGGTGAAATTGTAAGAGGACAAGATATTCTTGATTTATATATCAAAGTATTAAAACCGTTCACAATTGAGTCTAAGAGTTCCACAGAGAATGACGATACTGTAACCACTCCAACTGATCATGAAGAACAGAAAAATGTTACATGTCCTGAAGATACTTCAAAGGCTGCAGATACTGTTAATTGCAAAGATATCCACTCGTATGCGGAGTGTGATGTGAAATTCTTTTTGACTGATGAAAATGGAATTGTTAAAGGTTCTGAGATTGTTATGGATGAATTGCTAGACTCTGTTGACTTGACTGGTCAACTGCATATTCTTGTGTGTTGGTCTGATAACATGCTTCAAAAATATGATCAACGACTTCTTAGCTCACCAGCTGAAGTTTACAAGCCTGCTTTGTTCAGCAAGCGACCTCAAGAGTCTATATCCTTGTATAAATGCCTTGAAGCATTCCTTAAAGAAGAGCCACTTGGACCAGAAGACATGTGGTAAGTAATGTATTTTAAAATTACATTTTCTATGGCAACTGTCATGTTCTGGGTAGAATCAGGCATTTAGTTTCTTTACTTTCGTATGGGGTGGATGGATGTGCATTTTGAAAGTGATTATATGATTTTGAATTATTAAAACGAATCAGCTGTAATAAAACGGACTGTAGGAGATAGTGTTAAGATGTGCTGTTGCCTTTTGAAGTTTCAGTTTCGAGCATTATACAAAAAAACTGAATATATACAGTACATAACATGGCCAAAAAGGACTTTCTTGAAAAAGAAGATACATTCTGTAAAATGTGATACAAAGTACCAAGTTACGTCAAAAGAAGGGATGCTGAGGTAATTTCATTATTATGGTTAATAATCAGTTATGTTTTAGCTAGTATGCCGCCAATTATCTCACTTATTTTTTACATCCAAAAGCCCTTAGAGTCAGCATATGTTTCCTTTGGCACAGAATGGTCAAACTTTTCCATGAACTAATATGATCTGATTTGCGTTCTCCAAGTTATCCTGATAGGTGCAGATGTCTTTACATATAGGTACTGTCCAAGCTGCAAAAAGCATCGGCAAGCCAGTAAGAAGCTAGACCTATGGAGATTACCAGAGATCTTAGTAATTCATTTGAAGAGATTCTCATACAGCAGATTTTTTAAGAATAAACTGGAAACGTTCGTTGACTTCCCTATCCGTGATCTTGATTTGTCACAGTCTGTTGCATACGGCAATGGAAGATCAAGTCACCTATATATGCTGTATGCAATTAGTAATCATTATGGAAGCATGGGAGGTGGCCATTATACTGCCTTCATTCGCGTAAGAACCACTCTGTAACTTCTCCTCTCTTATATTCTATCAAGATCTTGGAAACTTACCCTTAGAGATAGCAATTTCAACGCGTGAGTCAGATGGGTTGGCTTATGTTTCACATGATTATAGTCAACAAATTTGCTAAAAAGGAAACGGGTTGAAAATTGCCTAAAGTTTAAGTTTAATGCATACAACCTCCTAAATCACTTCAGTCAAATAATTAGATTACGTCATATGGCTCCACTTTGTATTATTTTTATAAAATGGAAAAAAGTGTGTGGATCAATTCAATCAACCACCTTTACTCACTCTTCCGTACCCATTTTGGCAAGACTACTGATACTCCATATATTCTGTTGTATTCATACAAGTCTTGAATTACTATGTGGGTGTGTGTATGTAAATTTGTCTATTTTTTCTTCCGAAAGAAGTCCACGCACATATAATAAAATTTGTTACCTCAAGGTTTTGGAGACTTACGATAACATTAGGCCATATGCCAGCTGGTTAAATATGTTTGTGTTTTGGCGTGTGCAATGACTGCTAGAGGGCACAGCAAAATGCTTCTATTGTATCACTATAATGTAGACAATTGCGGCATATTCTAAAAGCACCCATGTGGCATATCTTTAGGCATAAAGTAGTGTGAGAATTGTCCAATTAAGAGGTGGAAAGATTGACGGTTTTATAATGATTTTGGGTTGAAACGGGTCGTATTATGACATGGCTCGAAACTAGCTGGTCTGGTTAGGCTGACCTGCAAATACTTTTTTTTCCCTTCATATTTCTAGTTAACGCGTTAATTATGATGACAAAAAACTATCCTTACCTCAATAATCTTGAGCTTTAAATAAAGAAGTTTTGGAGGGTATGCATTGAGAAATAGAGTTGGCCGACTTTTAACCTGTTTGACATGTTCTTGCAAAAGCGAAGGCCGAAGCTCTTTCGGTGATACTGTTTTTAGCTAAAAAAATTATTTTACCCATGACCTGTTTGAGATGACGCATACACCCCAAATTGACTATTTTCTTAAATAAAATGGTCGAAGTTGCCTCCTGCTTTCTGATTTGCGCTTATTTAGAAAGATGCATCAATTCCAGTGCTCATAATTTGTTCCGATTGATCTCATGTAGCATGATGGTGATAGATGGTATGACTTTGATGATCACTATGTTTCTCCTATTGATGAGGGTCGGATCAAGACTTCTGCGGCATATGTACTTTTTTACAGAAGATTAGAAGATGTCTGACTGCTAACATTGCCAGGATTGTATTTCATCATTCTTTCTACCGAGACTCGCAGAGTCTTCTAGTCATCAACCAAAGGTAGTTTTTTCCTTTTATGCGATCATTTAGAATTTGAGAAAACGTTAATACACAGAGGCATCCTACAAATTTAAACAGTTTGGTCTGAGTTCTAACTAACATAGCATACTCAGTTTAGTCGTACCAGGGATGTAATTCCATTTTTCCGGGAGAGTATATTCGGTATTTAACATAGGCTACATCATTGTAACCTTATGTATATTATTAAAATGAATTACAAGACTTTATCTTTTTTTTTTAATGCTCAATGTTAGTTGCACCAATATATATTGGGTAAATGCTATCTGTGGTACCAATCTGCACCATTGATTAGAATTTTATGTCAAGTCATGTGCTTCATTTGCAAGTTGTAACAAAGGTGTTGATCTAACAAGTTGCAAGTCATGTGCCGGTATGAATCAACTACTCCCTCCGTCTCATAATTATTGACAAAAAACACGTAGTAATTTAATACATACATCATTTTTTCGGTTTTCTCACTTTTTACAAAATGACAATTTTACCTTTAACCAATTAATTTACAATTTCTTTATTGTTTGTAATAATACATTCAAGTGAGGGTAATATGATAAATTTAATTTATATTCCTTATCTATTTCTGAATATGAACAATTAATTTGGGACGTTCTAAAATAGTAACGTGAACTATAATTTTGAGGCGGATGGAGTACCAATTACTCTTGTGAGTAGTTTATTTTTCTTTTCCATACCAAAATTTCATGTCTATCATTGTGTTAAAACTTAAACGAGTAGATTAATTACGCTCCGCTATAGAATTTTATTTTAGGTTTATAAAATTGCAAATTTCATAAAAGCTTATCGAAAAATACAAATTTATTACAGATTACTACATTAAGCTATAAAGAAAAATCAAAAGAGATGTTTTCGGTTTATTTTCATTCTTCGAATTTACAAAAATCAAGAGATATGGTTTAAGTTTAATATTTTTAATGCAAGTTTGGGTATATATCTATACAAAAGGAGGGTGGATATCGATATATTTTTTTCGCTGTTAAATTCATTAAGCATCGCAGTTTAGTTTACTATTTACTACACGTCGTAGGAAAAAGGCACTCAATAGAACTTCATGATTAAAACAAAGGTCAGTTGAATTAATGCATTATCATATATGATATTCATAATTTTTTTGGTAGACTGAACAAAAGTCGGTTGAGTTCATGATTAAAATAAAGAGCCTGTTGACTCAATGATTAACACTTTTTCAGAAAATAAAAAAAGCTTTTTTTACAACATACAATAATGATTAAACACTTGTTCAAATAGAATGTAACAAACCATGATTAAAACACTTATTTATGATCAAAAGATTAAAAAACAAAATAGTTTACTAAATTCATAATTAAAACCAAAACATTCGTATCATTGAAACTACCATTCTTCTTTTTCAATCAGTTCTTCTTTATTTTCAACCAAATATGCTTTTCTCTTGTTAAACTTTCTCTTGAGCCACGACGAATTCATCTTATCTTTACATATGCCTGTGCACGCCTACTTGATTTGCTCCGATCGGGCAATTGCTGCATCCCTATATGCTCGTTGTTGTGTTTGCACAGTCTGCATTTATAGAAGAGAGTAAAAACATATTAGGCACATTTTACCAACAAATGAATTATGTAGCCGACAATATACGAATTCACAATAAGTCAAAAGTATACAAATTCATGTACAGTCTCATATATGATAGAAGACGGGGTTGAAGAGCTTAAAGAGACTTTGTGCAAAATAAGTCACAAAGGCTCAACTTTTTTGTCTACGGGTTGTTAGATACATCATATATCATACATGATACCTCACATACCATATATGATATACACATCATATGTGATACCTCATATATCATATATGATATATATATCATTTATCACATATCATATAACTATCATGTATAATAAACGAGGTATCACATATGATACATCAAACTTAATTTTAGCTTACATCAACAACTTAATTAAACTAAATGCTCAATAATAAGTTGTTCATAACCTTAAAATGCCTAATAATATAGCTTATTCATATTTATAACTCTAATATTTATAAAAGGGAAATATTGGCTGCAATTTATTGCATTTACATTGGCTATAATCCCACGTGACTTTTACTATTGTCTTTTTGAGTTTTCCACATTGATGATGCCAGGAAAGGAAGACTTTGGCGCCAAGTTTTCCCTCCACATAGTTTCCTTCTCTTTCCATGACTTATCCATTTTATATCTAATTTATTTCCTTAAAAAGATTAGTTTTAACACTTTCCTTACTGTCATAACCAATCATCTTTCTCTATGAGCTATGATTTTTCCAGTGGATAATTCAAGTAACTAGGACAACAATATAGCAGGTTCATATGCTTTTTTATGATTATTTATTAAATTTCTTTATGTTTGAAAGAATTTTTACTTACCAGATCATTTTGATTTTTTTGGTTCAGATGAAAGTGAACATACACTAATTGATGAGATCGACAATAATGGTTATAACCTTTCATAGATAACTATACTTCTGAGAATTGATGGCTGTTGGGTATTAAATGATTAGAAAATCAAAGAGAAATAGAAGAAAAAGATCATTTAGCATTCTAGCATCCTAAATGAGCCCAACACGTCCTGGTCCTAACCAAATCAGTCCTGTGCACCATTGTGAGGTGCAGAAAAGTCAGAAATGTATCTTACTCTATGACACAAGTTGGAACCAGCAAAGTTGACTTGACAATGATGACTTACATTAATGCCATGTCAAAAAGAATACATCGAGTCCTTTAGAATTTACAGAAATTTCTTTTTTTAATTAACATCATAAAATTAAAACTGGAGAGCCAACAACCCAAGACTTGTACCAACCAAAGACTCAACATAAGCAAGAAACTTCAGTTGTTTAGTGGATATGATGAGGACTAAACTAGTTGTTGAGAACTCGGATTATCCAAGCAAAAACTTGAATAAATCAGTTAACGAAATGATGCCCTCTACACGCTTGCTTCCTGCTTCGACTATAACAAGTCTTCTGACTCGTGAAAGTAATGGATTACAGCTATGAGATCAAAAAACAAAGGATGGAAGAAATTCTATAACCGCACCATATGGTGCATTTCACATAAAGCTAAATTGGTGTGATATGTTAAGTTGGGACCCTCTTCATAATATCTATATTTCAATCAAATAATTTTCAATCTCATTTAGTTTTTTCGTATGGCTTTTTATGTGAGGTATGAGGATTTTGTGTTGGTTACTAATGTCTTTATTTTCCCAGTATATGCTCTTTGGTGATATGACAGGGACTATTTCATTAATTTACAAAAGGCAAATAAAAAGTGTAAAAATTATTTTTGTTGATTGCAGCCAAGTTAGCTAGATAGACTTGCAGCCAAGTTAAGCCCATTTATAAAACCTGACAATTCGCCAATAGGCTTGCTTATTAAAAAATCTTCTCTACTTCACGTGAATTAACTTTTAAAAATAATTTACTTATTCATCAAATACATAAAAATTGATATTTAATCTAGATAAGCTAATAAATAGCTTGTAGTTTCAACACGTTAACTTTATAGTCTCACAGATAATAAGCTTATTAAAAGATAAATAATACTAATTGCATCTATGCTTACATGGTCACTATTAGACGAGTCATTAGCCCACGCTTTTTTGGGCTTAAGGTCATTAGGTTTAGGGTTTTATGGTGGCTTATTATCTAAGATATGTATTTAGTATAAATACATATGCCATGTCTTGTAATGTTCATTCAATCAATAAAACATATTGTGTTATTTTACATGGTATCACAGCCTTACGTAAGATCCATTATTAAATTTTGCTATCCTTCGGTCATCGGCTATATGCTGATGATCCGGAGAAAATCTTTTACTATCGCTTTATGTTTTTTTTTTCAATTAGGTTTTTTCTTGTGTGATCTATGCATAAACCCTAAATTCTAGCCGTAAAAATATAATATGTTAGTCATCATTGATCAACAATATATGTTTTTTTCAATATCTATGTGTGTTCATTGTCGAAGATTATTGTTGTTGACAACAAAAGTTGATCATCAAATTGTCGCTCCCTTCTAAAGGCAAAGCAAGCCACACAAAGGAGGATGCCGCAAGCAATAAGCAACTATGTCGCCAAAGACAATTATGATTCGCTCAAAACAAACAACAAAGAAGATAATAGAAAGAAAAAAAAGAGAATGGTGATTTCAACATTATATCCAGTTTGTTCGTCTGGAAGACTCTCGTTCAAACTGCGGGGGAGTATTAGACGAGTCATTAGCCCAAGCCCGTTTGTGGGCTTGAGGTCATTAGGTTTAGGGTTTTATGGTGGCTTATTGTCTAAGCTATGTATTTAGTATAAATACATATGCTATGTCTTGTAATGTTCATTCAATCAATAAAACATATTTTGTTATTTTACAATCACAATTGGTTCTCAACGAGAGAACCAATTGATACGACCCTGTCGGGTAGTATCGGGATATTCGCACCTCTTCAAGCGTGATGCTAGCTCCTTAAGACGAAGATGAGAAAACCAAAGACATTTTATATGTTTAACTTCATTGATTGATAATATGATTACATTGTGAAACCTTAAATACTAGTTGTGTGATAAACACTAGAATAAATGATAAACATAAAAGATACTAAACATATATCTAAACAATTAAAAAATATCTTGGTTCCTTTTGGATAGGCATGAACAGACGTATCATTAATGTTACACACAAATATCTTCTATTTACTTAAGATATATGTTTGTGTTTTGTGTTTATCTATTTAAGATCTTTTATATTTTATGTTTATCTCGTAACTAGTATTTAAGGTATCATATGTAATCATTTATCAATCAATCAAGTTAAAGAAAAACAATGTCTAGTATTCTCATCTCTCATTCTTAAGGAGCCAGCACACGCTATAGTGGTGCCCTATCCCGATAATACCCGAGAGGGTCGTATCAATTGGTGCTTTCATTGAGAGCCCTCAACTAATTGAGGGTTTTTTATATAAGATTCCAATCATTAAAAAAGGATACTGTTCATATCGGAAGTTACTGTTCATCAGGGGGGGAGTTACTTTTCACCTGACACTGTTCACCGAGACTACTGTTCATCAAGTTACTGTTCATCGACTACTATTCATCAGAAGAAAAAATTATTATTATTATTTTATTTTTCTTTCGATTTATTGTTTATGGCATCGAACACTAGCGATCGGGATGCATTATCTAAACTCTTGCAAATGGGTAAGGTGGTTGAATATAAAGTGAGTTTAAGTATTTTATATCTCGAGTAACGGGTATCTCTGAAAGTTTACTTGCCTCGTTTTATATATCCGAACTTAAAGTGAAGTTGCAGCTAGAATTGTTGAGGTCGTACTCGAAACCTACAACATTAGGAGAAGCCTTCTACTTAGCTCGTGTAGTAGAGGCTCATCTTGATGCAATTGTAGAGGAAGAGCAGACTACTGAAAAGAAAACGGTTGATTCTTCTACAACACCAGAAGTTGAAACTAAAGTGGCACCCGATGTTGCACTTGAAGCTACACCAGAAGTTATGGGGAATTTTACATCCGAACCTAATAAGGAACCCCTTGAGCTTGTGGTTAGTGAATCACATCTTGTTGATGAATCGTCCAAGAGGGTCACATGGTTTGTTTCATCTGAACGAAAAGACTGTAGAACAGGAGTCCAAATATCGTTACTACTCGAGCCACATAACATGTTAAAAGAGAGTGTGCAAATGCTTAGGAAACGTCTCAAAATTTGGGACCCGGGAATCAAGAGTGTTTTGCAAGACGTCACCTTGAGGGCAAGGTGAATTCGAAGGAGTGAGGAATGTTACGCACGAATATCTTCTATTTACTTGAGATATATGTTTGTGTTTTGTGTTTATATATTTAGGATCTTTTATGTTTTATGTTTATCTCGTAACTAGTATTTAAGGTATCATATGTAATCTTCTATTTACTTAAGATTTATGTTTGTGTTTTGTGTTTATCTATTTCAATTGATACGACCCTGTCGGGTAGTATCGGGATAGTCGCACCCCTTCAAGCGTGATGCTAGCTTCTTAAAACGAAGATGAGAAAATCAGAGACGTTTTATGTGTTTAACTTCATTGATTGATAATATGATTACATTGTGAAATCTTAAATACTAGTTGTGTGATAAACACTAGAATAAATGATAAACATAAAAGATACTAAACATATATCTAAAAAAATAAAAGATATCTTGGTTCCTTTTGGATAGGCATGCACAGACGTATCATTCCTCACTCCTTCGAATTCACCTTGCCCTCATGGTGATGTCTTGAAAAGATCGTGATTCTGGGATCCCATAATCTTCTTTGAATCCTAGCGCACTCCAGTCTTGCAATAGTTCTCCACCCTAGCACTCTAACATAAAGAGTTCTCCAACACAGTTTATTCTCCACCCAAGTTTGTTCGTTGTTATCTATGAGTCTATGATCATCAACTTCATTAACAACGTCGTTAACATTCAATTCTGGCGCCAACTCATCAATGGATGCGGTGTCAAACACACTAAACCCTTTTGTCCCATTATCATTGGCATCGTTAACTTTAGGGTTTTTCATAACTTCTTGATGACAAACAATATTAACGACCTCCTCCTTAATGGGCAGTATTTTCTCCTCAATTGCCTCAAAACGAGCCTCCATTATACGGGCACAAAAGAAGGTTTCTCCTAAAGTTGCAGGATTCGACCTCAATAGTTCTGAGAGTTCTAGGTTCGTGAACCGTGTTTCTGCTGCCCGGGCTAATGAAAATGCTTCGTCTAAAGTTTTGGGCTTTGACCTCAAGAGTAAGCATTGTAGAGATGGTTTAAGTCCAGTGATATAATAAAATGTAAGTAAAGATTCAGAAATTCCTGTCACTCGACTTGCAAGTATCACAAACTCACTCTCGTATTCGATCACCGTACCCATTTACAATACCTTAGATAATGCATCCCGATCGCTAGTGCCCGATGCCATAAAGAGTAAATTGAAAAGAAAAAAAAAATTTCGCTGATGAATAGTACCCGATGAACAGTACCGTCTGATGAACAGTACCAATCCGATGAACAGTACCAATCCGATGAACAGTACCCGTCTGATGAATAGTGTTGCCGGATGAACAGTGCCCGCCGTATGAACAGTAACCTTTTTTTTGTTTTTTTATTGGAACCCTAAATCAAAACCCCCAACGAGTTGAGGGCTCTCAATAAAAGCACCAATTGATACGACCCTCTCGGGTAGTATCCGGATAGGGCACCACTATAGCGTGTGCTGGCTCCTTAAGAATGAGAGATGACAAGACTAGACATTGTTTTTCTTTAAACTTGATTGATTGATAAATGATTACATATGATAACTTAAATACTAGTTATGTAAAACCCGCATGCTTTTACCATGAACAGTGCACATATAATCGTACGTAAATGATTAAAACTTCCCTTTAATAACATGTTTACGTTTCACGAATATTATTTACAAGTTTTACGTACGTGTTATTACACGATAAGTATTTAAGCATATTAATACACGATATTTAATACACGATAATTATTATCAACAATAATTATAATCACGAACATGAAATCATGAACGTAAATAATCACGAACGTATAATTATGTAATTTCGTAACTATTATTACGAGTATGTATAAGTATATATTATAACACGAACATTTAATTATAAAGTCACGTAAATACGAGCACGAGAACACATAAAGATTTAGAACACGAAAAACGTTGGGTTTCTCCTTGTGGGCCCCACATACCCGCGGACACAAGGCAAAGGGAGGGCCAAGCTCACTTTTATTTTGCTAAATAGAAAAAAAGGGAAACATAATATTCATTTACAGAGTTTTTCTAAAAAGTACAAAACCCTAGCCTCCCTTTTTCTTCCCTTTGGCCGCCGGTTTTAACACCACAAGGAGAGAGTGTTTGTTGATCTTGGTTGATTAAATTCAAGTGTGGTGTTCGTGTTATTGTCATCCAATTGTTTCACGCATTGGTAATCTTATAACTTTTTCTTTTTAATTATTTTATTAGATCAAGAACACATGAAATCATGGGTTGATTAAAAAAGACTACTAATTAAACATGTTAATTAAATCATGGGGGTTAATAACATGGTGGTTTTTGGGTGGTTTGGTTCGGCCGACACACACAAACCGAGAGCCGAAGCTCTCGGTGTCTCACGTGTGACCACAACCGAGACCTTCGGGTCTCGGTGTAGCCTTGTGGTTCGGCAGCAGGGTGAAACAAGGGACCCCGACGTGAGTCGGGGTGGCCTTGTGTGGAGTCCATTGATCGTTAGACTCAATGGTTATGAACCATTATATCTAGGTTGATCATCGTTCATATGATAACATAGCGGAATAGAACAATGATCATAACAAGGTGTTTAGGCACAAAGAACACATGAATTAAAACAATCGGGTTGCTCATTATATTAATAACAAACAACCACTAGACGTGTATACATTGAATCCCACGTCTAGTGCGACACACACTTTAGGTTTACATTGTGAATGAATAATATATATAAAACCTAAGACTCTTGTTCCTTTTATAGTGGAAGGAACAGAATCTACAAGAGATAATATCAAATAAACATCTAAATATTCTATTTCTATAGATATATACTGAATATATTATTTAGAATATATCCAATATATTCCGTAAATAGAAATTCCATCAGCGCCGTAGACTTCTGTCAGCGTCCAAACATGGCGTGTCAGCGTCTAGCATGTTTTCTTCGTTTTTGGAGTTTCTGCCACATCAACTCATATTAATTTTGACCCAACAATCTTCCCCTAGTTGATGTCGGCAAAACTCTTTGTATATCTCTTGTAAGTTGTACATGATCTTCAAATTGCTTCCCCTCAAGTGTAGCATGCATATCTTCCCCTTTTTGTCACATCAACAGGGAAGTAAACAATGTATGCAATCTTTGAAGATTCTCCAAATGTAGCTCTATGTAATGATCCTGAAGAAAAATAAATAAAGTATTCTTGATGTAGAAGTAGAGTAACCCAAACCTATGTTCCATGTCTTGTACTATCTATGTGATGAAGAACTTATACTCATGGTACAAAGTATAAGTAGACCTCGATCCGTTTGTCAAAAATCCTCATCCTATGTGAGACACTGAGCACGATAATGTAACTCCTTCAAGTGATAGCATCTACAACTGCTAGATTTTGACAAGTCTTCATCACCAACCATGTAAGCACGAACAAGTTACCTTAAAAGTCCATGACTAGAAGTGCACGACTTTAAGATATGATAGAACACAAACTCGCGAAAATCTTCTTCAATCATCAAACTTACCATAAGAATTCTTCCCCTTAAGTCAACACTTCTTCATGACAAGTCAATATCTTCATATGTAAAAGATGTAAACGAATAACTCTTTCACAAGGCTATCCCGATTACATACTCCAATAAATTACTTCATGAATCGTTGCTAACTCGCCTTAAAATCATTAATTCCTTTTAAAAATATCCGAGCCATAAATATCAGCATGATATTCTATATTAAAACGGAGATTCCATGTACCTTCGTGTGTAATTTCCACCTTTTTGTGTGCTTAAAACATACCAGTTTTCTCAACAGCAGCAAACCTTGTGTTGTCCAATATCCTCTTCTGTCCAATATCTTTGGCAGATGTATTGTCCAATATCGGACAATACCTATCAGCGTTGAAGTTCATATATCGGACGACACTGTCAACTCTATCAGTGTTGACTTATTCTGTCAGCGTCAAATTTTCACTCGTCAGCGTCAAAATTCCAAATGTCAGCGCCAACCATAAACCTTATCAGCGTCTTAATCAAAAACTTTTGTCAGCGTCAAACTAACAAATGATTAGTAACTTTCTAAAGATTTGGAAAAACCAAATTCCTGAAAATTAGCAACATCCCATATCTTTCTCCTTTTTAAACATATCCTCAATGAATCCACAAAAGTATTGTTTAAATTATCCAAAGATATGCATGAATATCTCTTTCTGTATCTATCCCATATTCATCCGTTTGAAATTCACGAATTTCTTGCCATCTAAAAAATAGAAACCAAAAACGATCATCACATGACTCTCGTTATAGCAGACGTTGACCAACTGTGATACACCTTCCCACGTGAATATCTGATCTTCAAATTTCGTCCAACACATAGAGAAACCTTTCTCAAAGATACGTATATATTGTGTTACTTGAATCCACGTGAGTAATATATGCATCATCCAATCAGAACTCTAGCACCGTGTGAACACAATAGTTTCCACCAATGAGAAACGAAAGGCTTACGGTAATACCATGGAATAGCATGTAGAGAATTCAAAGCTTTAACAAACATTAGAATTTTCTTCTTTGGCCATGCGTTAACCTTCACGTGATATCCTTTTGACTTCATTCACGTCTTAGAATAAGTTGTAGCACATGAAGAACGTTCCAAAAACTTTTCCTACTGCAATCTTTTCGCATGGAATATCATCTTCTTTTCTTTGCTGCTTTTAATTCTCATGCAGCTTTTAGCAGAAACAAATCTAGGGTTTATATGTCATAATGGATCTAGGGTTTCAAAAACCCTAATATCATAGAATCGTGTTAGGGTTTGTAAAAACCCTTTTCTTGCTGCTAAATATTCCACATCTCTGCTGCAAATCATCTCTTGTGTCTTCTTGAATTGATCTAGGGTTTATAGAAAAACCCTAAAACATGATTTTATGTAAACAAGAAATCTGAAAATTAACCATCAGCCAACTTCGACGCTTAATAACTTTTGCCTGGGGATAAAACTCGACAATCCCTCCGGTGGATGTTTAGATCTATGTATGTAGAACACACATATAAAATTTCGTGACGATCCAACGGTTTAATCAAAAGTTATGACCTTCTGAATACTGCTGCGCACACAAAAACGTCCAGAAAAATCCATACGAATTTTTCTTTTCTTCACCATACACGAACACCTCGTCGGACCTAGATATCATGAGCCTTAGGCTCTGATACCAATTGTGGAGTCCATTGATCGTTAGACTCAATGGTTATGAACCGTTATATCTAGGTTGATCATCGTTCATATGATAACATAGCGGAATAGAACAATGATCATAACAAGGTGTTTAGGCACAAAGAACACATGAATTAAAACAATCGGGTTGCTCATTATATTAATAACAAACAACCACTAGACGTGTATACATTGAATCCCACGTCTAGTGCGACACACACTTTAGGTTTACATTGTGAATGAATAATATATATAAAACCTAAGACTCTTGTTCCTTTTATAGTGGAAGGAACAGAATCTACAAGAGATAATATCAAATAAACATCTAAATATTCTATTTCTATAGATATATATTGAATATATTATTTAGAATATATCC
The DNA here is from genome assembly GCA_025667525.1 of Glebionis coronaria. Taxonomy (NCBI): domain Eukaryota; kingdom Viridiplantae; phylum Streptophyta; class Magnoliopsida; order Asterales; family Asteraceae; genus Glebionis; species Glebionis coronaria. The sequence goes on along the minus strand of CM046882.1, from coordinate 99,760,999 downwards.
AATATATTCCGTAAATAGAAATTCCATCAGCGCCGTAGACTTCTGTCAGCGTCCAAACATGGCGTGTCAGCGTCTAGCATGTTTTCTTCGTTTTTGGAGTTTCTGCCACATCAACTCATATTAATTTTGACCCAACACCTTGTGGTTTTTGGGGGTCTCGGCAAAAACAAACAAGCACCACCGGCCCAAGCCGGTGGCTATATTGACCAAGCAGGGGGAACTCAAGCCGTGGCAGCGGCTAGCCGAGAACCAAGGGAACCACCGGCTTAAGCCGGTGGCATTATTACGAAAGTAGTGGCAACCGACCAAGCCGGTTCGCCACTGTTAAGGGGGTGTTTGATTGGTCCGGTTCGAGGTTAAACACACGGGTCCGGTTTACGACTTAATTTTACAAGCCTAATTAATTTTTTTTCAAGTTTAATTATTTACAAGATTAATTAAATTAATTTAACAAGTTATATAATTAATTTAATTAAGACATGACTTAGGTTTATTATTCTTATTAATAATACATGATTTTAACCTAAGTATTTTATTATTTAATTTAGACTAAAGTAATTAATTAATTATTAAAACAGGATATGTAATTAATTAATTTTCATTACTTAGGTTATATTAATATAATTATTAATACATGATTTTAACCTAAGTATTATATACACTTAAATTTAATTAAATCATGCTATATTTAATTAAATCTTATAACATATAGTTTATTTAAATTACATGTATTAATTAATAAACTATACTATTAATCACATGACTTAGAATATTAATTAGTAAAACTTAAGCTTATTTTATTAGCTTAATAATCCAGCTTATTTTTAAATATGGAAACTTTTTATTTTTAGAAACTTATCTATTTTAAGCAGTTAATCTATTTTTGGAAACTTTCTATTTTTGGAAACTTTCTATTTTGGGAAACTTTCTATTTTGGGAAACTTTCTATTTTTGAAAACTTTCTATTTTAGGAAACCTGCTATTTTTAGAAAGTTACTTATTATTACACAACAAGTATAATAATACAAGTAATATTTAACCAGAATATCCAGAATACATGATAAACACAACATAACGTTATAATCAGTAAAACAAGACATGAACATATAAAACAAGCTAAGACATGATATAGAACCAGTTACGTACACAGTAATCAGAACACTTATACACGTATATTATTTATGTAGCATTAGTGAGATCGAAGTAGGACTCTCTTCAGTTCGTCTTTTCGTTCACTGGACACAAGGTACGGATTCTCCGTCCTTTCGGTATGGACATTCTTTCCTTATTAGGATTTCCCCGTATGCAGCCAACTATTTTCCCAGTATATGTTTTATATGTTTTGATTTGCTTATGTTCAATTAAATGCCTAAGCCATATACATGCATGACCAGTTTCACCTAGTTATGGAGGTACCATAACCATAACACTAGAGGCACCAATGTTATGACTTCACCACGATGGAGTGATAGCTCGTGGCGTCCCTTTCAGCTTTTGGCTATATTATTATATTATCATGTGGGGCGTATGGGTGCATCCTAGTTTACATGTTTTTACAGATTATTCAGGTGAATGTGGTGTGTGCCTTGCATCTTTCACAAGGAGCTGATCCCTCATACCCAAACTTATATTAATTAGAGGCAACCCCTCTAATTGCATGACGAGGTCACCCCTCCAAGTATTCATGCACGTTGATATTTCATGACCTATATTGGCTAATGGTAAACATGTTAAACAGTTTTCATAGGTTAAACATAAGGATTTTCAAAATATAAAACTAGTTTCACTAAGTTATACCAGGTTTTCCAGGACTTAATCTATTCCGCTGCTATATGTTGTATATGCTTATGTTATTCATTCTATGCTTGTATATCCGTGCACTGAGCGTTATGCTCAGTCATTTTTTTCCTTTCATGTTCCCAAAACGACAAGTACTCAGGGACGCTCTTAGACTCTAAGCGTACGTACATATGGATTGGAAGCTTTCTAGCCTTCATTACTTTATGCATTACTTCATACATTTTGCTACTCATTTCCATGGACATTGTTTAGTCCTTTTCATTTACAGTACTTATGTTTGTGTGTGATGAGCTTTTACTTTGGGGTACCGATGTCTGTTTCCGGTATTTCCTTTATGGTCATGAAATGTTTAAGACATTTATCCTTGTATGCTTTGATGACACGCCATAATCATGCGTGATATTCCATTTATCAAAATGGGGTGTTACAATTATGATAGCAGAGCCAAGGCTTCGACCTGTAAGCTCTCAAAACACGACCTGTGATTAGTGGTAGTCACTATGGTCTTCCTAGAACTGATAGTAGGTTTTCATGCATTCATTGTTTTCATGCATTCATATATATGTCATTGTCGCAGGTTTATGACTAAGTAATGGTTGGTACAGGACTGGCCCTATTTAGTCGCATGTGATTTTATCGAAACTTTTAACTTTGGGACCGACCCATTGGCGTCCCCTCGCCATGTCTTTTGTTTTGAGTGAACTGACCATAGGCGTTCACTCTCGGGCATATAAAAGTTTTCATAAAACTGCATCATGCATTCATGTACTAGTTTTCCTGCATAAAATTTTTCTCATGATTTATTGTTATAAATTTTTTTTATGTATATATTTTATGTTTTGATCAGTTTAATCATGTATTTTTATGTTATACTGTCAGATGGTTCTCACACGCGAGTAGGAACAACTCAATGCAGCAGTCCAAGCTGCGATGCAAGCTATGCTTCCTCAGCCGAGGAACGAAATCAGGGCTGAGGTGCAGGCTGCCAACAATCAGCAACAACACCCAGTACCTCCTCCTCCTCCTCCTCCAGCAACATTGGTCACATGGTTGGAGAGATTCAATAAGCTACGGCCTCGGTCCTTCGAGAAAACGGATAGCCCCAGCGAAGCTGAAAGCTGGTTGGCTCACATTGAGAAGATCTTCGATACAATGGGTTACGACCCCGTCAATAAGTCGAGGTTGGCCTATTACAGGTTCGAAGGTGATGTGATAGCATGGTGGAAGACACTAAAGCAATCTGAGGGAGGTGATTATTGGGTGGCTGGTTTGACTTGGGCTCAGTTCAGGGATTTAGTGATGGGACAGTTCTTTCCCAAGGCTGAGCAAGACAAGCTGAAGAGATAGTACCATGGGATCAGACATAGAGCTGTGGAAAACAACAACGAGTTCATACAAACGCTTTCTTCGTTTGGCTGGTTTTCTTGGCGCAACAGCAGGTACTACCGAAGAGCAAGCATACCACTTCCGGTGGGCTCTTCGTACATCGGTTGCCAACAACTTGGTATGTGCTATGTTTAACACGGTGGCACAAGTGGCCGATGCAACACGTAAGCTGGAGATGTTGCAAGAAAGAAAAGAGTTCAAGGAAGCAGAGAGACCCGAGAAGAGGTAAACATTCGTTATTCAGTGGTGACCAAACCGTATTCTTTCAGTATATGTTAATATTTATATCTCTTTTAAACTGTATATTCCAGGTAGAAGACTGGGGACCGGTCTCAGCTGGCTACTCAGCAGCAGCCTACTCAGTCCAAGGGAAACGGTCAGACTCACGACTGTTCTGCTACAGATAGGCGTGGCGGTAATGATAATTACCGTAACAACGCTGGAAACTCCAACAGCGACAGGTCCTTACACTTACTCATTTTCTTATGTTACATGCAATAGTTCATAATTCTGACACATTAGAAATCTTCTACCAGGAATCATGGTAACGGGAGGGACCAGAACCAAAGAGGTTCACAGCCTAACTGTCCAGCTATCACTGGTACTACATCTTACAAATTTTTCCGCATTGTCCTTTGTATCTATAAACCATGTTTCATGTATATTGTTCTTAACAGGCTCCCAGCCAGCAAGGGCACCTGCTGGAGGGTATACTCATCCTCTTTGCACTACCTGCAACCGTAGGCACCCAGGACCATGTCGCCGCGACAGCGACGCATGCTACAAGTGTGGCCTTACTAGTCATCGCATGAAGGACTGCCGCAAGGGCGAGATGGAGGGCACATCTGGACATGCTGATACTAAGCCGCCTCCTACTAGTGGACGCGTTTACACGACTTCTCGCGATCAAGCCAACAAGTATACAGGTACCATCACTGGAATCTTTTATATGTATGGTCCAGATGCATGTGTTCTATTTGACACGGGTGCTACTCATTCGGTCATTGCTACTGCTTATGCTAAAAATGTTAGGATATCCCCTATGCCATTAGAGAATGTATTGAACATTTCCACGCCTTTAAGAGACTCTGTACGCATAACCCATGTGTACAAGAGCCTTCCCCTAGAGTTTGACGACAAGGTTCGTCCTGTTGACGCACTTCCGTTGGACATGAATGATTTTGACATGATATTGGGCATGGACTGGCTATCCAAACATCATGCTACCATAGACTGCCATTCATATCGGGTCATATTCGATGATGTTATTGCACCAGAGTACATTCACAACGGGTTCGTACCCGGAAGGTCTGTACAAATCATATCAACCCTGCAAGCACGTGCATTACTTTCACATGGTTGCCAGGGCTATCTAGCTATTGTTCATGACATGGATGCTGAATCTCCATCAAATCAGAATCAGCCGATAGTGTCAGAATTTCCAGATGTATTTCCAGAATAACTTCCGGGCATACCACCTGCACGTGAAGTAAAGTTTAATATCGAGCTCATCCCAAGAGCTGAGCCGATTTCCAAGGCTCCTTATCGCATGACCCCCATTGAGTTGAAGGAGTTATAGGATCAATTGCAAGAACTTCTGGAACGAGGCTTCATTCGACCGAGCACATCTCCATGGGGGGCACCGGTCTTATTCGTGAAGAAGAAGGACGAAAGTATGCGTCTTTGCATAGATTATCGCGAGCTCAACAATATCACCATCAGGAATAGGTATCCTCTACCATGCATTGACGATTTGTTTGACCAAATCCAAGGGGCCAAACATTTCTCCAAAATTGATCTGAGGTCGGGCTATCTATTGTCCCTTATTTTACGATGATTAAACAAGAAAGAAAGGTAGATATGAGATGAATTCTAGAGAGAGAAAGTAGTGAGAGAAAGTAGAGAGAAGTGTGTGAGAAACTTAGTGAATATTAGATTTAGAGAATGAAATGACCAACCAACCTCTCCTTACATGCAAGGAGAGGTTTATATAGCCTTGCCTATATGTGGCATGATGGGCTATATGATAATGGGCCAGGCTTTCCTTTTGGGCTTTGGTTACTTATGAATGAACCTTAGCTTAAAGTTAAGCCCGTAATACACGACTAATATACTACCTATTACAACGTTCTAATATACTATACATAATAAACATATGACCGAGCATTTTTGTTTGACTCAATATTTTAAGGCTAACACTATCATCAGCTACGGGTTAAAGAGCAGGACATCGCCAAGACTGCTTTCCGTACACGCTATGGCCACTACGAATTTGTAGTCATGCCATTTGGCCTTACCAATGCTCCAGCAGTGTTCATGGATTTGATGAACAGAATCTTCCATGAATTTCTGGAAAAGTTCGTCATTGTCTTCATTGACGACATTCTGATATTTTCTAAGTCCAAAGAGGAACATGAAGACCATCTTCGTACAGTATTACAGATTCTTCGCCAAAAGCAGTTGTATGCTAAATTCTCCAAGTGTGAGTTCTGGTTAGACAAGGTGGCGTTCTTAGGTCACATTGTATCAGCAGAAGGAATCACCATGGATCCAGCAAAGGTTGAGGCTATTACCAAGTGGCCAAGACCGACATCAGCAACTGAAGTTTGCAGTTTCCTAGGCTTAGCTGGTTACGACCGTAGGTTCATGGAGAACTTTTCCCGTTTAGCACTACCATTGACCAAACTTATGCGGAAAGGGGAGAAATTCGTTTGGACTGAAGAAAGAGAGAAGAGCTTTAAGGACCTAAAGCAAAAGTTAGTATCTACACCGTTTCTTACTCTCCCATCTGGTTCAGGTGGATTTCAAATCTACAGTGATGCTTCGGGGAAGGGACTTGGCTGTGTTCTCATGCAACATGGGAAAGTGATCGCGTACGCTTCACGGCAGCTTAATCCTTATGAGGAAAATTACCCTACGCATGACTTGGAACTTGCAACAGTCATGTTTGCATTGAAAATATGGAGACACTACTTAAATGGAGAATCATGTGACATCTTCACGGACTACAAGAGCTTGAAGTACATCTTCACTCAACGTGAATTGAACATGAGACAGAGGAGATGGTTAGATCTGTTGAAGGATTATGACATTAATCTGCAGTATCATCCTGGCAAGGCGAATGTAGTGGCAGATGCACTTAGCAGAAAGTTCGGAATGATAAACGACATTAAAATTGATGAGGAAATTATAAGAGACTTGGAGCGACTAGACATTGAGATCATGCTACGTGGACAACACGGTTACTGGGCTAATTTTAGAGTGGAACCTGAGTTACTCTCTAGGATCAAGGAAGCTCAGAAGGATGATGGTGAAATCTGGGCGATAATTCAGAACTTAGAGAAGCAGACAGAATTTCGTGTAGACGAAGACGGTATCTTATGGCAGGGCACGAGACTTTGTGTTCCTGATGATCATGAACTCCAGGAAGAATTGTTAGCTGAGGCTCATAGCTCCCTATTCTCTATACATCCTGGTTCGACCAAGATGTACCACGACATCAAGCAATATTTTTGGTGGAGTGGTATGAAACAGGATGTTGCGACTTATGTCTTCAAATGTCTTACCTGCCAGCAGGTTAAGATCGAGCATCAGCGATCTGGCGCTTCTACAACCATTAGATAATCCAGAGTGGAAGTGGGACAAGATCACCATGGATTTTGTTACCGGTCTTCCGCATACAAAGAGGAGGCATGATGCGATTTGGGTTATCGTTGATCGACTTACTAAGTTCAGCTCATTTCTTACCGATCCGCAAGGAAGATTCGGTCAGTAAACTCGCCGATAATTACAAGAAGGAGATCATGAGACTTCATGGTGTTCCATCCAGCATCGTCTCAGACAGAGATCCTCGTTTCACTTCGCGATTCTGGAGGAGTCTACAGAAAGCTTGGGGTACAAAACTTAAGCTTAGCACGGCTTTCCATCCTCAAACAGACGGGCAATCGGAACGAACGATTTAGACATTAGAAGACATGTTACGGTCATGTGCGTTGGAATGGACGGGAGATTGGGACGATTACATCTGTCTAGTAGAGTTTGCATACAACAACAGTTGGCACGCAAGTATTAAGTGTGCTTCATTCGAGATGTTGTATGGCAGAAAGTGTCGCGCCCCAATCTGCTGGGATCAGGTTGGTGAGCGAACACTTGAAGGACCAGAAATGATAGAGTTGACCAACGAGAAGGTCGCGGTAGCTAAGCAGAAATTGCAAGAAGCACGGTCACGTCAAAAGAGTTATGCCGACAAGCATCGTAGGGACTTACACTTTAATGTAGGAGATCACGTCTTCCTTAAGGTATCGCCGGCACGTGGTGTTAGACGTTTTGGAATCAAAGGGAAGCTCAGTCCTCGATTCATCGGACCGTTTGATGTCATTGAGCGGGTCGGTGAAGTATCTTATCGTTTAGCGTTACCTCCGTAGCTTTCTCATGTTCACGATGTTTTCCATGTGTCCTTACTCAGAGGGTACAAGTATCATCCCCTTCACATAGTTCAGTATCCACTGGAACAGATTCATGAAGACCTTACCTTCATAGAGGAACCCGAACGAGTTCTTGACAGGCAAGAACGAGTCATGAGGAGGAAGACGATTCTATTCGTCAAAATCCTTTGGAGGGATCATACTGAGCGGGAAGCCACTTAAGAAACAGAGGAGTCTATCCGGGCTTCTTACCCTCATTTCATATTTTGAATTCGGGTATGTTCCTCTTTTCCAGTTTACGTTATCTATAATTCGGGGACAAATTATTCTTTTTAGGGGGGAGAGTTGTAAAACCCGCATGCTTTTACCATGAACAGTGCACATATAATCGTACGTACATGATTAAAACTTTCCTTTTATAACATGTTTACGTTTCACGAATATTATTTACAAGTATTACGTACGTGTTATTACACAATAAATATTTAAGCATATTAATACACGATAATTATTATCAACAATAATTATAATCACGAACATGAAATCATGAACGTAAATAATCACGAACGTATAATTATGTAATTTCGTAACTATTATTACGAGTATGTATAAGTATATATTATAACACGAACATTTAATTATAAAGTTACGTAAATACGAGCACGAGAACACGTAACAATTTAGAACACGAAAAACGTTGGGTTCCCCTTGTGGGCCCCACATACCCGCGGACACAAGGCAAAAGGAGGTCCAATCCCACTTTTATTTTGCTAAATAGAAAAAAAGGGAAACATAATATTCATTTACAGAGTTTTTCTAAAAAGTACAAAACCCTAGCCTCCCTTTTTCTTCCCTTTGGCCGCCGGTTTTAACATCACAAGGAGAGGGTGTTTGTTGATCTTGGTTGATTAAATTCAAGTGTGGTGTTCGTGTTATTGTCATCCAATTGTTTCACGCATTGGTAATCTTATAACTTTTTTGTTTTAATTATTTTATTAGATCAAGAACACATGATATCATGGGTTAATTAAAAAGAACTAGTAAAAAACATGTTAATTAAATCATAGGGGTTAATAACATGGTGGTTTTTGGGTGGTTTGTTTCGGCCGACACACATAAACCGAGAGCCGAAGCTCTCGGTGTCTCACGTGTGACCACAATCGAGACCTTCGGGTCTCGGTGTAGCCTTGTGGTTCGGCAGCAGGGTAAAACAAGGGACCCCGACGTGAGTCAGGGTGGCTGTAGTTTTTGGGGGTCTCGGCAAAAACAAACAAGCACCACCGGCCCAATCCGGTGGCTATATTGACCAAGCAGGGGGAACTCAAACTGCGGCAGCGGCTAGCCGAGAACCAAGGGAACCACCGGCTTAAGCCGGTGGCATTATTGCGAAAGCAGTGGCAACCAGACAAGCCGGTTCGCCACTGTTAAGGGGGTGTTTGTTTGGTCCGGTTCAAGGTTAAACACACGGGTCCGGTTCACGACTTAATTTTACAAGCCTAATATTTTTTTTCAAGTTTAATTATTTACAAGATTAATTAAATTAATTTAACATGTTATATAATTAATTTAATTAAGACATTACTTAGGTTTATTATTATTATTAATAATACATGATTTTAACCTAAGTATTTTATTATTTAATTTAGACTAAAGTAATTAATTAATTATTAAAACATGATATGTAATTAATTAATTTTCATGACTTAGGTTATATTAATATAATTATTAATACATGATTTTAACCTAAGTATTATATACACTTTAATTTAATTAAATCATGCTATATTTAATTAAATCTTATAACATATAGTTTATTTAAATTACATATGTTAATTAATAAACTATACTATTAATAACATGACTTAGAATATTAATCAGTAAAACTTAAGCTTATTTTATTAGCTTAATAATCCAGCTTATTTCTAAATATGGAAACTTTCTATTTTTAGAAACTTATCTATTTTAAACAGTTAATCTATTTTTGGAAACTCTCTATTTTTGGAAACTTTCTATTTTTGGAAACTTTCTATTTTGGGAAACTTTCTATTTTTGGAAACTTTCTATTTTAGGAAACCTGCTATTTTTAGAAAGTTACTTATTATTACACAAGTATAATGATACAAGTAATACTTAACCAGAATATCTAGAATACATGATAAACACAACATAACGTTATAATCAGTAAAACAAGACATGAACATATAAAACAAGCTAAGACATGATATAGAACCAGTTACGTACACAGTAATCAGAACACTTATACACGTATATTATATATGTAGCATTAGTGAGATCGAAGTAGGACTCTCTTCCGTTCGTCTTCTTCGTTCACTGGACACAAGGTACAGATTCTCCGTCCTTTCAGTATGGACATTCTTTTCTTATTAGGATTTCCCCATATGCAGCCAACTGTTTTCCCAGTATATGTTTTATATGTTTTGATTTGATTATGTTTAATTAAATGCCTAAGCCATATACATGCATGACCAGTTTCACCTAGTTATGGAGGTGCCATAACCATAACACTGGAGGCACCAGTGTTATGACTTCACCACGGCGGAGTGATAGCTCGTGGCGTCCCTTTCAGCTTTTGACCATATTATTATATTATCATGTGGGGCGTATGGGTGCATCCTAGTTTACATGTTTTTACAGATTATTCAGGTTAATGTGGTGTGTGCCTTGCATCTTTCACAATGAGCTGATCCCTCCTACCCAAACTCATATTAATTAGAGGCAACCCCTCTAATTGCATGACGAGGTCACCCCTCCAAGTATTCATGCACGTTGATATTTCATGACCTATATTGGCTAATGGTAAACATGTTAAACAGTTTTCATAAGTTAAACATAATGGTTTTCAAACTATAAAACCAGTTTCACTAAGTTATACCAGGTTTTCCAGGACTTAATCTATTCTGCTGCTATATGTTGTATATGCGTATGTTATTCATTCTATGCTTGTATATCCGTGCACTGAGCGTTATGCTCGGCCGTTTTTCCTTTCATGTTCCCAAAACGGCAGGTACTCAGGGACGCTCTTAGACTCTAAGCGTACGTGCATATGAATTGGAAGCTTTCTAGCCTTCATTACTTTATGCATTACTTCATACATTTTGCTACTCATTTCCTTGGATATTGTTTAGTCCTTTTCATTTACAGTACTTATGTTTGTGTGTGATGAGCTTTTACTTTGGGGTACCGATGTTTGTTTTTGGTATTTCCTTTATGGTCATGAAATGTTTAAGACATTTATCCTTGTATGCTTTGATGACACGCCATAATCACGCGTGACATTCCATTTATCAAAATGGGGTGTTACAAGTTACGAGATAAACATAAAACATAAAAGATCTTAAATAGATAAACACAAAACACAAACATATATATTAAGTAAATAGAAGATATTCTCGCGTAACATATCATTTGAAGAATCGTAAAATCAAATACGGATAACAAAATGAGTATCTGGGTAGCTTATTTGGAAGCACTTATGTAAAATGAATTAAATAATTAATCTAACCAATTTCTTTTGATTCATAAATTACGGTTAATAAAAAATAAATAATAAAAATAAATGATGACTTAGAAAAAGAAATAAAACCTCGCTGGCTTAGAGAGATGAATGTAAATATATGGGAGTACAGAGAGAAAATTATCTATCAGATGTGGAGAGAGAAAAGAAACACACCTAGGCCCCGTTTGGTTCGTTGTAATTGGATGGTTCATAGAATGAGAGGAATGTAATTCACTTTACATTACATATGGTGTTTGGTATGCTACATAATTGTAATTGAGACATTACAATTACATGAAAAGGATGTAATTCAAACTACATAGAAAATTGGATGAAATATTTTAAATTACGTCATAATTCGTAATTTTATATTTTAAACCACTATTATTATTATTATTAATTATTAATAATCAACTTTTTATTATTATTATTATTATATTAAAATAATAAAATAAAAATAAAATTTATTTTTATTATTATATAATAAGAAATTAAAAAATTAATAATAATTTTATCCTTTTGATTAATTATTATTATTTAATATTATTTTTATATTATTATTTATAAATTTATTAATTTTGAATATATATATTTTTTTAAAAAAAAATTTAAAATTTATTGTATATAATATTTATTTTATATTTTATTTATTTAATTTATTTTATATTTTATATTTTTTTATTATTTATTTTACAATTTTATAATTTTATATTTTAATTAGTTATTCTTTTTTAATTGGTTATTATTATTTATTTTAATATTTAATTAATAATAATATTTCTTATTATTATACTTTTGAAATATTAAAATAATATAAATTATTTTTTTTATTATAATAATAGTAATAATAGTTTATATTAATATAATTATTTTTATTAAAATAATAATTTATTTTATTTAAATTATTTATATTTTTATTAATTTATTTTATTTTTATTAATTTTTTAAGTTTTATAAAAAAGTTTAAATTACATTACGTTGAGACTCAACCAAACACATCTCAAATTCAATCTATTACAATTCGACAACATTACAATTCCAACACATTTCCAATCTTTCGATTACAATTACATCGAATTATAATTCCTTCCAGAGATTACAATTCTTTTAAAAACATTCTGCGAACCAAACAGCCCCTTATTGTGTGTGAATAAATGAGGGTTTATTAAAGAAAAAGACTTATATAGTGCACATATGAAAAGATTAAAATACCTTTCAATATAAATTAAAAAATTTAATATCATCTATTGAATGATATAAAAATGAAGGGCATAGATGAATCCGATAGTATTCAAAAAAAGGTTTAGGATTTTTCTTTTGGTAATGGATTTTCTCGGTAAATATATTATCCAAAAAAATGAAGTACAAATGGATTGTGCCTGAGATACCACATTAGCCTCAAGCTCACGAGCTTGACAAACCACCTAATCTAGTGCTTATGACATGCCATAACCACTAGCAATTCTAGAAACATAAAATGCACCTAGAAAAAAAACCCTGAACCAATCTAGCCAGCAACATAAGTGGAATAGGAGCTTCCACCTGTTTTGGAGTTAAGAAGATTAGCAGATTCATCATAAACAAGAGCAACCTCTTCTCCATTTTCATCTAAAGTAGAGTACGAATTAGAGGTGATCACATTACCAATAGTTGAAAAAGGATCCACTTCCTTCCTCTTGGAAGGTGAATCATTAACCATAGTTGTACCACTTTTCTTGGGTGCACTAGAAGTTGCTTTGAGAACAAACTGAACATTCGGTTGAACCGACGGACCAGTAACCTTAGACTTGGACTTTCTATTTCTCTTTTTCTTCTTGCCCACTAATTGAAAGCCATCATTAGATGTCTCAACAGGCGCACTAGTATGAACTGTAGAAGCACTGGAAATAGGCACAACCTTCTTTGGGCACACATCAATATCATGACCAAAAATCTTGCATGTATCACACCTTAGAGGCTTCCATTCATATTCAACCTAGATTGTTTCTTTGGTATACTCATCACTAGTAAGAGACAGAACACCAATAGTAACAACCTTAACTAAATCAGCAACAGAATTAATTTCAATGAGACACCTAGCAAAACTACTCCTACCCCATGAATCTTTGCACATAGAGCTAGTAAACGAGTAAAACATAATTGGCTTACCAAGAAAAGAAACAATTAAATGAATTCCTTCCTCTTCAAAAACCTGAATTGGAACATCATGTAGTTTCACCCAAACAGGAATGCTAGTCAGATCTTCTTTAAACAAACGAGTCCCCAATGACCATGTCTTGAGAATGACAGGAGTTTTGCGAATCAACCAAGGGCCACCTTCCAAAACAGCCTCCAAACCAGCTTGTGAATCAAACTTGAAGAAGAAATAACCCTTATTATTCATCATAATTCGTTTTAGCCCATGTTTACCCCAATTGTTTTTAGCAAAGTACTCAACAACTGGATACGCCAATCTCTGACCGAGAAAATAACCATACAAGGTATATTCAAAGCGAGAACCAACCTTTTGGACCACTCTTCGAGGAACAGAAACATTAACCCCTTCGAAAACAGGATCAACCACAATAGAAGTCTCATTATTGATATCCACAGACTCAATAATAGGCTCGTCAACAGCTTGCCGCTCAAGAAAGCTCAAATGTTGATCAATAATCTTAATGATTCCATCATGATTCTCTTGTGACAAACGTTCCCAAGCCTGATTAGAGCCCGCATCAAGTTCCTCAAAAAAAGCACTTAGCTCAACAAAAGAATTAAGAGAAACACGAAAAAACTTAGCAACATCACCAATTTCCTTAATAAGAAATGTAGTGGCCTTTGGTGGAGAGTTCTTCAAACCAAAACTTGCAAGACCATGAGCAGACCGTTCATGATCAGCAGTCGAAGCGTCAACCAAGACATGGAGGATCGATTCGTTACGTGAATTTCCATGTGCATGTCCATATCCAACCTCTGATCTAACATCCCAACCGAGACATTTGGATCAAGACTCCCATCACCCATTGATAGACCAACAAGACCACCAGTAGATGGTTGTTGTCCACCAGTTCTCGCATGATCTACTTCCTGTAACCGTTTCATTCGAGTAGCAAGACCTTCCACATCAACAAGAATACCCCGCCCCTCCTTTGACATCTCTCCTATCCACACAATACACCAGCCGTCCAACCAAACAGCAATAAAGAGACCCTAAAAAGTTAGGGTTCCAAGCCACTCACTCAGTCGCTCTAACCCACCTTCATTATGATTGATAAACCAGAATCAACACAAAACAAACCCTATAACAGCACTAGAATCGAAACCCTAAAAAAGAAAAATAAAATCGTAAATGACTTATCAGCAGCTGTATAAAAAATTGTTAGAGCAACGTTAAAAGAAGGCAATAACAAGATGTTATAAGGTTTTTGAATCAATCACAAGAAGGATTAAACGATTTGGAATGAATAAAGTTAGGGTTATTGATCACCAGACGCCATTGGTGAGATTAGGGTTTTATCATGTAGAAAAGATAAAAAAAAAGAATAGATATCCATATATATATATTTTGCTGTTAGATTCATTAAGCATTGCACTTTAGTTTACTATTTACTATTCGTTGTAGGAAAAAAAAGCACTCGACAGAACTTCATTTGATCCCATTTTGACACGCTCAAATAAGTCAATAGTTAGAGAATAAATCGCTTGATCTCAACCATTTATCTTACTTTAATGTAATGATTAAGATTAACTCTCATTTTAACTTATAAAGAACTCACTTTTATTGTAATTTTTAAAATTAACATTCTTAAGTTTTAATCATTACGCAACAATAAGAATTAAATTATTTTTCTACCTATGGGCACCCTTTTTTACTTTCGCAGAACTACTTTTTATTAAATTTTCGCACAAAAAAATTATACGCGATTCGAAAAATCACATTGGATTTATACTTTAAAAAGCACAAAAATATGTGAAATCACATGCGATTTATGAAATCACACGTGGATTTTTTAAAACGTGATTATATAAATAACGTGTATTTTTTTGACGGAAATTTCAACATGAAATGATCGTTGAAAGTACATGAAAATGACCGTCTATTGAAAGATAAAAATATTGTCGTCATTAATTTAAAAATCATATGTGATTTTATGAAATCACATGTACTTTTATGAAATCACATGTGACTTTTTAAAATCACATGTGACTTTTGAAATCAAGTGTGATTTATGAGAATACACGTGAATTATTTTAAATTTCGTTTTTAATACATTTGTTTTCCTTGAACTTGAGGCAGTAACAGGTTATGAACAGTAGTGTTGTAACACCTATGTAGAAACAAGAAGGGGAGGGGGGGGGGGGGGGGGGGAAGTTGAATAGTTTCTCTAATTAAGGTTCTAATTAATATAATGTTGGTCCCAAAATTCCTTTTTACTTGAAAAGTAGTTTCATAGTTGTTAAGTCAATTTCCAAAACATTTGCAATATTTAGTGATTATACAAATGCAATGCATGAATGTTAAGATGAATAAGGAAAGAGTAAGGAAAGAAGTGACCTAAGGTAAGACACCAAGATTTATAGTGGTTCAACAATGAAGCTCTCTCTTCGTTCCTACTCCACTCCTCGAGTACACCTTACTCGAGATTCTACTATATCCACAAGCTCACTTCTTGGCGGAGAAAACCTTACAACGTCGCTTACAATGTTTTCCGACACTAATCTAAATGTCGATTTCTAATCCTAAGCTAGAACCAATCTTCGTCGCCCATCTTCTTTTCCGACACAAGGCTAGATGTCGAGTCCTATCCAAAGCTAGAACCAATCTTCGCCGCACATATTTTTTTATAGACACAAGGCTAGATGTCGAGTCCTAATCCAAAGCTAGAACCAATCTTCACATACACATCACTTTCTAGTTTAGTGATAACTCACAAAACTCATACTCACAATTACATCACTTTGTTTTTTAGTGAGAACTTACACACAAGACACACTAAAACGCAAGACACATCCAAGCATACACATATAGCTTGGATTTACACAAGACTAATCCAAGAATACACAATTATCTTGGATCTACACAATACAAAAATAACCAAAATGATGAACATGACTAGATCTAAGAAAGGATGATCTTCATCAAGACTTCATCTTTTATCACATCACAAATGTGTGAGTGATCTTCTCTTTCGGACAAGTAAAGAAGGGGATCAAGAGGATAATAATAAGTAAACATACTTAACAAATTAAGTGATCATTTACTAATGATTGGAATGAATGTGTGCTGACTGCTATCTATCTTATTAACAGATTTCCCTCTTCTGTGCTAAATGGAAGATCTCCCTTTGAAATAATTTACAATATTTGCCTTAATCTCTCTCATATCAGAATGTTTGGTTGTCTTTGTTTTGCTACTATTCTTAATAATCATGATAAACTCACTAAAAGATCTAAAAAATGTGTTATGATGGGTTATTCTAGTTCTCGGAAGGGTTATAGGGTTTATAGTCTTGATAAACATCAGTTTCTTGTTTCTAGAGATGTTAAATTTTTTAGACCATATTTCTATTTAAAGATTATGCTTCTAAAGCCAATAAAGATAAGAATTCAAATGTTTTTCAAGATTTAAACCTATTAACCTTCTTTGATCATGATGACCCTAAGCTTCCTAATGATGATGAGAGAGTAACACCTTATCACAACAGTGACCATGTGTCACATAGTGAAGGTGGCCGCTCTCCTAACCATTGGGATAGTGTGTACACTGTTGATTCCCCAATCATTAGGGATGATGCTCATAACAGTGAGGACACTAATGCTGGGTTGGAAGAGGATGCTGCTACTGATAGGTGTGTAAACACCCATCCTTTTACCACTTAATTCGGGCTAAAACGAGACCAAAACACGTATTTAATATCAATTGTTTAGAATTATGCGTGGTTTTTGTGTTTATTGTGTTTTCAGAGACAACCGGATGAATATTGAAGAAAACATGGGATTGCACGGGTTTTACTGAAGAAAAAGACTCAAGATAAAGTCTATTGTCCAAGAGATGCAAAAGATTTGAAGTCATGGTGCCTATTTGAAGATATGTCGAAGAACTCGAGTCTATTAAATAAAAGATTATAAGACGAGTTGGAATTATTCACCGACACTTCTCAAATCCAAGTTGGAAACGTTTATTTAAAGACGCATGAAGACTTAAAGAAGAAAGAAGAAAAAGAAGCCCAAATCAAAGCCCAATCAAAAGCCCATCAACACCATACACACGCCTATATAAAGCCTTCACCTCACAAATTTTCACACACTTAGTTTTAGACTTAGTTTTTAGTTTTTCATTTCTCTAGTTTTTAGAGAGAGAAAGTTCCATACTTTCTCTCACTAAACTTTTCTTTTGATTTCATATTTTAAATTTAAGCTTTCTTGTACTTTTGATTTCATTAATCTTAATCAAGTTTATGCTTTTAAGTTCTTTAAGCTTTTCCTACTTTTCTTGATTTGTCAAATCCTTGATCCGATTGTTGAAACCCATACGGTTGGGATTTTTGGACGTGTTCTTGACCCTTAGCTTAATCTTTCTTGTGTCTTCTTAAGCTCTACGTGAATAAGCCATAAGCCCTCCATGCTTATCGGCTTATTGCTTGTTCAAGCTTATTGATTTCGGATTTCTTATAGTTTTAATCATTCACAAGTTTTGTTTATTAAGTTTATAGTTTCTTGTTTTCAAAAGTGGTTAAATTTAAGTATTTTGGGTTATTTAAGTTTCGGATCCCTTGGCTTATTGCTTTCGCTTATTGAAGTTTTTAGCTTTCCACCAATTTCGGAACTGCATTCATCTCATCGCAATAAGAGGGTTTTAACACATTCCGACGGAACTTCATTACTTGGTATCGCAATAACCCATAAGGGGTTTTACTTTGCGATAGGTTGTAAACCCCCTATTCCGATCTGGGATTGCGATCGCATATTGCGATCGCATATTCCGACGGGTTTAGGTCCCTTTTCTAGTCGAAACTCTGGCCAATTTTCGTTTTCCACATTCCGATAGGCTGTCATTGCGACAACTTGATCTTGAACATTCCGATAGTACCAAACATGGACATTCCGATGGTAGTTATGATTACATTCCGATGCTTTTGATTTTCTTATATTCCGATAGAAATAATTTTAGTGTATTCCAATAGAACAAGTTTTTAAGCATTAATTCAATTAAGTTTTCAAAGTAATTTTCTAATCTTTCCTTTACGTTTTCAAGCACTCAATTTTAACTTGTCAATTTAGTTAATCTTCCAAAGTTTTAAATTACTCAACATCATTTACATTTAATTGTTATTAGTTTAAAAATAGATAAACAAACCAACTCCTTTTTAGTAACCAAGAACAAATCATTCCACTTAAGGCCGAGATCAATTCGAGAGGATATCGAGAGAAAAATCTGAACCCATTGCAAATCAGTGTATCAAATGGCGCCGCTGCCGGCTCTTCTCGTTAAGATCAAAAGTTTTTTGTGAGAACTTGGATTTTGGGATCCGTTCCCCGTGAACGTTCTTTTTCATCAAAAATTCTCAAACACAACTAAAAAATATAAAATTTTCAAAAATCCTAAAAATTATAAAACAATAAAAACCAAAAATATTTTTGCTTTGTTTTTCTTTGTTCGTTCTTTCGCAGGTATATGCGCACTCGATCCACGTCTTATCAAGAGCCCGAGCCTCTCGATAACTTAGACATGGCTGGTGTACAAACCAACAATAACATACCACCTCCGAACAACAATAATAACAACAACAACTCGCCTTTCAACAACATGAACAATAACAACAACAATGAGCACCTTCCGGATAATCGCCCAATGATTGAATTGCTGCAAGCTCATGTCGATGGCAATACGGATCCAATTGTTATACCACCAATTGCCGCCAACAATTTCGAGCTAAAGTCAGGCTTTATCCAGATGGTCTCAGCTCAACCATTCTTGGGACGAACCATTGATGACCCACACAACCATATCAAGAGATTCTACAACTCACCAACACGGTCAAGTTCAATGGCGTTCCATAAGAAGTGATAAGGTTACAACTTTTTCCTTTTTCTTTAGAGGGACAAGCCCGGCATTGGCTTGCTAAGGAACCGCCACAGAGTATTCTCTCGTGGACGGATTTGGAAACAAAGTTTATCAACTACTTTTTTCCACCCTCTCGTACTACCGCTTTGCGGAATGAGATTATAAACTTTGAACAAAAGTACGATGAGTCATTCAGTGAATCTTGGGATCGTTTTAAAGATCTTTTAAGAAAATGCCCACAACATGGTTTTACCAAAGTACATCAAATTAATACTTTTTACAATGGTTTAAGCATGAGTGACCAAGATTCACTGAATAGTGCCTCAGGGGGTAATTTATTGGCTAAGACTTCCAATGCTGCTTGGGATATCATTGAGAACAAATCTCGTGTGCAAACCAAGAGTGTTAGGACCAATGTTGCTAGTGCTAGCACTAATGACAGCGACAAGCGACTTGACAAAATCACCACGCTTCTTGAATCGCTTGTCACCCACACCGTCAGCAACAACAACAGCAACAACGCCAAAAACGCTCAAGTGAACGCTGTCAGCCAACCTTGTGAGATATGCGGTGGTCCTCATTCTTACACAACTTGTACCGCCACCCAAGATTACCCTGCTGAGAATGTGAATGCGGCATATGGCACCTATCAACAACCTGCTTATCAAACAAAACCCCAAGGTGACCGTAACTTGCTTAGCTATCGCAGCAACAACTATATTTCACCACCTGGTTTTAATCCTAACAACCAAAACCAACAACAAAACCTCAACCGCCCTCCTCAACAACAACAAACTCGTACACCATACATCCCTCCTCACAAGCAACAACAACCACCTCAACGTAACAACCAAGTTTACCAGCAACCTGCTTATCAACCACCCGCATACACTGCCCCTTCCAACCAAACCCCCGCATCACATCAAGACATTGGAACCTACATGAGAACTAACGATGTGATCGTGGATAATCTCCAACAGGAAGTGCGCAACTTAAAAGCAGATCTGATGAAACAAGGGAATGATCTAAGAGCTGATATGAAGAACACTATGGATAGTCAAACGAATGACTTGAGGAACATGATGGCTAGTTTCTTCAACAGTAATCAACCCTCTTCTTCGGGTACTCTTCCGAGTAATACCGTTGCGAATCCAAGAGGGGAGATGAAAGCAATCACCACTCGCAGTGGTAAAGGTACCAAGGAACCCGAGCTTCCTATACCTCCACCGGTGGTTGTGACTAAGGAGAACGAGTCACCTGCTCCTATTCCTCACCCTTCTCCTTCCCCAATTTCTCCACCTCTTCCTTCTACCCCTCCTCCACCCAAGGATGTGAGTGATCCTATCATCCCAAAGCCTTCCTCTTCTTCCAATATACCTTATCCATCTAGGTTGAGGAAAGAGAAGCTCAAAAGCAAGGACGATATTCAGGTTTCTAACTTTCTTAAAATGTTTAAACAACTGAATTTCAATATCTCCTTCGCTGAGGCTCTCGCTCACATGCCTAAGTACGCGAAAATGTTTAAAGATCTTCTGAGCGACAAGGAAAAGCTCCTCGATCTCGCCAACACCCAACTTAATGAGAACTGCTCTGCAGTGCTCTTAAGGAAATTTCCAATCAAGCTTGGTGATCCGGGTCGTTTCCTTATCCCTTGCAATTTCCCGGGAGTAGAGAATTGCATGGCCCTAGCCGATCTAGGTGCCAGTATTAATCTCATGCCTCTAAGTGTTTGGAAGCAATTATCTCTCCCAGAGCTAGTCCCCACCAAAATGACTTTGGAATTAGCTAACCGTACGGTTGCGTATCCAGTGGGGATAGCCGAAGACGTCATTGTAGGAGTCGACAAATTCACCTTCCCTGCTGATTTTGTTGTCGTCAACTACGAGATGGACCCCCGTGTGCCACTCATTGTTGGTCGTCCATTCTTGAGGACCGGTCGCACTCTCATTGATGTTGAAGCCGGTGAGCTTATCATGAGAGTGGGTGACGATAAAGTAGTCTTCAATATGGGAAAGTTATCTAAACAGCCTTATTCTTACGAGAATGTTAATTGTATTGACGTTCTTGATGAGGCTTGTGAAGAACACTTCAAGGATGCTTGTAAAAACATTCCTACCTCTCTTCCCAATGTTGAGACCGTTTCCTCTATCAACTCATCACTATCTCTATTTGGAGAAAGTGATTTCCTTTGGAAAGATTTGGAAGCCACCTTGGAAGATGTGAAGCAAGACAATGACGATTCTACTGCCACTTGGGATGAAGACCTCAGTTTCATTGCAAACCTCCTCAAAGAAGACAATCCTTCCCCTCCATCTCCCACTATTATTGCTATCGAGACTCCGACTTCGAATACGCCTCCCGTCGACAATCCTCCGGATTTGGAACTTAAGGAGTTGCCGCCCCATCTCGAGTATGCGTTCCTTGAAGCAGAGAAGAAGTTACCCGTCATCATCGCTAAGGACTTGCAAGAAGAAGAGAAAACTCGTCTCATCGTTGTGCTTAAAGCTCATAAGAAGGCAATTGCTTGGAAAATTTCCGATATCCGCGGAATTGATCCGAACTTTTGTACTCACAAGATTCTCATGGAAGATGACTTCAAACCCACAATCCAGAACCAAAGAAGGGTTAATCCTAAAATTCATGACGTCATCAAACAAGAGGTTATCAAACTTCTAGATGCCGGCTTGATCTACCCTATTTCGGATTCGCCATGGGTAAGTCCCGTCCATTGTGTGCCCAAGAAGGGCGGAATAACCGTTGTTCCCAATGAACACAACGAGTTGATTCCCACTCGTCTCGTTACTGGGTGGAGAGTTTGTATTGATTATCGCAAGCTCAATGATGCCACGAGAAAAGACCACTTTCCTCTTCCCTTCATGGATCAAATGCTTGAGCGTCTAGCTGGTAATGATTATTACTGCTTCTTAGACGGTTTCTCCGGGTATTTTCAAATTCCCATCGATCCCAAGGACCAAGAAAAGACCACATTCACTTGTCCATATGGAACATTTGCTTACAAACGCATGCCTTTTGGTTTATGCAATGCTCCTGGGACATTCCAAAGGTGTATGATGGCTATCTTCCATGACATGGTGGAAGACACTATGGAAGTATTCATGGATGATTTCTCGGTCTATGGCGATTCATTCTCTGCGTGCCTTGCCAATTTGGAACGTATGCTCAAGCGGTGCGAAGACACTCGCCTAGTTCTGAATTGGGAAAAATGCCATTTTATGGTAAAAGAAGGCATCGTCCTAGGACACAAGATCTCGAAAGCCGGTCTTGAAGTAGACCGTGCTAAAGTCGATGTTATCGCTAAGTTGCCTCCACCTTCAACCGTGAAGGGTGTGAGAAGTTTTCTGGGTCATGCGGGCTTCTACCGTCGATTCATCAAAGATTTTTCTCAAATCGCTCGCCCGATGACCCACCTCTTAGAAAAAGATACTCCATTTATCTTTTCCAAAGAGTGCCTTGACGCCTTCAACTCGCTTAAAGATAAGCTAACTAAGGCACCCGTCTTAGTTACCCCTAATTGGGAGTTGCCCTTTGAGTTGATGTGCGATGCTAGTGATTTTGCTATTGGAGCGGTTCTTGGACAAAGAGTGAACAAACACTTCCAACCGATCCATTACGCTAGCAAGACAATGACTGGGGCACAATTGCATTATACGACAACAGAAAAAGAGCTTTTAGCTGTTGTCTATGCTTTTGAAAAATTTCGCCCCTATCTTGTCCTTTCCACCACCATTGTGTATACCGATCATTCCGCGTTGAAGTTCTTGTTGACAAAGCAAGATTCCAAACCAAGACTTCTTCGCTGGGTTTTGCTGCTCCAGGAATTTAAAATCGAAATTCGCGATGAAAAAGGAGCAGAAAACCTAGCCGCGGATCATCTCAGTAGACTTGAGGATCCTTACCAGGGGGCTCATCCGAACAAAGAAATCAACGATTCTTTTCCCCTGGAGACCTTAATGTCTATAAACTCGACTGCTGACGAAACCCCGTGGTTTGCAGACATTGCAAACTACTTGGCGGGTGGAATCCTCGTTGACGGGTTAACATCCCAGCAAAAGAAGAAGTTCTTCAAAGACATAAAGACTTACTTCTGGGATGACCCGTATCTTTTCAAACAATGTGCTGACTTGATTATTCGCCGATGTGTTGATGGACCGGCAGCTTTCGAAATCCTTGATGCTTGCCACAAAGGACCCACTGGTGGTCACTTTGGTCCCAACTACACCGCCAAAAAAGTGTTTGATTCAGGATTTTATTGGCCCTCCATTTATCGTGACGCTCACGATATGGTTAAAAAATGTGATGCTTGCCAGAAACAAGGCACGATCACACATAAAGACGAGATGCCTCAGAATTTCATTCAAGAGTGTGAAATCTTTGATGTTTGGGGTATCGACTTTATGGGGCCATTTCCTTCATCTAAAGGAAACAAATACATCCTTGTTGCCGTTGACTACGTCTCCAAGTGGGTTGAAGCCAAAGCTTTACCTACTAATGATGCAAGGGTGGTTTGTAACTTTTTGAAATCGCTGTTCGCTCGATTCGGCGTTCCTCGTGCTATTATCAGTGACCGCGGGACTCATTTTTGCAATGATCAATTTGCAAGAGTCATGGCCAAGTATGGTGTCACTCACCGTCTTTCCACCGCTTATCATCCCCAAACCAATGGGCAAGCCGAGATATCCAATCGTGGATTGAAGCGAATTTTGGAGCGTACTGTGGGAGAGCATCGTGCCGCGTGGGCCGATAAGTTAGATGATGCTCTGTGGGCTTTCCGTACTGCTTACAAGACCCCGATCGGTTGTACACCTTATCGTCTTGTGTACGGGAAAGCATGCCACCTTCCCATCGAGCTGGAGCATAAGGCGCACTGGGCCTTAAAGTGGGCTAACTTCGACATCAACAAAGCCGGTGATCATCGTAAGATTCAACTCAACAAGCTCAATGAACTGAGGAATGAAGCTTATGAGAACTCGCTGATCTACAAAGAGAAGACGAAGATCCTCCATGACGCAAAAATCAAGAACCGAGAGTTCCATGTTGATGATCAAGTCTTACTTTTCAACTCTCGGTTGAAGATCTTCTCTGGCAAGTTGAAGAGCCGCTGGTCTGGTCCATTCACCGTCGCCAACGTCTTTCCGTCTGGGACCATTGAGCTTTCTCAGCCAAATGGGCCCAATTTCAAGGTGAATGGCCAGCGTCTAAAGCTGTACTTTGGTGAGGACATCTCTCAGGAGATGATTCCATCCCTCACCACGTTCCCCATGAACTAAATTTGGGTCGAGTCAGGCTCGTGACTCAATTATCAAAAACAAGCACTCCTTGGGAGGCAGCCCGAGTATCTATCCTTTTACGTTTTAACCTCCTAAGTGTAGGGGGGCCTGCATAGGTGTTTGTATTTTTGTGGTGATGTGATTACAGGGATGAATGCACTCTTGGAACCTTTGAAGAACCGTGCTCCCGTGTTATCCGAAATCCGGTTCTATCTCTTAACTATCGTGATTCAATTTTCTTCATACTCACATTGAAATTGATCACTTTAGTCGTCTCTTCCTTAACTTGAGTTAACCAACGTGCACAATGTCATAAGTGTAGGGGAGACTTTTCCCACATGCTTAAACATTGAGGACAATGTTTATCTTAAGTGTAGGGGGGACTTCTATCGAAGTTTTAAGTGGACTTTTCCATGAAAATGCCTTCATTTAACCGGAAAATCATCTTTTTCAACATTTTTCAAATTTTTAATTAACTTTGGCCATTTAGTCGTAATTTTAAAATTTTTATCGTTGCTTTCATATGTATATATCCCGCAATAAAGTCAAAAATATTAATAAGTGGTGTAGCTAGTTTAGAAATCTTTGACATATTAGGCCCGTTGCGTTTATTTTGACTCAACCCGAATAGACGTATCCAAGTTTATTCTAGCTAGTATCCTTAACCATGTAGACCTTAATTGGTTTATTAGGCTAAGTGTCCACGAATCTCATTACTTGAGATTTTAAATTGTGGAGGACGAGAAATGATAGAGTCAATTATAAGTCGGTATTCTTGCGCAAGCCCACTTGGTGTAATTATTTGCCTATTCTCCCATCACTTGCTAAAAATTTATCTGCAATAAGTAAGGTCGTACGATTTGAAAAGTTACTTAGCTTCTAGCCCAAGATCGTTTAAAAGTTGCTCGGTAATGACGAGAGTTCATAGCCAAGGCATAACTTATGAAGCGGGGCGCGAAGATTGGCGAGTCCGAAAAGGCCCTAACAAGGCATGAGGATTCAATTTTATTGCTGAAGATCCAAAGTGATGTGAAAAGCATTATTCCTAAAGTCAATATGAAGGATCAAGACTCACGACGAAAAGCAATCAACTCCCATAAAGATCATGGAGAAGTCTATCCGAAAAGACCCTAACAAGGTATGAGGATAAATAGATCCAAGTCCGAAAAGGAGGCGGATCGTTGTATCTCAAAATCCCAATTAGAGATTGAAGAAATAATCATGAAGTCGTGGTCAACAAAGTTGGAGTACCCCTCAAAAGTATCCAAGTGAAGAAACTCTATTATGATGAGAAGACCATTATCTCAAGAACGTCTCTCGAAGATATGAAGTATGAAGTACATGCCAAATATCGGCCCGAGAAAGGTCTCAAATCGTGAACCAAGTTATGCCAAGATATGAACTTTTTGATATCCCGAGAAGCAGTTTTAAGAGATTTTGTCCTTTAGCTAACTATTGATCAAATCGTCCTACTTTGCTTTCAGCCCTAATAAACTATCGAAATAAGTCCAAAAATGCATCTTCATGATCATTCTAAGACAAAAATAAAATATAAGAGATACACATAGGAATAAGGGAGTTTAAGCATTTAATTAAGCCATGTGTGTGAGTGTTTGAATTACTAACTTATAATAACAATGATCTCGTTTTTAAGCTTAGTTTGGGGAACGTGAAACTTGAGGATGATAAATCTTCGCAGCACCGAAGCCCTAATGTAAGTCCTCAATCTCTTTCCAAGTTATTACCACATAAGTTATTTTCTATTCTCTTGTTTACATTAAAAACTTTTAAATTCTTAGTACCTTAAATTTTTGTTTAGTAGTACTTTAATAAGGCCAAGGTTAATTGATAATGAGAAAAGTGTAATTATGCTTTGTCACTAAGCATTGCATGAGGGCATGGCAATGGTTAATTGTAGGGGATTTGATAGGTGTGTAAACACCCATCCTTTTACCACTTAATTCGGGCTAAAACGAGACCAAAACACGTATTTAATATCAATTGTTTGGAATTATGCGTGGTTTTTGTGTTTATTGTGTTTTCAGAGACAACCGGATGAATATTGAAGAAAACATGGGATTGCACGGGTTTTACTGAAGAAAAAGACTCAAGATAAAGTCTATTGTCCAAGAGATGCAAAAGATTTGAAGTCATGGTGCCTATTTGAAGATATGTCGAAGAACTCGAGTCTATTAAATAAAAGATTATAAGACGAGTTGGAATTATTCACCGACACTTCTCAAATCCAAGTCGGAAACGTTTATTTAAAGACGCATGAAGACTTAAAGAAGAAAGAAGAAAAAGAAGCCCAAATCAAAGCCCAATCAAAAGCCCATCAACACCATACACACGCCTATATAAAGCCTTCACCTCACAAATTTTCACACACTTAGTTTTAGACTTAGTTTTTAGTTTTTCATTTCTCTAGTTTTTAGAGAGAGAAAGTTCCATACTTTCTCTCACTAAACTTTTCTTTTGATTTCATCTTTTAAATTTAAGCTTTCTTGTACTTTTGATTTCATTAATCTTAATCAAGTTTATGCTTTTAAGTTCTTTAAGCTTTTCCTACTTTTCTTGATTTGTCAAATCCTTGATCCGATTGTTGAAACCCATACGGTTGGGATTTTTGGACGTGTTCTTGACCCTTAGCTTAATCTTTCTTGTGTCTTCTTAAGCTCTACGTGAATAAGCCATAAGCCCTCCATGCTTATCGGCTTATTGCTTGTTCAAGCTTATTGATTTCGGATTTCTTATAGTTTTAATCATTCACAAGTTTTGTTTATTAAGTTTATAGTTTCTTGTTTTCAAAAGTGGTTAAATTTAAGTATTTTGGGTTATTTAAGTTTCGGATCCCTTGGCTTATTGCTTTCGCTTATTGAAGTTTTTAGCTTTCCACCAATTTCGGAACTGCATTCATCTCATCGCAATAAGAGGGTTTTAACACATTCCGACGGAACTTCATTACTTGGTATCGCAATAACCCATAAGGGGTTTTACTTTGCGATAGGTTGTAAACCCCCTATTCCGATCTGGGATTGCGATCGCATATTGCGATCGCATATTCCGACGGGTTTAGGTCCCTTTTCTAGTCGAAACTCTGGCCAATTTTCGTTTTCCACATTCCGATAGGCTGTCATTGCGACAACTTGATCTTGAACATTCCGATAGTACCAAACATGGACATTCCGATGGTAGTTATGATTACATTCCGATGCTTTTGATTTTCTTATATTCCGATAGAAATAATTTTAGTGTATTCCAATAGAACAAGTTTTTAAGCATTAATTCAATTAAGTTTTCAAAGTAATTTTCTAATCTTTCCTTTACGTTTTCAAGCACTCAATTTTAACTTGTCAATTTAGTTAATCTTCCAAAGTTTTAAATTACTCAACATCATTTACATTTAATTGTTATTAGTTTAAAAATAGATAAACAAACCAACTCCTTTTTAGTAACCAAGAACAAATCATTCCACTTAAGGCCGAGATCAATTCGAGAGGATATCGAGAGAAAAATCTGAACCCATTGCAAATCAGTGTATCAGCTACACTTGATGAAAACAATGAGTCTGAAGGAAATCTGGATCAAAATCCAAACATTTTAGCTCAGGGAACTCAAAATTTAAGAAGGTCTACTAGACCTCCTATTTTTCCAAAAAAGTTACAATGATTTGTTGTTAACTATAAAGTCAAGTATGGTCTTGAAAAGTTTGTTGCTTATTCCAAGTTTAATCAAGAAAATTTCTGTTTTGTCACTCAACTTAATAAAAATAGCGAACCTAAAAGTTTTTTTGAAGCATCTCAGAACCCTCTATGGGTTGATGCTATGAATACTGAGCTTGCTGCTCTTCTTGAAAATGATACTTGGGAAATTGTTGAGCTTCCTAAAGGTAGGAAAGCCTTAGGTTGAAAATAGATATGGAAACTTAAAGTTAAGTCTATTGGGGAGATAGAAAGATACAAGGCTAGGGTTGTTGCTCAAGGGTTTGGTCAAAAGGAAGGAATAGATTATGATGAGACCTTTGTCCCTGTTATTAAGATGGTTACTGTTAGATATCTCCTTAACTTAGTTATTATGCAATTTTGGCCTGTGTTTCAACTTGACATTAATAATGCCTTCTTATGTAATAACCTTGATGAAACTGTGTAGATGAAACCACCTCAAGGATACCTTCCTATAGGTGAAAACATGGTGTACAGACTTAAAAAATCTCTATATGGCCTTAAGTAGGCACCTAGGCAGTAGAATGCCAAGCTCACATCTGTTCTAAATGAAAATGGTTTCACTCAAAGTAAATATGATTACTCTCTTTATACCAAGTCTAAGGAGATACATTTCTTGCTTTGAGTGTGTATGTTGATGATATTATTATCACTGGTAACAACATTGTTGAAATTGAGAAGTTTAAAGTTTTTTTGAGAACCAAGTTCATGATTAAGGACTTGGGGAAGTTGAAGTATTTTTGGGCATTAAAGTTGTTGATATAGAATCTGGTATTTTTTAATCAAAGAAAGTATGTGTTAGACTTGTTATCTAAGTATGGTATGCTTGCTTGTAACCCTGCTAAGACTCCTTTGGTGTCTAAGCTTACTATATCTAATGAGCCTGCTGATATTGAGCCTTTAATAAAGAACATTGTTGGCTATCAGAACTCACGGGCAAGCTTATCTACTTGACTAACACTAGACCTGACATTTCTTATGATGTGCATTGTTTAATTCAGTTTATGCATTCTCTTTTGAACTCTCATCTCAAAATTACTTTCCAGATATTGAGATATCTTAAGAGCTCTCCAGATATGGGTATTCACTTCAAAAGGACATCTGGTATGAATCTTTATGCTTATTCTTTATGCTTGTGTGTAAATCTGATTTCTTGGAAAAACAAAAACAAAATAGTCTCTCTAAGTCTTCTTCTGAGGCAGATTATAGAGCTCTTGCCTCAATAACAAGTGAAGTGATTTGGGTACTAAAAGTCTTGAAAGACTTGTAGTGTGAAAACCTGATCCTTGTTACACTTCACTGTGACAATAATTCAGCTATAAAAATAGATGTTGACCCTGTTTTTCATGAGAGAATAAAACACCTTGAAATTGATCTTCACTTTGTGAGGGAAAAACAATCTTAAATGGTGTTGTTAAAACTGTTAAAGTGGATTTTGAAAATCAAATTGCAGACATCCTAACAAAAGGGTTGTATACAGATCAAGATGAAAACCTGGTTGAAAAGTTGGGTATGATAAACTTGTATGGGTTATCAGATTAAGGGGAGATGTTAAATTATATAACCTAATCTGCTAACCCATGCTAACTTGAAGGACTTATAGTGTATGTTTTAATGTTTCAGTTTACCCCTTTGGACTTGTTGTGGAAGCACATTTGGAAGAGAAAGACTCATGTTGCTGGTTTGCTAAAGTATCTCAAGCCCAACTTGTTACCCAATCCCAAGACTCAAGCCCGTTAGCCCAACGGCTCTTTGTGCCTTATCTTGACCTAATTGCTCTCATTATTGTGTGTGAGAGAGTTTTATCTGTGTGTATTCGTTTCTCTCTCTCTCTCTCTCTCTCTTTTGATCTCGAAACCCTAGTTTCTTTCTTGTTCTTTATGCTTGATTTGTAAAACAGTTATCATGTAAATAATAAGACTATACCTGATTAGCAATGGTAGTCTTTTAATTTTTATCCATATTTCTTTCAAATATCTTGATTAATATAAGTAAAATCGTTTTGAGATATCTTGAATTATGTTTTTCTACAATTATGTCTCGTTCTTGTACTTTTAGGTAGTTCTTCCCAATGGGTATAACCGGATATATAGTTTCTTATTTGAAGTTATTTACTACTTCCAACTTAGAAGTATCATTATTTTTATAAAGTTAATACTAAAAATATATACTCGTAAAATATTATAATTGCATAATTTTAATTTTAAGATACCCGCAACCGTGATGTGCTAAGTGATTAACTTATTTTGATTGCCAAAAGTTCAACATAGTCCCACTTTTTAGCAAAGTCCCAATGGACTCATCTTAGCCATTCATTTTTCTTACATCCAACGGTCCAGATTAAATCAGATTAAATAAATTAAAAAAAAAATAAACGCTCTTACCCTTATTTTCCCTCCTCCTCACACACATATATGACTCACTTTTTTTCACACACATACTCTCTTCCTAAACCCTAACCGCCGCCACCACCACCACCCCCAATCATCTCCGCCACCACCACCACCACCACCCCCAATCATCTCCGCGACCACCACCACCACCCCCAATCATCTCCGCCACCCCCAATCACTCTCCAATCGATCTTTGATAACGATTTTAAACTCCATTTCTGATTAAAACAGTAACAATCGATCAGATATGGCTTCTATTCCTAAAGATGGCGGCTTGGCTCCTGGTAATCCTTTTCATTTTTATTTTTAATTGTTTTATGCTTTTTTATGCTTATTTTTGAGTTTATATTGCTTATTTTTGTTTTTTGTGTTTTTTTTAAAGATTTTTAGGCTTATTTTTGTTATTAATAGCTTTAATTTACTGGTTGTTAATTAGGGTTATTTTTATGATTTTAGGCTTATTTTTATGCTTATTTTTGTTTTTATGCTTTTAAAGATTTTTAGGCTTATTTTTGTTACGGCTTGTTACCTGTGTACGGCTTATTGCCTCTTTTCATTATGGCTTATTACCTGTTTACGGATTTCCTGCTGCCTTTTTGTTATGGTTTCTGTCCCATAAGATTAGTTTAAAGTTCCTGGATTATGTGATATGAATTTATGAGAATCAGAAACTTTGATGTTTGGGTTTACTTATTTTATACTTTCTTTTCGAATAAGATCCGAGTCATTTTCAGATTTGCTAATCTACATACATTTCTGAGTCAATTTTGTTTTACTAGTTGTCATACTTGGTTTATATGTGGAACGTGACTCACATTTCTGATTAATTTTTATTTACAACTTGTTAAAGGATCTGTCTAGGAACAAAGCACGAAAGGCTGAAAAAGTGGTCAACATGTAGTCGGGTTGAATAGGCTAAAATAGTGTAAAAGTTACTCGATAGTAATTAAAATGTGTAGAACTTCCTGAAACTTTATATTATGAAACTTAGAATGTCACATTTGTTGTAATTCAGCAAAAAGAAGTGAAGATTAATCTAGTTTTACCCATTTTTACCTGTCATTCTACTTCTAGCTTGCTACATGTTTTCTGAATTATGATTTATGCAAATTCCCTTTATTAAGATCTGTGGTCTTTGTTCGTGCTTGTGCTGCTCTGCATCAGCTTGTTATACTTAAC
This sequence comes from Glebionis coronaria, assembly GCA_025667525.1. Classification (NCBI taxonomy): domain Eukaryota; kingdom Viridiplantae; phylum Streptophyta; class Magnoliopsida; order Asterales; family Asteraceae; genus Glebionis; species Glebionis coronaria. The sequence continues at coordinate 99,729,246 of CM046882.1, read as the reverse complement.
AGTTGTTTTCTGGTCCTGTGTTTAAACTAAAATTAGTGGTGTAAAATATGTGTGTTGTCTTTTTCCTGTGCTTTTGGCTGTTGTTTTTTGTGTGAAATAGCTAGACCTATTCAATGTTTTCATTCGGCCTCATAGTAGATGTACAATCCTTTGCTAAAATAGGAAGTTTGACGAAGCATAAGAGTTGTTTTACAAAATGTAGGAGAGTGATTACATACCACATCTTCATACGTATACGCTGTTAAGCTTTCAGTCGCCCGCATATCTATCTTTATTCATAACCGTTGCCTCGTAAAAGTATTTAAAAGTTCCATTGTATGTTAAAGCGATATCTACTCATTAGTAGCGGGTCAAAATAGGTGGGACGAGTAGCAGGTCCAAATGTGTTATTTTGCTGGTATAGATCAAAATGGGCCAGGTTTAGATAGGTGGTCGAGATTGATTAAAAGGACAATCGATTTGAGTTAACGTGGATGGCTGTAATCAAGAAATAAAAACGTTTGAAATAATTCCAGATTGATTTGAAACTTTGGAATTTTTGTGCATTGACCTTTTGCCAATAGTTATTTATGTTTATTCAAAAAATAGTTATTTATGGGTGTAAACAGTATGTTATAATATTATTAAGTAATTGTTGATCAGTTGTGGAATGTAAAAGCATGAAAAATATTTATACCGATTTAGTGGTGGTCTGATGTATGGCTGCAACTGTGTTTAAACTAAGATTGTATTTGCTTGTAGTGCGATATCAGATATCAACTATATGATCAGAATTTTATGTTCAGTTTTTGAAGAAATTAATCACGAAGATAGAAACTTTAGGTTGCTCTTATGTGTCGTGTTTAAATGACCGGTATATGTAATGTTAGATGCTCTGCTGGGTTTTATTGTTCGGTTTATGCAGGTATTTTCAATAGGTCACTTTCACCATGCTTATCATCGTTGTTCGGTTTATGTAATTTTTTAGATAGCTGTGTATTTGTTTTCATCATGAATCATGCATGATTCATGAAGAATCATGCATGATTCTTCATGCATGATTCATGAAGAATCATGCATGATTCTTCATGAATCATGTTTGTTAAATCATGCATGATTTATGTTAAATCATGCATGATTTATGTTAAATCATGCATGATTTATGTTAAATCATGCATATGTTTTTTTTGTATTTGTAACTTTTTAGTACTTAACTGATTGTGTTCTTACTTTTTGCAGTTCATCGTAATACAAACAAGCGTCAGAAGTCTTTAGGTCATAAAGTATCTATTTCACCTCCTCTCGCTGAAAAAAAACAAGAACTAGTGCAATGCCAAAGTCGAAAGCTCCTTCACAAAAGTCTAGTGCTGCTATTAAAAAAGAACCCTCTGCTATTAAAAAAGAAGCTACTGTTAAGAAGGAACCAGTTGGGAAGAGGAAGGGATCTACTGATTTTGTAGATAGTATAGTGTCGGAGGTTGTGAGTGACTACAAAGAGGAGTCAGATGACGATGATCAAAATGACGATGCAGTTAAGAAAGAGCATGGGGTAAAAAAAGTTCCCTGAAAAGTGAAGGTTGAAAAGCAGGAATCTGATGAGGACAATGTCAAAGATGAAATTGACGAGGAAGATGAAGATGGTGTTAAGAAACCTAGGAAGAAGCATAAGAAAACTTCTGAAGGTGGAGAGGTTGTCTTGAGTGAAAGAGATAAGTATCTACTCAAGTTTCCAATTATAAAATCTAGGACAGTGCCTACTTCTTTCTTCGCAGCAATTCGAGATAGCAGGGTGGACATTGATAGGTTTTTGGGAAGTATTGGGTTTTCTGCATTTCGTTCCATTAAAATAGATACCTTACCTGGGCGTTTAGGGAGGTTTGCTGTTAGAGCGTTTGATAAGGAGAGCTATCATTTTAAGCTTTTAAACGGGTCTTCGATTCTTGTAACTCCTCAAAAGATTAAGGATATTTTAGGACTTCCCATTGGTGGAACTTCTTTATATGATCTACCTGAGAGAGCTTTGGATGACCCGTTTGTGTTGTTGTGGTTGAAACAGTTTGATAAACCATGGAAACTACTTCGTGCTTCTGATATTCAAGAGAAACTTAATGAAGCAACAGAAGTTGACTTGATGTATAAAGTCAATTTTCTTACTCTATTTTCTGTAGGGTTGTGTACAGCTTACACGATGAAAGCAATACCTGATCTAACTATTGTTCGGCGTATTCGTGAGGATACGGATATTGCTGGAATTGATTGGTGTGAGTTCTTATACAAGTGTCTTGGAAATAGTACGAAACCGAATACTTTGGCTGGTTTTTACATTGGGCCGTTGTGTTTTTTAATTGTAAGTGCGTGTATATATACATTTTTACGTTTTTTTATGTTTTTTTATTTTATGTTTATATTGTTTATAACTTTTAACAAGAAATAATTTTTATTTTCCTAACAGCTGCTGTATTTGGATTCAAAAAAATTTGATCGTTATCCTGTTCTTCGGTCTAGACTTGCTATACTGAATTGGAATACAACAAACATGCATCACAGGCAGGATTTGGAGGTGCAAGATAAAGTTATTGGGATGTTGGAGTGGCAGCCAGAATGGACTGCGTCTGAAGAAAAACAAAGTGAAGGTTTTTTTGATGTGGGTAAACAAAGTGAAGAAAAACAAAGTGGCTTTTCCGGTAAACAGGTGTGTTGTCGTATCTTTTTACGGTTTTTATTGTTTTTTCAATTATTTTTGTATCATATAAAGTGTTACAATAATTTGAGTTTGCATGATTCAACTGAATCATGCATGATTCAACTGAATCATGAATTTTTCTACATGAATCAAGCATGATTTATATATTTCATTTTTGTAGGCCTTTTGCACAAAGATCAATGAAAAGCTTTCAAGCATTGCCAAAGACAAGGCCGAACTTGAATGCATTTTAAGAGATGCGAACAATGAATTTCCAAATGATGAGAACATTCATCAATTGATTGAGAAATATGAGGGAGTTTTTAAGGATACTGTTTCGTTTCAAGATGAACCTACTCATATTGATGATTTCAATGCTTCCCCTGACGAGAATGTTGATTTAAACAAGCCAAAAGAGTCGGCTGCAAAGGAGTTACCTACAAAGGACATTGAGCCCGGGAACGAAGCAACAGATGAAGGAGCAGACGAAGCAGCAGTCGATGATGTTGAAGAAACTTACACGCAGTGGCTTGAAAGAAATATTCATTGGGTTGGAGAGGTGATTGATCTGCTTTCAGATGCATTTTATGACGTATATTTTTAACTTTTCCTCATGAGTTGTATAATGATATGTTCATATGTATGTTTATAATTAAAAATTTTGAACTTTTTGCAGGAAAATTTGTTTAATATGATTATGAATGAACCTACTAACGTTTCGCCTCCTAAGACGCCTCCACGAGTTTCTACTCGTTCATCTCCCAAGAAAAAAGTTAGGAAGCCATCTTCTGTGTTATCATCTCCTTTTATGAACAAGAGAACTGAAGTTGGTCCTGATCTAAAGAGGCTTGATTTTATACTGGGGAATAGTTTGTTCGCTATGCAAGGTGATACATAGTAAGTTCTCTATTTCAGTTTTTGCTTTCGATTTGTAGTTAAAGAATGACGTATCCTAATTTGTTTGTTATTTCTAATTGTAGTGAAACTGTTTTCCAAACTAATTCGGGTTATGAGCAAAAATCTGTACGAGTGAGCATGGAGACATTGACACCTGGATTATGGTTAGACCACAATGTTATTGATAGTTGGAGTGCATTGTTGAACCTGGAGGAGCGGGCTACATTGTTGAAGCTGGTGGAAGCGGGTAAAGTTAATGAGCGGTTAAGAAGGCTTTTTTTACAACTGGATGTATTGTAAGTTTCTATTCACATGTAGCGATGTTTTTTCATTCTGTAAATCATGCATGATTCATCTTGAATCATGCATGATTCATCTTGGATCATGCATGATTCATCTTGAATCATGCATGATTCATCTTGAATCATGCATGATTCATCTTGAATCATGCATGATTCATCTTGAATCCTCTCTAGTTTTGTTTCGCTTGCCTGTAAACAGCCAGAAGGAGCTATTAAAAGTACTCTTGATCCAGATGGACAGTGGAAAGTCTTTTCAGATGCCATTTCAACTCAATTGCAGCATGATGAGGATGCACTTCGCCTCTCGGATGTTGATTTGGTGATTTTTCCTATTTGTGCTTCTGGACACTTTTATGTTGTTGTTTTCAACTTGGAGAATCCGTCAATGTTTATCATTGATAACATTTATGCTGGATCATATTCCTATACTTCAAGATACAAAGCAGCTTGTGATACTTTGGTAAGTTTAAAATCATTTTGTTTATTAATGTATTGAGTTTTATTAATGTATCGAGTTTTATTAATGTATTGAGTTTTGTGATCCTTGTATCTTTTATTGACTTTTATATTGTTTCTCTTTTACAATTTTTTTTGTAGAAAGAGTTTTTTATCAGGCATCTAAAAGAGCATGGGCATGACAAACTATCGGCCATGATGAAAGTCAAAGCACGCATTCTACGTTTGAATTGGAGTACAGAGAGTAACTATGAAGATTGCGGAATATTTACTATGATTCATATGGAATCTTACACTGGTAATCCTGTTGATTGGGATGTTGGGTTCGATGAAGAATCAGAGGAACAGCGCTCACAGTTGTTATGTATGAGGTATAGGATTGCTACCAAGCTTTTTGTTGCATGATTTTAACATTCATAAACAAAAGATGTTTGAGTTGGCCTTCAAGTTTGAGACTGAGAATGAACACCAGAAAAGGGTTGATATTATTCAAGAGGCAATCAAAAACAGGAATGAGCGTGATCCACCAAAGATTATGCCTGGCCAAGAAGATCCGGCAGAAGGGAAGGATGTTAAAGCTGCAGAAGGAAAGGAGGAGGTTGGGAAGGATGTTAAAGTTGAAGAAGGGAAGGAGGTTCGGAAGGATGTTAAAGTTGCAAAATCGAAAGATTTTCATATGACATATGCTGGTGCTAAAAAAAGAAAATGATGCTTGATTGTAGTTTGTTAAATTTTTGTTCGTAAAATGGATGGTAGTTTTATGAGAAGGGTATTTTTATGTTATATTCTGGTGTAATATGTTGGTAATCTTTTGTTGGTAAAACTGATTCTACTTTTATGTAAATATTGGATGTTATCTTTTAACTGTTACATGACTGTCTTTTTTATGTTATCTTTTTTACTGTTATGTAACTGTTTGCATGATTCATCTATGAATCATGCATGATTCATCTATGAATCATGCATGATTCATCTATGAATCATGCATGATTCATCTATGAATCATGCATGATTCATCTATGAATCATGCATGATTCATATATGAATCATGCATGATTCATCTATGAATCATGCATGATTCATCTATGAATCATGCATGATTTCATCCATGAATCATGCATGATTCATAGATGAATCATGCACACATTTTAACCAAATTAAGGAAGAAATCTAAGAATAATTATAAGTGAACAACAAAAACAATTCAAGGACCACCCGCACCACTTGTTCCTGTTTGTAGCAGTAGTTACCTTGCTGACTCACATGCATGATTTTTGGATGAGGTGATGATTCCTTATGAATCATGCATGATTCACTGATGAATAATGCATGATTCATTATGAATCATGCATGATTCATTATGAATCATGCATGTTTCATTATGAATCATGCATGATTCATTATGAATTTCATTATGAATCATGCATGATTCATCAGTGAATCATGCATGACTCAAAATGAATCATGCATGATTTTCCAGAACTTTTGTAACAGTTTCACATTCAATTGAATATTATATGAACATTAAACAAAGTACTTCAATCTCAGAATTTTAATACAGTTAAATCAAATTAAAGAAGAAATCTAACGAATATTATAAGTGTACTACAAAACAATTCAAGGAGCACCCGCATCAATTGTTGTATTCCTTGCTTCCTTTTCAGTAGCAGCCGCAATAGATGCATTCTTTGCTGCATTTGCAGCAGCAGAAGCAGCAGTTGCAGCACCCATAACACTCGCACCAGTTGTTCCTGTTTGTAGTGCATCAACAGTAGTTGTATTCCTTGCTTCCTTTTCAGCAGCAGCCGCAATAGTTGCATTCCTTGCTTCCTTTACAGCAGCAACCGCAACAACAATCTTTTGGACTTTAGCAATGTATTTTGGATTTTCCGGACATGTTTTTGTATGTTTGTTAGTCTTCACTCCACATTGTCCACACTTCCGCGCTTGCTTTTTTCAGCATTGATTGCTACTTCTCTTACACTTTTTCTACGTTCTCCTTTCTTAGCACCTCGTATTGAAGCAACATGAGGATTGTTTACAGTATTCTTATTCGACTTTTGAACTGCATAAATATCTTCAATCATGTCTGCCGTTTTCTGTGAAGGAGGCCTTGGCACTAGAACCTCAAATTCCTTCTTTATAGTTTTGAGCTTTTCCACAAATTGCGACATCTTTTCTTTATCTTTACTCAACAAAAACAAACACTCATCTACTACATAATTAGCCTCATTTGTTAATATTTCCATTTCTTTGTTTTTCTCTCCATATCTGTTTGTGCTTCTTCTTAATGAAAGTGGTATCAAATCCCTCCTCGAATGCCTTAAAACGTACTTCTCCGGAATCATTTGAACCTTACGGTTCTTCAAAACACAAAATACATGTCTACATAAAAATCCGTAACGCATGAAATGTCTACAGGTACACTCAACTGATCCATCTTCAAGAGAACGCAAAACCTTGTTTTGATGAAAAAAAACGTATTAATACTTGATTCTTACTAAGTCATGCATGATTCACTAATGAATCATGCATGACTCATTATGAATCATGCATGATTCATCAATGAATCATGCATGATTTATCAATGAATCATGCATGATTCATCCATGAATCATGCATGATTCATCCATGAATCATGCATGATTCATTGTTGATTATATATGAATCATGCATGATTCACTATAAATGAATCATGCATGATTCATAATGAATCATGCATGATTCATAAATGAATCATGCATGATTCATAATGAATCATGCATGATTCAGTGTTGATTATATATGAATTATGCATGATTGTTAAAAAAAATCCACTAACCTTGTAGTATATTACTTTGTCTTCTTCCTGCACAACCATCTCTTTTCCTTTTTCTGTGAATAATGTCCTATAAGCACCCGCCTTTGTGTCTCTAACTAAATCCATCTCAACTCCCTCGTCCTTTTTAAACTCTTCTATTTGACAAGACCAAATAGATTCATACATTTCTGTTTGAACAAGCAGAAATATTGTCCTTGTATAAATGTAAAACCCGCTTTAAAATCCATGAACGTAAATTACATACAGTCTCAGAGTTAATTAAAAACGTTACGTATTGTATTACTTATTCAGGATAATAAATAATATCTTCATTCAAGTATTACGTAATTAGATTTTTTTAGAAAATAAATAATACATGTCAAAGTTTTAACACGATAATTTAATAATACGAACAAGAACGTAAATAATTAAAACACGAGACGAAACAGAAAGTATGTGTATTTGTTGGGCTGCGCACTAAAAGGAAAGGAAAAGGAACAATGGGTTTTAAGCCCAGCCCGTTTTCAAATTTCACCAGGGAACTAATAACGCTTCTTCATTTCACAAAAGAAAAAAAAACAAAAGTTAGGGTTTGGTGCATAAATTATTAAACCCTAGATCGTCATATTTATATATGATTAAAAGCAGTAGCATCAAAAAAAAAGTCAGCAGCTGTGAAAATGTATATTGCTGTTGTGATCGTCATTATGAAGATCGATATTTTTTTTTAAATCAAAGCTAATGAATATGTGGGTGATAATGTGTACGATTCATTATTACTAACAGAGGTGTATGTCTTCACGTGGGATGATAAAGAAAAGAAGAGTTCGTATGGCCCATGATTGATTGTCAAGATCTGATGGCAATTCGTGATAGAGGCATCACTATGATGATTCACGTGAGGTTTCTCATTGACGGACGAAGTACATATATTATTTATATAAGTGTGCATTCATGTGATTGAGGGATAAAAGTTGATTGTACATGATGAAGAATGCCAAGAATGGATGATATATGTTGTGGTCGGTTTTATGATGTGTGTTCACACGATGCAGCCAATCAAGAAAAAGGTGTGATTGTGTTCACACGAAGCTGGTCCCAGTTGTTCTTCACGGTTTAACTAGGGATTAGATATGTGAATATTGGAAAAATGGATATATACCTTATTTATGGTTAACAAATAAAGCTAATTGTGTCCAATGTGAGAATTCGAAAAGATTCGTAGATTTTTAGCATGGCAACGATCGTAAGAAATAATTGTTTCATGAACGGAATCGATTTCGACTAACTCGGCACAGGTATGTATTGGTTTTTGGTGAAGAAGAAAGACTTGCTAATTTCTTTTATATCATGTCACTGTTTCGTATATAAATCAAAGCATTATATTTTATTCGATTCATTCATTTCATTGGATACTAAAATGTTGTTTTGATAATGAACAAGCTACTTAACTAATAATAAACTTTCATTTAAAAGAGATGTATGAAAAGAAGAAAACTAGTAATACGTATGATACTAACTAAATGAGAGACTTAATAGTATGTTTACTAGCTAATAATAATATATTTTCCTAACATATGTAGATAACTGAAGCGGGAACGTGTCAATTTGATTCATTAATAATCATTCGGATATTTAAGGTACGGATTTTCTGTCCTTTTAGTAAGGATTTCCTTTCTATGCATGATTAGGATTTCCCGTCTTCAGCCAAATCTTTTTCCCAAGTATATGTTTAAGCTTATCAGTAATCAAGTTAATAACTAAATAAATTGCCTGAGCATTATATACAAGCATGACCAGTTTATGTACTAGTTACGGAGGTACCGTAACCATGGAACTAGAGGCACCGGCGTCGTGACTCACATGCAGGAGAGTGATATCATTTTCAGTTTGGCCATTTTTATATGTATGTTTAGTGGGGCGTATGGATGCATCCTAGGCTTATCAGTTTACAAGTTATCAGGGTGAATGTGGTGTGTGCTCTACATCCTTCACATTGGAGCTGATCCCTCCACCCAGCACAGTAATTAGAGGTCACCCCTCTACAGTTATTTAGAGGTCACCCCTCTACAGCATGATGAGGTCACCCCTCCAGTTATTCATGCACGGTTGTTACAGCACATGACCTATATAAGCTCTGGCAATTAAAATACAGTAAATGCTTGTGTTCAGATTTAATAGTTAATAATTCAGTTTCAGTATTTATAAACCAGGTTTCTCAGATTTTATACAGGGTACTACTACATGTTACATATCAGTCTCATAGCTTCATTGTTTGTCATTTATTCCATTTTCTTTCAGTACATTCTTATCATGCTTTATATCCGTTCACTGAGCGTTATGCTCAGCCGTAGTTTCCTTTCATGGTTTCCAAATGGCAGGTACACAGGGACGATCTTAGGACTTCTAAGAGAGTACGTGCATTGGATGGGAGCTATCCAGACTCCTTTATTTTATGCACACATTTCATTACTTTGGTTGTTTGTACACTGTTTCGTCCTTTTTCTTTCAGTATTTAAATCTTTATATTTTGAGCTTATGTTTGGACTACCGATGTTTGATTCCGGTATTTCTGTATGGTCAGTTAATGTTTAATACATTGCCTTGCATGCTTTGATGACACGCCATAAATACACGTAACGGTCCATTTATCCAAGTGGGGTGTTACAATAAACTTTAGCCGCATGTCTTTCCATTTCTAACATTGTTTTATATCTTGGGGCAACATCAAAAGTTCTAAAATCTAGATGTTCTTGTTTATTCCTTTGCCTTTCCATTGCTGATTCATAGCACATCATGAAGTTGACCAATGTTGACCCGTGATTTGTGAAACCTTTAAAAAACGCGTTTTTACTCTCTGATCTTGAAGTAGTTCTCATTAAGCCAAACAGAGGTGACGTAATAAAATAAGCTGGTAACCATATTTTTCGAAGGTCATACATCTTTGTCATCCACTTGTGTTTTTCCAACTTAAAGTCTTCAATAAGTATTGACCATCTTGCTTTAAATTCTTTTGGCTCTATAAACATATTCCACACCAATTTGTTGAAACGTTCTTTAAAATTAGTTTTATCATAAATTTCTTCACATATCTGTAAGTAAATCATAATAGATTATTTATAAGAATCATGAATGATTCAAAAAAGGTTATGAAAATGGCAATACCTTTGATGGGATTTTTTGCATGATATGCCACATGCATAATCTGTGTTTTGATTCTTTCAGAACAGCTTCAATTGCCATTTTCATTGCCTCATCTTGATCCGTTACAATCATTGTTGGTTGTTTTTCATGAGCAGTCATGAACGATGTTAGAAGCCACGTATAAGCTTCTGTGTCCTCTCTTAGTAGCATTCCTGATCCAACATTTACGCACTTTCGGTGATTATCTATTCAAGTGAATGGAACAAAGACCATATCGTACCTGAAAATAATGTACGATTACAAAATAAATAAAAGATTATGCAAAAAAGACAGAGTCAACATGAATGATTTATGATGAATCATGCATGATTCATGATGAATCATGCATGATTCAACTGATGAATCATGCATGATTCAACAGATGAATCATGCATGATTCATGTTGAATCATGCATGATTCATGTTGAATCATGCATGATTCATATTCAACAGAATCATAAATAACTTACTTGTTTGTTCGGAAGGTAGCATCAAAAGATATAATATCTCCAAACTCTTCATAGTTGCGTTTATCTACTTCGTTCGCGCAAAACATTGCAACTAATTCGCTGTTTTCAACCTTACACTGAAACGTAAAGCCTGGAACAAACTTTTTCCTGTTTTCCATCTTATTTATAAGCATTTGCGCATCACTTTCTCCTATATATTCATTAACATCCCTTATCTGATTCTTAAAATCATCACTAGTTCCATGCACATACTCATCACCCCCTTTGATACTAGAATACACGGCATGTGCCTTGGTTGCCCCAAGTTTCATTGTTGAAGCTTTCACAACAAACACTCTTTCTGCATGAGTCATTTTTCTTTGTTTCTTTGTTAAATGCTTATACTCTTTCGGAAGCATTTGATGGTTGTGCTTAGCAACAAATTTGGTTATTTCATACTTTCTCTTAACATAATCCAAATCAACCTTTATTTGTGCCTCACAACCTGTTACACGATATCTTGTATTCCTTGTTTGCTTTCCACTGTTTGCAGGATCCAAGGTGTTAACATTTATGTCTTTTGGAACCCCTTGCCGGTTACACATGATGTACTTTGATTTAACGTCACCACTCCTATTTCTTTTTTGTGTGGACTTTTTAACTTCAAATCCTGATTTTTCAGCATAAGCAGAATAAAACTCAATACATTCCTCCATTGTATCAAATCTTTTTCCCTGCTTAGGTAACAACTCGTCCGGAACAATTGGTTCCCAATATACAGATCCTCCGGGTGTCTCACTATGAATGTATAAACTTGGTCTTGGAGTGTTGGTAGAACCTATTAGAGAATAATAATTGTTAAAGTGCTGGTATAAACTTGGTCAAAAAATTTTAATAATACTAAAAATGATTCATGTTGAATGAAACATGATTCATGATGAATCATGCATGATTCATCATGAATCATGCATGATTCATCATGAATCATGCATGATTCATCATGAATCATGCATGATTCATCATGAATCATGTTTCATTCAACATGAATCATGCATGATTCATCATGAATCATGTTTCATTCAACATGAATCATGTTTCTACATGAATCATGCATGATTTTACATGAATCATGCATGATTTTACATGAATCATGCATGATTCATGATGAATCATACATGATTTATGATGAATCATGCATGATTCCACATGAATCATGCTTGATTCTACATGAATCATGCTTAATTCCACATGAATCATGCATGATTCCACATGAATCATGCATGATTCCACATGAATCATGCTTGTTCCACATGAATCATGCTTGTTTCCACATGAATCATGCATGATTCCACATGAATCATGCATGATCCACATGAATCATGCATGATTCATAATGAATCATGCTTGATTCTACATGAATCATGCATGATTCATAATGAATCATGCATGATTCCACATGGATAATGCTTGATTCTACATGAATCATGCTTGATTCCACATGAATCATGCGTGATTCCACATGAATCATGCATGTTCCACATGAATCATGCTTGTTCCACATGAATCATGCATGATTCCACATGAATCATGCATGATTCCACATGAATCATGCATATTCAACATGAATCATGCATGATTCAACATGAATCATGCATGATTCAACATGAATCATGCATGATTCAACATGAATCATGCATGATTCGACATGAATAACACATGTTCAACATGAATTATGCAGAATCAGCATGATTCAACATGATTTCGACAAGAAAGATTTATTACTGCATTTGTATTCAAATCATGCATGATTCTGTTTTCAAAGAACTCAAACTAATCATTTACCTATATTTTCGACAAAATTAGCTTCTGGATCTGCATCTTCATCAAGTACGTGACGTTCTGGATCTAGATCTGCATTATCAGTTTGCGTAACTGGAACCACAGCAACATCTTCTTCGATTTGAGCTTCAATTCGTCTTTGTATTTGAGTTTCCATGTCTGTTTTTTCGCTGTGGTAAGTCGCTGGAAAAGATGGCCTGAAAAGATGGAAGGTAGGTGGTTGTAGGTGATGTCGCCGGAAAAGAAGGTTGTTTGCGGTTGTAGGTAGGTGTAGGTGATGTCGTCGGAAAAGAAGGTTGTTTGCGGTTGTAGGTTGGTGTAGGTGATGTCGCCGGAAAAGATGGAAGGTAGGTGGTTGTAGGTGGTTATAGGTGATGTCGCTGGAAAAGAAGGTAGATGTGTTGTATGTGATGTCGCCGGAAAAAAGGTAGGTGGTAGGGGTGGTTGGTGGTGGAAGGTAGGTTGTTGGGGGTGGTCGCCGGAAAAAGTTGTTGGGGTGGTTGTTGGAGGTGGTCGCCGGAAGGTAGGTGGGTGGGAGACCCGACCTAACTTTTGTAGATAAAAATGGTTGTGTGCAAAATATTGTTATTTATATAGGGACTATTTTACCCCTTTAGTGTTGGAGGAGGGTATAATCTGAACCATTAGATGAAAAGATGATGACTGGTTGAGATTAATCTATTGAGACTTTGTTACATAAAGGGTTGTTGGGGAAACTCTATTTTGATTTGTTTTTTAACGTAACAAAGACAGACCAACGAAAATGGGTACATAGCAGCAATGTGGTCCATCCAATGCATTGATGGAAATAGTAGTCCATATGAATAAAAGAAAGAAGAAATTATAAGTAAGTGTTAGGTAGATCACACGGTCGACAATGAATCATCATCGACAATACCAATAACAAGTATATCTATCTACTACCTTCAAAAACAAAGTGAGAGCAGACATATCAATAAGAATATAAGATGATGAGCGTGAGCGTGAGCGGAATCCTTGGCGGAATATTCGTGGTGTTGGCAGTTTACTGCGGCCTAGACCCATTCCATCATAGTGCAATTGCTGACTTCCCAGATTTTGAGTCAGTAAAAGTTGAAATGCCAAAGTGGTCACAAGTCCCTAGGGATAAAGATGAAGAAAATCTGTTGCAAAAGTCTGAGATTATGTTTGTCAATCAGATACAAGGACCCGAAAGTGTCGCTTTTGATCCCAAAGGCCGTGGCCCCTATACTGGTATTGCTGATGGCCGTGTTGTCTTTTGGGATGGCAAAAACTGGTCTGATTTTGCTTATACTTCTCCTAATAGGTAGGTACTCTTTCTTTTCCGGGACCTTTTAGCCGACTAGTTTAAACTGGATATTTGCACCTAACACGTATTCAACTTGCGACCTCACACATATGTTGTAGCCATCACCCATTTTTTTTTTAAATTGCAAACCATTCAGTTGCGGTTAGGTTGCTTTTAGTTGTATAATTTTTTTTTCTCATTTCTCGTTTTTAGTGGACAAAAGTTCAAATGCAACCTGCCTCTTTCTCACAAGCAGGGGACAGGGACAAATCCCCGCCATACATCCATCCATTTTGGTTTGATCTAAAGGTGGAGATTAACCTAAGATTAAAAAAAAAAAGGGACTATTTATGTCAAAAAGACCAAAGGTTTCAAAAATCGGGCAGAGGGACTAAAGTTGTAAAATTTCTGAACTGATTTTTATCAACAATGAAATATCACCAGTTATAAAATAATGTTATCACTGGTGATATTTCATTGTTTTTTTTTCACTAGTGAAATATCATCGTTGATAAAAATCAGTTCGGAAAATTTACAATTTTAGTCCTCCGTCGATTTTTTTGCATTTTTTTGACATTTTGGCAAAAATGACCCCTTTGTGTTTTTTTTCATGAGATTTAATCTTAGGTGATGAATGGTTAGGATTAGTCCCTTGCTTGCAAGAAAAAAAAATGTTGCAAAATAACTCAACTATTTTAGTTTCCTCTATAGAAGCGTTGAGGGCTTGATGATGTTGGATTTTTCTTTTTTTCTAGTGAGAATTGAAATTAGAGAAGGGTATATTGGACTTTTTAGATTTTTAGTTAAGATTGGGCAAGTGTGATTTTCAGTTATTTCAAAAATCTTTTGAAAATTTGAAAAATGCGTGACTAGAAAAGAGGGATATATTTCAATAACTAAACACACCTTAGTTTTAGTTTTCCGGTTTTTCGGTTTTCTCATTGCACCGGTTTGATTTATTTTGCTTTTATTTATTTATTTTGTATATGCATATTGAGTTTTGGGTTTACACAAAACCGCACGAATAGAGGATTAGAGGGTATTATCCCTGTGGGATTGCATGAGTTTATATATTTTTATTTGCAAGATATAATCATAAAAACCTGTTGGTCTAGTGGTTATGTTGTCACTTAATAGTACTATGGTCTTGTGTTCAAATCTTCAATCTTGTATAAATTTTATAAAAATCAGGACTAACTACATGCTTAGGTGAAAAATCCGAACTAACTACATGCTTAGTTGGCACAATGTGTGATGACATGGATTTAAGGATGATTATGTGGCATATACCTGGGGCTGTGGGGGAGCTGCTTTTGGGTACCCCTGTCAAGTTTTGGGTTGGGTCAACTTTCTCGAGTTATCTGCTATTTCAGAGTCACATTAAACGTTACCCTAAAAAAAGAGCAACAATGGAATGCTTATGAGATGGATATTTTAGTCAACCAAATTTATCATATCGACTTATATCAGCAATGACAATGTGTATCAAGTACATAATTCATTAAAAAAACACAAGAACGCCAACAATGCACGCACATAAAATGTATACATGATGCTTTTCCAAATGGGAATTAAGTGGGGTTATGTTTCAGGTCAGAGTTATGTGACCCGAAACCAACAATCTTTGGCTACTTAAAGAATGAGCATATATGTGGAAGACCCTTGGGGTTGCGTTTTGATAAGAAAACAGGCGATATGTATATCGCGGATGCGTATTTTGGGTTGCTAAAGGTTGGGCCTGAGGGTGGGTTGGCCACTCCTCTAGCAACAGAAGCAGAAGGTGTTCCTTTGAAATTCACAAATGATCTAGACCTTGATGAAGAAGGAAACATATACTTTACAGATAGCAGCACAAAGTATCAGCGAAGGTATGTTGTTGAACCACCTATATTCTATCCATTGGTTAGTCTTCTCTTATTGAAAGAGAATGCATTTTGGTTTTAAGACTATGAATTCACTATTAATCTGTGTCTCTGGATATTATATTCCAGCGTTCCAGAATGTACGACTTATACGCTACTTACAATAAAAAAAAGAACAAAAAACAGAAAACAAATATGGATTACTGATGGTACAATCATGCATGTATGGATGTAGTTTTAGCGAACGTCTTAGCAAATATGTGCTCTTTTCATCAGCTTTT
This sequence comes from Glebionis coronaria, assembly GCA_025667525.1. Lineage (NCBI taxonomy): Eukaryota > Viridiplantae > Streptophyta > Magnoliopsida > Asterales > Asteraceae > Glebionis > Glebionis coronaria. Next base: position 99,713,227 of record CM046882.1, on the reverse strand, counting down.
ACTATTAGTGGCGGACGTAGGAAATTGGATTGTGGGGGGCAATTTTTTTTTTAACAATAGCTAGGCGAAAAAAACTAGGATCTGAATAAAAGACCGAGTATTGTAATAGGTTTTAGAGTATTAAATGTTGGACTTCAATGTGTGAGTGGGGGGCAATTTGAGTTTCGAGTGGGGGGCATTTTAAAAAAACGCTCAAAATTAAAGAAAAAATTACACTGTAATCTCGTCTTTTTTGTCTAGCCATGTTGAGCGCCGCCCCTCGAACCCAAAGCATAGATCCGCCCCTGACTATTACTATTAAGGGTCTTATGGTCATTTCACACTTTCTATTTTTATTTAATATAAATAGGTGAACATACCGTGTTTTTGTAGCTTAGTGAAAAAGTAAACTACCTTAGATCTATTGTAGTGATATGAATGTATGTGACCGTTATATTTTTGAATGCAAGCTTCTAGTAAGAATTATTTCTGCTTATGGTCATCAAAAAAGGGTACGGTCCTGGATACTCTGTGCTATGGACTTCTCTTGTCACTAGGTGTAGAATGTAGATCTGTCCAATGAGTATGGTTGTTTAATCATTTTTATCGATTCTTAAGGAAAGTAGGTAAGTGACTTTTGCTTGTTTATTCGACTCATATCCAGCGTCAATTGGTGGGATATTCATTATCTTCATTGTTATGCAAGTAGTTATTATACTTTGGGTTCATTTTATCGATACCAGTCTGCTTCAAAGATCTTATTAGAGGGGGTATGAGTATAGTAGTTTAATCACTTTTACCGATTGTTAAGGAAAGTTGGTAAGTGACTTTTACTTGTTTATTGGGCTCATATCCAGCGTCAATTGGTGGGATAATCATTATCTTCATTGTTATTCAAGTAACTATTATACTATTGGGTTCATTTTATCGATACCAGTCTGCTTCAAAGATCTTATTAGAGGGGGTGTACATAAGGATACTCCTGATATAGCATATGCATTGAAATCCTTGATTGATAATAATGTGTTCCTTTAACTTCTACATTGATTGCCATCTTCAGTGGTTCAGATTTGATATATTAACTGAATATATTGAAACATATTCTTATTTTTCTCCAAATCATAACAGGTTTATTTTCGTATTCTTTTTTGTTAATTCTGTCCGGATTTTGTTATTTTTTTTACTAAATAAGCTTCTGGTGTTGACCTCATTTTCTCCTTTAAATTTTCAGGAACTTCATGCATTTAGTTTTTTCTGCAGAAGACAGTGGTAGACTGCTAAAATATGATCCGAACACTAAGAAGGCAAGTGTTCTTGTTCGCAACCTCCAGTTTCCTAACGGCGTGTCTCTAAGCAAGGATGGTTCTTTCTTTGTATATTGTGAGGGGTCCAAAGGCAGGTGAGTAAGCACCTAATAACAGTACTTCCTATTGACAATGACATGTGCTTCTATCAAACCTCGCTAGGTGTGTATAATTGGGGTGCCAAGGGAAGGTCAAAATGGTCCCGGTTTAACTCGGTGAGCCGCGTACATCTGAGTCCAAAGGGCTCACCCTCTTGGGGTCTCGTTTATATCAATATATTTCAAGCCAACTTTCATCATTGCTAATGTCACTGTTTCATAATAAGAATAGTACCTCTTTTCTTATCTATACTATATACTATATACTATATACTAACTATATAAAGCATTTGGGACCTTCTTAAAATAGCAAGGCTGAAAATTCAGACTTTTTTACCTGCTAAATAAAGCAAGTTGTTGATATCTTCATCAACATTATATAATATAACATTTTCTAACAACCTTTTGTAACAAACTTTTGTAACAACATTTTGTAACAACATTTTTTCTTTTAATTGAAAAAAATCTTTTTATTTATTTATTATTTTTATAATCTAATTTCACTATATTTTTTAAAATTTTATGCTTTTTAATTCGATATCCATTTTGATATATTTTTATTAACTTTTAGTCTTTTTCAATTTTAGTGAGTTTTTTAATTCGATTTTTTTAGAACTTTACAATAAGTAAGAGACTAATATTTATTAGTCTCAAAATTCGTTATTAGGTACTCGCCGCCGCATTGCGCGGGTACCGTTCTAGTTGTGATAACTGATAAGTAGTTTCAGCATTTAATACTCATCACACACTCTAAATGAACCTTGTGTCACCCTATTTCCAGGATATGAGCGGTTTGTATTAGCCTGATTGCATTTATTTTCTCCTGAAACATGGAAAACTATTGGTTTATAGTACAATATTTTAAACATAAAGATTGCAATATGGGTATTGTGGGTAACAGGTCAAAACGATTTAACTTTTTATACGGGTCATAAAGGGTTTGGATGACCTGCAACAACTGCATCAATAAATTTCTTTATTGCACATTAGCTTGTCAAATATGATTATAAATACAAAGTATATTATCTCAATAATGATATCATTGTTTTGAATCAGATGTTTTTTGAAAGCTTTATACCTAAAAATAAAAATACACTTTGTGTTTAAACCTATTTGACCCGTTTTCTTTTTAGCTAAGCTAACTATCAATAAAAATACAAAGGTTGGCCTAATGCTTAAATCCTGACGGTTGATTAAATATCATTTCCCAATTTAACGGCTCACGTGATAAATGGGCCAGGAGGAGAAAGCACTTTCTTTAGAACTTGTGCCTGTCTATGCAAAAGGTTGCAAACGATAAAGAAACGATATCTATAACATGACCTGGTAAATTTATCATATTTCTTCTAACTTGTATTTTGCTGGTATAGGTTAATGAAGTATTGGCTAAAGGGCGAGAAAGCCGGAACAAGCGAAGTGATGGCAATTCTACCAGGTTTTCCAGACAATGTAAGAACAAATGAAAATGGTGATTTCTGGGTGGCAATTCATACTCGCCGATCAATGTACACTTACATATGCGCCTCACAAACAAAACTTAGAACGTTTTTGCTGAAACTTCCGATCCCCATAAAGTATCATTATCTACTAAGCATCAACGGTAGGCTTCATGCCTTGATTCTGAAGTACAGCCCGGATGGTAAGATCCTACAGGTATTGGAGGATACACAAGGTAAAGTTGTAAGAGCTGTGAGTGAAGTTGAGGAGAAAGATGGGAAGCTATGGATAGGGAGTGTCTTGATGTCATTTATTGCGGTATACAATTTGAATTAAAGCACACATCTGTGTTTTCCTGGCCTGTTGGTCATCTATATTAAGAGACTGTGTAGGTAAGATGTTAGATATGTTACAAACACTTTATTACAGCCGCAAATTATCATTGGCATGTCATTATGGCTTTATATTAATGACACTAGGTGCTCTCGATGAAATGATAGATAAAGAAACTACCTTTGTCGCAAACCGAATCTGAACTATAGCTTTGACAAGGTTGTCCCGAAGTTGTATTTTCTCTTTTTGTTATGTTTTGCATAGACTTTTCTATTCCTTTTCGGTAATGTTTCACTTTTGAATATTTGGAACGAACTTATAGACACGTGGTATCTCTCATATTAAAAGGAACAAATATGCACGTCACAAAAATGCATAATATGTAGTTATAATATGTAGTTAGGGTTGAGTATCGGGCTTGGACCAGATCGGCCAAGATCGGATGAAACCAAGGACCGAAATGGTTCGAAACCTCAGACAGAGAGCGGACCGAAATGGTCCGGTTCGGTCTGGGTCGGTCATGTTCGGTCTTCGATTTGGTCCGGTCCGATTAGCATAATCGACGAGCATTTTGACAAAACAGAATTGGATCGACTGGATTGAAGACCGAAATGGTCTAAAACCTCGGACCAAGGACCGGACAGTCTGGTCCGATTCGGGTCGGTCCGATTCGGTTTTTAGGTCCGGATTGGTTTTGGATCTGTCGTGCTCAGCCGTCTGGTCCGATTCGGATCAGTCTGGTCCGTTTTTTTGGTCCGGATCGATTTTAGATCTACCGTACTCAGCCCTATATGTAGTGATGTGCCATATTTATTACACATGTGATATGCACACTACGAAAATGCATGTGTGTATTGTTGGAAATTTAGTGCAATTATGGGATCGAGTCATACTTGTAAATGGGTTTGGAGGTACGGAGTGTACACCCATTAAGTCCCTGACCTCCCTGGACTCAATATAGTGGTTGAAAGTTCATCAGTAGGAAGCTGCTCCTGGTTAGGAAGTTGCTCCTGGTGAGGAAGTTGCTCCTGGTCAGGAAGTTGCTCCTGGTTAGGACGCTGCTCCTGGTGATGCACAAAGTCTTTGTAACCTCTTTGACTAATCAATGAGGGTTGAATATTGACTTGATGACCAGGTTTATGGTCATGTAACCACTATGGTTTCATGTAGGTAATTATGAGCTTAATTGGCCGATTAATGCTCTTAATTACCATTGACTATGAGTTACATCCTTCTAGGACTAGGATCACTATAAATAGTGATCATATTTGCATGATGAAATATACAGAAACAAGAAACACTTACACGCACAGAGTTCTTGATTTGTGCCTAAAACAAGAACTAACTCTTGGTTTTATCCCAAGGAGGTATTCGTGTTAACCCATGCATAGGGTCGAATAATCTTCTTTGGAAAGTGATTACACGACTCCAAGAGATATCCGGTAACCATTCATTGGTACGTAGTTAGGCTATTGATTATCTTCACCCTGTTGGAACAAAGTAAACCCCAACAATCAAAGAAGATTATTTTGTGATAATCAATGGCGGCGGCAATGAAGCATATGGTGGCTAACTTCTCAAAACTGGACAAGTTTGAAGGGGTTGATTTTAGGAGATGGCAGAAGAAGATGCACTTTCTTCTTTCTACCATGAACGTGGTGTACGTGCTGACCACTCCCATTCCTGATGGTGGTGATGATGCTACTTTGGAGGAACTGAGGAAAAGGAGCAAATGGGAGAATGATGATTATGTGTGACATTCGTCAAATTTCCATCTTAACTTATTCATATAGTACGAGTATTTTAACTGTTTACCGACGAGTTGTCGACAGGAATGTGTTAACTATTTTTGCTTTGCGGACAAAGCCCTTTTTAGGGAGAGCATATGTAACATCTCAATGTTTCGCGATTATTAAGTTGAATGCAATACACAAGTTTGTGAGCGTCTTATGTTTTGCCGTACGTTTATTGTTATAGTTATTAAGTTTTCGTGACGTCTCGCACAATTGTTTTGTTTTGGGATCGTATGCTAAACGGTTTTGGTGTCGGGATTATTCAGTCGCGTCTAAACCTAAACATTGTGAACCCGAGTCGAGTGTATAAGCTGTCACAGCATGTGTACATATACTGAGTATAAACCTTCAATTTTATTGCCAAGCTTGCCTTACAAGGGTCTCAAATTTCTGTCACATGTCTACATTACATATAAACTTCATAGTTTATTGCCTCACTAAAGGACAGCACACTTGCCTAGTTTACCCCTTTTGGGTATATCACAAGTTAACATTTCCAGATTTACACTAACCCTAGACTAACAATACAAGTTTATATACAAACCCAAAGTATTATCCAATGTCCAAATACAAGTTATCTCAGTCCAAAATACAAACATCAAAAATCTGCACAAGTCTTTCCAAATACAACTCCTGGGTAGAAGATTAGGTCCAGCCGACCCATACGTCGCGTCGAACCTGCAGAACAGAAAGTCTTCATCCCGTCCGAACCTGCAAAACCGAACATAGCATCCCCATTGTGAGTCTTTTGTCTTTTTCGTCTTTCCGTTATGTAGTCTAGATGTGCTTGTTTTGTACGAACCTGCGAATAAACGAAACAATGGTTAGTCATTGAAATGGACTTATACTTTTAACTAAAAACTGAAAAATTGTTAAACTTTTTAAATGCAAACATGTTTATGATATTACTTTGCTGTCAACCAAACCGAGACCCAATTTAGACCAAACCGAGACTCGATTGAGACCAAACCGAGACCCAACTTAGAACCAAACCGAGACCCATGTTCAACCCAATCAAGACCTCAATCAAGAACCAAACCGAGACCCATGTCCAACCAAACCGAGACCCAATCAAGAACCAAACCGAGACCCATGTCCAACCAAACCGAGACCCAATCAAGAACCAAACCGAGAACCTAGTCAAACCAACCAAGTTCTACTTTCTGCCAAATTATTAACCATTATTACCAACCAATCCAAATGTCTTAATCAAGTTTTATTTTACAGAAACATCCTAAAAATCATTAATCATGCCGCGGGTATAAAACCCCCAATTCAAATCAAAACCCTAATTATCTTAAAACCTTTTTAAACATCTAATTAACATTTGCCACATTTCAGAAACATCATATAAACATGAGAATCAGTCGAATATATAAAAACCCCCAATTTTTATAAAACCCTAGATTGACCTTTTATTAATTAAAACGTTAATTAAACCTAATTTAAACCCAAACCCCTTAATTAATTTAATTGAAAATGAGTTATACAAAAACCCCCAAATGACCGAAACCCTAATTTTTATAAATCGATTTTATATTAAAATTAGTTTGATTTTATAATAGAAAACATCAATTAATTATGTTTAAACCCGAGTTTGATGAAAACCCCCAAATATTCCAAAACCCTAATTTTGTTTATTTTCAATCCGAGAATCATATGATTTACAACAAGTATATACAAATAAATTAAACCCACTGATATTTATTAAATCAAAAAGTAATTAATCTTTTTAAAAAGGAACAAGGAGAATAAACTTATCTTTGATTTTGGTTATTGATTCACGAAACCGCAAGGGAGAACACATCAGAAAAACCAAATCGGTTGATGTGGGGATTAAACCCCACATCTCACACGATCAAGAACACCTCAGACCACCACACATGATTATTATATCTCAAATGATTAGATATTAGCCATGGGAAGAGGATTGAACCGATCTAGATTAAGAGAGAGAGAGTTTTGGGGCGGTGGAGTTAATATCGAGGGAAGAGAGAGAGAGTTTAACTCTCTGATATGGGAAGTTGTGTGTGATAAACACACGTTATTACTCCCTCCGTTCTTGTTTATTCCGCCAAGTGGGCCGGGCCGGGTCTAATGACCTTGGGCCGGTTGGTGTGTAATGATATTGGACCCCAGCTTGGGCCTTATTTGTTTATTTAGTTTAGTTATAAGCCCAAAACGAATTTGGTAAATTTAAGTTATAATTTGACCCGTAAAACCCGACCATTTAATAAACCGATTTTATTTATCGTATTTTTTCGTAAATTGTACTTTTTCATAAACGTATGGTTTCGTCAAGCACAACTAGGGCGTCGAGTCATTTAATAATACAATTATTCGTATCGTAACTCGATTCTCATAATTAATTAGGTCGCGGCTAGCGTAACCGTACTCTCGAGCTATTTTATCTTCGTTCTCTTTGCTGAATTAACGAGGTGAGTTTATAGCCCCATACTTTACTATTTTCACTGCTTTTTGGGGTGAGACATTGCTTGATTTTAACGTATGAACACAAGTGCATTTACTGATTTATATATTAGTCTAAGTCCCACTAAAAACCCAGTTGCTTTGGCCCGTGAATCGTGAATCGTTAATTACTTTGTGTAAGCGCGAATGTAATGGATAGATCTATCGGGATTGACGTCCCTGTCTGTCTTGTCCAACAAGGGGACAAGCGGGCACAGTTTCATTTGAATCTGATATAGGATGTCGTGGGTTTAGGCATCTAGTTTGGGCTACATTTATATGATTATACTGCCGGTGTTGTTAACGCTTCGGTGTCACGAGCTTAGACTGTAATAAATACTTTTGGGATGACTTTGTATCTGTTATATTGTCATCACATTTGGGAAAATCTTGTGGTTCATTAAACATTTCCACTTAACTAAACCTATGAACTCACCAACTTTATGTTGACACTTTAGCAATGTTTTTCTCAGGTATTAAGAAGGAAGATGCTAAATGAGGTCTCATGCATTGCCGTCATTTCTTTGAAACAACGATCATTTGTACCATTTGAGAAAACTATGTTTTGTAACCGTATTCAGTTTATGCTTCCGCACTTTGTTAAAACTATTTATTTTATTAATTACAAGTGATCTATTTTCCGAACGTCTCATTTAGAGGTCGTTCTTTGTGACTATGTGCGTATGATAATCATGACGTCACCACTCCCTTGTCGCCATTATACTCTGATATTTTGGGAGTGTGACAGATTGGTATCAGAGCACTAGTTATAGAGAACTAGGTTGCATTTAGTAATTCTAGACTATAACTGCTCTATGTTTAATCGATTATCATACAGATTGTAAGTATTAAGTATATGTAGATACATAAGTAATAAATGGGATACATGTGAATTAACAATTACGAGGTATATTTACATGGGTTACATGTGCAACAACAAAATCTGAATTATGTTATATGGGATACATGTGGATTCAACAATGATTGCTATGTTATGTTAATGTCCTTTTTACGGACTAATTTTATAAGATATTTACACACATTTATTTTGTTTATGATTACAGCGATGTCTTCATCCGATGATTCCACGTCTACAGGAGCGTACTACAACCGTAGTTCACAGTCGACCATCAGTTCATCAGTAGGGCTACCTAGAGGATCGCCGTCAGGATATCCGTGGTACCGGATGGTTTCAGATGACGATATAGAGAGAGAGGCTGAGGAGGTTCGTCATTCACCGATCCGTATTCCTGATGCATCAGCTGACGATGTGCTTAGCCTAGAAGGCGGGGGAGAGGATGACTTATACACTGACGTGGTGCAGTCGCCAGGTCAGACATCAGTGACTGGAGATGAGACGGTAGAGGAGACAGAGGATGATGAGATGGAGTTTACAGATGGGGAAGGAGAGCCTATGGAGGTCACAGACACTGAGGACCCTCCTACTGCATATGCCGCTACTCCTGAGGTTTCCCTAGCACACATCTCCTCATCTTCATCTGAAGACGAAGGAGAAAGGACTACTATTCCTGCTCCAGCACCTGGTACTCTACCTTTCTACTATGTGAGACGACGTCTTCGGGGGAGAGCTGCTCGACCACCACTTTCACCTTACCGACCCCTCATACCTTTCACTGCCACTGACAGGCATGCAGCCCGCACACCTGCCAGTTCTGTCCCAGAGGCACCATTACTACTACCACCACCAGAGACTGTACCTGCAGTATACCAGGAGATGCTTACTGACGCTGGTATCTCTACAGGACCGAGAGCTACGACTCCTCTTCCTAGGAGAGCTACGTCGGCGGTGGTGATGCTTGGGGCGGCAGATGGATGTGTGACGACACGGTTGAACAGGTTGGAGGATGCTGTAGAGGCTTTAGGTGAAGAGTATAATGAAGTGCAGGATAAGTTGGAGGCACTGGCGAAGAAGAGTCCAGTCAGGGATGAGACAGTGTTGACAGTATGTGTGACCCGTCTACGAGGACAGCTTCTTACTGTTCTTGATCAGATGGAATCCATGCCGAACGCTCGTCTTGAGGAGATTGAGAGCCTGATGACCCGTTGGGGAGTAGAGCCATTGGTGGAGACAGGCGGACTAGAGGCACCAGTGGATGACCCTGTTGCAGACTTGGATAAGAGGTTTAGAGCCGCTTGTCATGACACCGATGTTAGATTGAGAGATTCCCAGGCTCGTGAGCTAGTGGTTGAGAGGAGGTTAGCAGAGTTGGAGAAGGAGCTTCATCAGCGCCGTGAGGGCACTAGTTAGATTTATCTTGTACCATCGACCTATCCCTGTATGACCACTAAGCTTTGAAGTTTGTCTTAGCTAGTTGGTATTTTATTTTCTCTTATTATGTTATGACAAACTATGATGTACTATCAAACGATTCTATGAATGATATTATGAGTTGCAAAAATTGTGAGATCATTTTATATTGTGTATTATATCTTGGAGCATTTCAAAATTGTGTTGTGTGTGCCATACATGTTATGTCTGGCAAAAACTCATTATCCTATTACCTTGTTAGATTATGGCGCCAGTTAGAAGATCCGAAACGCAGAATCCGCCAGCCGCTACCGGTGGAATCGACACCGCCATGTTAAGCCAAATGATAGCCGAACGAGTGGCCGAGGCACTCGCGACCGCTGAAGCAAACCGTACAGCTAGCACACAGGAGGAGACCAACCAAGGAGCTACTAATGCTGTTGCACGTACTTGTACCTACAAGGAATTTCGTGCAGTTACGCAAGTAAGTTTCCGAGGTACTGAAGGAGCAGTAGGATTAACCAGATGGTTTGAGAAGCTAGAATCCCAATTTGGGATTAGCAATGTCGTTGAAGCCGACAAGGTGAAGTTTGCGTCAAGCACGTTAGTGGATGGTGCTTTGACTTGGTGGAACATCTATGCTCGTGCAGTGACCATTGACGTTGCCCAAGCGACGCCCTGGAGTGAATTTAAAGCTATGTTTGTGAGGAAATACTGTCCCCGAAATGAAGTCAAGCAGATGGAAGTTGAGCTGTGGAACCTGAAGGTCAAGGGTACTGCTCTTACTGCTTACAATCAGCGCTTTCAAGAGCTGATTTTGTTATGTCCTGAAATGGTGCCCAACGATGACCGATTGTTGGAGCGATACATTGAAGGACTACCTTTGAGCATCAAAGGGAATGTGACTTCATCCAAGCCGACTGATTTGCACGAGGCAATCGACATGGCTCAGAGTCTGATGTACCAAGTGGTACAGGAGTTGGGAGAAAATACTGGGATAAAAGAAAGTGGTCTGGCAACCACTACAACAACAATACCAACAACAACAACAACCCAAGCAACTACAACCAGAACAAGCGACAAGAAGTAGCAAGAGTGTTCACTGCTGGATAAGGAAATACTGGGAACTACGCTGGAAGACTACCTTTCTGCGGAAAATGTGGCCGACACCACGAAGGAGCATGTCCCCCTACGTGCTACAATTGTGGGAAGGCGGGACATAAGGCAAAGGAATGCCGAGCACCACCTCGTTCTACTAATCAAAGAGGACCTGGAACGCAAGGTGGCCAAGGAGCAAATGTCACTTGCTTTGGATGTGGAGAGAAAGGTCATTACAAGAACAAATGTCCAAGCAGTGGGAACCAAGGTCGTAGTAACCAGATTCGAGGGAATCAAAATCAGAACCAAGGGAACCAGAAGCAGAATCAAGGGAGCCGAGGAGGGAATAACCGAGCCACAACTAGTACTCCTGGAGGATTCACGGCACCTAGCAAAGTGTATCATCTCTGTGCTGAAGCTGCTGTGCAAGACAACAATGTTGTGACTGGTACGTTTCTAGTCAATAACAACTATGCTTCAGTACTATTTGATTCTGGTGCGGATAGGAGTTTTGTGTCGTCTATATTTAGTGAACGCCTAAATGTTACCCCTACTGCGTTAGACGTTAAGTATAATGTAGAATTAGCCGATGGGAAGTCAGTAACCACCGACGTTATTCTGAAAGGATGTAGTGTAAGGCTACAAGGTCGTTCGTTTAGTATCGACCTACTCCCTATAGAATTGGGAAGTTTTGACGTCATCATTGGAATGGATTGGATGTCGAAGCATCACGCGGAGATTGTATGTCATGAGAAGTGTGTCCGTGTTCCTTATGGAAACGACGTACTCATCATACAAGGCGAACGAAGTGGAGTGAAGAACGGATCAAGATTGGAAGTCATCTCATGTATCAGGACTCAAAGATACATTGAGAAGGGATGTCCGGTATTCTTGGTTCAAGTAACACAAAAGGAAGGGGAAGAAGATCACGAGAAGAAGGTGGAAGATGTACCGATCGTTAGAGACTTTCCGGACGTATTCCCAGAGGATTTACCCGGACTACCACCAGCACGGCAAGTGGAGTTTCACATCGAGCTTACACCAGGAGCCGCGCCTGTTGCTAGAGCCCCATACCGTCTAGCACCGGCCGAGATGACAGAGTTAGCTGAACAGATAAAGGAACTTTCTGACAAAGGTTTCATTAGACCAAGTTCCTCACCCTGGGGAGCGCCGGTCTTATTTGTCAAAAAGAAAGATGGATCCTTTAGAATGTGTATCGATTACCGAGAATTGAATAAGCTGACGATAAAGAACCGCTACCCATTGCCGAGGATTGACGATCTTTTCGACCAATTGCAAGGATCTAGCATATACTCGAAGATCGATTTAAGGTCAGGATATCATCAACTAAGGGTTAGAGAGGAAGACGTTCATAAAACGGCTTTTAGAACCCGGTACGGACACTACGAGTTCCAAGTTATGCCTTTCGGTTTGACAAACGCACCTGCGGTATTCATGGATCTCATGAACCGAGTTTGCAAACCATACTTGGACAAGTTTGTGATTGTATTTATCGATGACATTCTTATCTATTCTCGTAATGAAGAAGAGCACAAGGAGCATTTGAAAACCATATTAGAGCTGCTAAGGAAGGAGAAGTTATATGCAAAGTTTTCCAAATGTGAGTTTTGGATAAACACAGTGCAATTCCTTGGGCATATGATCGACAGCAGTGGTATTCACGTTGATCCTGCTAAGATCGAGGCTGTAAAGGATTGGGCGACTCCAACAACACCCACGGAGATCCGTCAACTTTTAGGTCTTGCTGGTTACTATAGGAGATTCATTGAAGGTTTCTCCAAGATAGCTAAACCAATGACGGAATTGACTCAAAAGGATAAGAAGTTTGAGTGGAAGGAGGAGCAAGATTTGGCATTCCAGACGTTGAAGCAGATGTTGTGTGAAGCACCTATACTAGCCCTACCCGAGGGTAATGAAGACTTTGTGGTGTATTGTGATGCATCCATAAAAGGGTTAGGTGCAGTACTGATGCAAAGGACTAAGGTCATAGCTTACGCATCAAGACAACTAAAAGTGCACGAGAAGAACTACACAACTCATGACCTAGAGTTGGGAGCAGTGGTGTTTGCCTTGAAGATTTGGAGACACTACCTTTATGGTACTAAGTGTGTTGTATTCACTGACCATAAGAGTCTACAACATATTTTGAATCAAAAGGAACTCAACATGAGACAACGACGTTGGCTAGAGTTGCTCAGTGATTACGATTGCGAGATCCGTTATCACCCGGGCAAGGCAAATGTCGTGGCCGACGCTTTGAGTCGAAAGGAGAGAGTTCTTAGGGTGAAGGCTTTAATGATGACCATTGACTTAGACCTTCCATCCTTAATTCTCAAGGCTCAGAAAGAAGCAGTCGAGGAAGAAATTCTCAAGACTGAAGATGTTGGAGGAATGATAAAGAAGTTGGAAGCACGTTCAGATGGAACGTTATGCCTTGATAATAGGAGTTGGTTACCATGCCATGGTGACCTACGATCCTTGATTATGCATGAGTCGCATAAGTCAAAGTACTCCATACACCCGAGATCTGATAAAATGTATCATGATCTGAAGATGTTGTATTGGTGGCCGAACATGAAGGCGGATATTGCTACATACGTTAGCAAGTGTTTGACTTGTACCAAAGTCAAAGCCGAACATATGAAACCATCAGGATTATTGGTCCAACCCGAACTGCCAGAATGGAAGTGGGAAAGGATCACTATGGATTTCATTACCAAGCTACGAAAGACCGCAGCCGGATTCGACACGATTTGGGTAATCGTCGACCGACTCACCAAATCGGCTCATTTCCTACCCATCAAGGAGACTGATGGAATGGATAAGTTAGCAAGGACGTACTTGGAGGAAGTAGTCACGAAGCACGGTGTGCCTGTGTCTATAATCTCCGACCGAGACAGCCGTTTTACTTCGCAGTTTTGGAAGTCACTGCAAAAGGCATTGGGAACGCAGTTGGATATGAGCACTGCGTATCATCCCCAGACCGACGGCCAAAGTGAACGGACCATTCAAACCCTAGAAGATATGCTGAGAGCTTGTGTGATTGACTTTGGAAATAGATGGGATAGACACCTACCTCTGGTGGAGTTCTCATATAACAATAGTTATCACACTAGCATTAAGGCAGCGCCGTTCGAAGCACTGTATGGTAGGAAGTGTCGTTCACCCGTGTGTTGGGCAGAGGTCGGTGAAGCACAACTCACTGGACCTGAGATCATACACGAGACTACTGAGAAGATCTTTAAGATTAAGAGCCGTATGCAAGCCGCAAGAGATCGACAGAAGAGTTATGCTGATATGAGACGCAAACCTCTTGAGTTTGCTGTTGGTGACAAAGTCATGTTGAAGGTCTCACCTTGGAAAGGTGTGCTTCGCTTTGGAAAGCGTGGAAAGTTAAACCCTCGTTACATTGGACCCTTCAAGATTATAGAGAGGATTGGTCCCGTAGCCTATCGTTTGGAATTACCCCAAGAACTTAGCCGAGTGCATAATGTGTTCCACATTTGCAATCTGAAGAAATGCTTAGCTGACGAAGCACTCGTTATCCCTTTGGAGGAGATTCAACTCGACGACAAACTCAACTTCGTAGAAGAACCGGTAGAAGTTATGGACCGTCAAGTTAAACAACTCAAGCAAAGCCGTATACCTATTGTGAAGATTCGATGGAACGCGCGTAGAGGTCCAGAATACACGTGGGAACGTGAAGATCAATTCAAGAGCAAGTATCCTCATCTTTTCGCTAACCATCCTACTACAACAACGTCTTGATTTCGTGACGAAATCTCTAAAACATGGGAATACTGTGACATTCGTCAAATTTCCATCTTAACTTATTCATATAGTACGAGTATTTTAACTGTTTACCGACGAGTCGTCGACAGGAATGTGTTAACTATTTTTGCTTTGCGGACAAAGCCCTTTTTAGGGAGAGCATATGTAACATCTCAATGTTTCGCGATTATTAAGTTGAATGCAATACACAAGTTTGTGAGCGTCTTATGTTTTGCCGTACGTTTATTTGTTATAGTTATTAAGTTTTCGTGACGTCTCGCACAATTGTTTTATTTTGGGATCGTATGCTAAACGGTTTTGGTGTCGGGATTATTCAGTCGCGTCTAAACCTAAACATTGTGAACCCGAGTCGAGTGTATAAGCTGTCACAGCATGTGTACATATACTGAGTATAAACCTTCAATTTTATTGCCAAGCTTGCCTTACAAGGGTCTCAAATTTCTGTCACATGTCTACATTACATATAAACTTCATAGTTTATTGCCTCACTAAAGGACAGCACACTTGCCTAGTTTACCCCTTTTGGGTATATCACAAGTTAACATTTCCAGATTTACACTAACCCTAGACTAACAATACAAGTTTATATACAAACCCAAAGTATTATCCAATGTCCAAATACAAGTTATCTCAGTCCAAAATACAAACATCAAAAATCTGCACAAGTCTTTCCAAATACAACTCCTGGGTAGAAGATTAGGTCCAGCCGACCCATACGTCGCGTCGAACCTGCAGAACAGAAAGTCTTCATCCCGTCCGAACCTGCAAAACCGAACATAGCATCCCCATTGTGAGTCTTTTGTCTTTTTCGTCTTTCCGTTATGTAGTCTAGATGTGCTTGTTTTGTACGAACCTGCGAATAAACGAAACAATGGTTAGTCATTGAAATGGACTTATACTT
The DNA here is from genome assembly GCA_025667525.1 of Glebionis coronaria. Classification (NCBI taxonomy): domain Eukaryota; kingdom Viridiplantae; phylum Streptophyta; class Magnoliopsida; order Asterales; family Asteraceae; genus Glebionis; species Glebionis coronaria. The sequence goes on along the minus strand of CM046882.1, from coordinate 99,697,733 downwards.
TTAACTAAAAACTGAAAAATTGTTAAACTTTTTAAATGCAAACATGTTTATGATATTACTTTGCTGTCAACCAAACCGAGACCCAATTTAGACCAAACCGAGACTCGATTGAGACCAAACCGAGACCCAACTTAGAACCAAACCGAGACCCATGTTCAACCCAATCAAGACCTCAATCAAGAACCAAACCGAGACCCATGTCCAACCAAACCGAGACCCAATCAAGAACCAAACCGAGACCCATGTCCAACCAAACCGAGACCCAATCAAGAACCAAACCGAGAACCTAGTCAAACCAACCAAGTTCTACTTTCTGCCAAATTATTAACCATTATTACCAACCAATCCAAATGTCTTAATCAAGTTTTATTTTACAGAAACATCCTAAAAATCATTAATCATGCCGCGGGTATAAAACCCCCAATTCAAATTAAAACCCTAATTATCTTAAAACCTTTTTAAACATCTAATTAACATTTGCCACATTTCAGAAACATCATATAAACATGAGAATCAGTCGAATATATAAAAACCCCCAATTTTTATAAAACCCTAGATTGACCTTTTATTAATTAAAACGTTAATTAAACCTAATTTAAACCCAAACCCCTTAATTAATATAATTGAAAATGAGTTATACAAAAACCCCCAAATGACCGAAACCCTAATTTTTATAAATCGATTTTATATTAAAATTAGTTTGATTTTATAATAGAAAACATCAATTAATTATGTTTAAACCCGAGTTTGATGAAAACCCCCAAATATTCCAAAACCCTAATTTTGTTTATTTTCAATCCGAGAATCATATGATTTACAACAAGTATATACAAATAAATTAAACCCACTGATATTTATTAAATCAAAAAGTAATTAATCTTTTTAAAAAGGAACAAGGAGAATAAACTTATCTTTGATTTTGGTTATTGATTCACGAAACCGCAAGGGAGAACACATCAGAAAAACCAAATCGGTTGATGTGGGGATTAAACCCCACATCTCACACGATCTAGAACACCTCAGACCACCACACATGATTATTATATCTCAAATGATTAGATATTAGCCATGGGAAGAGGATTGAACCGATCTAGATTAAGAGAGAGAGAGTTTTGGGGCGGTGGAGTTAATATCGAGGGAAGAGAGAGAGAGTTTAACTCTCTGATATGGGAAGTTGTGTGTGATAAACACACGTTATTACTCCCTCCGTTCTTGTTTATTCCGCCAAGTGGGCCGGGCCGGGTCTAATGACCTTGGGCCGGTTGGTGTGTAATGATATTGGACCCCAGCTTGGGCCTTATTTGTTTATTTAGTTTAGTTATAAGCCCAAAACGAATTTGGTAAATTTAAGTTATAATTTGACCCGTAAAACCCGACCATTTAATAAACCGATTTTATTTATCGTATTTTTCCGTAAATTGTACTTTTTCATAAACGTATGGTTTCGTCAAGCACAACTAGGGTGTCGAGTCATTTAATAATACAATTATTCGTATCGTAACTCGATTCTCATAATTAATTAGGTCGCGGCTAGCGTAACCGTACTCTCGAGCTATTTTATCTTCGTTCTCTTTGCTGAATTAACGAGGTGAGTTTATAGCCCCATACTTTACTATTTTCACTGCTTTTTGGGGTGAGACATTGCTTGATTTTAACGTATGAACACAAGTGCATTTACTGATTTATATATTAGTCTAAGTCCCACTAAAAACCCAGTTGCTTTGGCCCGTGAATCGTGAACCGTTAATTACTTTGTGTAAGCGCGAATGTAATGGATAGATCTATCGGGATTAACGTCCCTGTCTGTCTTGTCCAACAAGGGGACAAGCGGGCACAGTTTCATTTGAATCTGATATAGGATGTCGTGGGTTTAGGCATCTAGTTTGGGCTACATTTATATGATTATACTGCCGGTGTTGTTAACGCTTCGGTGTCACGAGCTTAGACTGTAATAAATACTTTTGGGATGACTTTGTATCTGTTATATTGTCATCACATTTGGGAAAATCTTGTGGTTCATTAAACATTTCCACTTAACTAAACCTATGAACTCACCAACTTTATGTTGACACTTTAGCAATGTTTTTCTCAGGTATTAAGAAGGAAGATGCTAAATGAGGTCTCATGCATTGCCGTCATTTCTTTGAAACAACGATCATTTGTACCATTTGAGAAAACTATGTTTTGTAACCGTATTCAGTTTATGCTTCCGCACTTTGTTAAAACTATTTATTTTATTAATTACAAGTGATCTATTTTCCGAACGTCTCATTTAGAGGTCGTTCTTTGTGACTATGTGCGTATGATAATCATGACGTCACCACTCCCTTGTCGCCATTATACTCTGATATTTTGGGAGTGTGACATTATGTGTGTCGCGGCATAATTCTCAATGGTATGTCTGATTCTTTATTTGATATTTACCAAAATGTTGAATCTGCTAAAGAACTATGGGATTCCTTGGAAGCCAAATATATGGCTGAGGATGCATCAAGTAAGAAGTTCCTTGTGAGTGATTTCACAAATTACAAAATGACTGATTCAAGACCAGTCATGGAACAATACAATGAACTTCTTGGAATACTTGGCAGATTTACACAACATAAAATGAACATGGATGAGACCATTCAGGTCTCGTGTGTCATTGACAAGCTATCTCCTTCTTGGAAAGATTTCAAGCACACCTTGAAACATAAGAAAGAGGAGTTAACTCTTGTTGAGTTGGGCAGTCATTTGCGCATTGAGGAATCCCTCAGGGTGCATGAAAGTGATAAGCCAAAGAGCAACAATGTTGCTGGTTCATCTGTTGTCAATATGGTGGAGCATAACAACTCCACCAGGTACAATGACAACAAGGGCAAATGTAAGCATTAGGATAACACCAAAGCTAATCCTAACAAGAAGTCATCAGTGGCTTGTTGGAAGTGTGGGAAACCTGGACACTTCAAAAGGGATTGCAAAGGTGTTAGCATTGGCAACCAAGCTAATGGATCAGGCACAAAAGGTCAGAATATGTTTAATGAATCTCTCCAGATTTATTATGTTACATATGTATCTGAAGCTTACTTTGTGCAGGATGATGATGTTGCGTGGTGGGTTGACTCTGGAGCAACAATACATGTGTGTAAAGATAGATGCTGGTTCAAGACTTATGAGTCAATGAATGATGGATCTATTCTTCACATGGGAAATGAGTCAACAGCCCTAGTGCATGGACGTGGTTGTGTAGATCTTAAGTTTAGTTCTGGAAAGATTGTTTCTTTGTTTAATGTTTTGCATGTTCCTAATATTAGGAAGAACTTGGTTTCTAGTAGTGTTTTGAATAATTGTGGTTATAAACAAGTGATTGAATCTAATAAATTTGTTTTATCGAAACATGGTGTGTTTATTGGTTTTGGCTATTTGAGTGAACAAATGTTCAGGCTTAATATTGATTCTAGTATAAATGTTGATTCTGTCCTGATGACTACCACTAAACTGAATGATTCATCACTATGACATGCTAGACTAGGCCATGTCCACTATAAGAGGATGCAAGATATGTCTAAGGATGGGTTAGTGTCAGACTTGTATGCTGAATAAAATTACTAAGAAATCATTTCAGGATGTAAAACGTGTAACTACAGTTTTGGAGCTAATCCATAGTGACCTATGTGATTTGCATGCTACTCCCTCATTAGGGAATAAGAAATACTTGGTAACATTTATTGATGATGCTTCAAGGTTTTGTTATGTCTATTTGTTGCATACTAAGGATGAAGCATTAAATAAATTTAAAGTATTTAAAACTGAAGTTGAATTACAACAAGGAGTCCAAATCAAAAGATTTAGGACTGATAGGGGAGGTGAGTACATGAATACTCAGTATTTTCAGTCTGTTGGAATAATCCATGAAACAACTGCCCCCTATACTCCACAACAAAATGGTATATCAGAAAGGAAAAATAGAGTACTAAAAGAGATGGTTAACTCCATGTTGTCCTACTCAGGACCGAGTCAAGGGTTTTGGGGAGAAGCTATGTTAACAACTTGCTATTTATTAAATAGGGTTCCTAATAAAAGGAACAGGATTACCCCATATGAACTCTGGACTAAAAGGAAACCAAACTTGAACTACCTCAAAGTTTGGGGTTGTAGGGCTATTGTAAGACTCCCTGATCCAAAGGTGAAAACCTTGGGTGAAAGAGGCATTGAATGCATCTTTGTTGGATATGCTGAGCATTCCAAGGCTTATAGGTTCTATGTTATTGAACCTAATGATTCATTCAATAAACTCAATCATTGAATCAAAGGATGCTAACTTTGATGAGACTAGGTTCTCATCAGTCCCTAGACCAAGCCTTAGGACTCCTACTGGAGCTAAGGACATTGGTGCTTCAGTGGAACCTGAAAGGGTCACTAATGAGGTTGTGGTTCAACAACCTGATCCTGAGCTTAGAAGAAGCACAAGGCAAAGGACTCCAAAGAATTTTGGGCCTGAATTTCAACTATACCTAATTGAAGCAACAAGGGATGAGGTCTCTGACCAGTACTACTATTGCTTTAATGTTGAGGATGATCCCAAAACATTTGATGAAGCAATGAAGTCCCAGGATGTTGCTTTCTGGAAAGAAGTAATCAAGGATGAGATAGATTCCATCATGGGCAACAATACTTGGGTGTTGGTTGATCCACCTCCAAGTTGCAATCCACTTGGATGCAAATGGATCTTCAAAAGAAAGATGAAGGTAGATGGAACTATTGAAAATTTCAAGGCAAGGTTAGTCATTCAAGGCTTTAGACAAAAGTCAGGAATAGACTACTTTGATACTTATGCTCCTGTAGCACGCATAAGTACCATAAGAATGTTGATTGCCTTGGCAAGCATTCACAATCTGATTATTTATCAGATGGATGTGAAGAAAGCATTCTTGAATGGTGATTTAGATGAGGAGGTTTATATGAACCAACCTCAAGGTTTCATCATGCCTGGTCATGAAGGTAAGGTGTGTAAACTGATTAAGTCCTTATATGGACTCAAACAAGTACCTAAGCAATGGCATCAAAAGTTTGATGAAGTGGTTTTGTCTAATGGTTATTTACTTAACCAAGCTGACAAATGTGTATATAGCAAATTTGATGAATCTGGTAAAGGAGCCATCATTTGCCTATATGTTGATGACATGTTAATCTTTGGTACTGACCAAGTTCAGGTTGATTTAACCAAAGAGTTTTTGTCATCAAGGTTCTCTATGAAAGACATGGGGAAGGCTGATGTTATCCTTGGCATAAGGATTAAACATGAAAGTGATGGTTTTGTAATTTCTCAGTCTCATTATATTGAGAAGGTCCTGAAGAAATTCAATCACTTTGATTGTACTCCAGTGAGTACACCTATGGATACAAGTGAGAAACTAATGCCTAACAATGGTCAGGCTGTCTCCCAGCTTGAGTATTCTAGGGTGATTGGTTGCTTGATGTATGCCATGACTAGTACTAGGCCTGATATTGCTTTTGCAGTGGGTAAACTGAGTAGGTACACTAGTAATCCTAGTACTCAGCATTGGAAAGCAATTCAGAGGGTACTAAAGTATTTGAAAGGAACAATAGATTATTGTTTGTCATATACTGGATATCCTTCAGTGTTGAAAGGTTACACTGATGCAAGTTAGATCAGCAATACTGAGGATAATTCATCCACAAGTGGCTGGGTATTCCTTCTTGGTGGTGGTGCAATTTCTTGGGCATCCAAGAAGCAAACTTGCATTACTGGTTCAACAATGGAATCTGAATTTGTGGCTCTAGCAGCTGCTGGTAAAGAGGCTGAATGGTTGAGAAACTTACTTCTTGAGATTCCATTGTGGGTCAAACCTATGGCACCCATATCTATCCGTTGTGATAGTGTAGCTACATTGGCTAAGGCTTATAGCCAAATGTACAATGGTAAGTCTAGACACTTAGGTGTTAGACATAGCATGATTCGTGAGCTAATCATGAATGGGGTGATATCAATAGAGTTTGTGAGGTCTCAACAAAACTTAGCTGATCACTTGACGAAGGGATTGGCTAGAGACTTGGTTATAAAGTCTGGTAAAGGGATGGGTTTAAAAGTCCACTCTAGTCACTGAATGCTAGGACACCCAACTCCCTCCTGAGGAAACTTGGGAGCTGAGTTCAATGTGGAAAGCTGAACATTCAGGGGACTGAAGTACATGTATATCATCCCAAGGATGTGCTTGTACCTGCTGAAAGGAGGATGAAGTTATAAACTTCTTAATGGTTAATTTCTTTGAAAAAGTGCTTAAGCAGGAGCATGAACTAAAGAGGAACCACCTATGTAAATGTTGAGGTTTCGCCGCCTCAAGGAGCATGGACTTTGGCTCTTACAACATTTATGAATTGGATATGGACGCATGGCTTGTATGGTGTCAGGAGCGTTTTAAGTGTTTGAAAACTTGTGTGTATTTTACCTTCAGGTATTCAAAGTAGTTGAAGGGTTCAATTCTTAGAACACCCTGATTCTCGAATATTTGAAGTGATGTACTAATATGGAAAATCAATCCTCAGGACATTTTCATTTATGCACTGGTTTTGTTAAAGTTGATTTTTATGCAAAAAGAATTGTACTAAATTGGGGAGGATTGTTGGAAATTTAGTGCAATTGTGGGATCGAGTCATACTTGTAAATGGGTTTGGAGGTACGGAGTGTACACCCATTAAGTCCCTGACCTCCCTGGACTCAATATAGTGGTTGAAAGTTCATCAGTAGGAAGCTGCTCCTGGTTAGGAAGTTGCTCCTGGTGAGGAAGTTGCTCCTGGTCAGGAAGTTGCTCTTGGTTAGGACGCTGCTCCTGGTGATGCACAAAGTCTTTGTAACCTCTTTGACTAATCAATGAGGGTTGAATATTGACTTGATGACCAGGTTTATGGTCATGTAACCACTATGGTTTCATGTAGGTAATTATGAGCTTAATTGGCCGATTAATGCTCTTAATTACCATTGACTATGAGTTACATCCTTCTAGGACTAGGATCACTATAAATAGTGATCATATTTGCATGATGAAATATACAGAAACAAGAAACACTTACACGCACAGAGTTCTTGATTTGTGCCTAAAACAAGAACTAACTCTTGGTTTTATCCCAAGGAGGTATTCGTGTTAACCCAGGCATAGGGTCGAATAATCTTCTTTGTAAAGTGATTACACGACTCCAAGAGATATCCGGTAACCATTCATTGATACGTAGTTAGGCTATTGATTATCTTCACCCTGTTGGAACAAAGTAAACCCCAACATGTATACCATGAACCCCAAAGAAATATAGCAAGTAAGATAACTGCGGGAAGAAAAAACAAAATTCGAGTCAATTTTAAAAATAATCGATTAGGGAATCGTGTTACAAAAGGGGATCATCGAAAATTGTGTTATGCAAAACTAATATATTAGTATTAATTGTTGCTTGCTCGGTTTAATTTGCTCGTAATATAAATTTAAAATTGAAATGAAAGTTAAATTAGTTGACACCTAGCATGGAGAACAAATCATTTTGCTCGCCTACTCCATTTGCTCATTTGCTCTAGAAAATAGGCATGTAGAGCAAATTACTTTCCTCGCCTACTCCGTTTGCTCTTCTTAACTATTTAGAAACATAGACTAGAATCTCATAAGTGGAATCTAGAGCAAAACATTTTGCTTGCCTACTCCATTTGCTCTCCTTGATTTATAAAAACATACATTAGAAGCTGACAAGTGGGCATGAAGAGCAAAGTATTTTGCTCGCCTACTCTATCTGCTCGCCCTAATTATTTAGAAACATCCGCTAGAAGCTAACAAGTGGCATGGAGAGAAAAACATTTTTCTCTCCTACTTCATTTTCTCGCCATATATACATTTAGAAACATAAAAAAAGCAAATTATTTTACTTGTCAATTCACTTTAATAAAAAGTAAGTAGTACGACCAAGACAGCAAATAATTTTACTTGTGTGGATTTCATTCTTTTCTATTGGATTTGATGTCGGTACCGAGAGCGATAAAATAGTGTCGATTTGGGTAATCTGGTTTCAAATACGTCCAATTTAGGTAACTGATTAAAAAAAAGGAAAATCACTTAAAAATGTAGTAAACTTACCACTTTTTATGGTTGTGTGTACTAAACTATTTTTTTTCTCATTGTGTGTATTAAACTTTTAAATGCATATCATTGTATGTATTTTGTGACCATTTTACCCCTACTTTTTTCAAATTCTGAAGGGTAAATTGGTCAATTTACAAGGCAAAATCGTCTCAAAATACACATAGTAATCAAAATTAAAAGAGTTTAATACACACAATAAGAAAAAAAATAGTTTAGTACGCAGAACCATAAAAAGTGATAAGTTTACATTTCTAAGTGATTTTCCCAAAAAAAAGTTTACATTATGCCAATTTTCGATTGTCGTTTGGGCTTGGGGCATGAGCCAGTTCGAATTTTGTTCCCCAAATGTCTGGTCTTCGTCCAGGTCGCCGATAAAAATCACATTGTATCCTCATGAATTTCTGTTTTTTGTGCCATGTTTTTAAAAGGTGGTAACGGTCAAATTCGGAACCTTTAGGAAGATGGCCTTAGTTCAATCACAGCTACTTACTAATTACTAGGTCACTGGAACAAATGATCATTTGCTTAGGATCTGATCATTGGGGAAGTGTCTGGTTGGCTAGTTGGGTCTTGTCATTCAAGAAGGTAGGAACCACGGTCCCGAGAATAAACAACCGCGTAAGAATGAAGGGTCAATGATTGAAATCCTATATCTGGGTCAATAAAAACTTATCTAAGGATCTTTACAAGTTATGTAAACAATTTACTAATATATGTAGGGTTGTAAACGAACCGAACGAACGCGAACGAAGGTATGTTCATGTTTGTTTATTGAATATTAGCCGAACAAATAAACGAACGTGAACACGTAATCAGACAAAGATTGTTGTTCATGTTCGTTTATTTATATTTGAACTCGTTCATGTTCGTTCATTAACAATTTAAATATATGTACGAACATACATAAACAACATAAATGAACGTAAACGACCATATATAAATGTATACAGGCTAAACGAGCGTGTAACTAAAGTTGTTACTTTAGACGATCTATTGCATCATCTTATATACTTTTATATATGATCTATAAAATAACATCATTTCCATCCTAGCTCTTAAAATATAGTCTAGTTACTACATCAGCATCATTAATGTCATGCTTACATAAGGACATCTAAACAACATCATTATTATAGTTAATATTCACGATAACTTCTATTTCTAACTTTAATGAATACTTTAAGAGAAATTTATAAGCACTTTGTACCTATTATTGTTATGAACTTTATATTATTTGATACAATATATAATTTATTATTTTTTAAAAATTTGGGATGGTAATCAAACGTAAAAGAATGAAATAAACGATCATAACCTGATGAACATAATCGAACGTTCACGAACGTAAATGAACGAACGAAGCGTTTGTTCATGTTCGTTTATTTAACTAAACGGACCAAAATTCTTGTTTGTGTTCTTTCATTTATTAAATAAACGAACATAAACAAATTTTTTGTCGAATGACCGACGAACTGTTCGTTGGACGTTGAGTTTGTTTACAACCCTAACTGTATGAAAAGGCCCTTAAATAAGAGATGTGTGTGGGTAATGACTCATTTGAATGAATAGCTAGGTCTTGGCGTGCAAGAAGATAAGTATGACTGCAGGAGAATGCATGGTAGAATGCATGGTCGTGTTTAGGAAGCTAACTCCCTGATAAAAAAAAGTCAAAAATCCCACATAAGTTTGTAAACCCCTTTCTCGACATTTTTTAAGCCACCACTAGAATATGTCAGATTTTATATGTTCATCAGCACGATATTACGCATATACCATGTCAGCACAATCCTTCATTATATACAAATTTATCCAATATTTAATTTTGTTTTTAGCACGGTAATTGTGTTGTTCAAAAAAAAAAGGAAGGGTGATTTTGCTACTATAATTTAAGCTTAATAGTGTCATTTTTAACTCTCAGTCATTGAAGAAAAGTGTCATTTTATATTACTCTATATTCGTTTGTATTTTTTTCTTGGATATTGTCTTAAATCTCCTTTGTGATTCTAACACCTTGTTTTTAATAAAATTGTCGTTGTTCAAAAATAAATAAATAGTGTGATGATAAAAAAACATCTCGACCCATTCCCTTAACATCAAAACAATATCACCACATCTCATCCGTTCAAATTCTTATGTGTATGAATATCATCTCAACTCATCCATTTAAATTATCATTGTGACAACCCTAGTTTTGAGGTTCGTCACTTAGTTTTATTTTGTGCTAGTTACGTGTCTTTACGTGTTGATGTGCTAATTGGTGTGTATAGATTGTGGTTTGGATATCGTTTCCGGTACGGGGTACCTTGTGAGTGAAACGATGTGTGATGATTTCATGTTCATGAGTTCACATGGTAGTGACTATGAAATGAGATGGTGTTATTTAGTGGTTTTACGTATACGTGTATGTATTATAGAAAATCGTATTTTTACGATTTACGGTTTAGCATTTAGAGGTCTCGGATGAGGTAATTAGTCATATGAATATTTTTCGGGATGGTTTTAAGTCATTTGGGACTTAGTTATAAAGTTTATTTCAAAATTTGAGATTTTTTATAAAAGTGTATATTTTACGGTAAAACGCGTAAATTTGACTAGTTTTACGGTTTTGAGGTTTTGGAGGCTTTAGGAGCTGAAATAAATTAAGGTAAATTAAGGTAATATTAATAAGATATTAATTAACAATAAAAAGAAAAAAAAATAAAAAAAATATATATATGAGGCGGTTTGGGACGAATCAAAAGAAAAGAAAAGGGAAAAAAAGGAAAAAGGGAACCGGGTTTTTGTAATGGGCCAATGACTTGTTAGGAAACTATATAAATACTTTTTATTAACCAAAACACTTCATAAAACCCCTGGAGATCACCTTCAAGTCGGCATCAATGGTGGTTTTAGGGTTCTTCATTAATTTTTCTTCTTTCAAAAATTCTAAGGTAAAATCTTTAATACTCTTTTTAATTAAAGTGTTTTAATTCTTTCTCAATCATCTTATGATGGATTTAGGTTAGGGTTTAAATAAGAATCTGTATTTTAATGATATTATAATGATTAGATGGTTTAGGGTTTGTAATTAATGGGGTTATGGGTAATTAATTAGGTTAAATTAATAAAACCCGTTTTTAAAAACTGGGCAGAATTTTGGGTCATTGTTTTGATCATATAGGGAGTTCTACAAACTCTTATTTTGCGATCCACATATCCCTGGAAAGCTAATTGAAGTGGCTTTCCAATGCAAGAAACTAGAACTAAATTGGAGGTCGGGAAGTGGGTCAAAAACAGGTTACAACAGTCGGAGGTCAAAACAGTTTTGAAGTCAACCTGTTTTCTTTTTAAGTTTTGGGTTGTTTGGGGTACTTAGGGTTGCATTGGGATCTTCTCACGAACATGAGAGATGGTTTATATATTATAGTAAGTATCTGCACTTGGGCTAAGGTTGTGGTTTAGGGTAAGACCCCCTAATTGTAACAAACTTTTCATACGTTTAAAATCATTGAATTCTGGATAGGTAGCAATATATATACATATATCGAGGCATTAACAGTAGCTTTAAGGTTAGGGCAAGTGGGAGGTTTTAGCTAACATATGGAGAAGTATGAATATTTCTTTTACAGAAACCATGGGTATATTTAAGTGGACGTTTGACTTAAAGTTTTGAGACCTAAAACTGGGACTATTTTGTGTAAAATTATGAACGGGATAGCTATTAAACTTAACCAAGTTAGGGACTTGTTAAGGAAGGGTAATGGGGTGATTAGAACTTAACAATGAGGTAATTATATGGGAATATGCTAGATGTCCATCATAGGTTGATGAGCCATCTTGGTGATTGGTTCGGGTATTGATTGTGTGTTTTTGGTTTGTTAGCTCGTTGCTAGTGCGAGGACTTGTGAAGAAGCTATCAGGTGAGTTTCATAGTCCCATGTTTACTTTTGATTTTGACTTCCAGATGGGATGGAAGAGACACTGTGTTGAGTTATTTTATAAATAATGCTGTGAATGTGTTTGTGATTTGAGATGGACTTGTGTGTACATTATGTGATTAACTGCTATGTGGTTCTTGATTGTATATGATTTGGATCGGGGGACACGCGCCGTCTCAGTTATTGTGGTTTGACAAGGTAGTGGCCTTTGGATAGGTACATAGTGTGATCATCTATGGTACCATGTTGTTTGGCAAGGTAGGAGCCTTGGATTTTGGTTTGTAATGATTGATCTTGAATGCTAGTTGTTAATACATAATTGTAGCACATTGTCCATATGTTATTGTGTTGATGGTTGTTATTCACAGCTTGTAACTGATTTAGCGTTGGAGTCTAAACCTATGACTCTCACCAACTTTATGTTGACGTGTTTTAGTGTCTCTTTCAGGTGTGAATGTGGTTAAGCGTGAGGATAGAAGTGGCTAGACTTGGATGCCTTAGGATTGCATATAGAAGGAGATCCCCGTTCCTTCTTAGTTTACCTTTATGTTTTTTTGAATAAGAGATACTGTTGGCACCTATATGATTGTTTTGTTTGTGTTACTTGTTTGTCTTGGGTAAGAGGTAGGACTGTTACCTACTTACCTAGACTCCTGCATTGTTGAGATATTGTCATGACATTTATGTCACCCTTTTATGACATTTCTTATATCATTTAGTTATCTCTATAGACACGCTATTGTTGTGATGATATCCATACGTCGCACCCCATATTTCGCCATGGTGGGGTGTGACAGAATGGTATCAGAGACCAATGGTTATAGAGAATTAGGTTGCCTAGTCGCGTAGCCTAGTCTATAGCTTAAGGGTCCCTACATATAGGCGTCATAGGAGTATGTGTGCATTTTATATTAATTGATGTGTTTAGATGTTATTTATTACGATGTTTTGACTAGTATGAATTGAATCATAGTAAGTTCATACTTAGCCACATGTTATTTTTCTTTTCGGGGTGTGACTAGTGCTGGTTGAACCATAATCGTCCACGCTAGTCATTGTTGTATTTTGCTTAAATTGTACATTATAGTACATAATTTAGTACAAGGTAGTTTCTATCTTTTATCGAGTTATTTTACATACCTGAGGTATGTTATTTTTCTTTTGATATTTAAGTCATGTTCCCTAAGAATCGTGTGGTGGTTCGAGTTACTAGGAGTACATGGGTAGGAAGGATTTTAAGCTGTTTCCACTCTTATGGGCGGCATGACTTATAATTGATTATTTTTTCGTTTTGGATTTAGTCTAGGCTGTTTAGCTACACTATGAATTTCTGTATTCCAAGAGTTTTATTATGTTATTTTTATAGATGGAGTTTTGGACCTTATTGGTTATGTGGTTATGAGCTTATGTGTGTAGATGGATTTATGTGTTATATGTTGTATTGATTCTTATAAGTGTCATCATAGGAGGGAGTGCATTGGGGGAAAGGGTAATTGTATAAGTATGGTGGCCAACATAGTTATACAAGTACCACAACTTCAATGGGTTCTCAAGTATGAATGCATGAAAGAGGGTTATTACATGCTTGTATATGATGAGATGTAGAATTTGGGTATATATATATATATATATATATATATATATATATATATATATATATATATATATATATATATATATATATATATATATATATATATATATATATATATATATATATATATATATATATATATATATATATATATATATATATATACATATATATATATATGGGTTTATGTAATGGCTACCTATGATATGGCTATTGTTCTTTTTGTGTTATATGTTTTGGGTTATAGTTGTGTTGTGTGATTATGGGGTCACACGATATGGTTTGGTTTTGGAGGTGGGCTTTATGCCTTGTTGTGGCACGGTGAGATGGTGATTACTCGTATGGAAAAACGAGCGTATAAAGTGATTGATTGACTTGACGTGTATGATAACGAGTATGTTTGGCAGATTCAATAGGTATACATATGCGGATGTATATATACTAGTAGATGTTACGTTATGATTTACGGTCGTTCAGTAGTTATTATAACTTGGACGTACCTAGTGCTCTCTTGTGTTTAAACAATTTATTAGTGCTCGAGTTTGATGGAGTCTCAACGACGTTTTGAATCTGTTGAAGTGTGTCTTGTAGCGTATTCTTTGAGTTTCGTATTTCACGTGTACGTTTTAAAATGGTGTTTTTGGTTTCAAGTCTATTGAAATAACTTGGGATTTCTTTTGAGATAATGAAATCTTTTGTGTTGGGTCTTGCATTTCTTTTGGTCGGTATATATTGAGTTAGATGGTTGGTTGTATTCGGTAAAATAAGGGTAAGGTGTTGGAGTCGTGTTTGAAACAAGATGTAACATAAGATTTCTTTTTAGTCAACACTTATATATTTCAAATTCTAAAAGACTTTCTTTAAAATAAAGCGAAGTAAAATTTCTTTCTACTTACATAGTTTATATAATTGGGTTTAATCGATTCACGTCATTTATAATTATTAATACGATGTTAAATTGAGTTTATGAAGGTTACACATACAAATATATCTTTCATTTAAAAGGATTGCATTAATCACTAAGTTTATTCTTTAGTTTTAAAACAACTAGTATAAAATTGTTTTGGTCATAACTTGTTCGTTTTTAAAGCTTTTTGGGTGATTCAAAAGCCAAAAATTATGTACTCGGAACATACTTTTCAAATATTCGGAATGTATAGTCATGGGAGGTCAGTATCTTGGCAGGAATTATTGTACAAGTGTCGGGTTAAAGGTTGAGTTTGAATAATAGTTTATTTTTATGATTTGGGATGCACGGGATACCTAGTTTTTGAGTTGAGTTTTGAGTTCGTCAAGAGGGTTGTTTATAGATTGTTTGAGTCACATAGATGTGGGAGGTAATAATGAATAAATAAAAAAAAAGATATATATTCTTTTGGAAAATTCGACCTTTTGCACGGTTTAAATAATATGTCGCGGGGCGTAATATGTTTGGTTGCCATTGGGTGGTTCTTGGATTATTTTTCGTTGTCATGGGTCATTTTGAATTGATACACATTTGGGTTTGAGTTTTCTTTTGAGTCTCGTGGTTTTTGACTTGTTTTAACTGGTGCATGTGAAATGTCGTTAGTTATCCGTAGGTTTGATTCGTTGATCGTATCTGATGGATTCAGGATGTAGTTTTGGTTTCGTATTGTTCGGAAGCGTTGAGGTAGTCATATGAAGGACTTGGTCGCGCCTACACGCTTAAGTAGGTGACCATGAGAGAACGGTCGGAATACCCTTAGTGGGGAGGAAAGAGGTTCGTAGACGAGCTAATGTGGTCATGAGGTCTATTAGGAGTGCCAAGGGAGATGAATAGAGGTTTGTGTAATGTATGGATATTGGCACAAGTAACGTGCCATAGAGAGTGTTGGAAGGGGATATTGTTCATAAGCCATGTATGTTTTTTGATAATTTCCCGAAATTTAGTAGGTTTGCCTATTACTGTGAGGTAGAACCATAAATAGAGCAAGTAGGGGAGGTGAGAGGAGTTGTAGTTAGTGCCTTTCCAAGGCAAATCGTTGATGGAGTGATTTAAAAACAAGAGCTGTTAGAAATTCCTAGGAATGCCGGATAAAGGTTGAGTTGCTTAGTAGTAGATTGGATGTGGAAAGAGGTTGAGTGGTCCGATGAGAGGAAGTGTCGGTCTTTTAAGATGCGTGTAGAATTTTGCAAGTAGAACGAGGTGGGAATTTATTCGTATTGCCGCTAAGAGAGGGTGCAAGGAGGACAAAGCTGAAACTACTAAGGATGTTGTATGAACGCTTTGGGTTTACGGTTATGCATTGGCTTCGCCAAAGCACTAGCGGTTTTCATGGTGTCAATGAAGCAAGTGTGCATGAACGTATATAAATGAGTTATCATCGGGAGTATCGACGATATCTTGATCTACTCAAAGTCTAAGAAGGAGAGTGAGGCGAAGTATGTGTTGGTTTTGGAGTGGAATTATACGTGAGATTTTCAAGGGTGAGTTTTAGTATTAAGTTTACCATGATGAGTAGTTAGAGATGATGGCGTATCATGGAACCAGCAAGGGGCGAAGTGAAGAAGGATGAGGAAGCGTTTTGGAGGCTGAAGAGGTGGATTGGATAATGAGCCGATCTTGGCATTATCGGAAGGACCGGATGAATTCGCGAAGCATGGCGATACGTGGAGCAAGGATTTGGACGCGTACGAGGACGACAAAGAAAGGCGATCGCTTATACGTTGCAGGAACTGAAGATTTGGAAGAACTAGATGGACTTAGTTAGTGGGGCTGGATTGTTATATCTGCCTAGAATGCTAGAGGCATTTGGTGTACGAGACGTGGAGAATGATCTATACGGATCATGAACGTCTCCAACACATATTCAATCATCTTGATTGAACTTTTGGAAAAGGTGATGGGTGGAGTTAAGTGATGAAAGAAAATTGCAAGGCCAAGTACCATCTAGGAAAGGCAAGTATGGTTGATGAGACATGGAATAAGAAGAATAAAGTGAAGCAGAGACGAACCGAACAATATGGATGACGTATTAGGATGATTTGGATGAAGGGTGTAGGTTGCACGAGTTGAGTTGTCTAAAGCGGAGAACGCGTCAACCTGTAAGTTGCGTGGCTTGGATAATCATATGGAGAAAAGGGACGTAGACTATACTTCCTACATAGATAGGAGTAGCTTAGAAAGGGCGATGTAAGGACGAAGTTGGTGAAAGGGATACATAATGCGGTGGAGGAATAAGTACGACGAGAGTTGGGTGATAGACGATAGACTAACTAATTCATTTCATATTTCAAGAGAAATGAAAAGTCACGTAGTTGAGAAGTTGGAAGGATTGCGTACGGATGTGATGGAATAGAGGATTTTGCGTAAAAGTTAGCCTAATATGTATGGAATGCCTTATGAAGGATTATGGCAAGGGAAGAAACGATGGGAAGCATCACATCGTGATGTATGGTAGGAGTTGAAGAAGAAGAAGGAAGTGTGTATAGAAGCGAAGCATGAATGAAATAGGTCGAGATAGGAACCGAAGGTAAAACTTTGGTAGAGCTTAATGAGTAGAATAAAGCACAAGCAGGCTAATACTGTCGTAGTGTGGAAAAGGAAATGGCACTGACCTATACTGATTGATTTAGAGGTAGTTAGGAAACTCGTTAGCGATGGCTGAGTTTTCATATAATGATAGTTATCATACTAGAAGTCGATAAATGCCATTTGAGGCACTATATGAAAGGATAGGGTGAGTTGTCCCTATTGTGGACTAGAATTGGTAAAAGAGGCTACTAATGTGGTAATGATGGTTGTGGAAAGGATGAGAGCAACAAGGGATGCTATGTAGAAAAGGAGGAAACCACTAGAGTTAGTGACAAATTTATGTAGGGAGTTTCACCCATAGTAACGGGTGGTATGTTTTGGTAAAATGGAAGAGTTGATGTAGAGTTTTGTAGGTCCATTTATGATCTTTAGAAAGATCGGACCAGTAGCTTATGAGTATAGAATTACCTGGAGAAAATGAGTGGTATACATGATATATTTCATGCATTGAGATTGGTAAATGTTGTTTGAGAATGCATGTACGGTTATTCGGGACTTGTGTTAATAAGAGTCTTTTTTTTATCAAAGATCATTTGTGAGATTTATTGATTGAGAGGTCAAGAGTTTGGCAATGAGTTTAATTATTTTTGGTTTGTATATGTGGTATTTTGGAAACTTGAACTAAAGTTCACATGGAAATGAGAGGAGTTCGTTTAGAACAAGTATCCTCGTGTGATGTGTTGTTTGTGTGTTTGATCCTAAGGAGTAAATCTCGGGACGAGATTTCTATTAGGAGGGAGTGATGTGACAACCCTAGTTTTGAGGTTCGTCACTTAGTTTTATTTTGTGCTAGTTACGTGTCTTTACGTGTTGATGTGCTAATTGGTGTGTATAGATTGTGATTTGGATATCGTTTCCGGTACGGGGTACCTTGTGAGTGAAACGATGTGTGATAATTTCATGTTCATGAGTTCACATGGTAGTGACTATGAAATGAGATGGTGTTATTTAGTGGTTTTACGTATACGTGTATGTATTATAGAAAATCGTATTTTTACGATTTACGGTTTAGCATTTAGAGGTCTCGGATGAGGTAATTAGTCATATGAATATTTTTCGGGATGGTTTTAAGTCATTTGGGACTTAGTTATAAAGTTTATTTCAAAATTTGAGATTTTTTATAAAAGTGTATATTTTACGGTAAAACGCGTAAATTTGACTAGTTTTACGGTTTTGAGGTTTTGGAGGCTTTAGGAGCTGAAATAAATTAAGGTAAATTAAGGTAATATTAATAAGATATTAATTAACAATAAAAAGAAAAAAAAATAAAAAAAATATATATATGAGGCGGTTTGGGACGAATCAAAAGAAAAGAAAAGGGAAAAAAAGGAAAAAGGGAACCGGGTTTTTGTAATGGGCCAAGGTCTTGTTAGGAAACTATATAAATACTTTTTATTAACCAAAACACTTCATAAAACCCCTGGAGATCACCTTCAAGTCGGCATCAATGGTGGTTTTAGGGTTCTTCATTAATTTTTCTTCTTTCAAAAATTCTAAGGTAAAATCTTTAATACTCTTTTTAATTAAAGTGTTTTAATTCTTTATCAATCATCTTATGATGGATTTAGGTTAGGATTTAAATAAGAATCTTTATTTTAATGATATTATAATGATTAGATGGTTTAGGGTTTGTAATTAATGGGGTTATGGGTAATTAATTAGGTTAAATTAATTAAACCCGTTTTTAAAAACTGGGCAGAATTTTGGGTCATTGTTTTGATCATATAGGGAGTTCTACAAACTCTTATTTTGCAATCCACATATCCCTGGAAAGCTAATTGAAGTGGATTTCCAATGCAAGAAACTAGAACTAAATTGGTGGTCGGGAAGTGGGTCAAAAATAGGTTACAACAGTCGGAGGTCAAAACAGTTTTGAAGTCAGCCTGTTTTCTTTTTAAGTTTTGGGTTGTTTGGGGTACTTAGGGTTGCATTGGTATCTTCTCACGAACATGAGAGATGGTTTATATATTATAGTAAGTATCTGAACTTGGGCTAAGGTTGTGGTTTAGGGTAAGACCCCCTAATTGTAACAAACTTTTCATACGTTTAAAATCATTGAATTCTGGATAGGTAGCAATATATATACATATATCGGGGCATTAACAGTAGCTTTAAGGTTAGGGCAAGTGGGAGGTTTTAGCTAACATATGGAAAAGTATGAATATTCCTTTTACAGAAACCATGGGTATATTTAAGTGGACGTTTGACTTAAAGTTTTGAGACCTAAAACTGGGACTGTTTTTTGTAAAATTATGAACGGGATAGCTATTAAACTTAACCAAGTTAGGGACTTGTTAAGGAAGGGTAATGGGGTGATTAGAACTTAACAATGAGGTAATTATATGGGAATATGCTAGATGTCCATCATAGGTTGATGAGCCATCTTGGTGATTGGTTCGGGTATTGATTGTGTGTTTTTGGTTTGTTAGCTCGTTGCTAGTGCGAGGACTTGTGAAGAAGCTATCAGGTGAGTTTCATAGTCCCATGTTTACTTTTGATTTTGACTTCCAGATGGGATGGAAGAGACACTGTGTTGAGTTATTTTCTAAATAATGCTGTGAATGTGTTTGTAATTTGAGATGGACTTGTGTGTACATTATGTGATTAACTGCTATGTGGTTCTTGATTGTGTATGATTTGGATCGGGGGACACGCGCCGTCTCAGTTATTGTGGTTTGACAAGGTAGTGGCCTTGGGATAGGTACATAGTGTGATCATCTATGGTACCATGTTGTTTGGCAAGGTAGGAGCCTTGGATTTTGGTTTGTAATGATTGATCTTGAATGCTAGTTGTTAATACATAATTGTAGCACATTGTCCATATGTTATTGTGTTGATGGTTGTTATTCACAGCTTGTAACTGATTTAGCGTTGGAGTCTAAACCTATGACTCTCACCAACTTTATGTTGACGTGTTTTAGTGTCTCTTTCAGGTGTGAATGTGGTTAAGCGTGAGGATAGAAGTGGCTAGACTTGGATGCCTTAGGATTGCATATAGAAGGAGATCCCCGTTCCTTCTTAGTTTACCTTTATGTTTTTTTGAATAAGAGATACTGTTGGCACCTATATGATTGTTTTGTTTGTGTTACTTGTTTGTCTTGGGTAAGAGGTAGGACTGTTACCTACTTACCTAGACTCCAGCATTGTTGAGATATTGTCATGACATTTGTGTCACCCTTTTATGACATTTCTTATATCATTTAGTTATCTCTATAGACACGCTATTGTTGTGATGATATCCATACGTCGCGCCCCATATTTCGCCATGGTGGGGTGTGACAATCATGTATACAATTATCATCTCGACTCATCCGTTTAAAACCGATCTACACACATTTCGGGTCACAATTCATTTTGTAATAATAATTTTTTGTAATACTCTATATTTTAAATGAAAGGCATGTGATTGGTTGCTTTTAAATAAATATAAAGTTGGTTATAGTATTTGGGGAGAAAAATTACATCGCACATGCCTCGTTGGTGTGTTTTATATTTTTTATATCGTTATGGGATTTCATTTTTTTAATAATAGGCACTCATAGCGCATACATGTTGTAGCGGAGCTCGTGAGACTTATAAAAACGGTCTTAAATTGGTTAAATTTGAAAATCATTTTTTGTAAGTTTTAGGAAACTTGATGGTGCGTGCTATAGGAGCGGTAGAGTAGTGTTATAGGAAAAACGTGTTGCCATGTATGCTATGGCACTGGAATCATCATGGCAACACATTTTGTAGGGAGTGGCAAGCCATAGGAAAGTGGTGTCATGGGTCCGCCTACACCCATGTAGGCAATGACATCAGAATCGACAAATATGTGTTCGATATTTGATAAAAATAGTTTCTAATCTAAAAAAAAGTTGTAAATATGTAAATGTTAAAGGTCTGACTTTTAATATTTAGCAAACTTGAGGGTGAGTTTGTACTTTTTTTCATTGTGAGTCGTTAGATTGTATTTTTAAAATGATAAAAGCCAGTATTCGTCGAGCATACTCCCATACTTACGAGTCAATTGCAAGAATATTCGCTTAGGGAATTGTTGCTCGCTCTGCTTAATTTGCTCGCATTATGAATTTAGAATTGAAATAAAATTTAAATTGGTAGAAACCTAGGCGTGTAGGTTTTTGTAATGACATAAAATAATGTCGATTTTAGTAATTTGGTTTCAAATACGTCCCATTTTGGGTATCGATTTCATTTATTTTGTGTCTCATATTGATTGAAACTCTTTGTTGGTTACAAACTTACAATGGTACACAACCCTTTATGCATCTTCGGATCCCGAGGTCAATGCCATTCTTCACGAGGATATTTTCTGTTCGGTGCAAAGATTGACTCTTTTATGGGCTTCTAATCGTTCTTCTAAGAAACTCTTTGTTGGAAAATGTTTTGCAAAATATGGTTTTTGCAATACTTTGGACATAATTTTATATATGTATATGTTATATATATTCGTAGTACTTAGTAGCTTGCGTTCTCCTCGAAGAGAGCTTCGCAACGAGCTAAAGTATGTCCAATATGGAGTTAATATGAATGAGATATCGTGTCTCAAAGTGAGTCACGTGAAACACAATATTTGGAAAAATATTTGTCCCACATCGCTTGAAACATGAAGTGAAAACATGTTTATAAGGAAATCCTAGTTTCTACCATACAATTTTATTTGTGGGTTTTTACTCCCAAGCCTACGCGCGCGCATGGGGGGGGGGGGGGGGGGGGTGCAGAAAGTGGGATTTCTAGGCCAAAAACGGGTTCGAAGCTACTGAACTTGTGCACGAGCGCGCGACCTGCGGACACGAATGCAGCTCCGAAATCTGCTTGGGTGCGGGCAAATTCGGTATATTTTTTGCTGCTCATTCGAATTTTTCCTTCCAGATTTTTCTAATCTATTTTAGGAATAGATACAAACTTATTAATTAAGTTTACAGAAATCTGTTTTGTGTATTAAAAGATTTGCGAATATGTGTTAGTAATAACAGATTTTCATGTCAGTTTAATTTAGGAGCAAATATTATGTCTTGGTGACCAAGACATATAATGCCTATAAATTAAACTTGAATTTCATTCATTCAAGACATCCAAAAACGCAGCTTTTCTGCATCAAAGTTCCAGCAATCTTTTTCAATCAGAATCACACACTGTATCCGTGATCTTTCAGGCAAGTAAGTCGAGTCCGGCTGTACAACAGCTTTGGACGTTGTACCCTGGGAAACAGACGGTGAATCTGTTTTAAGGGAAGCGTGTTAAACACGTGCCTCGTCTTATTTTAATTTTACTGCTTTTGTTATTACTGTTACTTATTTTCTGTTTTCTTAATTTCTTTCAATTTTATTTGTAATTTGATTTTATATAATAAAAGTGTACACCGTTTCCTACAATCTTAAAACAGATTCAGTTTAACAGAATTAAAACTTTTATTAAATCTGATTAATAATTTTTATCAGATTTATTATAAACTGTTTCTGCCGAAACCAGGATTGAGTTTCACTGGAATCAGTTTTAATTTTATAGATTTTAATTAACAGATCTCTAACGTTTTTCTTTGAGCAGTTGTTCTTATCAGTTTATATTGAAACCAAGATTGTGTTTCTGTTAAACTGATATATTAGATAATTGCATCTGATTCATTGAAACCAAGATTGAGTTTCTTTGAAGCAGATCCACTATAAGTATATAGAGATCACGATTGAATTTCTTATATACAGATTTATAACAGTTGTCTAACTGTTTGTGTTTTGATCTTGTTTGATCTTTCAGAATATCTACTAGCACTCCTGAAACTTCTGCAACTACTATTGTGAAAGTAACTGCTGCGCCAGTTACCCACACAGTTGCTAATCATGCTGAAAAACCAGAAAAATTCAATGGACAGAATTTTAAGAGGTGGCAGCAGAAGATGTTCTTCTATCTCACTACTTTGAACCTTGCGAAGTTCTTAAAGGAGACTGTACCTCAGGTAGAACCTCTTAAAGAAGGTGTACCCGAAAATCAACAAGCCGTGCAAGCTGTTGAAGCATGGAAACATTCAGACTTCTTGTGTCACAACTATATTCTGAATGGTTTGGTGGACTCTTTGTACAATGTGTACTGCAAGACTAAGACTGCCAAAGAATTATGGGAGTCGTTGGAACGCAAGTACAAAACTGAGGATGCTGGTACAAAGAAGTTCGTGGTAGCTCGCTTTTTGGATTACAAGATGGTTGATTCAAAGAGTGTGATAACTCAGGTTCAAGATCTGCAGGTTTTGCTACACGACATTCATGCTGAGGGTATGACTTTGAGTGAAACTTTTCAAGTTGCTGCTATCATTGAAAAGTTACCTCCAAGCTGGGTAGAATTTAAAAACTACTTGAAGCATAAGCGAAAGGAGATGACTGTTGAAGACTTGGTTGTTCGTCTTCGTATTGAAGAGGACAACAAGCTGGCTCAGAAAAACACTTATACACCTGATTCTGCCAAGGCAAATATAGTTGAGCATGGTTCGTCTTCTTCAAAGTCTAAAGGCAAGAGCTTTGGAAAAGGGAAGAATGACAAGAAGAGCAAAGGGAAGTCTGAGTACCTTTCTCCTAAGGCTGGAATTGCGAAGCAAAAGTTCCAAGGAAATTGCTTCAACTGTGACAAGCCAGGTCATCGTGCTGCTAATTGCAAAGCGCCAAAGCGGGTGACTTCACGCGAGGCTAATATGGTGAATGATAATGTAGACATGATTGCTATGGTGTCTGATGTCGTTACCATGATATCTGAAGTTAACCTGGTAGGTTCTAATAATAATGATCGGTGGGTTGATACTGGGGCAACCCGTCATGTGTGTACTGACAAGAGTATGTTTCACTCTTTCAGAGCGGTTGACAATGGAGAGAAGCTGTACATGGGCAACTCTGCAACTGCTGATATCAAGGGCGAGGGAGATGTTATTTTGAAGATGACATCCGAGAAAGAGCTCAAGTTGACTAAAGTCTTGTATGTTCTGGAGATTCGCAAGAATCTTGTGTCCGGATGGCTTTTGAATAAGTTTGGTTTTCGTCTTGTTTTTTAGTCTGATAAAGTTGTACTTTCTAAGAATCAAATGTATGTTGGTAAGGGGTATGTCCTGAATGGTATGTTTAAGCTCAATGTAATAGTGGTTAAGAATGCTATCAATAAAATGAATTCTTCTGCTTACTTGATTGAGTCTTCTAATGTGTGGCATGGCCGTCTTGGACATGTTAATTTTAATTCATTGCGTCGTTTGATTAAATTTAATGGCATACCAAATTTTCATATTGATTCAAATTATAAGTGTGAAACTTGTGCCGAAGCCAAACTTACAAGATCATCTTTCAAATCGGTTGAACGAAAAACCGAACCACTTGATATGATACACACAGACATATGTGATTTGAAATCACTACCCATAAAATGTGGCAATAAGTACTTCATCACGTTTATTGATGATTGCACAAAGTACTGCTACGTTTACTTGTTGAAAAGTAAAGATGAAGCTATAGACAAGTTTGTTCTATACAAAACCGAAGTTGAGAATCAACTTGGTAGGAAAATCAAGGTTGTACGAAGTGATAGAGGAGGTGAATATGTGTCTCCTTTTGCTGATCTATGTGCAAAACATGGAATTAGACACGAGTTTACTGCTCCTTATTCACCTCAGCAAAACGGTATTGCCGAAAGGAAAAACCGTACCTTGAAATAGATGGTTAATGCCATGTTGTTAAGTTCTGGTTTGAGCCGGGACATGTGGGGGGAAGCCATTCTAACGGCTACTTATCTTTTAAACAAGATACCTCGTAAGGATAAAGAGGAAACCCCATATGAATTATGGATGGGAAGAAAACCATCATACCAGTACTTACGAGTGTGGGGGTGTCTAGCCAAGGTAGTTGTGCCGACACCTAAGGCCCAAATTATTGGACCTAAATCTGTGGATTGTATATTTATTGGATATGCTAAGAATAGCAGTGCGTATCGTTTCATTGTACATGATTCGAAAAATCCAGATATACACAAGAACACAGTTATGGAATCAAGGAATGTGTCCTTCTTTGAAAACATATTTCCTTGTTTAAAGATGGAAAATGAAAGCACATCTAGAACAGATGATGCGGTTGTCCAAGATAAGAGACAACGAGATGATAATGATCTCCAAGATGAGAGACAAGATCAACCCGAGGAAGAAGAGGCTGAACCTAGAAGAAGCAAACGGGCGAGAACCGAGAAATCATTTGGACCCGATTTTGTCTCTTTTATGGTAGAAAATGAACCCACTTCTTATCAAGAAGCTGTAAATTCCTCAGAAGGGCCTCGATGGAAAGAAGCGATTAATAGTGAAATAGAGTCTATTTTACAAAATCATACTTGGGAGCTCGTGGATTTACCTCCTGGTTGTAAACCACTAGCCTATAAATGGATCTTCAAGAAGAAGATGAAAGCTGATGGCACCATTGATAAGTACAAAGCAAGATTGGTGATCAAATGTTTTAGACAACGCGAAGGTCTAGATTACTTTGATACTTATTCGCCTGTTACGCGAATAACTTCTATTAGGATGATTCTTGCTATTGCCGCATTAAGAAATTTAGAAGTTCACCAAATGGATGTGAAAACGGCTTTTCTAAATGGAGATTTAGAAGAAGAAATATACATGAACCAACCTGAGGGTTTCATGGCTCCTGGACAAGAGAGAAAAGTTTGTAGGCTTCTTAAATCGTTGTATGGCTTAAAGCAAGCTCCAAAACAATGGCATCAGAAGTTTGATCACGCCATGCTAGAGGGTGGATTTAAAATTAATTAATGCGACAAGTGTGTTTATGTCAAAGACACAAATAGTGGATATGTAATCTTGTGTCTTTATGTCGACGATATGCTTATCGTTGGCAGTAACGACAAGATGATCAAATCTACTAAAGACATGTTGAAATCAAAGTTTGACATGAAAGATATGGGTTTGGCTGATGTGATCCTTGGAATAAAGATCATACGAACTCAAAGTGGACTTGCATTAAGTCAAGCACATTACGTGGACAAAATTCTTAATACTCATAATGCGGGGGATTTCGGCCTAGCTAGAACTCCAATAGACACCAGTTTGCATCTATCTAAAAATAGAGGCGTAGGTGTTGCCCAATTAGAGTATTCAAGAATTATTGGCATGTTAATGTATCTGATGACATGTACCTGACCTGACTTAGCATATGCTGTTAGTAGGCTGAGTAGATATACTAGTAATCCAAGTGATGCACATTGGAAAGCTATGACTAGGGTACTTCATTATTTGAGATACAGTCGTGATTATGGACTGAATTATGCTAGATATCCATCTGTTATTGAAGGATACAGTGATACAAATTGGATATCTGACATAAAGGATTCTAGATCGACCAGTGGATATGTGTTTACACTGGGAGGGGCCACTATATCTTGGAAGTCTTCTAAGCAAACTGTAATAGCTAAGTCCATGATGGAATCAGAATTTATCGCGTTAGATAAATGCGGAGAAGAGGCGGAATGGCTACGTCAATTCGTAGAGGACATACCCAGGTGGCCTAAACCGGTAACGGCCATTAGTATACATTGTGATAGTCAATCGGCAATTGGCAGAGCTCATAACACAATGTATAATGAAAAGTCTAGACATATCCGTCGTCGACATAATTCGGTACGACAACTACTAATAAGTGTGAAAACACTTATCCTTTAACCACTTATTTCCAATAATAACAAGACCAAAACGTGTATTTTATGTCGTAAAAGTCAGAATTATGCGTGGTTTGTGTTTTTATTGTGTTTTAGGACCAAAAGATGCAAAAGGAAGAAAACATGGGCTATCACGGGCTTTTATCGAAGAAAAAGTCTAAAGACGGAAGTTTAATGAAGTCGAAGAACTCAAGTCTAATTATAGAAGAAAATTATAAGACAAGTTCAACTAATATCGACTAATCCCGAGACGACGTCGAGAAAGACAAAGATGAGTCGAGTCGAGAAGAAGGAAATTAGATAGCTTAAGCATGTAATCTCCCCATCTCCTATAAATACCCTCCTAATATGTCATTAGGAGGTGGTGAGTAGTTAGGTGTTTTAGTTTTTAATAGTTGTAGTTTAATTTTCAAGTGTGTTTTATTTTTCTCTCTAGTTTTTCTTTAAAACTTGTTAATCTTTCCATTAATCTTGTAATCCTTTTACATTCATCTTTAATCAATCAATATTATTTTCTTAATTCTCATTCTATCTTTCTTAATCTTTTACTTAATCTTGATAATCATGTAGTTTTATCTTAATCTTGTTGATGGTTTGATTGTTTTAGCTTATTTGGTTGTGCTTATTAAATTGGTTATCTTAAAAAGTTTTTATAAAAGTGTTTATTTTTCTTAATCCTTATGCTTAATAGTTTTTAGAAATAAGTTGTGTTTAATAACTTTAAGTTTTTATAGAAAAGTTCTTTTTGATTTCTAGCTTATTTATAGTTTTAAAAGTTTTTCAATTCTAGCTTATTTACTTTTTGTTAAAATCCTTTTGGTTAAGTTTTTGGTAAATATGCTTATTGACTTTTGGCTTAATTTTGCTTATTGCTAAGTTTGAGTAAGTTCGGATTATTTTCATAACCCTAGTATTCAGGATAAGCCACTTCAGAGTATTCGGGATAAGCCTCCATTGTCATTTTTCCGGATAGCACTCATCTTATTATTTTGGATATGCACCCTCATCAGTATTCCGAATAGCCACCATTCAATTTATTCCGGATAGATCTCTTTTCATCATTCAGGATAAACCCTCATTTTATTCCGGATAAGCTCCTTCACCTTATTCCGGATAAGAAACCCAACCAGTATTGCGGATAAGAGTTTTGTTATGTTTTTCCGGATAAGCACACCAAGTACTTTATTCCGGATAGCTGCAGATTCCGGATAAGGAAGACCAAGCCAGGATTCCGGATAAGCGTCTAAGGTTATTCTGGATAAGCTTCTTGACAAGAATTCTCCGGATAGTTCAATTTATTCCGGATAGTTATTCCGGATAGTATTCAGGCCAAAAGATTCCGGATAAGCTCCCAAGTTTATTCCGGATAAGCATCATAACCCGATTCCGGATAAGGAGTCATTCTCTTATTCCGGATAAGCTGCATTTTATTTTCCCGGATTAGCCTCAGTTCTTCATTCCGGACAAGAATCCGGATAGGATTCCGGATAAGGGTTTGTTTTTATAATTCTTGAATTTTACTTTTCCCGCCTTTTTACTTAGCTTTATTCTAACTTGTCTTATTCTAGTTTAAATATTTAAAGTTTACATTTTAATAAGTTTTAATCATTTACTTTTCAATTTATAAAGTCTTCATTTTTAGTTTTAAATTTTAAAGCTTTCATCTTTATTTACTCAACGACATTTTTATTTTTTTAAAATAGATAACCAAACCTTTTTATTTTCCACCAAGAACAATTGAGTCGCACTTTCTTCCAATAATCAATTCGAAAAGATCAGACGATAACTCTTTCATAACTAAGTGAAAACCTAGTTATTAAATGGCGCCGCTGCCGGCTCTTTTCGTTAAGATTAACGGTTTTTAGTGAGAGACGCGTTGGATTTTGGGATCCGTTCATCTTTGAACGTTATTTTCCTTGCTTTAAAATTTTCAAAAATCCTAAAAAAATATAAAATTTTCAAAAACACAAAAAAGTTAAAAAACATAAAAAACCAAAATTATTTCTGCTTTGTTATTTCTTTTGCAGGTGTATGCGCACTCGATCAACGTCTTATCCCGAGCCCGAAACTCTCGATAACTTAGACATGGCCGGTGTACACAACAATAATAATAATCCACCTCAACCCAACATGAATAATGACAACAATGAACCTCTACCGGACAATCGTCCAATGATCGAACTTTTGCAAGCACATGTAGAGGGTAACCACGATGCTACTGTCATACCCGCGATTGGAGCCAACAACTTTGAGCTCAAATCCGGCTTCATTCAGATGGTCTCTGCTCAACCATTCTTAGGGCGTTCAATTGATGATCCTCATGACCATATTAAGAGGTTTCTTCAAGTCACTAATACGGTTAAGTATAATGGGGTTTCACAAGAGGTAATTCGCTTGCAACTATTCCCTTTCTCCTTAGAGGTACAAGCCCGGCGTTGGCTTGATAAGGAATCGCCACAAAGTATTCTTACATTGACGGACTTAGAGACCAAATTCATAAACTACTTTTTCCCACCCTCTTGTACTACCGCTTTGCGGAATGAAATCATTACTTTTGAACAAAAGTACGATGAGACTTTTAGTGAATCTTGAGACCGTTTTAAAGAACTTTTAAGAAAGTGCCCACAACATGGTTTTACCAAACTCCACCAAATTAATACTTTTTACAATGGTTTAAGCATGAATGACCAAGATTCACTAAATAGTGGCTCGGGGGGGTAATCTTTTGGTTAAGTCTTCTAATGCCGCTAGGGATATTATTGAGAACAAGTCTAGAGTGCAAACCAAGAGTGTTCGGACCAATGTGGCTAGTGCTAGCACTAATGAGAGCGACAAGAGACTTGATAAGCTTACTTCGCTTGTTGAATCACTTGATCTCCAAGCCGCCAACAATACCAAATCTATCACTGCCCAAGCTAGTGCTTTGACTCAATCATGTGATATATGCGGGGGATCTCACTCATACACCGATTGTCCTTCGACTCAAGACAATCCAGAAAATGTGTATGCCGCCAACGGTACCTATTCTACAGGAGGCTATCAAGCACGTCCTCAAGGTGACCGCAATTTGCTTAGCTATCGCTCAAATAACTTTCTTTCACCTCCCGGTTTTCCCCCACAAAACCCAAACAACCTCAATCGCAACATTCAAAACCAACCACGTGCTCCAACTCCATATCAAAACCAAAGAAACCCATATCCACCTCAAAGAAACAACCAAGTTTACCAACAACCTGCTTATCAACCATCCACCTACCATGCTCCTCCTCCCAACCAACCCAACGCATTACACCAAGATGTTGAAACCTACATGAGGACTAATGATGTGATCGTGCAAAATCTTCAGCGGGAAATGGCCAACATGAAAGCAGATATGGTGAAGCAAGGGAATGATCTTCGAGCTGATATGAGAAACACTTTGGCAAGTCAAACGAATGACTTGAGGAACATGATGGCTAGTTTCTTCCCAAGTAATCAAGCCTCTGGATCGGGTTCTCTTCCAAGTAAAACTGTTGCTAATCCAAGAGGGGAGATGAAAGCAATCACCACTCGCAGTGGAAATGGTTTAAAGGAACCCGAGCTTCCTACACCTACACCGGTGATTATGACAAAGAAAAACGAGTCTCCTTCTCCAATTCCTCCATCTTCTATTCCTCCAACTTCTACTTCTACCCCTCCACCACCCAAGGACGTGAGTGCGAATTCTATCCTAAAGCCTTCATCTCAACCCAATATACCTTATCCTTCGAGGTTACGGAAAGAGAAATTGAAGAACAAGGATGATATTCAGGTTTCAAACTTTCTTAAAATGTTCAAACAACTGAATTTCAATATCTCCTTTGTTGAGGCTCTCGCTCACATGCCCAAATATGCTAAAATGTTTAAAGATCTTCTCAGTGATAAGGAGAAACTTCTCGATATTGCTCGGACCCAACTTAATGAGAATTGCTCCGCAGTGCTCTTAAGGAAATTACCTACCAAACTTGGTGATCCGGGTCGTTTCTTGATTCCTTGCAACTTCCCGGGAGTAGAGAATTACATGGCCCTAGCCGATCTAGGTGCTAGTATTAACTTAATGCCATTAAGTGTTTGGAAGCAATTATCTCTCCCCGAGCTAGTCCCCACACGAATGACTTTAGAATTAGCTAACCGTACGGTTGCTTATCCAGTGGGGATAGCCGAAGACGTCTTCGTTGGTGTCGACAAATTCACCTTTCTGGCGGATTTTGTTGTCGTTGACTACGAGATGGACCCCCGTGTTTCATTAATCGTTGGACGTCCATTCCTGAGGACCGGTCACACTCTCATTGATGTAGCCGCTGGCGAATTAATCATGAGAGTTGGTGACGATAAAATCGTCTTCAACATGGGTAAACTTTCTAAGCAGCCTTCTGAAAACGAGAGTGTCAATTTCATTGATGTTCTTGATGAGGCTTGTGAAGAACATTTCAAAGACGCTTGTAAAAGTGGTTCTTCTTCTCTACCCACTGTTGAGACCGTTGCCTCTATTGCTCCATCACTAACTCCATTTGGCAAAAGTGATTTCATCTTGAAAGAATTTGAAGCAACTTTGGGAGATGTGGACTTGCAATATGATGATTCTCCCTCCATTTGGGATGAAGACATTCGTACCATTGAGAAACTTCTCAATGAGGACCATATTTCTCCACCATCCCCTAAGGATATCTCTATCGATGAGCCGTATTTGACTACGTCTTCCATCGAAAATCCTCTGGATTTAGAGCTTAAGGACCTACCGTCTCATCTCGAGTACGTTTTCCTTGAAGACAACAAGAAGTCACCCGTCATCATCGCTAAGGACTTGAAAGAGGAAGAAAAATCCCGACTTATCGCCGTGCTAAAGAATGACAAGAAAGCGATTGCTTGGAAAATCTCCGATATTCGTGGAATTGATCCTCACTTTTGCACACATAAAATTCTCATGGAGGACGACTTTAAACCCACTATTCAAAGCCAACGAAGGGTGAATCCTAAGATCCATGACGTAATCAAAAAAGAGGTTATCAAACTTCTTGATGCGGGAATGATCTACCCTATCTCGGATTCACCATGGGTTAGTCCCGTCCATTGTGTGCCTAAGAAAGGCGGAATCACCGTTGTGCCCAATGAAAACGATGAGTTGATTCCTACTCGTCTCGTTACAGGGTGGAGAGTTTGTATAGACTATCGCAAACTCAATGATGCTACGAGAAAGGATCACTTTCCCCTTCCTTTCATGGACCAAATGCTTGAACGTCTAGCGGGTAATGACTATTACTGCTTCTTGGACGGTTTCTCCGGGTATTTTCAAATTCCCATCGATCCCAAAGACCAAGAGAAAACCACATTCACTTGTCCTTATGGAACATTTGCCTACAAAAGAATGCCTTTCGGCTTATGCAATGCTCCAGGGACATTCCAAAGGTGTATGATGGCTATCTTCCATGACATGGTTGAAGAAACTATGGAAGTCTTCATGGATGATTTCTCAGTTTATGGTGATTCTTTCTCTTTTTGCCTTGCCAATTTGGAACGCATGCTTAAGCGGTGTGAAGACACTCGCCTTGTTCTAAATTGGGAAAAATGCAATTTCATGGTAAAAGAGGGCATTGTTCTTGGACATAAAATCTCCAAAGCCGGTCTTGAAGTCGACCATGCTAAAGTCGATGTTAATGCTAAATTGCCTCCACCTTCAACCGTGAAGGGTGTGCGAAGTTTCCTTGGTCATGCGGGCTTCTACCGTCGATTCATTCAAGATTTTTCTAAAATCGCTCGCCCGATGACCCACCTCTTGGAAAAAGATACTCCCTTCATATTTTCCAAAGAGTGTCTTGAATCCTTCAATCTTCTTAAGGATAAGCTAACTAAGGCACCGGTCTTGGTTACCCCTAATTGGGAGCTACCTTTTGAGTTGATGTGTGATGCTACCGACTTTGCTATTGGAGCGGTTTTGGGCCAAAGAGTGAACAAACACTTCCAACCAATCCACTATGCTAGCAAGACAATGACGGGGGCTCAATTGCATTATACCACTACCGAAAAAGAGCTTTTAGCTGTAGTGTATGCTTTTGAAAAATTCCGCCCCTATCTTGTCCTTTCTACCACCATCGTGTATACCGATCATTCCGCGTTGAAGTACTTGTTGACTAAGCAAGATTCTAAGCCAAGACTTCTTCGTTGGGTTTTGCTCCTTCAAGAATTTAAAATCGAAATTCGTGACAAGAAGGGTGCCGAAAACCTAGCCGCGGATCATCTAAGTAGACTTGAGGATCCTTATCAAGGGGATCATCCGAATCAAGAGATCAATGACTCTTTTCCCCTAGAGGCCTTAATGTCTATAAATTCCAATCTTGATGACACCCCGTGGTTTGCGGACATTGCAAATTACTTAGCGGGTAGAATTCTTAAGGAAGGGTTAACGTCCCAACAAAAGAAAAAGTTCTTTAAAGACATTGAACACTATTTCTGGGACGACCCTTACCTTTTCAAACAATGTGCTGATCTGATTGTTCGTCGATGTGTTGATGGGCCGGCAGCGGTACAAATCCTTGATGCTTGCCATAAAGGACCCACCGGTGGTCACTTTGGTCCCAATTACACCGCGAAGAAAGTATTCGACTCTGGATTTTATTGGCCCACCATTTATCGTGACGCTCACGACATGGTTAAACATTGTGATGCTTGCCAAAGACAAGGCAAGATCACACATAAAGATGAGATGCCTCAAAATTTCATACAAGAATGTGAAATCTTTGATGTATGGGGCATCGACTTTATGGGGCCATTTCCATCATCTAAAGGGAACAAGTACATCCTCGTAGCCGTTGACTACGTTTCCATATGGGTTGAAGCTAAGGCTCTCCCCAAGAACGATGCGAGGGTGGTTGTGAACTTTTTGAAGCAGCTTTTTGCTCGATTCGGTGTTCCTCGTGCTATTATCAGTGACCGCGGGACTCATTTTTGCAATGATCAATTCGCAAGAGTCATGGCTAAGTACGGTGTCAATCACCGTCTTTCCACCGCTCATCATCCCCAAACTAATGGGCAAGCCGAGATTACTAACCGCGGATTGAAGCGAATTCTGGAGCGTACTGTGGGAGAGCATCGTGCCTCGTGGGCCGATAAGTTAGATGATGCTTTGTGGGCTTTCCGTACTGCTTATAAGACCCCGATTGGTTGTACACCTTATCGTCTTGTGTACGGGAAAGCATGCCACCTCCCTATCGAGCTAGAACATAAGGCATACTGGGCCTTGAAGTGGGCTAACTTCGACATCAACAAAGCCGGTGATCTTCGAAAGATTCAACTCAATGAGCTAAATGAACTAAGGAATGAAGCTTATGAGAACTCGTTGATCTACAAGGAGAAGACAAAGATCATCCATGATGCAAGAATTAAGAACCGAGAGTTCCACGTTGGTGATCAAGTCTTACTTTTTAACTCTCGGTTGAAGATCTTATCGGGCAAGTTGAAGAGCCGCTGGTCTGGTCCATTCACCGTCGCCAAAGTCTTTCCCTATGGCACCATTGAGCTTTCTCAGCCAAATGGGCCCAATTTTAAGGTGAATGGCCAGCGCGTGAAGTTGTACTTTGGTGAGGACATCTCTCATGAGATGATTCTATCCCTCACCACGTTTCCCATGAACTAGTTTTGGGTCGAGTTAGGCTCATGACTCGGTGAACAAAAACAAGCGCTTCTCGGGAGGCAACCCGTTGATCTATCCTTTACCGTTTTCATAATAAGTGTAGGGGGAGCCCCGTATGTGTTTGTTGTCTTGTCTCTTCTTCTGTGCAGGCATTAAAGCTTCAAAGATCCATTCTCGAGGACTTTTGACGAACCGTGTTCCCGTGTTCCCGGTTCTATCCTAATACTGTCGTGATTCAATATTT
Source organism: Glebionis coronaria (assembly GCA_025667525.1). NCBI lineage: Eukaryota > Viridiplantae > Streptophyta > Magnoliopsida > Asterales > Asteraceae > Glebionis > Glebionis coronaria. The sequence goes on along the minus strand of CM046882.1, from coordinate 99,662,973 downwards.
CATATCTTATATGTTCACACTGAAATCACTATAGTTGTCCTTTCCTTAGCAAGATTTAAACAAAGTGCACAATGTCATAAGTGTAGGGGAGTTTACTCCCACATGCTTAAACATTGAGGAAAATGTTTATATCAAGTGTAGGGGGGACTTCTATTGAAGTAAGTGGTCTTTTCCTTGAATTTGTCCTCATTTTAACCGGAAAATTTGATTTTTCGACATTTTTCAAAATTTTTAATCTATTTTGGCATAGTTGTATTTTCCTTTGTTATGGTTATTTTCTTTCCTTGCTAGAATAAATTTTCAATAAAGTGGTTTTAAAATTTTTCATAGTCGTGAATATTTTGACTCAACCCGAGTTTACTTATCTAAGTTTACTCTAGCTAGTATCCTTAACGTGTTTAAGTCAAGTTTTGCTAGGCTTTTATATAGGGAGCTTTAAAACGCGAAGGTCTTAACTCTCACAGGTTAAGAACAAGAACTTTTCGCAAGTTCTATAATTGATCCTAGAGAGTTGTTTATCAAGGGAACTTTAAAATGCGATTTCTAAACTTGAAAAAGTCTAAGAATTTGCAAGATCCTATAGATGACTCGGAAACCCAAAACTTTGATTTAATTGGCTAAGCATCCACGAGTCTCATTCCTTGAGATTTTAAATTGTGGAGAACGAGAGATGATAGAGTCAATTATAAGTTTGGTATTCTTTCGTGAATTTATGTGAGTTGATTATAAGCCTATTCTCCCATCGCTTGCTAATAAATTTATCTGCAATAAATAAGGTTGTACGATTTGAAAAGTTACTTAGCTTCTAGCACAAGATCGTTTAAAAGTTGCTCGATATTAATTAGAGTTCATAGCCAAGGCATAACTTATTGAAGCGGGATGCGAAGATTAAAAGGCCCTAACAAGGCATGAGGGCTACATTTTGTTGCTAAAGATCCAAAAGTGATGTGAAGAATCATTTATCAAAGATCAATATGAAGGATCGAGACACACGACGAAAAGCAAATACTCCCCTAAAGATCATGGAGAAGTCTATCCGAAAAGACCCAAACAAGGTATGAGGATAAATAGATCCAAGTCCTAATAGGAGGCGGATCGTTGTATATCAAAGTCCAAAGTAAAGATTGGAGAAAAATGAAGAAGTCGTGGTCCAAATATGAAGAATCTCTCAAAACTTCAAGTGAAGAAATTCCTATTATGAAGAGAATACCATAATTTCAAGAATGTCTCTCAAAGATTTGAAGTATGAAGTCGCTGCCAAATATCGGTCCGAGAAAGGTCTCAAATCGTGAAACGAGTTATGCCAAGATATGAACTTCAAAAGGTCCCGAGAAGCAGTCTTAAAAGATTTTGTCCTTTAGCTAACTATTGATTAAATCGTCTCACTTTATTTTCAGCCTAAATAACTATCGAAATAAGTCAAACAATGCATCCTCGTGATCATTTAAGACATTATTAAAATATAAGAGATACACCTAGGAATAAGGGAGTCTAAGTGAATAATTGGGCCACATGAGTTCGTGTTAGTTTGCTAACTTATAATAACAATGATCTCGTTTTTAAGCTTGGTATGGGGAATGTGAAACTTGAGAATGATGAATATTCATGACAACCCAAACCCTAATGTAAGTCTTTGATTTCTTACTTATTTTTTTCTTTTAGTTTTCTTAGTGTTTAGTATTTAATAAAGGCCAAGGTGGGTTATCTATGATGAAAAATGTAAACCATGCTTTGAAATTAGTGCATTGCATGAGGACATTTCAATGGTCAAGTTTAGAGAATTTAATAAGTGTGAAAACACTTATCCTTTAACCACTTATTTGTAATAATAACAAGACCAAAATGTGTATTTTATGTCGTAAAAGTCGGAATTATGCGTGGTTTGTGTTTTTATTGTGTTTTAGGACCAAAAGATGCAAAAGGAAGAAAACATGGGCTATCACGGGCTTTTATCGAAGAAAAAGTCTAAAGACGGAAGTTTAATGAAGTCGAAGAACTCAAGTCTAATTATAGAAGAAAATTATAAGACAATTCAACTAATATCGACTAATCCCGAGACGACGTCGAGAAAGACAAAGATGAGTCGAGTCGAGAAGAAGGAAATTAGATAGCTTAAGCATGTAATCTTCCCACCTCCTATAAATACCCTCCTAATATGTCATTAGGAGGTGGTGAGTAGTTAGGTGTTTTAGTTTTTAATAGTTGTAGTTTAATTTTCAAGTGTGTTTTATTTTTCTCTCTAGTTTTTCTTTAAAACTTGTTAATCTTTCCATTAATCTTGTAATCCTTTTACATTCATCTTTAATCAATCAATCTTATTTTCTTAATTCTCATTCTACCTTTCTTAATCTTTTACTTAATCTTGATAATCATGTAGTTTTATCTTATTCTTGTTGATGGTTTGATTGTTTTAGCTTATTTGGTTGTGCTTATTAAATTGGTTATCTTAAAAAGTTTTTATAAAAGTGCTTATTTTTCTTAATCCTTATGCTTAATAGTTTTTAGAAATAAGTTGTGTTTAATAACTTTAAGTTTTTATAGAAAAGTGCTTTTTGATTTCTAGCTTATTTAGAGTTTTAAAAGTTTTTCAATTCTAGCTTATTTACTTTTTCTTAAAATCCTTTTGGTTAAGTTTTTGGTAAATATGCTTATTGACTTTTGGCTTAATTTTGCTTATTGCTAAGTTTGAGTAAGTTCGGATTATTTTCATAACCCTAGTATTCAGGATAAGCCACTTCAGAGTATTCGGGATAAGCCTCCATTGTCATTTTTCCGGATAGCACTCATCTTATTATTCCGGATATGTACCCTCATCAGTATTCCGAATAGCCACCATTCAATTTATTCCGGATAGATCCCTTTTCATCATTCAGGATAAACCCTTAGCATTTTATTCCGGATAAGCTCCTTCACCTTATTCCGGATAAGAAACCCAACCAGTATTGCAGATAAGAGTTTTGTTATGTTTTTCCGGATAAGCACACCAAGTACTTTATTCCGGATAGCTGCAGATTTTAGATAAGGAAGACCAAGCCAGGATTCCGGATAAGCGTCTAAGGTTATTCCGGATAAGCTTCTTGACAAGAATTCTCCGGATAGTTCAATTTATTCCGGATAGTTATTCCGGATAGTATTCAGGCCAAAAGATTCCGGATAAGCTCCCAAGTTTATTCCGGATAAGCATCATAACCCGATTCCGGATAAGGAGTCATTCTCTTATTCCGGATAAGCTGCTTTTTATTTTCCCGGATTAGCCTCAGTTCTGCATTCCGGACAAGAATCCGGATAGGATTCCGGATAAGGGTTTGTTTTTACAATTCTTGAATTTTACTTTTCCCGACTTTTTACTTAGCTTTATTCTAACTTTTCTTATTCTAGTTTAAATATTTAAAGTTTACATTTTAATAAGTTTTAATCATTTATTTTTCAATTTTTAAAGTCTTTATTTTTAGTTTTAAATTTTAAAGCTTTCATCTTTATTTACTCAACGACATTTTCATTTTTTTAAAATAGATAACCAAACCTTTTTATTTTCCACCAAGAACAATTGAGTCGCACTTTCTTCCAATAATCAATTTGAAAAGATCGGACGATAACTCTTTCATAACTAAGTGAAAACCTAGTTATTAACTACTCTCAACTGGAGTTATCTCAATTGGCTATGTGAAGTCAAAGGATAACATCGCGGATCCGCTTACGAAAGGCTTAAGCAGAGAGTTAGTTAGTAAGTCGTCTAAAGGAATGGGACTAAAGCCCTTAAAGGAATGAGTTTCTATGAAGGAAAACCTAACCCAGTTGACTGGAGATCCCAAGATCTGGGTTCAATAGGACAACCTAATCATAGAAATGTGGGAGAAGTCACGTCAATGTGGGGGAGTTACTTAATACAGTAACTTTCCTAGTCCATTCCTAGAACAATATGACATGTTGAGAGGTTAAACATATGGCTTAATGATTCAGGATGAAATCATAAAGCATAATGATTCAAGATGAAATCATAAAACATATGTTTTTAATGATTCAAGATGAAATCACCTATGTGAGAGAGAAGTGGGATCGCTTCGAAGGAAATTGTGGGGGCGTAATTTCTAAGAGCTCTTGCAGAACCAGGCGAGTGTTCATGACCATAACGAACACGACTATGAGGACTTGACAAGGTCAGGGAGAGTCTTGTGTGAGTATGTATTGTCGTCTACGTAAACAGAGGCTGAGTTCAAGGACATCGCGTCTACTCAGATCTAGGAGACCAAGTGCATCTCACAAGGGAAGGTTCAAAGGGTTACACCTACCTATCCTATGCAGGACTTAACCGCAGAAATTTTGCCGAAACTTTCGTGTGTTTTCGACCGATTCCCATTCATGTGGGGGATGGTTGGAAAATGTTTTGCAAAATATGGTTTTTGCAATACTTTGGACATAATTTTATATATGTATATCTTATATATATTCGTAGTACTTAGTAGCTTTGCGTTCTCCTCGAAGAGAGCTTCGCAACGAGCTAAAGTATGTCCAATATGGAGTTAATATGAGTGAGATATCGTTTCTTAAAGTGAGTCACGTGAAACACAATATTTGGAAAAATATTTGTCCCACATCGCTTGAAACATGAAGTGAAAACATGTTTATAAGTAAATCCTAGTTTCTACCCTACAATATTCATTTGTGGGTTTTTACTCCCACGCCTACGCGCGCGCGCGGGGTGGGGGGGGGGGGGTGCAGAAAGTGGGATTTCTAGGCCAAAAACGGGTTCGAAGCTACTGAACTTGTGCACGAGCGCGCGACCTGCGGACACGAATGCAACTCCAAAATCTGCTTGGGTGCGGGCAAATTCGGTATATTTTTTGCTGCTCATTCGAATTTTTCCTTCCAGATTTTTCTAATCTATTTTAGGAATAGATACAAACTTATTAATTAAGTATACAGAAATCTGTTTTGTGTATTAAAAGATTTGCGAATCTGTGTTAGTAATAACAAATTTTCATGTCAGTTTAATTTAGGAGCAAATATTATGTCTTGGTGACCAAGACATATAATGCCTATAAATTAACCTTGAATTTCATTCATTCAAGACATCCAAAAACGCAGATTTTCTGCATCAAAATTCCAGCAATCTTTTTCAATCAGAAACACACACTGTATTCGTGATCTTTCAGGCAAGTAAGTCGAGTCCGGCTGTACAACAGCTTTGGACGTTGTACCCTGGGAAACAGACGGTGAATCTGTTTTAAGGGAAGCGTGTTAAACACGTGTCTCGTCTTATTTTAATTTTACTGCTTTTGTTATTACTGTTACTTATTTTATGTTTTCTTAATTTCTGTCAATTTTATTTGTAATTCGATTTTATATAATAAAAGTGTACACCGTTTCCTACACTCTTTTCATGGAAAATTGGTTCCATGATTCCGGTGAATTGGCTTCATCATCTTAGAGCCATGTGTTTGTTGTTTGGCTTTGCCTTTGTGGCTTAATATATCTTTTCTTCTCCCAAAAAATACTACTACTACTGCTCGTAGCACACAAGCCATGCATAATCTAATCAAAATGCGAGTAAAAAACAAGAAGTCGAGCTGGAGCCGGATGTATTGTTTATATACTTTAAGTCGATTAATTAAAAAAAGAAGCGTTTTGCACGTACGTACTTCATTAGCATCTCTTGAATCACAGTTTCATACTTCTTTTGTTCTTTATCCAACTATTCATTGGAATGACCTTACACATAGACTCTTCAGACTAAAATTTGGTTATAATTCACCAGACATATTCACCTACAAACTTTACAAGTTGACTAAGAAAATAAGGAGGCAAATAGTTTTTCCTCTAAACGATCCCACCAAAACATTCTATGTTTTGGCTCCAAACTTTCCCACCGAAACATTCTACTCGTTCGTTTAACATCGCATATACGCTCATCCTTTTGACGTCTCATCATGTATATCAATATCAAATCGACTTACTCGTTCAACGCTCATCATGTACATCAATATTGCATACACTTAATCATTTAACGTCTCATCATGTATATTAATGTTACATCGACTACTTCATTTAAAGGCTTTTCATGTACTAGGGACGAAACTAGGGCTAAATATCATCGGGTGTACATAAAACTTTAAACCGTAATACTAGAGATTTTTATGAACCGGGTGCATTTAACATAAGTTTTAGAAAAATTCATGGTGTTCCTGGGCACCCGTAGGAACCCCCTAGTTCTGTCCATGTTGTGTACTATCAAACGCATGTTGTTAATCAGTTTATATGAACATAGCCACCACAAATAAATATACAAATAACTTGGTTGTAGCGACGATGATTGGGATGGTGGTAGCGACGGTGGCCTTGAAATGTAATAATTAACGAGGATCGTTAAATATTTGACGAAAATACACAAATTGGCTAAAAAATAAGTTTTGCGCCGTGTTATGCATGAAAAAATGTGATACCTAAATTAGAAATGACCCTTAATTTTAATATGTAGTACACTTTTTTGACATTTATCCTTTATGGAGAACTTGAACTTAAGACCATTTGATTAGGAGATTCTTACATAACATAAAACATCATTATAACCTAAGTTGTTTGATATAGTCTCGCATACTTTCTTTAGGACACACGCATACACTCATTCACTCATACATACAACCGCGCCAGGTTATGTCTGTTACGTAGGGGTTGAAAGATCAGTTGCCATTAGTATTGTATGTAAGTGGTTGTAGGGGAAATTGTATATATATACTCAGTCAATTGATAAGCCATTGTAGTGGCTAAGCGGTAAAGTAGTCGAGATATACCTTTTGCACATTTGTGTTGTGAACATTAGCAAGGCGTTTGTGAGCATGTTTTAATTAAATTATAATGTATTTTAGGGAGTGTATGTTTTTTTTGTAATAGAAAGTCATTTGTAGGTCGTCCAAGATAGACAATTGATGTGGGAAGAAAAAATAAGGGACGTTGGGGGTCATCCGTTTGATATCTCATCATGTAGATTAATATCTCATCTGTGTGTTTCGCTCAATGGAATACAATCGACTCAGCGTCTAAAAAAGTCAAATACTACGAACCAAGAAGGGGGGGGGGGGGTGGTAAAAAACCCACATTTGTGTACACTAAATTTCCTTTGAGACCTTTTTTTCTTTGTTATTTTCTTTGTCCAAATGTATTAGAAGATAAAAAGAGAGATTCACTTAATTTATAGCCTAGTTTTTGTGAAAAAAGATTTCCATTTTTACTTTGCTACAACAACAAATAGATAATAACTTGACTTAAATCAAACAAAAGAAGCTTGTGTCCAAATTAAAACGGGCTTAACTTAACTACAAATCCTATAATTGTTCTAGCCAAGTGGCTACAAAACAAAAAAAAACTAGAAGTAACTTGTAGACTCACATAATAAATCGTAGACTTACACAATAAATCATGAACCCACATAATAAAAAATAATCATGGACTCAAAATCCAACAAAAGCGACAGAACTACCAATCATATGTGGGGTAAAAATTTCGCACTTTTCCTTCAAAGTCTTTCAAACACTTTTTGAAACCCTATTCGTTCGATACAAAAAAACTTGAAACACTCGCATGCAATTTGTTACTGTACCAGTTGCAAAAGAATAACTTCGAGATTTAAAGGAAATGATAAGTTATACTAATAAAGATATATGAAATATTCATTATTTTAAAAATATTGTGCGAAAACAAAAGGCAATGACAAAACAAGTATAAAAACGATCTACCTTATCAAGAGAATGGTATACTTGTCTTATAATATAAAATATGGTATATCGTAAAATAATAACTTTGACTGGGTATATATGCAATTGACTGAGTGGAGAGATATACAATACTCAATCCCTATTGAGGCAAACCGTACCGCCTTTTTCTTGACTTGCAATCTTTGTGTGCGCATTTACAAAACTGCTACACCCCCCCCATTATCTTTATAATATGGAGTAGTCCTTTTGAACAGTATTACTATATGATATCCTGTTTATAATCTAAATTGTCAGTTATACCACCTGTGAGTATCCTGTGTATAGGAAGATTAGTAGAAGTTTTTGTAGGATTGTTGCCTTATAAAACATAGCCATATCTCTATCATCATTAGTATTTTTTAGTTGTCCAAGTTATCATGCGTAGTGTTCAAGATTTAATACATACGGAGTTATCAAAGTCATACTATAAACACCTCATTATTAAAAGATACAAATATTCATGCAATATGTACAATTAACCAATGCACAAACACATACTTATTGACTGATCAACATATTCTTTAAACGCACCTGAAATAAGAAGTGCATGGTTTCAAATAAACAACACTAGTATATGCTCATACATTTAGTATTAAAACCAAATCGAACCAACGGGTTCAACCAGGAACATGAGTGGCCACCAGTACTATGGGTGAGCATCAGGACGAAACCGACCCGTCCCGACCCGATCCCGACTCATTTTGAAACCGAAATCATGGAAAACTCAAACCGAATCATGACCCGATTTAATCCCGAGTCTCGAAACCGAACCTAGTTAGACCCGCGTTACTCTCGATTTTGTGTGGTTTTCTTTGTGCGATCCCGATTTAATCCCGATTCACGACCCGAACCGATTCCCGACATCAGGGAAAACCCATCCCGAATCCCGACCCGAATTTGGTCGGTTTGTGTCGTTCGCTTTAGGTTTCGGTCGGTTTGTGTCGGTCGGTTTCGGTTTCAATCGTTTTGTGTCGGTTTTTGGTCGGTTTTGCTCACCCTAACCAGTACCGGTATTCGAGAACATGATTGGTCGTCAGATAGATTGGTTTTGGCGATGTTCATGCTTTTAAAAATGTTCATATCTTGTGACGATGATGATGATAGACGTTATTACCAGTATTCAGTAGCGTTGATACTCATGGTACTGATGGTGGTCGTGAACATTTTAAGACTGATGGTGTTAATTATGGTGATACGAATAGCTAACTATTTAAAGTTAAGTATCTGATGCTTCTACTGATAGTTCTACAAAGAAGAGATATTTCCAATCATATGCATCCCAGGATGATATAATGGTTGTTGGAGATGGAAAAAGTTTAATGTAAACCTTCTTTTTAGCATATACCAAATTAACCAATCACAACCACTCATTTTTTTCATCTAACATAATAACTATTTTTAAAAAATTAAATATCACAAACCGTTAATTGTTATGCAAAACGAAACATACCATCGTGACGAGAATTAAATCATCTTTCTAACGAGGGGCACATGTATGTACTTTCGACGGATTTTTTTTCTGAGAAAATCATATATGATTCGTATCACGAATCATATATGATTTTGGAAATCATATATGATCCGTGATATGAATCATATATGATTTTCTTAGAAAAATCCATCGAATGTATATACATGTGCCCTCATTAGAAAGATGATTTAATTCTTGTTGTAATGGTGTATTTTTGTCACTAGACGGTTTACCGTTTGTGAGATATTTAATTTTTAAGAAAAAGGTAGAAGGTTTGTTTGGATTAATGTGATTGGTTGATGTGGTATATGCTTGAAAGAGGATCTATATTAATCTCAACTCTGTTGGAGATAGAAAATGCATATTTTGTATTTTGTAAAGAATTTTGTCGAAAAACAATAACTTGAACGCGATCTCTATTTTTCTTGTTTTCAAAGAATGTCTGAAAAACAAGGGTATTTCCCACCAAATAGGTGCCTGTTGCCGATATGTAATTTAAACTAGGGTAAAGTGAAGAAAACGTCCCTAAACTTTCCGAAATATGCAAATATGCCCTGAGTCCAAACTACAAGCATTTTTGCCCCTAAACTTTCATTTCGCCTACAAATATGACCCTGAGACGACATTTTTTTACTTTTACTAACGTTCTGCCGCTAACTCCCACACGTGCCTCGCACGTGAGGGTGTATTAGTCTTTTCCCGTTCCATCCCATCTCCCCACCTTTTAGCATATGCAAAATTCGTCCTCGAATACGTTTCCCATCCGAAAATTTCACTGTAGCTTCCCAAAGCCCACCTTTGTTCTAGCAAAAAACGTCCCTGAAACATTATTATACCTTTCGGCCACGTCATTATTACACTAACATGTTTTCTTTCTGGGACGTTTTTTGCACGAAGGTGAACTTTCCATCTTCTTCATCACGACACTATATTAACTTCAAACACACACATACACACACACATAAACACAAAACTTTCCATCTTCTTCATAAAAAATGGCTCGAATTGATGAACTAGTTGGTATGTATGGGTCATTTTACCTTGGTGAGATGATGGTATCCGCGTACCAAACAGAGATTGACGAGAACATATGGCAGGCAAGAGAGTTGATGAATAACTCTCAACGCCTGACCGAATGGGTCATGCGTAGGGGGAGTTGATGCTCGAGCTCCAAAATGGCAATCTTTCTAGATGTGCTACGACAAATCTCACAAAGCTCAAGGCACTCCAAGCTGTCGACATGCGCAAGGCAAGGATGTTGATGAAAATGGTGACCCATATTCACAGCAAGGTTATTGACAAGATTTACTTTTCAGTGAGGCAGAGGGCGTGTGAACTGCTTGGATCATGAAGGGTTGATGTTTTGGGTTGTCGATATAGAGTAGGCAGTGACTAGTATTTTTGGTTGGTTGATGATAACGGAATGTAAATTACTATGTTTTAATTTTAATTAAGGTTTTATGTTTGTAGTTTGAATGTTTAATTAACGTGTTTTCTCTTTGATTGTCAATTGTTATTCGGTGTGATGTTTTAATTTGAACTCTAACCAGCAACGAAAAAGGCCTAAGGTTAATATATTCACAACAAAAAATCCCAAGGGCACTAACGATAACAGAAATAAGCAGTAACAAAAAATCTTTTGTGAACAAGCAGCGCATAAGTTACGCGTTCTTTGTTTGGATTCATATCATTAAGCATATTATAATCTTTAATCCGATTTTTAACATTATGAGTTCCTAGGCGATATCTAGTTACAAATTAGTCGGAATGTTCATATTGGTACCCTAGTCATATGCACTATCCCAAACACGCCTTGCATTAATTCCATGGTTTCACTCCTTGTAACAGCCATCATCAGTTTCATGGTTTCCCACATAGTTGGTTCTCTAAGACCAAGTACGCAATTCGTGATCTTAAAATCTTGATACTCGTATAACTTTCTAGGAGCTCTACACCAAGCACAACAAACCTTTTTATGTGGCCTTTATTTCCGGCCACATTATCAACAAAAGCAGACCCCCCACATTAAACCTGTTTCTAGACCTACTCCAATCATTCACAGACTCGCCCTCTCTAATGACTATACCAGTAGGCCTTCGTATAATACCAACTTTCGAGTTACAACTTGAATCCTCTTCAACCATGATCCCTTTACCCTTTTCTGAAGCTCTCTTATTCTTCAACAATAAAGTATGAGGCTCGGTCTCACTGGCACTCTCTTCACCCTTTAAAGCCGCTCTCTTCAATTTCATCCCTTTACCCTTTACAGTCGCTCTCTTTGATCTTTTTTTGTTTACCACCTTTATGGTTGCCATTGTTCCTCTTCCTTTTTTGAAAAAGGTTGTTAATAAGTGTGAAAACACTTATCCTTTTACCACTTATTTCCAATAATAACAAGACCAAGACGTGTATTTTATGTCGTAAAAGTCGGAATTATGCGTGGTTTGTGTTTTTATTGTGTTTTAGGATAAAATATGAAAAAGGAAGAAAACACGGGCTATCACGGGCTTTTATCGAAGAAAAAGACAAACGACAAAGTCAAAAGATCAAAAGTACAAGAAGAACGGAAGTCAAAGGCCTATTCTGAAGATTTATCGAAGAAAAAGTCTAAAGACAGAAGTTTAACAAAGTCGAAGAAACAAGTCTACTAAAAGAAGAAAATTATAAGACAAGTTCAATTTATATCGACAAATTCCGAGACGACGTCGAGAAAGACAAAGAATTTAAATCGATTCGAGACGAGAAGAAAGAAAGAAGGAAGCATAAACACTTAGCCTCCCCACCTCCTATATATACCCTCCTAATGTGTCATTAGGAGGGTGTTAGTTAGTGTTAGCTCGTTCATTTTTCTTTTGTAGTTTTAATTTTTAGAGAGAGAAAGTGTTAACTTTCTCTCACTAGAATTTCATCTTTTCTTTCTTTCATGTTCAAGCTTTAATTTAATCTTGTATTTTGGAATCATTAATCTACAAGTTCAAGTTAAAGCTTTTCATCTTTAATCTTCTTCTAACTTTCTTGATTTTGATTTATCTTTGATTCGAAATAGTTATGCATCTTGTTTAATCTTGATGTTTGATTGATTAAAAATTTTATCTCTTTATTCCTATCTATGTTTTTATACGATTTAAGCTTTAAGCTTGTTATGCTTTTTGGCTTATTTCGTATCTAGCTTATTGTCTTTTAAGTTTTCTTAAAAGTTTAGGCTTTTTAGAGTTTGATTCATAAAGTTTGCTTATTTCGTGTCTTAAAAGTTTTTAAATTTATGCTTGTTTTCATTTGGTTAAGATTTGAATAAGTGCTTATTCGTCTTTGCTTATTTGTGATTATTCATTTTTGCTTGTTGCTTTTTGAATACCATCGAACCTGTATTAAGTACCCAGTCCGATTGAGTAAGTGTGATGGCATAAACCCCTAGGGTCTCTACTTGCGATCCATTACTTCGATCACCAAGTACGATCGTCCACTGCGATCACACTCTACGATCTATACTGCGATCCACTTGTTGCGATCGTGCGTACGATCAAAGACTGCGATCCAGGGTGCGATTGGCTGTCATGATCCAAGCCACGATCATTGGTTACGATCGTGAGTACGATCGGGGAGTACGATCAAAGAGTACGATGGTCACTGTGATCCACTAGTTGCGATCGTGGGTACGATCCAAACTTAAGCTCACTTGGCTGCTATCGCTCGTTTCGATCTGTGGCCACGATCTGGGTTACGATCCAAGTGTGATCTGACCCCAGTTTTAGACTTTATTTCTTGTTTTATTTTAAGTTTCAAATTTAACTCTTCCCGCATTTTTACTTAGTATTATTTTAAAACGCGTTTTGTCTTAGTTTAATCATAGAGTCTTAACATTTATTTTTATTCGAGGTTTAACTTTTTGTTGAGTTTAATCAAAAATTGTCTTTTATCATTTTATTCAAAATTACTTTTAAATTAGTTTTTAATTACTTTAATCCTTTTTCTATTTTGTTTAAGTCTCTTATCCTAGTTTGTTTAACTTGTCATTTTAATAGAAATAGCTAATCTCAAGCTCCCCCTTTTAGTGACCAGTTACAATTATTCCACCATTAGCCGTGATCAATTCGATAAGATACCGAGAATGATATCGAGTACACAAACACATCGCTAAAACCATGTATTAAATGGCGCCGCTGCCGGCTCTTTTCGTAAAGATTAACGGTTTTTAGTGTGAAAAATTGGATTTTGGGATCCGTTCTTTTAGGAACGTTATTTTCAAACACAAAAACTTTCAAAAAAAAATCCTAAAAATATAAAATTTTCAAAATTCCAAAAAGAATAAAAAAGATTAAAAACCAAAAATATTTATTCCATTTTAGTGTATGCGTACTCGATCTACGTCTTATTCTGAGCCCGAGACTCTTAGAGACATAGATATGGCCGGTGTGCATAACAATAATAACAACCTACCCCACCCCAACGTGAATAATAATAACAACAATGGCCCACAACCCGACTTACGCACAATGGAGGAGCTTTGTCAGCCAACGATGAACGGACGCGGAGGACCGATTGTGCTGATGCAAATCACGGCTCCTGAGTTTTCGTTGAAGTATCACATGATTCAGAAAGTTCAAAACGCTTGTCCTTTTCGCGGATTACTGGATGATGATGCCAACAAATACCTCGACAAATTCATTACCGTCACTCAAAGCATGAAACTGCCCGGTGCTTCCATGGATTTTCTTCGCCTTCACCTCTTCCACACACTTTATCCCACCATGCCAAAAAATGGTTTGATCGTCTTCCCAAAAACTCAATTCATACATGGAATGACATGACTCAAAAAAATTTGTCGCGCTACTTTCCACCATCCATGGTCACTAGTCTTCACAACCAAATCAGTGGTTTCACTCAAGAATATGATGAATCGCTTTTTGATGCTTGGGAATGATATAATGTCTTGATCGACCGATGTCCAAACCATAACATGCTCCCCGTTACTTTGATTGATACTTTCTACAATGGTTTAACTTTTCGTGATCGTGATACAATTAATGCTGCCGTCGGTGGTACATTCATGAAGAGAAGACCTGAGAAGTGTAGAGAGCTTATAGAGAACATGACCACTCACTACAAAAATTGGGATTCATCCTCTTCTTCAAGAAATAACCCAAGGGCCAATGTTTCTTCTACTTAATCAACCCCAGATATGACCAAATTCACTCGCATGATGGCCGAAATGAACAAAAATATTCTACTCATAGCTACGAATCAACAACAACAAGCTAAAGCTGTAGCAACTTCTTGTGAGATTTGCGGGGGTTCTCATTCATACACCGATTTTCCTTCGACTCATGACAATCCGGAAAATGTGTATGCCGCTAACGGTAACTTTTCTACGGGAGACTATCAAGCTCGTCCTCAAGGTGACCGCAATTTGCTAAGTTATCGTTCAAACAACTTCCTTTCACCACCCGGTTTTCCTCCTCAAAACCAAAACAATTTAAACCGCAACAATCAAAACCAAACTCATGCTCCATTCAATATCAAACCTAAAGAAACCCATATCCACCTCAAAGAAATAATCAAGTTTACCAACAACCCGCTTATCAACCACCTGCCTACCATGCTCCTCCTTCCAACCAACCCACCGCATTTAATCACGAGGTTGAAACTTATACGAGGACTAATGACGCGCTGGTGCAGAATCTTCAGCGTCAAATTATCAACTTAAAAGGAGATATGACGAAACAAGGGAATGATCTTCGAGCCGATATGAGAAACTCTTTAAGCAGGCAAACAAATGACTTAAGGGATATGATGGCTAGTTTCTTCCCAAGTAATCAAACCTCTGGTTCGGGTTCTCTTCCGAGTAACAACGTTGCTAACCCAAGAGGGGAGATGAAAGCAATCACCACCCGAAGTGACAAAGGTTTAAAGGAACCCGAGATTCCTACACCTACACCAGTGATTGTGACAAAGGAGAACGAGTCCCCTTCACCGATTCCTCCACCTTCTATTTCTACCCTTCCACCACCCAAGGGTGTGAGTGAGAATTCCATTCCAAAGCCTTCATCTCAACCCGATATACCTTATCCCTCAAGGTTGAGGAAAGAGAAGTTGAAGAACAAGGATGATATTCAGGTTTCGAACTTTCTTAAAATGTTTAAACAATTGAATTTCAACATCTCCTTTGCTGAAGCTCTCGCTCACATGCCGAAATATGCTAAAATGTTTAAAGATCTTCTCAGTGAAAAAGAAAAGCTTCTTGATATCACTCAGACCCAACTTAATGAGAATTGCTCCGCAGTGCTCTTAAGGAAATTACCAACCAAACTTGGTGATCCGGGTCGTTTTCTCATTCCTTGCAACTTCCCTGGGGTAGAGAATTGTATGGCCCTAGCCGATCTAGGTGCTAGTATAAACTTAATGCCATTAAGTGTTTAGAAACAATTATCTCTACCCGAGCTAGTCCCCACACGAATGACATTGGAATTAGCTAACCGTACGGTTGCTTATCCCATGGGGATAGTCGAAGATGTCTTCGTCGGTGTCGAAAAATTCACCTTTCCGGCGGATTTTGTTGTCGTTGACTACGAGATGGATCCCCGTGTTCCATTAATCATTGGACGTCCATTCTTGAGGACCGGTCGCACTCTCATTGATGTAGCCGCGAGCGAATTAATCATGAGAGTTGGTGACGATAAAATCGTCTTCAACATGGGTAAACTTTCTAACCAACCTTATGAAAACGAGAGCGTTAATTTCATTCATGTTCTTGATGAGGCTTGTGAAGAGCATTTCAAAGACGCTTGGTTCTTCTTCTCTACCCATTGTTGAGACCGTTCCTCCATTGCTCCCTCACTAACTCCATTTGGAGAAAGTGATTTCCTTTTGAAAGAATTTGAAGCAACTTTAGGGGATGTGGACTTAAAGTATGACGATTCTCCCTCCGATTGGGATGAAGACACTCGTACCATTGAGAAACTTCTCAATGAGGACCATATTTCTCCATCGTCTCCTAAGGATATCTCTATCGATGATCCAAATTTGACTACACCCTCCATGAAACTCCTCCGGATTTAGAGCTTAAGGAATTACCGTCTCATATCGAATACGTTTTCCTTGAAGACAATAAGAAGTTACCCGTCATCATCGCAAAGGACTTGAAAGAAGAAGAAACATCTCGACTTATCGACGTGCTGAAGAATCATAAGAAAGCAATTGCTTGGAAAATTTCTGATATCCGCGGAATTGATCCGAACTTTTGTACTCATAAAATTCTCATGGAAGATGACTTTAAACCTGCAATCCAAAGCCACAGAAGGGTTAATCCTAAAATTCATGATGTCATCAAGAAAGAAGTTATCAATCTTCTAGATGCCGGAACGATTTACCCTATTTCGGATTCGCCATGGGTTAGTCTCGTCCACTGTGTGCCTAAGAAAGGCGGAATAACCGTTGTTCCCAATGAAAACAACGATTTGATTCCTACTCGACTTGTCACGGGTTGGCGAGTTTGCATAGACTATCGCAAGCTCAATGATGCTACTCATAAAGATCATTTTCCTCTTCCTTTATGGATAAAATGCTCGAGCGTTTAGCGGGTAATAATTATTATTGCTTCTTAGACGGTTTCTTCGGGCATTTTCAAATTCCTATCGATCCTAAAGACCAAGAGAAAACCACATTCACTTGTCCTTATGGAACATTTGATTACAAAAGAATGCCTTTCGGCTTATGCAATGCTCCCGGGACTTTCCAAAGGTGTATGATGGCTATCTTTCATGACATGGTTGAAGAAACTATGGAAGTCTTCATGGATGATTTCTCGGTCTATGGTGATTCTTTCTCTACTTGCCTTGCCAATTTAGAACGTATGCTCAAACGATGTGAAGACACTCGTCTCGTTCTTAATTGGGAAAAATGCCATTTCATGGTAGAAGAAGGTATTTTTCTTGGTCATAAAATCTCCAAAGCCGGTCTTGAAGTCGACCGTGCTAAAGTCAATGTTATTGCTAAATTACCTCCACCTTCAACCGTGAAGGGTGTGAGAAGTTTCCTTGGTCATGCGGGTTTCTATCGTCGATTCATTCAAGATTTTTCTAAAATCGCTTGCCCGATGACCCACCTTGTAACACCCCATTTTGATAATGGAAATGTCACATGCAATTATGGCGTGTCATCAAAGCATACAAGGAAAAATGTCTAATCATTACTTGACCATAAAAGGAAAATACCGGAATTAAACATGGGTAGTCCAAAAGTAAAGCTCATCACACACAAACATAGTATAATAAAGGAAAGGACTAAATAATGTCCAAAGCAAATGTATCATAAGAAAGGAAATGCATAAAGTAAAGAAGGCTAGACAGCTTCCAGTCCATATGCACGTACTCTTAGTGTCTACGAGCGTCCCTGAGTACCTACCGTTTTGGGAACATAGAAAAGGAAAACGGCTGAGCAAATACGCTCAGTGCACGGATGTATAATAAAGCATGAATAGGATAGGCATATAACATATAACAGCGGAAGAAAACTAAGTCCTGAGTAACCTGGTTAAGTCTTGGTAAAACTGGTTTATAATTTGAAAAGCTTTATGTTTATCTTGTAAAAACTGTTTATCACATTTTACCATTAGCCAATATAGGTCATGAAAATCCACCGTGCATGAATACCTGGAGGGGTGACCTCATCATGCAAATTAGAGGGGTTGCCTCTAATTTAATATACTGGTTTTTGGGTAGGAGGGATCAGCTCCTTGTGAAGGATGCAAGGCACACACCACATTCACCATAAAATCCTGACTGAAAACATGTAACTAGGATGCACCCATACGCCCCACATGATAAATATAATATAAATGGCCAAAAACTGAAGGGACACCACGAGCAATCACTCCGCCGTGGTGAAGTCATAACATCAGTGCCTCTAATGTTATGGTTATGGTACCTCCATAACTAGGTGAAACTGGTCATGCATGTATATGGCTATAGGTATTCTTAATTAAACATAAGCAAATCAAACACATAACTTATACTACGGGAAAACATTTGGCTGCATACGAGGAATCCTAATAAGGAAAGAATGTCCATACTGAAAGGACTGGAATCCGTACCTTATGTCCAGTGAACGAAGAAGATGAACTGAGAGGAATCCTACTTCCGTATCACTAGTGCTACATAAATACATACATGAATAAGTATCTCCTTACTAAATACGTAGCTGGTTTTATGTCATGCCTTAGCTTATTTTATATGTTCTTACCATGTTTTACTGTTTAAAGCCTTAAACTGTGTTTATCTTATATTCTGTTTAATCTGATTAAGAATTTCTGGTATTTCATGCATTATTATACTTACTGTGTAATAATAAGTAACTTTACAAAAATAGCAGGTTTCATTATTTTACTTACTGTGTAATAATAAGTAACTTTACAAAAATAGCAGGTTTCCTAAAATAGAAAGTTTCCAAAAATAGAAAGTTTCCAAAAATAGAAAGTTTCCAAAATAGAAAGTCTATAAAAATAGAATTACTGCTTAAAATAGATAAGTTTCTAAAAATAGAAAGTTTCCATAAATAGATCAGCTACCTTAATTAAATAAGTTTCCATAAATAGATTAGCTGCCTGAAATAAATAAGTTTCTAAAAATAGAAGGTTTCCATAAATAGATTAGCTGTCTTATTTAATTAAGTTTCTAAAAATAGCAAGTTTCCATAATTAGAAATAAGCTGGTTAAATAAGCTAAGTATATAAGCCTAAGTGTTTTTATGATTATTTTCTAAGTCATATGATATAATGTATAGTTTAATAATTATTTCATGTAATTAAATTAAACTATAGGTTAAAATATTTAATCAAAGTATAACATGTTTTTAATTAAATAAAGTTAAATACTTAGGTTAAAACATGTATTATTATTTATTAATAATATAACTTAAGTCATGTTAATTAATTAATTATAATCATGAGTTTTTAAATAATTAATTAATTATAAGTCTAGAATATAAAAATACTTAGGTTAATTAATTTCATAATTATTAATAATTAAAATAACCTAAGTCATGTTATTAAATTAATCATGTCATTTTATTAATTTAATTTTTAACATAAGATCATAAAAAAATAAAAACTAAACATACACCATGAACCGGATCTAGACTAAAAACCATGAACCGGACATGAAATCGACACCGTACCCCGAACCAAATCGGGGTACCCCTTGTCTTGATGCTGCCGTGGGACCCACACCAACCAACCGGGACCATATGGTCTCGGTGGTGGTCGGATGGCCAAACCGAAACCCCCCTTGGGTTCGGTGTAGGCTGCGGCCAAAACAAGCACCCCTTAAAACATTACTTTTGATTTTATTAAATCCCAATTCATGTTATATCCGTAATTTTAATTAGGTTTTTATAAAAAACATAACATGTTCTTGATTAATAAAAGATCAAATCAAAAGAAAAAGGTTTAAAAAGGATTTACCGAATACGTGGATCAAAAGGACGAAGAACAAACACGATCATCAACTAGAATTCCTAGATCCAAGATCAACAAACACCCCCTTGTGGTGTTTTGTAGGTGGCGGCCAAAAAGAAGAAGAGAGGAGAGTTTTTAGGTTTTTGCTAAAATCTTCTGTAAAGTGATTTTTAGTAGTGTAAAAATCCCTTAACCCCCTTTAGTAAAAATTACAAATGGGCTTGGACCATTTGCTCCTTGTAGCCGCGGGTAGGGGGCCCCACATGGGGTACCCGTACCTTTTTCCGTGTCTCGATGTTAAGTTATTCGTTCGTGATTATTTGTGTTCGCGTTTTAAGTGTTCTCGTTACGTAATTATCGTGATCTAATATATTTATTTAGGCTCGTAATAAATATATATACGTCATTAATAATAGTTCGTGTTTTAATTACGTTCATGATTTCATGATCGCATGTTCATGATTAATTATGGTCAAATAATTATTACGTGCTCGTGCGTAGTAAATAATTATCGTGTTCTAACACGTACGTAATACATAAAATCCTAACACGTAATCGTAATCATGCTATATTAGGAAAGTTTTAATCTAGTACGTACGATCTTAAGGGTACTGTTCATGGTAAAAGTATGCGGGTTTTACAACTCTTCCCCCTAAAAAGAATAATTCGTCCCCGAATTATAGATAAAGTAAACTGGAAAAGAAGAACATACCCAAATTCAAAATATGAAATGAGGGTAAGAAGCCCGGATAGACTCCTCTGTTTCCCAAGTGGCTTCCCGCTCAGTATGATCCCTCCATAGGATTTTGACGAATGGAATCGTCTTCTTCCTCATGACTCGTTCTTGTCTGTCAAGAACTCGTTCGGGTTCTTCTATAAAGGTGAGATCTTCACGTATCTGTTCCAGTGGATACTGAACCATGTGAAGGGGATGATACTGGTACCCTCTGAGTAAGGACACATGAAACACATTGTGCACATGCGAAAGCTGCGGAGGTAACGCCAATCGGTAAGATACTTCACCGACTCGTTCAACGATATCAAACGGTCCGATGAAACGAGGACTGAGCTTCCCTTTAATCCCGAAGCGTCTAACACCACGTGCCGGCGAAACCTTAAGGAAGACGTGATCTCCTACGTTAAAATGTATGTCCCTACGATGCTTATCGGCGTAACTTTTCTGACGTGACCGTGCCTCCTGAATTTTCTGCGTAGCTACTACGACCTTCTCATTGGTCATCTCTATGATTTCTGGTCCTTTGAGTGTTCACTCACCAACCTGATCCCAACAGATTGGGGTGCGACACTTTCTGCCATACAACATCTCAAAAGGAGCACATTTGATACTTGCGTGCCAACTGTTGTTGTATGCAAACTCCACCAAACAGATGTAATCGTCCCAATCACCCGTCCATTCCAATGCACATGACCTCAATATATCTTCCAATGTCTGAATGGTTCGCTCCGACTGTCCGTCCGTTTGAGGATGAAAAGCCGTGCTAAGCTTAAGTTGTGTACCCCAAGCTTTCTGCAGACTTTTCCAAAAGCGCTAAGTGAATCGAGGATCTCTGTCTGAGACGATGGTGGATGGTGCACCGTGGAGTCTCATGATCTCTCTTCTGTATGTATCTGCGAGTTTACTTACCAGATCTTCCTTGCGGATCGGTAAGAAATGAGCTGATTTGGTAAGTCGATCTACGATAACCCAAATTGCATCGTGCTTCCTCTTTGTAGGCGGAAGACCAGTAACAAAATCCATGGTGATTTTGTCCCACTTCCACTCTGGAATATCTAACGGTTGAAGGAGACCACCAGATCGCTGATGCTCGATCTTAACCTGCTGGCAGGTAAGACATTTGGAGACGTAAGTGGCCACATCCTGTTTCATACCACTCCACCAAAAGTACTGCTTGATGTCATGGTACATCTTAGTCGAACCAGGATGTATAGAGAATGGGGAGCTATGAGCTTCAGCTAACAAAGCTTCCCGGAGTTCTTGGTCATCAGGAACACAAAGTCTCGTGCCCTGCCATACGATACCATCTGCATCTACTCTGAATTCCGTCTGCTTCTCCAAATTCTGTACTATCGCCCAGATTTCTCCGTCATCCTTCCTAGCTTCCTTGATCTTAGAGAGTAACTCGGGTTCTACTCTAAGATTAGCCCAGTAACCGTGCTGTCCACGTACCATGATCTCGATGTCTAGTCGCTCCAAGTCTCTGATGATTTCCTCTTCGATTTTAATGCCGTTGATCATTCCGGACTTCCTGCTAAGAGCATCTGCTACTACATTTGCCTTTCCGGGATGATACTGTAGAATAATGTCATAATCCTTCAACAGCTCTAACCATCTCCCCTGCCTCATGTTCAATTCACGCTGAGTGAAGATATACTTCAAGCTCTTGTGGTCCGTGAAAATGTCACATGATTCTCCATATAAGTAGTGCCTCCATATCTTCAATGCAAACACGACTGCAGCAAGTTCTAGGTCGTGCGTGGGGTAATTTTCTTCATAAGGCTTAAGCTGCCGTGAAGCGTACGCGATCACTTTCCCATGTTGCATGAGAACACAGCCAAGTCCCTTCCCCGATGCATCGTTGTAGATTTGAAATCCACCCGTACCAGATGGTAGAGTAAGAATAGGTGCAGATACTAGCTTCTGCTTCAGGTCTTCAAAGCTCTTCTCTCGATCTTCAGTCCAGACGAATTTCTCCCCTTTACGCATCAGTTTGGTCAATGGTAGTGCTAGGCGGGAAAAGTTCTCCACGAACCTACGGTAATAGCCAGCAAGCCTAAGAAACTGCGGACTTCCGTCACTGATGTCGGCCTTGGCCACTTAGTAATGGCCTCAACCTTCGCTGGATCCATAGTGATTCCTTCTGTTGATACAATGTGACCTAAGAATGCCACCTTGTCTAACCAGAACTCACACTTGGAGAATTTAGCATACAACTGCTTCTGGCGAAGAATCTGTAGTACTGTACGAAGATGGTCTTTGTGTTCCTCCTTGGACTTTGAGAAAATCAGGATGTCATCGATGAAGACAATGACGAACTTGTCCAGAAATTCATGGAAGATTCTGTTCATCAAATCCATGAGCACTGCTGGAGCATTTGTCAGGCCAAATGGCATAACTACATACTCGTAGTGGCCATAACGGGTACGAAAGGCAGTCTTAGCGATGTCCTGCCCCTTGACCCGTAGCTGATGATAGCCTGACCTAAGATCAATCTTGGAGAAGTGTTTGGCCCCTTGGAGTTGGTCAAACAGATCGTCAATGCGTGGCAGTGGATATCTATTCCGAATGGTAATCTTGTTGAGCTCACGATAGTCTATACAAAGACGCATACTGCCGTCCTTCTTCTTAACAAACAAGACCGGTGCACCCCATGGAGATGCGCTCGGCCGAATGAAACCTCGTTCAAGAAGTTCTTGCAGTTGATCCTTCAGCTCCTTCAGCTCTATGAGAGCCATGCGATAAGGAGCTTTGGAGATTGGTTCAGCTCCTGGAATAAGCTCGATACTGAATTCCACTTCTCGTACAGGTGGTATGCCCGGAAGTTCTGCTGGAAAAACATCTTAGAATTCTGACACTATAGGTTGATCCTGAATTGATGGGGATTCAGCATCCATGTCGTGGACCATAGCTAGATAACCCTCGCAGCCATGTGACAGTAGTGCACGCGCTTGCAGGGTAGATATGACTTGTACAGACCGTCCGGGTATAAACCCGTTATGAATGTACGCTGGTGCATTAACATCACCGAATATAACTCGATATGAATGGAAATCTATGGCAGCATGATGCTTGGATAGCCAATCCATGCCCAAAATCATGTCGAAGTCATTCATGTCCAGCGGAAGTGCGTCAACAGGTCGAACCTTATCGTCAAATTCTAGGGGAAGACTCTTGTATACATGGGTGATTAATACAGAGTCTCTCAAAGGCGTGGAAATAGTAAGCCTATTTTCTAGTGGCATGGGGAGCATCCTAATGTTCTTAGCATAAGCAGTAGAAATAACCGAGTGAGTAGCACCCGTATCGAAAAGAAAAACATGCAGCTTGACCATACATATACAAGATTCCAGTGATGGTACCTGTAGACTTGTTGGCCTGGTCTCGAGATGTCGTGTAGACACGCCTGGTAGTAGGAGGCGGCTTGGTATCAGCATGTCCTGATGTACCCTCCGTCTCGCCCTTACGGCAATCCTTCATAATATGGCCAGGAAGACCACACTTGAAGCACGCGTCAGTATTATGGCGACATGGTCCTGGGTGCCTACGGTGGCAAGTAGAGCAAAGAGGATGAGTGAATCTTCCAGCAGGTGCTCTGGCTGGCTGGGAACCTGATAAAACATTTTACATAAGACATGATAATTGGGTATAAAGGACAAAGCGGATAATCGTAAGATTGAATACCAGTGATAGCTGGACGGCTAGGCTGCGAACCTTTCTGGTTCTGGTCCCTACCGTTTCCATGGTTCCTGGTAGAAGTTTTGCTAAAGTGTCAGAATATGAGTTATAACATGAGATCATAAGGAAAATGCTTAAGTATTAGGACCTGCTGCTGTTGGAGTGCCCAGCGTTGTTACGGTAATTATCTTTATCGCCACGCCTATCCGTAGCAGAACGGTCGTTAGTCTGACCGTTTCCCTTGGGCTGATGAGGCTGCTGCTGAGTAGCCGGCTGAGACCGGTCCCCAGTTTTCTGCCTGGAAGATACATTGAAAGAGATGAATAATTGACATATATGGAAAGTATACGGATTGATCATCGCTTGAATACGAAGGTTTACCTCTTGTCGGGTCTTTCAGCTTCCCCGAACTCATCTCTCTCCTGCAGCATCTCCAGCTTACGTGCTGCATCGGCCACTTGTGCTACTGTGTTGAACGTAGCACACACCAGATTGTTTGCGACGGGTGTGCGAAGAGCCCATCTAAAGTGATGTGCCTGCTCTTCAGGAGTACCTGCTGCCGCACCAAGGAAACTAGCTAAGCGAAGAAAGCGCTGCATAAACTCGTTGCTATTCTCCCCAGCTCTCTATCGGATCCCATGGTACTCTCTCTTGAGCTTGTCCTGCTCAGCCTTGGGAAAGAACTGCTCCATCACCCTGTCCTTGAACTGAGCCCAAGTCAAACCAGCAACCCACTCTTCACCACCTTCATACTGCATCAATGCTAACCACCAGTTTAGCACATCGCCTTCGAATCGATAGCATGCCAACCTCGCCTTGTATGCGGGGTCATATCCCATAGCATTGAAAATCTTCTTGATGTGAGCCAACCAGCTTTCAGCATCGCTGGGGCTATCTGTCTTCTCAAAAGCTCGAGGGCGGAGCTTGTTGAATCTCTCCAGCCATACTGCTAATGTCACTGGAGGAGGAGGAGGAGGAGGAGGTACCTGATTATGTTGTTGATTGTTGGCAGCTTGAACTTCAGCCCTGATGTCATTCCTCAGTTGAGGAAGCAAAGCTTGCATAGCAGCCTGAATTGCAGCATTGAGCTGCTCCTGTTCGCGTGTGAGAACCATCTGACAGTTTAACATAAAACATATGATTAAACAGATCAAAACATAATATATATATATATACATGAAAAAAATTTATACTAAAATTTCACGAGAAAAATTTTATGCAAGAAAATTTTGTGTATGAATGCATGATGTAGTTTTATGGAAACTTTGTATGCTCGAGAGTGAACCCCTCTGGTCAGTTCACCTAAAACAAAAGACACAGCGAGGGGACGCCTATGGGTCGGTCCCAAATTTAAAAGTTTCGATAAAACACATGCGACTAAATAGGGCCAGTCCTGTACCAACCATTACTTAGTCAAAAATCTGCGACAATGTCATGTATATGTATGCTTAAAATGATGAATGCATGAAAACAATTGTCAGTTCTAGGAAGACCGTAGTGACTACCCACTAATCACAGGTCATATTTGAGAGCCTACAGGTCGAAGCCTTGGCTCTGATACCATAATTGTAACACCCCATTTTGATAATGGAAATGTCACATGCAATTATGGCGTGTCATCAAAGCATACAAGGAAAAATGTCTAAACATTACTTGACCATAAAAGGAAAATACCGGAATCAAACATCGATAGTCCAAAAGTAAAGCTCATCACACACAAACATAGTATAATAAAGGAAAGGACTAAACAATGTCCAAAGCAAATGTATCATAAGAAAGGAAATGCATAAAGTAAAGAAGGATAGACAGCTTCCAGTCCATATGCACGTACTCTAAGTGTCTACGAGCGTCCCTGAGTACCTGCCGTTTTGGGAACATAGAAAAGGAAAAAGGCTGAGCAAATACGCTCAGTGCACGGATGTACAATAAAGCATGAATAGGATAAGCATATAACATATAACAACGTAAGAAAACTAAGTCCTGAGTAACCATGTTAAGTCTTGGTAAAACTGGTTTATAATTTGAAAAGCTTTATGTTTATCTTGTAAAAACTGTTTATCACATTTTACCATTAGCCAATATAGGTCATGAAAATCCACCGTGCATGAATACCTGGAGGGGTGACCTCATCATGCAAATTAGAGGGGTTGCCTCTAATTTAATATACTAGTTTTTGGGTAGGAGGGATCAGCTCCTTGTGAAGGATGCAAGGCACACACCACATTCACCATGAAATCCTGACTGAAAACATGTAACTAGGATGCACCCATACGCCCCACATGATAAATATAATATAAATGGCCAAAAACTGAAGGGACGCCACGAGCAATCACTCCGCCGTGGTGAAGTCATAACATCAGTGCCTCTAATGTTATGGTTATGGTACCTCCATAACTAGGTGAAACTGGTCATGCATGTATATGGCTATAGGTATTCTTAATTAAACATAAGCAAATCAAACACATAACTTATACTACGGGAAAACATTTGGCTGCATATGGGGAATCCTAATAAGGAAAGAATGTCCATACTGAAAGGACGGGAATCCGTACCTTATGTCCAGTGAACGAAGAAGATGAACTGAGAGGAATTCTACTTCCGTATCACTAGTGCTACATAAATACATACATAAATAAGAATCTGCTTACTAAATACGTAGCCGGTTTTATGTCATGCCTTAGCTTGTTTTATATGTTCTTACCATGTTTTACTATTTAAAGCCTTAAACTGTGTTTATCTTATATTCTGTTTAATCTGATTAAGTATTTCTGGTATTTCATGCATTATTATACTTACTGTGTAATAATAAGTAACTTTCCAAAAATAGCAGGTTTCCTAAAATAGAAAGTTTCCAAAAATAGAAAGTTTCCAAAAATAGAAAGTTTCCAAAAATAGAAAGTCTCCAAAAATAAAATTATTGCTTAAAATAGATAAGTTTCTAAAAATAGAAAGTTTTCATAAATAGATCAGCTGCCTTAATTAAATAAGTTTCCATAAATAGATTAGCTGCCTGAAATAAATAAGTTTCTAAAAATAAAAAGTTTCCATAAATAGATTAGCTGCCTTATTTAATTAAGTTTCTAAAAATAGCAAGTTTCCATAATTAGAAATAAGCTGGTCAAATAAGCTAAGTATATAAGCCTAAGTGTTTTCATGATTATTTTCTAAGTCATATGATATAATGTATAGTTTAATAATTATTTCATGTAATTAAATTAAACTATAGGTTAAAATATTTAATTAAAGTATAACATGTTTTTAATTAAATAAAGTTAAATACTTAGGTTAAAACATGTATTATTATTTATTAATAATATAACCTAAGTCATGTTAATTAATTAATTATAATCATGGTTTTTAAATAGTTAATTAATTATAAGTCTAAAATACAAAAATACTTAGGTTAATTAATTTCATGATTATTAATAATTAAAATAACCTAAGTCATGTTATTAAATTAATCATGTCATTTTATTAATTTAATTTTTAACATAAGATCATAAAAAAAATAAAAACTAAACATACACCATGAACCGGATCTAGACTAAAAACCATCAACCGAGCATGAAATCGACACCGTACCCCGAACCAAATCGGGGTACCCTTGTCTTGATGCTGCCGTGGGACCTACACCAACCAACCGGGACCATATGGTCTCGGTGGTGGTCGGATGGCCAAACCGAAACCCCCCTTGGGTTTGATGTAGGCTGTGACCAAAACAAATACCCCTTAAAACATTACTTTTGATTTTATTAAATCCCGATTCATGTTAGATCCGTGATTTTGATTAGGTTTTTGTAAAAAACATAACATGTTCTTGATTAATAAAACATCAAATCAAAATAAAAAGGTTTAAAAAGGATTACCGAATACGTGGATCAAAAGGACGAAGAACAAACACGATCACCAACTAGAATTCCAAGATCCAAGATCAACAAACACCCCCTTGTGGTGTTTTGTAGGTGGCGGCCAAAAAGAAGAAGAAAGGAGGGTTTTTAGGTTTTTGCTAAAATCTTCTGTAAAGTGATTTTGAGTAGTGTAAAAATCCCTTAACCCCCTTTAGTAAAAATTACAAATGGGCTTGGCCCATTTGCTCCTTGTAGCCGCGGGTAGGGGGGCCCACACGGGGTACCCGTACCTTTTTCCGTGTCTCGATGTTAAGTTATTCGTTCGTGATTATTTGTGTTCGCGTTTTAAGTGTTGTCGTTACGTAATTATCGTGATCTAATATATTTATTTACGCTCGTAATATATATATATACGTCATTAATAATAGTTCGTGTTTTAATTACGTTCATGATTTCATGATCGCATGTTCGTGATTAATTATTGTCAAATAATTATTACGTGCTCGTGCGTAGTAAATACTTATCGTGTTCTAACACGTACGTAATACATAAAATCCTAACACGTAATCGTAATCATGCTATATTAGGAAAGTTTTAATCTAGTACGTACGATCTTAAGGGTACTGTTCATGGTAAAAGTATGCAGGTTTTACACACCTCTTGGAAAAAGATACTCCTTTTATCTTTTCTAAAGAGTGTCTCGAATCTTTCATTCTTCTTAAAGATAAATTAACTAAGGCACCGGTCTTGGTTACCCCTAATTGGGAGTTACCTTTTGAATTGATGTGCGATGCTAGCGACTTTGCTATTGGAGCGGTTTTGGGACAAAGAGTGAACAAACACTTCCAACCAATCCATTATGCTAGCAAGACAATGACGGGGGCTCAATTGCATTATATCATTACCGAAAAAGAGCTTTTAGCTGTAGTGTATGCTTTTGAGAAGTTCCGCCCCTATCTTTCCTTTCCACCACCATTGTCTATACCGACCATTACGCGTTGAAGTACTTGTTAACTAAACAAGATTCCAAGCCAAGACTTCTTCGTTGGGTTTTACTCCTTCAAGAAATCAAAATTGAAATTCGTGACAAGAAGGGAGAGGAAAACCTAGCCGCCGATCATCTTAGTAGACTCGAGTATCCTTATCAAGGGGAGCTCCCAAATCAAGAGATTAATGACTCTTTTCCCCTTGAGGCCTTGATGTCTATCACCTCCAATCTTGATGAAACCCCATGGTTTGCGGACATTGCAAACTATTTGGCGGGTGGAATTCTCATGGAAGGGTTAACGTCCCAACAAAAGAAAAAGTTCTTTAAAGACATTAAGCACTATTTTTGGGACGACCCTTACCTTTTCAAACAATGTGCGGATCTTGTCATTCGTCTGTGTGTTGATGGGCCGACAGCTTTATTAATCTTAGAAGCTTGCCATAAAGGACCCACCGGTGGTCACTTTGGTCCTAACTATACCGCGAAGAAAGTTTTCGACTCTGGATTTTATTGGCCTACCATTTATCGTGATGCACACGAAATGGTTAAGCATTGTGATGCTTCCCAAGCCCAAGGCAAGATCACACATAAAGATGAGATGCCTTAAAATTTCATACAAGAATGTGAAATCTTTGACGTATGGGGTATCGACTTTATAGGGCCATTTCCATCATCCAAAGGAAACAAGTACATCCTCGTAGCCGTTGACTACGTATCTAAATGGGTTGAAGCAAAAGCTCTCCCTACGAACGATGCGAGGGTGGTTGTGAACTTTCTGAAGCAGTTATTTGCTCGATTCGGTGTTCCTCGGGCTATCATCAGTGACCGAGGGACTCATTTTTGCAATGATCAATTTGCTCGAGTCATGGCTAAGTATGGTGTCAATCACCGTCTTTCCACCGCTTATCATGGTCAAGCCGAGATTTCTAACCGTGGATGGAAGATAATATTAGAGCGAACTGTGGGAGAGCATCGTGCCTCGTGGGCCGATAAGTTAGATGATGCTTTGTGGGCTTTCTGTACCGCCTATAAGACACCTATTGGTTGCACTCCGTATCCTCTTGTGTACGGGAAGGCATGCCACCTCCCTATTGAGCTATAAGATAATGCATATTGGGCCTTGAAGTGGGCCAATTTTGATATCAACAAAGCCGGTGATCTTCGGAAGATTCAACTCAACGAGCTACATGAACTGAGGAATGAAGCTTATGAAAATTCATTGATCTACAAGGAGAAAACCAAGCTCATTCATGATGCGAGGATTAAGAACCGAGAGTTTCACGTTGGTGATCAAGTTTTACTCTTTAACTCTCGGTTGAAGATCTTCTCGAGCAAGCTGAAGAGCCGTTGGTCTGGTCCATTCACCGTCGCCAAAGTTTTCCCCTATGGCACAATTGAGATTTCTCAACCAAATGGGCCTAATTTTAAAGTGAATGGCCAGCGTGTGAAGTTGTACTTTGGTGAGGACATCTCTCATGAGATGATTCCATCCCTCACCACATTTCCCTTGAATTAGTTCTGGGTCGAGTCAGGCTCGTGACTCGGTTAACAAAAACAAGCGCTTCTCGGGAGGCAACCCGTTGATCTATCCTTTACCCGTTTTCATAATAAGTGTAGGGGAGCTACATAGGGTTTGTTGTTTTCTTTCTTATGATGTGCAGGGATTAAAGCTTCAAAGAGCACTTTTGATGACATTTGACGAACCGTGATCCCGTGTTCCCGTCTTCCTGGTTCTATCCTAAACTGTCGTGATTCAATATTTCATAACTTATATGTTCATAATGAAATAACTATAATCGTCCTTTCCTTAGAAAGATTTAAACAACGTGCACAATGTCCTAAGTGTAGGGGAGTTTACTCCCACATGCTTAAACATTGAGGACAATGTTTATATCAAGTGTAGGGGGACTTCTATCGAAGTAAGTGGGCTTTTCCATTAATTTGTCCTCATTTTAATCGGAAAATTTGATTTTTCGACATTTTTCAAAATTTTTAATCTATTTTGGCCTAGTAGTTTTTCCTTTGTTATCGTTATTTACTTTCTTTGCTAGAATAAATTTTGAATAAAGTGGTTTTAATTTTTCAACGTCATGAATCTTTTGACTCAACCCGAGTTTACTTATCTAAGTTTACTCTAGCTAGTATCCTTAACGTGTTTATGTCAAGTTTTGCTAGGCCTTTATATAGGGAACTTTAAAACGCGAAAGTCTTAATTCTTACGGGTTAAGGACAAGAACTTTTCGCAAGTTCCTATAATTGATCCTAGAAAGTCGTTTATCAAGGGAACTTTAAAATTCAAATTTTAAACTTGAAAAAGTCTAAGAAGATGCAAGATCCTATAGATGACTTGAAAACCCAAAACTTTGATTTAATAGGCTAAGCATCCACGAGTCTCATTCCTTGAGATTTTAAATTATGGAGAATGAGAGATGATAGAGTCAATTATAAGTTTGTTATTCTTTCATGAATTTATGTGAGTTAATTATTAGCTTTTTCTCCCATCGCTTGTTAATAAATTTAATTGCAATAAATAAGGTCGTACGATTTGAAAAGTTACTTAGCTTCTAGCCCAAGATCGTTTAAAAGTTGCTCAGTATTAATTAGAGTTCATAGCCAAGGCATAACTTATTGAAGCAGGATGCGAAGATTGGCGACTCCAAAAAGGCCCTAACAAGGCATGAGGGCTACATTTTGTTGCTAAAGATCCCAAGTGATGTGAAGAATCATTTATCAAAAATCAATATGAAGGATCGAGACACATGACGAAAAACAAATACTCCCCAAGAGATCATGAAGAAGTCTATCCGAAAAGACCCTAACAAGGTATGAGGATAAATAGATCCAAGTCCTAAATGGAGGCGGATCATTGTATATCAAAATCCAAAATAAAGATTGGAGAAAAATGAAGAAGTCGTGGTCCAAATATGAAGAATCTCTCAAAAAGTTCAAGTGAAGAAATTCATAATATGAAGAGAAGACCATAATTTCAAGAACGTCTCTCAAGATTTTCGGAGTATGAAGTCGCTGCCAAATATCGGTCCGAGAAAGGTCTCAAATCGTGAAGCGAGTTATGCCAAGATATGAACTTTATGAGGTCCCGAGAAGCAGTTTTAAAAGATTTTATCCTTTAGCTGACTATTGATTAAATCGTCCCACTTTATTTTCAGCCTAAATTAACTATCGAAATAAGTCAAACAATACATCCTCGTGATTATTCAAGACAATCATAAAATATAAGAGATACACATAGGAAGAAAGGAGTCTAAGTAAATAATTGGGCCACATGAGTTTGTGTTAGTTTGCTAACTTATAATAACAATGATCTCGTTTATAAGCTTGGTTTGGGGAACGTGAAACTTGAGGGTGACAAACATTCAGGACAGCCAAAACCCCAATGTAAGTCTTTGATTGCTTTACTTGTTTTGTATATATTTCTATCTTTTTAGTTTCCTTAATGTTTAGCATTTAATAAAGGCCAAGAAGGGTTATTTATGATGAAAAATGTAAAACGTGCTTTGAAATTAATGCATTGCTTGAGGGCATTGCAATGCTCAAGTGTAGGGGATTTAATAAGTGTGAAAATACTTATCCTTTTACCACTTATTTCCAATAATAACAAGACCAAGACGTGTATTTTATGTCGTAAAAGTCGGAATTATGCGTGGTTTGTGTTTTTATTGTGTTTCAGGATAAAAATATGAAAAAGGAAGAAAACACGGGCTATCACGGGCTTTTATCGAAGAAAAAGACAAAAAACGAAGTCAAAAGATCAAAAGTGCAAGAAGAACGGAAGTCAAAGGCCTATTCTGAAGATTTATCGAAGAAAAAGTCTAAAGACAGAAGTTTAACAAAGTCGAAGAAACAAGTCTACTAAAAGAAGAAAATTATAATACAAAGACACGTTCAATTTATATCGACAAATCCCGAGACGACGTCGAGAAAGACGAAGAATTTAAATCGAGTCGAGACGAGAAGAAAGAAAGAAGGAAGCATAAACACTTAGCCTCCCCACCTCCTATATATACCCTCCTAAGGTGTCATTAGGAGGGTGTTAGTTAGTGTAAGCTAGTTCATTTTTCCTTTGTAGTTTTAATTTTTAGAGAGAGAAAGTGTTAACTTTCTCTTACTAGAATTTCATCTTTTCTTTCTTTCATGTTCAAGCTTTAATTTAATCTTGTATTTTGGAATTATTAATCTACAAGTTCAAGTTTAAGCTTTTCATCTTTAATCTTCTTCTACCTTTCTTGATTTTGATTTATCTTTGATTCGAAATAGTTATGCATCTTGTTTAATCTTGATGTTTGATTGATTAAAAAGTTTATCTCTTTATTCCTATCTAAGTTTTTATACGATTTAAGCTTTAAGCTTGTTATGCTTTTTGGCTTATTTCGTATCTAGCTTATTGTCTTTTAAGTTTTCTTAAAAGTTTAGGCTTTTTAGAGTTTGATTCATAAAGTTTGCTTAT
The DNA here is from genome assembly GCA_025667525.1 of Glebionis coronaria. NCBI lineage: Eukaryota > Viridiplantae > Streptophyta > Magnoliopsida > Asterales > Asteraceae > Glebionis > Glebionis coronaria. Next base: position 99,629,589 of record CM046882.1, on the reverse strand, counting down.
TTCGTGTCTTAAAAGTTTTTAAATTTATGCTTGTTTTCATTTGGTTAAGATTTGAATAAGTGCTTATTCTTCTTTGCTTATTTGTGCTTATTCATTTTTGCTTGTTGCTTTTTGAATACCATTGAACCTGTATTAAGTACCCAGTCCGATTGAGTAAGTGTGATTGCATAAACCCCTAGGGTTTCTACTTGCGATCCATTACTTCAATCACCAAGTACGATCGTCTACTGCGATCACACTCTACGATCTATACCGCGATCCACTTGTTGCGATCCAGGGTACGATCGAAGACTGCGATCCAGGGTGCGATTGGCTGTTACGATCCAAGCCACGATCATTGGTTGCGATCGTGAGTACGATCGGGGAGTACGATCGAAGAGTACGATCGTCACTGCGATCCACTAGTTGCGATCGTGGGTACGATCCAAACTTAAGCTCACTTGGCTGCTATCGCTCGTTTCGATCTGTGGCCACGATCTAGGTTACGATCCAAGTGTGATCTGACCCCAGTTTTAGACTTTATTTCTTGTTTTATTTTAAGTTTCAAATTTAACTCTTCCTGCATTTTTACTTAGTATTATTTTAAAACGTGTATTGTCTTAGTTTAATAGTAGAGTCTTAAAATTTATTTTTATTCGAGGTTTAACTTTTTGTTGAGTTTAATCAAAAATTGTCTTTTATCATTTTATTCAAAATTACTTTTAAATTAGTTTTTAATTACTTTAATCCTTTTGCTATTTTGTTTAAGTCTCTTATCCTAGTTTGTTTAACTTGTCATTTTAATAGAAATAGCTAATCTCAAGCTCCCCCTTTTAGTGACCAATTACAATTATTCCACCATTAGCCGTGATCAATTCGATAAGATACCGAGAACGATATCGAGTACACAAACACATAGCTAAAACCATGTATTAGTTGTTCAGTCGCAAAAGAAATTGAACTATGGTAACTGATGACGAATAGTCCCCAACCGGGTCTTGAACCCAGCCTACTGGTATTACCCGTATCCGGCCCAACACGAATAGGTTGGATTATTATTATTCTTAACCTGCGGGTTTCGAATAATGATGGTCGCGTGCGCAATGTGCGGCCCACGGCCCGGTACGCGCGGCTAGGGTTAGGCAGAGTCACAATCTAATTATGATTGTGATTCACCCTAAAGTAAGAAGATATCTACTAACCATAATTAGAAGATAACAATCGCCACAATTATGGTAGTTAATACTTGGATTTTGCTCGTTAAAAAGTTCTTTGAATTGGTCTAATCGAATTGATCTCCGGTTAAAAGTGTGAATCAGTCGTCTTTGGTGAATAAAAGAAAAGGTGTCGTTGTCTTTTACTAATTAAAACTAAAAATGAAAGTTTGAAAAGATTAAACTAAAAATAAAGACTAAAACGATATTAAAACGAACATTAAAACAAATATTAGAAGGAAACAATTAACAAAAATAAAGCTAAAAATAAAAATAAACTTTCGACTTAAAAATAAAACTCACTAAGTAAAAATGAAAGGAATTGGACTATAGGGCTACTATAAAACTAAACGAGGCAAATATTAAAGCGGGCGCTTAATAAAAGTTAAAACTTAAACTTTTCGAAAAAATACTGATACTAAAATTTTACGAAGAATATAACTAAAAATAACTGACTTTCAGAATAAATATAAAAACGACTTTCAGATAAAAGTAAATCGACTACGGACTAAATGCTGGAGAAGAGGAAACATGTTCCCCATGGGGGAACATGATTTTTGGAGGGAAGGGCTGCTAAGGGAAGGAAAAAGCTTTCGTAGATTTTTGATATGAAATCCTTTCGTAACTTTTTTCTACAAATACATTCGTAGGAAACTTATTTTTTTGTATCTTACTCCTTTCGTATTTTTTTTTCAAAAAAGCTTTCGTAATAAAAAATTTCCAATTGTAACTTCTTTTTTTAGAAAAGCATTCGGAACTTTATTTTTTTTACAAAAACCTTTCGTAGGTCTTTAAACAAAAAGTTCTTTCGTAGTATTTCTCTTTTTTTTAAAAGCTTTCGCAACTCTTTTAAAAAAAAAAAAACCTATCGTAAGAATTTTGTAAAAAAAACTTTTCGCAAGAATTTGTTTTTCTTTTTGAATCCTTTCGTAACTTTTTCTTCAAAATAGGTTTCGTAACTTTTTTTGTGTTTCGTAACTAAAGCCAAAACCCTCTTACGAAAGGTGGCTGTATCTAGACTTCAGCAGATCTAAAAAATAGGAAATAAAAATAAGTCAAAAATAAGTAAAATTAATCTAAGAAATAAGTTAAATTAATTTTCAAAATAAGCCAAATTTAACACTAATAAAAACTATAAAAACATCAAATAAGCAAAATATTTAAAATCAACTTTTTATAAAATAACTATTAAAGACACTTAACTAAAAATAAGCCAAACACACAATAAGCTATAAGATCAATAAGCTAAAACATCAAACACATAAAAACATAAGAAACAATTAAATAAGCATATCAATAAGCAAATAAGCATAAAGATTAAACAAACAAGAAAAGTAGAATGAGAATAATGAAAAACTTGAAATTAAAGATAAAGATTCAACACAAATTTAAAAACTTACAAGATAAATTTGCAGAAAGGAATGACAAGTATAAAAATGACAATATGAAAAGTGCATAAAATTAAGTGGAGAACTAATTGGTGAAGATTAGCTAACACCTCCTAATGTGTCATTAGGAGGGTGTTTATAGGAGGGGGGAGTTGGTGTGCTTCTTTCTTTCTTTCTTCCTTTTGTCTTCTCGTCTTTCGTCTTTGACAATAAACTCGTCATTCTCGACTTTGTCTCGGGATTTGTCGATAGATAAAATGAACTTGTCTTCTAATTTCTTCATTAATTAGATTTGGTTCTTCGACTTTGTTAAACTTCCGTCTTTGGTCTTTTTCTTCGATAAATCTTCAGAATAAGCCTTTGACTTCCGTTCTTTTTGCACTCTTGATCTTTTGACTTCGTCTTTTGTCTTTTTCTTCGATAAAAGCCAGTGAAAGCCTGTGTTTTCTTCCCTTTTCACATTTTGGTCCTAAACCACAACAAAAACACAAACCACACATAATTCCGACTTTTACGACATTAAATATACGTTTTGGCTTGGTTATTATTATAATTAAGTGGTAAAAGGATGGGTGTTTTCACACCTATCAAATCCCCTACACTTGACCATTGCGATGTCCTCATGCAATGCATTAATTACAAAGCAAGAGTTACATTTTCCATCATAATTAATCCACCTTGGCCTTTATTAAACACAAGACATTTAAGAACTCAAAAAGATAGAAAATTACAAAATATTTAAAAGAAGAAAAACAAGTAAAGATATCAAAGACTTACATTAGGGCTTTGGTTGTCATGAATGTTTATCACCCTCAAGTTTCACGTTCCCCATATCAAGCTTAAAAACGAGATCATTGTTATTATAAGTTAGCAAGCTAACACAAACTCATGTGGCTCAATTATTCACTTAGACTCCCTTATTCCTAGGTGTATCTCTTATATTTTATTGTTGTCTGGAATGATCACGAGGATGCATTGTTGACTTATTTCAATAGCTTATTAAGGCCAAAAATAAAGTAGGACGATTTAATCAATAGTTAGCTAAAGGACAAAATCTTTTAAAACTGCTTCTCGGGACCTCATAAAGTTCATATCTTGGCATAACTTGCTTCACGATTTGAGATCTTTCTCGGATCGATATTTGGCATTGACTTCATACTTCGAATCTTGAGAGACGTTCTTGAAATAATGGTCTTCTCTTCATAATAGGAATTTCTTCACTTGAAGTTTTTTGAGAGATTCTTCATACTTGAACCACGACTTCTTCATTTTTCTTCAGTCTTTATTTTGGATTTTAATATATAACGATCCGCCTACTTTTAGGACTTGGATCTATTTATCCTCATACCTTGCTAGGGTCTTTTCGGATAGACTTCTCCATGATCTTTAGGGGAGTATTTGCTTTTCGTCGTGTGTCTTGATCCTTCATATTGATTTTTGATAAATGATTCTTCACATCACTTTGGATCTTTAGCAACAAAATGTAGCCCTCATGCCTTGTTAGGGCCTTTTCGGACTCGCCAATCTTCGCATCCCGCTTCAATAAGTTATGCCTTGGCTATGAACTCTAATTAATACCGAGCAACTTTAAAATGATCTTGTGCTAGAAGCTAAGTAACTTTTCAAATCGTACGTCCTTATTTATTGCAAGTATATTTATTAACAAGCGATGGGAGAAAAAGCTCATAATTAACTCACATAAATTCATGAAAGAATACCAAACTTATAATTGACTCTATCATCTCTCGTTCTCCACAATTTAAAATCTCAAGGAATGAGACTCGTGGATGCTTAGCCAATTAAATCAAAGTTTTGGGTTTTCAAGTCATCTATAGGATCTTGCAACTTCTTACACTTTTTCAAGTTTAGAATTCGCATTTTAAAGTTCCCTTGATAAACGACTTTCTAGGGTCAATTATAGGAACTTGCGAAAAGTTCTTGTTCTTAACCCGTAAGAGTTAAGACTTTCGCGTTTTAAAGTTCCCTATATAAAAGTCTAGCAAAACTTGATTTAAACACGTTAAGGATACTAGCTAGAGTAAACTCAAATAAGTAAACTCGGGTTGAGTCAAAAGATTTATGATGGGTCTAATATATCAAAGACATCTAAACTTATTAAAACCATTTATTAAAATTTATTCTAGCAATAAAAGAAAATAACGACAACAAAGGAAAATACAACTAGGCCAAAATAGATAAAGAAATTTTGAAAAATGTAGAAAAATCAAATTTCCGGTTAAAATGAGGACAAATACAAGGAAAAGTCCACTTAACTTCGATAAAAGTCCCCTCTACACTTGATATAAACATTATCCTTAATGTTTAAGCATGTGGGAGTAAACTCCCCTACATTTAGGACATTGTGCACTTTGTTTAAATCTTGCTAAGGAAGAGACAACTAAAGTGATTCCTATTTTAATATTGAAAAATAGAGAATCAAAAGAATTTAGGATAGAACCGAGAAGACGGGTACACGGAATCACGGGTCGTCAAAAGTAATCAAGAATGGATCTTTAAAAGCTCGAATCCCTGCGCATGATAAGAAAGAAAACAACAAACACATACTAGGGTCTCCCCCTTCACTTATTATAAAAAACAGATAAAAAGGATAGATACTCGGGTTGCCTCCCGAGAAGAGCTTGTTTTTGTTCACCGAGTCGTGACCCTGACTCGACCTTGTTTAGAATGGTAAGAACCTTGAAGAACATCCACCGGGGTCAAATACATGGTTCTCGTCCATCAAATAGCACAAGCTTAAGGTGAACAAGACAAGCCAAAGAAGAGTAGGCAAGGTTCCCTTAAGCAGTTGTTGAGCACGGTGGTAGAGAGTATGATGAAGTGCAAGCATATCTCCATTGTTTCCAAAAATCTTTCCTTTTATTTCATCAGATGGATACTGAGATGGCTTAAAAATCGTGATACCCAGATCGACACCTTTTCCTTTAGGGGAAAATAAGACTCAGGCTCAGTAGAATTTGAAGAAGATCTGCTCATAAATCGCACAATCTCATCCTCAAAAGGTGGATAAAGAGGTGTCAAGACATAGGTACCACGGATATCGGCGTCATCCGGTTTCTTTCTCCTTTGCAACGGGTTTCTTAATATCCGAAGGAGGATAAAGACCATAATCAAAGTCCAAAGAAGGAGAATCATTATCATTGGGGAAGTATGTATTGAGAAAAGTAGCAAAATCTTCCTCAAATGAGTAATCATCCAAAGTAGGATCAAGCATTGTTGGCGGAGGATCTTCATCAAAAGTAGGAGCATAATCCTCATTAGGAGACATATCATTTGAATAATCACTCGAAAGAGTATCAACATCATCAAAGTCATCATAAGTTGGCATGTCTTTATACTCTGAAGAAAAATCATCATAATCATCCACATCGGAACTAGAATCATCATCATAGATTGGTGGAGCATCCAAATTGGAGAGAGGATCTTCAGAATCTTCTACATTTTCTTGAAAAAGTGGATTATCATAGAGAGGCTCGAAAAGATGGTTGTTGTAGACGACAAAATCATCAAGCTTTGTACTTTCTAAAGGAGTTGTATCAAGCTCGTCTTGAAGCACATCAATCATATTCGCAAATTCTCTTCCATTGGATTTGTTTGTGATCTTCCCCATCTTAAAAATTTGTTGATCACTCCTGACCCTTAAGATTAGTTCACCTTCGGCAACATCGACTAAAGCTTTTCCGGTTCTCAAGAATGGCCGTCCAAGTATTAACGGAATACGAGGGTCCATTTCATAATCAACAACAACAAAATCGACCGGAAAAGTGAAGGTACCAACTTTAACAAAAACATCTTCGGCAATACCAACGGGGTAAGCGAGAGTTCGATTTGCTAGCTCAAGAGTCATCTTTGTTGGTGTAAGATCGGGTAATGATAACTTTTTCCAAACACTTAATGGCATCAAATTTATACTTGCCCCGAGATCGGCTAAGGCAGTAATTTCTTCGGTTTGGGAAAATGTACAAGGTAGCACAAAACGACCAGGATCTCCAAGTTTTTCCGGAAGTTCTTTAAGGAGGATTGTAGAACAATTTTCATTTAAGCGGGTGTTGACAAATTCAGCTATCTTTTCCTTCTTACTAAGCAAATCGTTAAACATCTTAACGAATTTAGGCATTTGGGCAAGAGCTTCAACAAGGCTAATGGCGATGTTCACTCCCGAAATCTTTTTCAAAAAGTTTGTCACTTGAGTGTCATCCTTGGTGAGCAATTTGAACTTGTCTATCGAGATGGATAAGGAATATTGGGCTTAGGAGGTGTAGGTGTAGAAGGTGAAGGTTGAGAAGTAGAAGGTTTAGAGGTAGAAGGTGGGGATGATGAAGGTTTTGTCTTTGGTACTTCTTCCGTAAGAGGTGGAAACGGTAATGTAGAACTAGTAGTAGGCGTGGAAGTAGGAGGAATAAATGGGGGTGGAGGAGGTGTAGATGGAGTAACTAGGGGAGGGGTAGATGGTCCTACTAGAGTTGCTCCACTGCGTGTAGTAATATCACTCACATTAGCTCTTGGGTTGATCACGGTATTCGAAGGAAAGAGCCTGAAGTAGAGGGTTGAGTGTTTTGGAAGAAACTAGCCATCATATTCCTCAAATCATTCGTCTGATTGCTTAAAGAAGTTTGCATATCATTTCTAAGCTCGGTTCGAATATTATTCCCTTGTTTAGTGATATCACATTTCAAGTTAATGATTTGGCTTTGAATATTCTTAACCACCTCTCCTTGGGTCCTCATGAGAGTTTCAACATCTTGATTAAATGTCGTGGGTTGAGTGATGGGTGGAGCTTGGGGAGCGGGTGGGTGATAAGGATTAGAAGCTCGAGGTGGGTTTGGATTGGTTCTATTAAATTTGTTTGGGTTGTGGTTTTGAGGAGAAAAACCGGGTGAAAGAAAGTTGTTGGAACGATAACTTAGAAAGTTACGATCACCTTGAGGTCGGGCTTGATAACCTTCCGTGTAATAGTTACCGTTAGCCGCATACACGTTTTCCGGATTGTCATGAGTGGAAGGACAATCAGTGTATGAATGAGGACCGCCGCAAGTCTCACAAGAAAGTGCTACAGCTTTAACTTGTTGAAATTGGTTCGTAGCCATGGTTAAGAAATTTTTGTTCATCTCGGCTAGTTGGCGGGTGATTTGGGTTAGTTCGCCTATCTCGGGGTTTGATGAAGTAGAAGAAACATTGACTCTCGGATTATTTCTTGAGGATGCGGATGAATCCCAATTTTTGTGATAAGTGGTCATGTTCTCTATAAGCTCTCTACACTCCTTGGGTCTTCTTTTCATAAACGTACCACCGGCGGCAACATTAATCGTATCACGATCACGAAAAGTTAAACCGTTGTAGAAAGTATCAATTAAGGTGACGGGGAGCATATTGTGGTAAGGACAACGATCGATCAAAACATTATAACGTTCCCAAGCATCGAAAAGAGATTCATCAGGTTCTTGAGTAAAACCACTGATTTGATTCCGAAGACTAGTGACCATGGATGCTGAAAAGTAGCGCGACAAAAATCGTTGAGTCATTTCGTCCCATGTATGAATTGAATTCTTCGGAAGACGATCAAACCACTTTTCGGCATGGTGGGATAAAGTGTGTGGAAATAGATAAAGGCGAAGAAAATCCATGGTAACACCGGGCAATTTCATGCTTTGAGTGACGGTAATGAATTTGTCGAGATGTTTGTTGGCATCATCATCCGGTAATCCGCGAAATGAACAAGTATTTTGAACTTGTTGGATCATGTGATGCTTCAATGAGAATTCGGGAGCCGTGATTTGCATCGGCGCAATCGGTCCTCCATGTCCATTCATTGTTGGTTGACAAAGCTCCTCCATCGTACGAAGGTCGGGTTGAGGGGCATGGTTGTTATTATTCAGGGGTGAGGTGGATTATTATTGTTGTGCACACCGGTCATATATAGGTCTTCAAGAATCTCGGGCTCAGAATAAGACGAAGGTCTAGTACGCATACACCTACAAAAGAAAAGGATTAGCAAAGAAATAGAGGAAATATAGTTAACGTAAAAATAAAATATTTTTGGTGCAAAACTTTTGAAAAAGAAATGCTTTTTAGGAGTTTTTAAATGTTTTTGGATTTTTGAAATTTTTAATTTTTATGGATTTTTGAAAATTTGACAAGAAAACTAACGTTAAAAGGTGAACGGATCCTAAAATCAAACGCGTCTCTCACAAAAAACCGTTAATCTTCACGAAAAGAGCCGGCAGCGGCGCCATTTTAATACTAGGATTTTGCTCGTTAAAAAGTTCTTTGAATTGGTCTAATCGAATTGATCTCCGGTTAAAAGTGTGACTCAGTCGTCTTTGGTGAATAAAAGAAAAGGTGTCGTTGTCTATTACTAATTAAAACTAAAAAATGAAAGCTTGAAAAGATTAAACTAAAAATAAAGACTAAAACGATATTAAAACGAACATTAAAACAAATATTAGAAGGAAACAATTAACAAAAATAAAGCTAAAAATAAAAATAAACTTTCGACTTAAAAATAAAACTCACTAAGTAAAAATGAAAGAAATTGGACTATATGGCTACTATAAAACTAAACGAGACAAATATTAAAGCGGGCGCTTAATAAAAGTTAAAACTTAAACTTTTCAAAAAAATACTAATACTAAAATTTGACGAAGAATATAACTAAAAATAACTGACTTTCAGAATAAATATAAAAACGAATTTCGGATAAAACTAAATCGACTACGGACTAAATGCTGGAGAAGATGAAACATGTTCTCCATGGGGGAACATGATTTTTGGAGGGAAGGACTGATAAGGGAAGGAAAAATCTTTCGTAGATTTTGATATGAAATCCTTTCGTAACTTTTTTCTTCAAATACATTCGTAGGAAACTTATTTTTGTATCTTACTCCTTTCGTAGTTTTTTTTTTCAAAAAAGCCTTCGTAATAAAAAATTTCCAATCGTAACTTTTTTTTTTAGAAAAGCATTCGGAACTTTATTTTTTGAGTCCGGTTATTTAAGATACCTTGTATCCTTTGGATACAAGGGGACAAATCTGGACCGTCCATCTCATCTCATCCAACAACTCATATTAAAAACAAAAAAAAAAGCGGAGGGGTAGTTTCGTCATTTTACCCCTCCCACTAACACCACCTACCACTCTCACAAATCTGGGATCGATTTCTTCTTCTTCTTCTCTTTAAAACACACATAAACACACACACACACACACACACACACACACATATTTACATCTTAATTTATCAACACAAACATCAAATCCATCGATCATCACCATCACAAATCGATCATCCTCTTCATAAATAAGGTAAAGTTCATTCGATCTGTTTCGATTCATCTTTTTTAGCTTATTCGATCTGAATAAGCTTATAACTCATCTTATTTTTTATAGCTTATTTGATAAGTTACATGAATTTAACATGTCAAATGATAAGGTAACTTGATGCTTAATGTGAATAAGCTTATTGATAATCATCACCTTTATTATGATGAATTATAAGCTAACTTATTAGCTTATTTTCATGAATTATAAGGTTTTTTAGCTTAATCTCGCTGAACATATTTAGTGTAACCTGTTTGTGAAGTATCATATATGATATACTATATCATATATGATATAAGCTAAAATATCATATATGATGAGATATATCATATATGATAATGTGGTTGAAAATTGAGTTAACTCTTTTTTTAATGGATTAATCTGGCTGAACATATTTAGTATGACTTGCTAATGAAGTATCATATATGATATGCTATATCATATATGATATAAGCTAAATATCATATATGATCAAATATATCATATATGATTATGTGCTTGAAAATTGAATTAAATCTTCTTTTTTGTGTAGAGAAGGTTGTTTACAAGGCGTGTTGAACATTACAAGCATCCAAAAGGCCAAGAAGCTTAATGAATAAGCTCGTGAATTTTTCTTTTACGTTTATTGTTTGTTTTTTCTTGTAATCTCCTAATGGAGTTTTGAAGTATATGGACGATTTTGTAATCAATTGGTATCTCGTACAACATCTTGTTAATATGATTTAACTTTCTTGGTATTATGTCATGGTGGTTTTTATAAATTAAGTCATACGGAGTATATGATCATGCACTATCATATATGACACTCAAGAAAAACTTGGATTTATTAAATAAAGAATCTGATGAATTCATGATTACAACAAAGAGTATGCACAATTAATAATCAAACACTTGTTCATAACAAAAATGTACTTTTGAACAGAATCATATATGATAATTCAAACCGAACGTAACCTAATGTAAAATCATATATGATATACCTCTGATATCATATATGATAACAATTTATACAAAATCAAAAAAATGGAAAAAAAACAGATTATCAGATGATGAATTCATGAACAACGCCTACTCCGTCTTGATCCTTAAAACATATCCATGCACATCCTCTTGTTATAATCAACATCCCTCTCTGCTTTGCTCCAAAGCTGCCAATCGCACCATCTCTGTCTGACTGCATTTATAAAAGATAAAAAGAACATATTATGCAACATTTTAACACCAAAATAAATTACTCATATATATGATAGAAGACAAGTTTCAAGAGTTTATATTGATTTTCTAAAAAATACTCATACAGAATCTGTTTTTTCCTATGGTTTATTTGATATATCATATATGATAGTTATATCATATATGATATATCATCAGTTATCATATATGATATATCTATCATATATGAAAAGTGGTGATATATCATATATGATATATATATATCATACATGATATATCAAGCTTATTGCAGCCTACATCAGCAAACTTAATCCAACTTACATAAAATACCTTACGATTTGTCAACCTAAGCTAATAAGCTAGCTTATTCATAACTCTCGTGTAATTTGTAAGCTTATTCACATAACTCCTATCTAATTCTCAAGATTATTTATAACTCTCATCTAGTTAAAAATCTTATTCAAACAAATAAGCTTATTCACATAAATCACCTAATTAAAAGCTAATTAGAATAAATTGATCAAAATAAGAACTATCAATCGGCATATTTCGTTCAACAAAGCTAATGAAAATAAACTAATAAGCTTATTCAAAATCAAATAAGCTAAAAAAAATAAGCATAGATTATAAGAATACAAACCTGATATGAATTCATGTTAAGTTCGATCTAATTAATCGATTGTGATGGATTCATGATGATGTTGTGATTGTTCGCTTCAAATTTTAGAGAGAGAAAGTAGATCGGGGTAGAGAGAGAAGTGAAAGAACGGGTGTGTGTTTTTATGAGAAAGAAAGGAGAAAGTTGTGTAAATTGGGGATTTAATCTCAGCCCTTGAATAAGATGGAGATGGATGGTGGGGATGAGTCCCCTTGTATCCTAGAAAAACTTTGGTATCCAAAAGAACTTAAATCTTATTTTTTTACAAAAACCTTTCGTAGGTTTTTAAACAAAAAGATCTTTCGTAGTATTTTTTTTTTTTGAAAGCTTTCGCAACTCTTTTTAAAAAAAAACCTATCGTAAGAATTTTGTAAAAAAAACTTTTCGCAAGAATTTTTTTTTCTTCTTTTTGAATCCTTTCGTAACTTTTTCTTCAAAATAGGTTTCGTAACCCTTTTTTTTGTGTTTCGTAACTAAAGCCAAAACCCTCTTACGAAAGGTGGCTTTATCTAGACTTCAGCAGATCTAAAAATAGGGAATAAAAATAAGCCAAAAATAAGTTAAATTAATTTTCAAAATAAGCCAAACTTAACACTAATAAAAACTATAAAAACACAAAATAAGCAAAATATTTAAAATCAACTTTTTATAAAATAACTATTAAAGACACTTAACTAAAAATAAGCCAAACACACAATAAGCTATAAGATCAATAAGCTAAAACATCAAACACATAAAAACATAAGAAACAATTAAATAAGCATATCAATAAGCAAATAAGCATAAAGATTAAGCAAGCAAGAAAAGTAGAATGAGAATAATGAAAAACTTGAAACTAAAGATAAAGATTCAACACAAATTTAAAAACTTACAAGATAAATTTGCAGAAAGGAAGGACAAGTATGAAAATGATAATATGAAAAGTGCATAAAATTAAGTGGAGAACTAATTGGTGAAAATTAGCTAACACCTCCTAATGTGTCATTAGGAGGATATTTATAGGATGGAAGAGTTGGTGTGCTTCTTTCTTTCTTTCTTCCTTTTGTCTTCTCGTCTTTCGTTTTTGACAATAAACTTGTCATTCTCGACTTTGTCTCGGGATTTGTCGATAGATAAAATGAACTTGTCTTCTAATTTCTTCATTAATTAGATTTGGTTCTTCGACTTCGTTAAACTTCCGTCTTTGGTCTTTTTCTTCGATAAATCTTCAGAATAGGCCTTTGACTTCCGTTCTTTTTGCACTCTTGATCTTTTGACTTCGTCTTTTGTCTTTTTCTTCGATAAAAGCCCGTGAAAGCCCGTGTTTTCTTCCCTTTTCACATTTTGGTCCTAAATCACAACAAAAACACAAACCACACATAATTCCGACTTTTATGACATTAAATATACGTTTTGGCTTGGTTATTATTATAGTTAAGTGATAAAAGGATGGGTGTTTTCACACCTATTAGTAGTTATCTCTTGCTTGGGGCCGAAGATTCGGTAAGGCCTAACAGGGACTCTACCTCCTATATATGGAACCCCCAAGGGTTCCACAAAGTTACGATTTACTGAATACTTACCTATTATCAACCCTAAAACCGATTACTTACTCTCACGCTAAAGTCTAATCGTGGGATACGTTCCCACGGTAAGCCTAACAACGTGTTGTTTAGTGTGCAGGATCTCAGCCATAAATTCACTTGGTGCAAGCGTCGGAGCCTCGGACACCCAAATTAAGCCTAATTTGAGTTAAGAAAGGTCCATCCACTTTTGTATCAACAAGTTGGCACCATCCGTGGGACCCTATACTAAAATATACCAATGAAAAAGGGAAACCCTAATCAGGGGCACCAGCGGAACGCAAATAAGAGGTCGGCAACAGAGACGCCAGTCATTCAGCCGGCCACGGGATCTGCTGGGGGGAGTGCTGCTCGAAACGTGGCCGATCAGTCCCCACGAGGGATGGAGTCACAATTTAATACCTCACACACTGAACATCCCGGTGAATAACCCGAATCCAGGGTCGACGTCCATACCTCTAGGGAGGCGCAGAGACCTTCGGTCACTGATACGGAGGTCAACATTAATACCCCTATCAACGATGGGAGTATCGAGGACTATGTCACAGAGAAATTCGAATCGATTGTTCCCGTTATAACGGCAAGAATGAATTTGGGAAGGAACCTCCAGGCTAGGCTAAACTTCGACAGCGTTGCTGGGCACACACCCAAACGATCACGAAAGAGGAACAGAAGACGCCGGTCTGAGGCACTTCCCCGAAGGGAAGAACAACCTCAACCGCGTAATGTCTTCGAACGCATCTGAAATAGGATACTCGAGGATCTCGAGGCAAATCAAGGGGACGCAAACCTCTCGGATGGATCTCCAAATCAAGCTCTCCAAGAAACGCCACACGAAAACACTAGGCGTGTTAGTGTTTTCGAAAGGACAGATCCTACCAAGGGGAGGGATGTTACTCCTCCTCCAATGGCGTACTGTCACCGCAGCCGGTCGAGGTGTGGGAGACGTTCGCTCAGTTACGATTCGTCCGGATCCGATTCTGATGATCATCATCCCATACGCCGCAGAACAAGATACCCCTCTTCCGAATCTTCGGAAAGTAGTCAGGAACGTAGGAGACGATCACGTCGTCACTCTCAATGGGGTAATTAGGATTTATCCCTCCTGTGGTACATGAAGAGAAATGAGGCATTCACAAGTCGCATCCAGGACTACTCCGAGGACAAAAAGAGGCGTATGCCCACATGTGTGAAAACTTATGATGGGTCCGGCGACCCGGATGACCATCTAAAAGTTTTCAAAACGCAAGCAAAGATTGAACGATGTCCTATGCCTCTGTGGTGCCAGATGTTCGATTCAAAACGTATTGGAAATGCTCGTGATTGGTTCGAAAGACTTCCACGTCAAAGTATAAACATCTTTGACGAATTATGGCGTACATTTAGAAGGAATTATAATCAGAGAAATAAGTATAACAGGGACCCTGTTTCATTGGCCACGGTGAAACAGAAGCATAGGGAGTCTACGGAAGACTTCACAGAGCGCTTCAAAGACGAGTGCACAAAAATCAAGGCATGCCCTGAAGTTCTAAAGATATCCGACTATATACATGCCATAACGGATAAGGAATTAATCAGGCGTTTGAATGACAAGTGTCCTGAAAGATTCGATGAGTTAATGAAAAGGATTAGGTCCTTTGTGGAAGGAGAGACTGCGGTCTCAGCAACCTATTCCACAAAAGGAAACCAAAGCTATCGGAATCACGACCAACCCAAAAAACAATCAAACCAGGCGAGTGGAAGGAATCTTGACTATCGTGGTAAACAAAAAGGATGGGGTAGTGACAAGTTCACCCCTATAAGAATGTCTCCATGAGAGATATTATTATCAAAGGGCGCGAACTTCCCAAGACCACCCCCCATGACAACTCTAGTTGACCATCGTCAAGGGAATCGATTCTGTGAATTCCATAACGACAAGGGCCACGACACAGACGAATGCATCCAGCTCAAAAAGTATATTGAGTCGCTAGTAAAGTCAGGACAACTCAAACATCTCGCCAAGTATTAGAAGGGCGCGAACGACAACAAAAAGAGTGACAGAAAACATCACCCTAAGGATAAGCCCACTACCATATTTATGGTACAATCATGGCAGCGCAAGACTAAGCAAATTAGTCAAAAAAATTCTCATTGCAAAGAGATCTCGTTCCCTCCCATAACTTCGAGTAATGTAGCCCAAGGGCCCCTCAAAAATGAAGTAAACATGGGAGACCACACCGTCCGCCTCATGTACGTGGACGGAGGGTAATCAACTGAGATACTCTATGAACACTGCTTTACGTGGCTACGACCAGAAGTAAAGAAGAAGTTGATGCAGCCATGTCGCCGCTCATTGGCTTCAGTGGAGAAACCATCTGGCCGCTGGGCCAGTTGCGGCTCCTAGTTACCATCGGAGATGAAGAACACTCAACCATAGCGTGGATGAATTTCATGGTGATATGTTCACCATCGCCGTATAATGGTATCATTGGAAGGCCAAGGATATTGGCTATCCGGGCCGTACCGTCCACGGCACATGGCATGATGAAATTCCATGTGGAAGGAGGAATTGTCACTATCTTCAATAAGGTGGTTCCACCCTTAGAGTGTCATGCAATAACACCACCAGCACAGCCAGCCTCTAAGGGAAAGGAGTCACCACCAGCAAACTGGAAGGTAGCAATCCATCCAGACTATCCGGATCAAGAGATGGAAATATGAGGAACCTTAATTGACAAAGGTAAGAGCGCTATGTGCAAACTCCTAAAAGCAAACCTTGATGTATTTGCTTGGGAACCGAAAGACATGACAGGCGTACCACGTTCGATAGCAGATCATAGGTTACAAATCCGACCAGGATATCCCCCGGTAAAGCAAAAGAAGCGTGGGCAAGCCCCAGAACAAAGTCAAGTAATACTTCAAGAAGTAAGAAAGCTGGTGGACGCAGGCATTATACGGGAGGTATATTACCATGATTGGTTATCCAAACTCGTCATGGTAAAGAAGCACGATAGAAGTTGGCGTATGTGTGTTGACTTCACAGACCTAAACAAAGCATGTTCGCAAGACTGCTACCCACTTCCAGAGATCGATTGGAAGGTTGAATCTTTGTGTGGGTATCCCTTCAAATGTTTTTTGGACGCATATAAGGGATATCACCAAATTCAGATGGCTGCGGAAGATGAGGAAAAGACGGCATTTCACACAAGTCAGGGTGTTTACTGTTACACCAAGATGTCGTTCGGCCTAAAAACGCATGAGCAACGTATCAACGGTTATTCGACAAAGCTTTTGACAATCAAATCGGACGTAACCTGGAATTCTATGTCGACGACTTTGTTATGAAGAGCCATACAGAGGACGGAATTATCAGTGATATTGAGGAAACTTTCGCCACGCTGCAAAAGATCAATATGAAGCTAAACCCAAAAAAGTGCACATTCGGAGCTTCTAAAGGAATGTTCCTAGATATATAGTTAACCCCAATGGAATCAGACCATGCCCGGACAAGACGGAAGCCGTGATACAGCTACCATCTCCAAGAACGCTCAAAGAGGTACAGTCTCTTAACGGTAAGCTGGCAGGCCTGAATAGTTTTCTATCCAGGTCGGCGGAAAAATCCGTACCTCTCTTCAAGACACTCAAGAGGTGTATGAAGAAGAGTGACTTCAATTGGACAAAGGAGGCAGAGGAAGCTTTCAATGAACTCAAGAACACCTGGCCTCACTTCCAATGTTGGTCGCACCGCGGCCTAAAGAGGAGCTGATCATTTATTTGTCAGCCACTCATGGCATGATCAATGCAGTTTTTATGACGGATAGGGACACGGTACACGTGCCTATTTACTTTGTCAGCCGAGCGCTACAAGGACCAGAGTTGAATTATACGCTAATGGAAAAGCTGTTTTTGTCACTAGTATATGCCACAAAGCGCCTCCGTCGGTATTTCCAGGCGCATCCGTGATTACTGACCAGCCAATCAATCAGGTCATATCAAAGCCGGATACGGCAGGGCGTTTGCAAAAATGGAGTGTCCTATTGGGAGAACATAATATCTCATATAGGCCTCGCACGGCTGTCAAAGGCCAAATCTTGGCTGACTTTATAATAGAGAAGCCGGAGGAAGAAAGCATGAAGGTCCCCAAGGAGGAAAAGCTCAAAGACCCATGGGTCTTGTTCACGGACAGATCTTTGTGTATAGATGGATCATGCGCAGGTCTTATACTCATAAATCCAGAAGGTATGTAGTTTACTTATGCTTTACGATTAAAATTCACGGTGACAAATAATGAAGCTGAGTACAAAGCACTGATCACGGGCTTAAGAAGAGCTACTCGGATGGGAGTGCGAAACTTGGAAGCATACGTTGACTCACGTCTAGTCGCAAATCACATCCTCGGGGAGTATGAGGCCAAGGAGGACAACATGATCCAATACTTTGAGAAGGTAAAGTTTCTCATTAGAGGATTCACCAGGTTCACCATTAAGCAGGTACCTAGGGGCGAGAACAAGAAGGCGAATGCCTTGAGCAAAATCGTATCCACTAGCTTTGCTCGCCTGTCCAAGCAAGTGTTGGTACAAATACTCAAGGATAAATCGATTATGGGAGAAGAAACTCTGTCAATAGTCGAGGAGGAGGGACCTACATGGATGACCCTACTCATTGAATATTTGGCAAATGAAACACTCCCGGATGATGAGACTGAAGCACGCCGCATCTGGCGAAATTTGCAGGGGTTTAAGGTCCGTGATGGGATTTTATACAAGAGGTCATTCTTGCAGCCCTGGTTGCGTTGTGTCGGGCCAAAGCAAGCGAGATACGTGATTAGTGAAATTCATGAGGGGTCATGCAGCATGCATGCAGGCCCTAGATTAGTCGTATCAAGAGCCTTACGGACGGGATACTACTGGCCAACCATGCATAAAGACGCACGGACATAATACTCAAATGTAATGATTGTCAAGTGCACCGGCCAGTGCCACGTCATCCGCAACAAAAGTTAACACATATTACATCCCCATGGCCATTCTAAAAATGGGGAATTGACATAGCAGGACCGTTTCTAGTGGCAGCTGGAGGTGTTATGTTCTTAATTGTCGACATGGACTATTTCACCCGATGGATCAAAGCCAAGGCAGTGGAAACAATCAAGGGCAAGCAGGTAAAAAAGTTTGTGTGGGAGAATATTGTATGTCGCTTTGGCTTACCAGGGGAAATAATCTCTGACAACGGCAAGCAGTTCGCGAAGAATCCATTCAGAGATTGGTGCGCGGCGTTGAATATCACGCAACATTTCGCATCTGTTAAGCACCCTAGACTAATGGTTTAGTGGAGCCATTTAATAAATTGTCTTTTTAGTTCGTTTTTCTCGACTCAATCCGAATTGATTTAACGTTTTCTTGTTAAGACTTAATTGTTTTTGGTTGTAAAAACTTGTTTGGAATTTATGTCTAATTGGCAAATAACAAGTAAAAAGGTAAAAATATTATCTATACTACGTATATGTACTAGTTTAAAAACACATTGCACATACCACAATTAAATGCACAAAATTTAAAATGGAAAATACAATTTTAAACTACAAATTCTAAATGAAAAATTACAAAATTTTAAAAAAAAACTAAAAGTAAATTTTACTTTTACTACTACAAATAAAACGTCTAACACAAATTACACCAAAACGTATCAGTCAACGAAATAGCAAGTAATGGCCCAATGAATATTTGAAGCCCAATAAGAAACAATTCACTACTAACTGCAGGGACCTACAGTGCAACTAGCAATCCTATTTGTCAACTAAGCTGGGACTGTGAGTGAAAGAACAAGTATTAAACTCAAGGGCTTAATGTGAAAATTCGCTTAACTTGACTATTAGCATTAAAACAGAAAGAAAGGGAAACGATTACAACATTACTGTAGCTATTTATATGGTCAAATTTCCTTTTTAACTAACTGATGACTTATAACTAGTCGTATACTGAATCAGAATCAACCGTAAGCTCCTAAGTTCGCACTTATATTACTCACACTAAAAAAATCCAAACATCAAAACGCAACCTAATATTACTCAAAAGCTGAATCAGACTGTTTAATCGAGTTCCTATAAATTGCTCAAAAGCTGAATGCGACTCCTAAGATTACTCCCTAGATGAATTCCACACAACCTTCCTAGAACTTTAATAACTCTAACTAACTGGTTAAGCTAACTCAGTACTTATCAGTCAATTACCAAACACCATTTAAAAACTAATATCCAAAATTGTAAGAAACTGAACAAGGAACTATTGCTTGCTGATTAAAAACAGAAACTTAGAAATGATATACTAGTAAAACTGAACAAGTTAACGATAAGCAAAATAGCAACTAAATTCATTCTATCATTTATGCTATGAAAAAAAATTCTAACTACA
Source organism: Glebionis coronaria (assembly GCA_025667525.1). Lineage (NCBI taxonomy): Eukaryota > Viridiplantae > Streptophyta > Magnoliopsida > Asterales > Asteraceae > Glebionis > Glebionis coronaria. The sequence continues at coordinate 99,609,889 of CM046882.1, read as the reverse complement.
AGAACGAAGAAAATATAAAACTGAGCTTGACCAATACATCCGAAGCCAGTCCTTTGTGGACGAAGTGCGACGCTGAGCCTGCTTATAAAACTCGAACATCCACCAATTTCTGTCTGCTAATCTACTTTTGTCAGTGGCTTTTAAATCCGAAGCTCGAAAACAATAAACCTGCAAAATTGAAACAAACACGAAAAACAACCAAACAGATCCTTCGATTCTGAAACCTGCAGTACTGATCTAAATCGAATGGTTTCTATAAACAGTTCATACCATTACTCTCAACTATCTTACCTGTTAAACTGCTATCAGCTTCCCTATTTTACTACACTACCAGTATCATCTAATAAGTACTTTATACTGAATCATGGTCATCTATGAAACCTATAGCTAAAAACGACAACTCATCAATAGAATCTAAATCTAGCTCTAAAACTGATAACAAAATGACTGAAATCTTAACAAACTTATGACTACTTTCTTAAACTAACTGCTATCAAACTAACTAATTCCAACACTGCTAATGAATTCTATTCCTACTATTAAAAAATAAAACCAACTAGCTTAGAAGATCAAAGCTCTAGAATTCATATCAGGATCAAAACACAAGATTGCAAAAACTGATGAACAATCAATCAATCATATTAATATTCGGTGAACAGTAAGCGTAAAGGAAAACAGTTAAAGCTTCAAGAAAAATAGAAGAGAATAAAGAAATTGAAGAATTCATTAATGGTGAAAACAATATTCGGTTACAAGAAAATTAACTAATCTCAACTGATTTCTAAACAAACTTCTAACTAAAAGATTAACTGAAAATCAATAAGCTTTTTGAGAGAAAAATAAAACTAACTATCTAACCTAACTACTAGGTGTTTCTACTCCTAAGCTAACCACCTTCAAATGAGGGTCTTGATCGCTATTTATAGCCGTCTGAAGAGAAGGAGTGACGTGTCTTGACCAATCCAGTGAAGACACGTGTAAAATACGAGGATAATGAACTCGTCCTTCATTCTTGATATTGGGCGTTTCTTCATTCTTGCTCTTGATCTAATTAAATTGCATCATCTTGTAGAGAAGAAGATAAGGAGCGTTTTTGCTTCTTTAAGTTTGTCTTGAAACCTTGTGTATCTCTCTTGATTTGCATTTGCAGGTTCTTGGTGGAGAAAGCTATAACCGTCTGAAACTTCACTCTTTTTCTCTCTCTTGATATTTGTTGAAGAAAACGTTTGTGTGAGTGGGGTTTTGACTGTGTCTTGGTCAATTGACCAAGTTAATAAAAAAACTTTCCCTTTGTTTTCTTTTTGATCCTTTACTTTAATATTTTTGCCAAATGTGTTTAAAAATCTTTTAAACAAATCTTCATTTCATCTTTTGTTTAATTAAAAGTACAACTTAAGCCCTCCATCTTGGTAATATTGGCAAGTAAAGTCCTTGAAAGCTTTTTCGTCCTTTTCTTCGTCTTTTCATCAAATAAATCCCTTAAAACGCGTATTTGCTTCAAAATGTATCTTGTTTACCTGAAAACACATGAAACACAAATACCCACGTGATTCTAATATTTTTCAGTTAAATATAATGTATTTGACAGTGTTTTGAGTGGTTTTTGGATCATAATTGATGAGTGTTTTCACACTTATCATGCGTGCCAATCGAAGTCTGGGAGAAGGAATTAAGGCACGCCTAGATGACAAAATTGCTAAGTAGATCGATGAACTACCACATGTGTTGTGGTCGCATCGAACAATGATCAAAACTGCTAATGGAGATACCCCATTCGCACTAGCGTTTGGCACTGAAACAGTAATACCAACCGAAATTAGAATGCCAACAAACCGCACTGTGGAAGTGAATGTTACCATGAACGACGAGGAGCTAAGGATCAACTTAGACCTATTAGAGGAAAAACAAGTTTGGCAGCAATCAATGAGGCGAGAGCTGAAGCTGGTGAGAATAAATACTAAATAGAAGTTCCCCATGCTACCACAAATAAGTTCCCACTTCTAGTGTACTTCCCCCTGTTGGAATATTGAAGGCAGTGGGATCTATTCCCACTGTTAGGAGTCAAAGGCACTGCTGCATAGATAAACTTGGAAGAGATAATTACGCGTTTATGTTACAAGTCCAGAATACCTTCCTAGTTTGTTTAGTAGTTATCTTGTACAAGGGTCCTTATGTTATAAAATGAGTCGTTGTGCTTTTGTATTTGATATATCTTTCTTGACATTTCATTTCATGCTTTAAGTTTGTAAAACCCTAATACCATCTTGGGTATTCGTATATTGCTTAATATATTAAAGCTTACAGTTTGGTTCACTACTTGTTCTTGTGCTAAACATTACTTTTCGTATCTTGTTTAGTTACTTTGTCATAAGCAAAGTTTCTCTAAGTGATAGTTTGAGTTTACTCTTGCCATCACTACCCTTAAACAAGCTAAGGTTTAAGATCTAAGTTTGGGATCAACAAGTGGTATCATAGCATGTTGAGAAACTTTGATTAAACCAAAAACAACAAAATCCTCACACCTATTACCAATCATGTCTACAGACACTCTTTCATCCTCAAACAAAAATGCCCTCAAACTTCCAATTTTGGATCCTGAAAACTTTGAAATATGGGAATTCAGGATTTAACGGTATCTCAAAACGAAAAACTATGCCCTATGAGAGGTCATAGAATTTGGTAATCAGTTCACCAAAACAGTGGAAGTGAAAGATGATGGTAAGAACAAAGAAAAGGAAGATGATGAAAGCTCCAAAGGTGGTGCAAAGAAGACCAAGTCTGCTGCTGTCTCAGACAAGGAGATCCAAGCAAGAAGGTATGATGTCAGAGCTCACAGCTCTTTGTTGTTAGCCCTACCTGATATACATCAGTTAAGGTTTAGGAAGCATAAGTTTGCTAAGGAACTTTGGGAAGCCATTGGAAAAAAGCTTGGAGGAAATGGAGCTACCAAGAAGAAGAAGAAAACAAATGATAGACCAATTTGCTTCATTTAAAGCAAAAGGTAATGAAACAATTGGTTCTATCTATAATAGGCTTCAAGATCTTGTTGCACAACTGGAATTCTTTGACATAGAGGTTTCAAGAGAGAAAGTCAAATGCCAGATTCCTCAATAGCCTTCAGAAAGAATGGTTTGTTTACGAATCCATTTGGAAAAACAGGGATGACATTGATGACAAAAACATTGATAATATCTACAACAACTAAAAGGTTTTTGAGCCAGTTGTCAATGAAATGAAAGCTTCAGAAACCATTCCCACAAATTCAAGTGGACTTGCTGATCCACCTGCTAACATGGCCTTCATTTTACAAAATAGTGGAAACTCCAAAAGTAGTGGGATTGAGGTTTCCTCTGCTACACATTCCACTGCTTCAAGCTCAGGTCAACCAAATGGACAAGAAAGACCTGCAACATTTAGTCTTGACACTGCTTGTGCATTCATTGCATCACATGGACCTCATGGCTCCACTGTGTTGCATGATGATTTAACTCAAATCAATAATTAAAGCTTGGAGGAAATGGACATCAAATGGAATATGGCTCTGCTTAGTATGAGAGCCAACAGATTCTACAAAAAATATGGGAAAAATATTTCCATTAATCCTTCTGTTGTAGTTGGGTTTGATAAATCAAAGGTAGAATGCTACAACCGTGGGAAGAAAGGTCACTTTGCTAGGGAATGCATATCTACAAATAATGGTAGCAACTATAGGAATGAGAGCATGAATGAGGATTCTGAGGCCAAGGCTATGGTAGCCATGCAAGGATAAGATGGAATTGGATGGGACTGGAGCTCTATGACAGAAAGTGTCGAAAGGAATCAAGCTCTAGTTGCTTAGGAGACAGAGAAAGAATTTGCTCTAATGGCCATGTCTACTTCTAGCTTAGACAATGAGGTATATGATGACTCTTACTGTACTAAAGGATGTAGGAAAAATATTGAGTCATTAAATGATCAAATCAGAAAGCTAAATGTTGATTATATAAATTTTGAAAATAATCTTGACAATTATAAACGTGCATTAGAACAACTAGAGTCTAGAATTAGAGAATATCAACAAAGAGATAATCAATATAGGGAGCACATTGGAATTTTAGAAAGAGATGCTAGAGAAAAAGATGTCACTATCCAGAAATTAACTGCTGAAGTTGAAATATTTAGAGCAAATCAAGAAAAAGATAATTTAACCATTGAAAAGTTTGGAAAAGCTGCTAAAGATTTAACTAAGGCTGTAGAAATAGGACAATCCCCTAAAGACAAAACTGGTTTAGGTATCAAGAATCAACATGCTGAAATTCCACCACCCCCCTGCTAACATACATGGTGCTAGTCCAATGAAAGACCTTTCTTGGACTAGAATTCCTTGTTTTGCTAAAGAGGAGGATATGGTGTTTGACCCTAATTGCTATGGGTTAGATAATAAAAAACAAGAAGAACCATTGGTCAAAACCAGTAAAATAAGAGATTTTAATAAAGATCACACATCTTTAAAACAGTGGGAAATAGATAACCTTGTTCTTTTCTCTATAGAAGGTTTGTTTGGTAGTGACACTAGCTCAGTTAAAACAAATTTGTCCAATACTAGCAGCAAATCAAATTCTAAACCTAGTAGTCCAAGAATTCACAAAAATTCTACTAGATATGATGAAATGTATAGACCTGCCCCTAGAGGTAATCAAAGAAACTGGAATGATAAAAAATCTATACAATTAGGCAAAAAATTTGTTAAATATACCAAACCTTGTTTCACCTGTGGCAGTTTTAGTCACATGCATCAAGTATGTAAGGCAAGCATGGGGGTTGTGGCTGCAAATCCTCTAAAAGAAATGCAACCAAAAGCCATTTTGTTGAATACAGGGGAAAAATCTTTTCCCCTGCTAAATATATTCCCCCCTGCTTTGAGAAATAAGGCAACTGATAAGTATGTTGCACCTTCCCTAAGAAAGAAAACTATAGCATACCCCAAATCTAGCTCAAATGTGACCAGGCCAACATCTCATAAGACATATGCATCTAGTCATAGACCTTACCAACGAACTTATAGAGGACAAAACAAGCAATGGGTTTCCCCCGATAAGCCTAGGGTTTTCTCTGCTAAGCTCAGGGTTTCCCCTACTGGCCTCTGTTAACATGGAAGATTGGGAAAAGCTGTGAAAGCCTCAACTCGTTGGGTTTGGACTCCTAAAAAGGATACTCAACCCAATGGTGTATCACTATCCTTTGATAAATATTCTTATATTGATACACGAGGTAGACCTAAGTCAGTCATGGCTTAGGTCCCCAAAAAGAACTAAAATTATGATCTCTTTTACAGGTGACAAAGCAGATAAAGAATGACAAAGCATACTGGGACAGTGGTTGCTCTAGGAGCATGACTGGACACAAGGCCTATCTGTCAAAATTTGTTCCCCTGCATGATAATGATTGTGTATCATTTGGAGACAGGCATGGGACAAATACTAGGAAAGGGACCATTGTCACAAATGGAATGACATTTGACAATGTCTATCTGGTGAAAGAACTAAAGTACAATCTATTCAGTGTGTCTCAAATGACAGATAACAAAAACTTTGTTCTTTTCACTAATACTGAGTGCTTGGTTTTAGGAAAGGAGTTTGTGTTACCACCCGACACTCCTATTGTGTTGAGAACTCCAAGACAGAAGAATATGTACACCATTGACTTGAAGGATATTTCACTTCAAGACAATGAGAACTGTTTCATTGCTAAAGCCTGAGTTGATGAATGCAAGAAATGGCACAAAAGATTAAGTCATCTAAACTTCAAAAATATGAATAAATTGGTTAAATTTAATCTTGTTCATGGTCTTCCTTCAAAGACCTTCAGTAATGATCATACATGTGTTGCTTGCTTGAAGGGAAAACAACATAGAGCCTCTTGCAAATCTAAAATTGCTCAATCTACCATCAAACCATTGGAGTTGTTGCACATGGATCTTTTTGGTCCTACCTCTGTGGCAAGTATGAGCAAGAAATGGTACTGCTTAGTGGTCACTGATGATTTCTCAAGGTTTACATGGACCTTCTTTTTGTTTGAAAAAAGTGACACAACAGGGGTACTCAAAGACTTTATTACTCAGATTGAACTTCAAAAGAGTATGAAGGTGGTGACAATTGGGTCTGATAATGGTGGAGAGTTCAGAAACAAGGAGCTGAACACTTTCTGTACCAGCAAAGGAATCAAAACGGAATACAACATAGCCAGAACACCACAACAAAATAGAGTTGCAGAGAGAAGAAACAGAACACTTATAGAAGCTACAAGGACCATGCTATCTGATTCTAAGCTTCCAATAATATTTTGGGTTGAAGCTGTTGGCACTGCTTGTTATGCTCAAAATAGAGCTGTGGTGGCAAATGCTCATAACAAGAGTCCTTATCAACTATTCAATGTAAGACCTCCTTTTATTGACTTTTTTAGACCATTTGGGTGTCATGTGGTTATCCTAAATACACTTGATCATTTGGGAAAGTTCAATGAAAAGGGGGATGATTGATACTTTGTTGGGTATTTATTAACAAGCAAGGGATACAGGGTCTTCAACAAAAAGACAAGCAAGGTGACAGAGAACATACATGTGAATTTTCTGGAAGATAAACCTGAAGACACACAAACAGGTCCTGATTGGTTCTTTGATATTGATGTTCTTTCTAAATCTATGAATTATGTGTCTGTTGCTTTGGAGAATACTAACATTTCAAGTACCAAAGAACCAACTACTTTAGAGTATCCACCCTTAAGGTACATGATTGTACCATCATTGTTCCCTGCTGATGATGCTGCTCAAGGGAATGTAGAAGAAAAGGACCTCTCTCAAACAGATGAGCAGCCCCAAAATGGTCCAAAACCTATCAATCACTCTGCTGATAAAATAATGAAAACAGTGGAATCCAGGATTTCCCTGCTAGTACAGTCATTCCCCCTGTTTGTGAAGAGCTAGTGATTAATGATGATCATGATGCAGAAAAAGGAACCCCACCTCACTCTACATTTACTCCTTTCTCCATAACCAGAAGTGGAAACAAAATACTCAGACACGGAGGTCCAAGTTTCTCAGACCTAAACTTAGCTCCTTCATTGAGTAATATAGTTTCTTTAAGGAGTTCCTTTGAAGAATTCTTTCCACATCAGGACAGTCCTATAAAGCATGACTTAGGAAACTTGGAAATAGAAGTCATCATGAATATGCAGCCCACCTATAGAATCAAAAAAGATCATCCATAATCACAAATCATAGGTGATGTTCATACTCCTAGACAAACCAAATATCAGGCTAAAGAGCATAGTTTTATTGCTAATATCACCATGAAACTTAATCATGAAAATATGCAATGTTGTCTTTTTGCTGCTTTTCTCTCACAAGAAGAGCCAAAGAAGATTTTTCAAGCCTTGAATGATGAGAGCTGGGTAGAGGCTATGCAAGAAGAGTTACTACAGTTTGATATCCAAGAGGTTTGGGTTTTGGTAGACTGTCTAAAATGGGCAAGGCCTATTGGGACAAAATGGGTGCTCAGAAACAAGAAAGATGAGAGAGGGATAGTGGTCAGAAACAAAGCTTGGTTAGTAGCTCAGGGGTACACACAGGAGGAAGGCATTGATTATGATGAGGTATTTGCTCTAGTTGCTAGAATTGAAGCCATCAGGATATTCTTGGCATATGCTTCCTTTATGGATTTTGTGGTGTACAAAATGGATGTTAAGAGTGCCTTTTTATATGGCACTATTGATGAAGAGGTGTATGTAATACAACCTCCAGGCTTTGAAGATCCAGAACATCTAGACAAGTTTACAAGGTGAAAAAAGGTAATGTATGGGCTTCATCAAGCCCCTAGGGCATGGTATGGGACTTTATTCAAGTATCTCTTGGACAATGGCTTCAACAGGCAAGACTGATCAGACTCTCTTTATCAAGAAACAAAAAGGTGACTTTCTTTTGGTACAAGTCTATGTGGATGACATCATTTGTAGATCCACAAACTCATTGCTTAGCAAAGAGTTTGCCAAATTGATGCAAGACAAGTTCCAAATGAGTGCAATGGGAGAACTCAACTTTTTCTTGGGGTTACAAGTTCAGCAGAGGAAAGATGGCATCTTTATTTCTCAAGATAAATATGTTGCTGAATTGTGAAGAAGTTTGGGTTAAGTGAAGGAAAGAAAGTCTCTACTCCCATGCATAAGGAGTATCCTTGGGGAAAAGAAGGTCCAGGAAAGCCTATTGATGTCAGAAAATATAGATCCATGATTGGATCTCTCATGTATCTTATAGCGTCAAGACCTGACATAATGTTTGTTGTGTGCCTTTTTGCAAGACACCAAGTGACACCAATGGAGTGTCATCTAATTCCTGTGAAGAGAATCTTTAGGTACCTCAAGTGTCACCCTACCCTAGGACTTTGGTATCCTAAGGAGTTGCCCTTTGAGCTAGTATCCTACTCAGACAGTGACTATGCTGGTGACAACAATGATAGAAAGTCCACAACAAGTGGATGTCAATTTTTGGGGAGTAGGCTTATATCTTGGTAGTGCAAAAAGCAAACCATTCTGGAAACTTCCACAACTAAAGCTGAATGTGTGGCAGCTGCTGTGTAGAAACTAGAAGGGGGGGGGGGGGTTGAATAGTTTCTTAAATTTACTTCTTAAAGATTGGTTTAAAAAATCCTTTTTCAAAAACTTAAGCTTGAGTATTTATGTGAAACCTTCTTATACACAATATGAACAAGGTATAGTGCAACTAAACTAATAATCACAAGTATAAAGAATAATGAATGTATAGTGCAACTAAACTAATAATCACAAGTATACAGAATAATGAATGTAAAGAGATAAGCGAAGGAAAGATCAAACCAAACACCAAGGATTTATAGTGGTTCGGAAACGAAGCTCACTCCTCGTTCCTACTCCACTCCTCGAGTACTCCTTACTCGAGAGTTCACTAATCAACAAGCTCCTTAAGGTGGATAAACCGTACACAACGTCGCTTAACCAATTTCCGACTCTAAGCTAAAAGTCTAGCCCTAATCTTAGCTAGGACCAATCTACCAATATACTTTAAGGACTAAGTATTAACCTTAATACATACACAACTTCCAAATAGGCACAACTACTTGGATATCACAACAATGACACAACAATGAATGAATAAGTTTGGATCTTCAATGGATCTTTGAGGTAGACACAACACTTCAAGAATGATAGTGTTATTCTCTTTGCGCTTTGAGAGGAAAAGATAAGAGGAGAAAGATTCACTTCTAAACAAGTATTAATCAAACAAATGATCAAGGATTTGAGTGATTTAAGAAGTATGAAAGAATCTGGAAATGTATGTGCAAAAGAGGTGAATTGAAAGTCTGAGAACGGTCCACTGTTTATAAGACAAACATCCAACGCCTATATCTGCCCGCGGTTCCTTATTGGAGCCCGTTGTTCCTTATCGATAAGCAACCGTCATAGGCGCTAAGGAACCGCCGACGTAGAGTCCGCTCCTTTTTTTCTTTTAGTGGATTGGTTCGAATCTGGGGATTAAAATATCCTGAAGGATATTCCAAACCAAGATATAATATGTCATTTTCAAATTTCAAATTTTCAAATAATTAATTTAATAAAACATTTTCTTAAAAAGAAAGTTTAATAATAAAACTTTGCCACACTTAATAAAAAGTGAGTTTTAAGAAAAGATTAAATCCTTGATCACTTAATTAGGATAATTACTTGTTTGTTCATACCTTAAGTGATAATGGTTGAAATGTGTTAGAAATACGTTTTTAACGTATATTAGAAGTATCGGTCACTCCACAATATTATTAATGTTGTATAGCTCGTAGTTAATGTTTGCTTATTTAGTTAAGTAAGAAACCGACCCATGGGCTTGTCATGGGTCGGCCCAATCCCATTAGTGGCTTGGATATAAATACCCCTTTCCACCATGGAAAGGGGTTGGTTGTTGATTGTTTGTTTTTCCCATTTGAATGAAAAACACATATTTCTCTCTCACTTTCTCTCACTAGTTTCTCTCTCTAGAAATCTTCAACCCACTTCATTGATTCACAAGATTATCAATATTCTACAATTGGTATCAGAGCCATGGGGTGATTTAAGGTAATGATTTGTGTTGTTCTTTAGTTTTTGATTGTATTAGTGTTCTTTAGGAAAATCTATCTTGATTCTTGAAGTTTTTGGTGATTTTGTTGTTGGGATTAGTAGATAAGTATTGGGTTTTACTTCTTTTAGTAGAAATCACAAAACTTTTCGGGTAATTTGGTAAAAATCTGGGTTTGTTCTTAATATATTTAGTCGACTGTTACAACACACGAACCAGATTTTTCCCAGTAAAGTTTCGAATCAACATCTTCCGAACCAAAAGTTCCGGATCAAAGAAAGTTCCGAATCAGTTTTCTTCCGAACCAAAAGTTCCGGATCAAAGAAAGTTCCAAATCAGTTTTCTTCCGAACCAAAAGTTCCGGATCAAAGAAAGTTCCGAATCAATTTTCTTCCGAACCAAAAGTTCCGGATCAAAGAAAGTTCCGAATCAGTTTCTTCCGAACCAAAAGTTCCGGATCAAAGAGTTCCGAATCAAATCTTCCGAATCAACAACTGTTTCGAATCAAAGAAGTTCCGAACCAAAGTCTTCCGAATCAACAATTGTTCCGAACCAAGGGATATTTTACTTGTTTTTTCGACGATTTTTTAGAGGATTTAATTTTGGTTTCTTACACAAAAACTCAACACAACTCACAACTTTTCTTCACTGCTCGATCAACCGATAATCTTTGTCTCTTTAAAGTGATCAAAATGAATCCGAATTCATTAATGCCTCAAATGACATCACTTACGGATATTTCCGTCATTACGGGAACGGATAATCGCCCTCCAATGCTCATTAAAGAAGTCTTTGAAGCATGGGAAGGCCGTATGATGTCATACATTAAGGGAAAACCGACATATGGGAGGCTTATGGTCAAGTCAATTCTAAATGGTCCACTTGATTATGGTACCATCGTGGTTAACAATGTGAATCGACCACGGGAGTTTGAAGAACTTACACCAGCTCAACAACTTGTTGCCGATGTAGACGAAAAGGCTCTTCAAACCATTCTCCAAGCTCTTCCACATGACATCTATCGAATGGTAAGTCAATATACGGTTGCAAAGGATTTATGGGAACGTCTAAAGGTGTTGCTACAAGGTACGTCTCTTACTAAACAGGAACAGGAATGTCAGTTGTATGATCTGATTGATAGATTCACGTACAGTCCAGGGGAAACGCTTCACGACTACTACTTCAGATTCACTACTCTCATGAATGATTTGAATGTATACAATCTCGTGATTGCTCCATTCCAGGTTAACACCAAGTTTTTGAATACTTTACCTCAAGCTGAATGGGGTGAGTATATTACCGATGTTAAGTTAACCAGGGATTTGCATAAGTGCAATTTGGATCAACTCTATGCTTTTCTTCAGCAGCATGAGAAACACGTGATCATGCACCGTTCGCCTCGAGGTATGTACCCTGATTCTTTAGCTTTGATGGCAAATCAACCAAGCTTGTCATACAACAACACTCCTTATATCATGGGACACCAAGCCTATCATCCATCACCGTACATGACTCCAAGCTTCCCCCAATATTCGATTCTACCGCAACCACCCACCTCACATCAGCAACAATATCGGTTTAATGCACCTTCGTCTCAGAGAGAACCACAAGCATCACAATATGCCTCACAACCTCACCCATATTCACCAGCAAGCATTGCACCTTATGCTCAGTCATCATATTCTTCTTATCAAGAAAATGCAGCATATCCATCAAGCCACTCTGACCACATGAGTATTCCTTCTAGTGCTTATGCAGCTCAACAAGACCAAGCAATGTATTGTGATAATCATGAAGTCCCCATTCCTGAATTCAAACAAGGAACTGACCCAGTTGAAGTGTTAGCCACTATGTCTGCTTATCTCACAAGGACATTGAGCAAATGAGGATTTAGAGGACCAGCTCCTACTAACAATCAGCTGAGGAATTCATCCAATTCTCGACAACAAGCTACTATTAAGAATGGCAGGGTAATGGTTCAACCTATTCAACCTTATCAGGGGAGACCTACTATATCAACCACCAATGCACGCACGGTCAATCCTGCTCCAATGGTCAACACTCCTCCACGGGCTAATTCCACAGGCAAGTTGAGAATGATTACATGCTACAACTGTAAGGAAGAAGGTCACATGTCCAGGGATTGTACAAAACCCAAGGGGAGAAGGGATGGTCAATGGTTTGCAGAGAAGAATTATTTGGTGAACGCTCAGGCACAAGGACAGGAACTTGATGAAGAGGAGCTTGCATTTCTTGCTGATCCAGGGATTGCTGAACAAGAAGTTGTCACTACACAGAATGCAGCATACCAAGCAGATGATCTGGATGCTTACGATTCAGACTGTGATGATCTTCAATCTGCTCAGGCAGTTCTTATGGCAACTATCTCTAGCTTTGGGTCAGATAAAATATCTGAGGTACTTACTAATACCACTGATACTAGTATTCAACCACATCAAGTTGGGCAAGAGGGTGCTGATCCGAATGAGTCTTCGGTGGTGAATATTTCAAATGAGGAGACAATCAATGATAGTAATATCAATGTGAGTCCCCAGACTTTGAGTGAATCACAACCGGGAGCCATTTCGCATACGCATACTCCTGCTCAACAAGATTTGGTCATGGTTCCTGCTACATTACTTAGCCAAATGAATACTGCACTCTTAGAAACCCTAGCTAAGAATAAGAATTTGTCTGCTGAGCTTGCTTTGTGCAACGAAAAAGTTCAAACTTTGGAATTAGTACCTTCGTCCAATGTTCTAACAAATCCTGAATATGATCATTTTCGAAATAAACAAATGGTTCATTTGCAAGAAATTGAAACCTTAAGAGCAGATCTTTCTAACGAACTTAAAGAAAAAGAGTTAGTGGTCACTAATTTTCACAAACTTTAAACGGATTTTGAATTACTCGAGTCTAAAAAGAATGAAATGGAAATTAATGCGGCTAATAAGATTAGAAGTTTAGATTATTTGCTTTTAAGACAATACGCTGCCTCTCAACTAGTGCACTTATTTGATGCTTCGTTTAGAGAATTTAACTTATCGCGTCAAAAAGGCCTTCCCCCTAACCCACGGTATGCAAGACAAGCTCTTATCCATAGTCCAAGACTTTATAATGCAACCCAATTAGGATTGGTCTTAGATCCGATTGTTACTTTCGAGGATCGCACAAATAAGGATCTAGTTGATGAGAATCGGTCATACAACTTTGCAAAATATCCCCAGTGTGATTATTTTAAAATGAATCAAGAGCTTGCAAAAACGGACTTTAGAATTTGCTTCCATATGGATAAAGATCTCATCACAGCACCAACCTACATGTTAAATGAAGAAAACCCTAGTACACTTCCTACACTTGTCAAAATGGAAGGACCTAAAGAAATTCCAAAGGATCTTCCACCTGTTAGCACTGTATGGTTAAACTTGCAAGAGATTAATCAATACTTTGCTAGTTTTGACAAGGTCATTCTGGAATGTACGACTTCAAATGGCCTAAACGCCGGAGAATGGGCTTTCGAACACATGAACGAGGTGTTTAAGAATGAGATCAATCCGTTTGTCGAAAGTCTAAAAGGAAGTTTTGCATCTCTTTCGGAAAATCTCGAGTTTGAAATTGCAGAAGTTCAAAAAGTGTTTTATGAAATGGACACCGCTTACGAACTACAATTAATTGGAAAGGAAAAGATTTTATCCGAATATGACCGATTCTTGTCCCAAGTAATTTCGTGTGATGTGCTTACTACTGTGAATGTTAATTATTCGAATGAGCTTACATCCGCTATGATTAAATGTGATGCTGTGAATATATGTGATGATGTGTGTGATGTAAATGTTGCTTATACTGTAAATGAGGTAGATAATCATTCTTGTCACGAGTCTAACGCTGAATTTTTAAAGCTTCAAGATTCTTACAATTTACTTACAAAACGCTTTAATCAACTTGAACAACATTGTATATCTTTAGAATTAAAACAACAAACTCAAAATGAGGATCTTTTGATAACAAATGGTTGTGAAAACAGTGTTGAGACGAGTGACAAGATGATTGAGATAGTTAAGGCATTAGAGGAAGAGATTATGAGATTAAAGAGAGATGTGTCATCAAATGAAACACTAAAATTGGAACTAGAGGCTGCAGAGTCTAAAAACCAGGACTTAGAAATTAGAATTTCGTCTATTCTAGGGGAGATGGATCGGGCAAGACAGGGACTATCCGCTCTTTATGGTTCAATAGAAGAACGCTTAGCTTTTAATGCAGCACAACAACAATCTTATGTTGAACAACTGAACCAAAAGTGTGAGGAAATCTCTGACTTAAACATCCAGCTCATTGACAAAACATGGTTTTGGCCGAGTTAAAGGAGACACTTCTTCTCACCCGACAAGAAGTTGTTAATAACTTAGCTACCAACTCTGCACCGTCCTCTAGTGCTCCAACAACCAATTCAGTAGTGCTTTATAAGAACCCGCTCCATAAAAAAAACCCGGTTACCTACGATGATTATATGAGGAATGCAATTAAGCATGTAGATCTTGTTAGGGATATTTTAGATGACTTGTATGCGTTAGATCCCTCAAGCAGTTACTATTATTCAGCTCATGAATATATTAAGCGTGTTCAATATTGCTTAGCATATTTGCAATACATAGGAAAACCGGGTTCTGCACTACTCACTAATCGACCCATTGCTGTAACTCCATTCAATAAGACCCCAGGAGCAAAACCGTCATTGGCACCATCAAGTAAGGCACCTTTAAAATCTGTTGCTAATGTTCCCACTTTGCCTTCTACAGGATTAAAAGAGTCTACTAAGGCTAAAGGATCGCCACTCAAGAAAGATAAGATCAAGCCATCCACTAGTAGTACCATCAAGAAGAAAGTAGAAGCTCACACTAGGAATATCAGTTCAGATTTAAATAAAAAGAATCATGTTAAGACTAAAAGCTCTGCGCCTGTGCAGAAGCCTAAACCATTTGTGAATTCTAATTTGAAATGTTGGAATTGTAATGAATGCATGTTTTCCCAACGTCATGATTTGTGTCTTATTGATCATGTGAATGAAATGAATGCTATTAGGAATAATCTTGAATGGAAGCCAACTGGGAGAACTCGTACCCAAGTTGGATGGCAATGGCGTCCCACTGGTAGGACCTTTACATTAGATGGAAAATGTGCCCTTTAACTAGGAATGCATCCATTGAGGTTAGGTCTCAGCGTCCTTTAGTTAGGCACACTAGCACTATAGTATGGAAACCGCGCCCTTTAATTAGGTCAGCCCCCACTATAGTGCCTATCAGTGAAGAAATACCTCAGGATTTAAGCCAACTTGAACCTACACCACCAACTAGGAAGAAGGCTAGGAAATCTAAGAAACCTAAATTTAGCAAATCTAAGATCATTAAATCTGTACCTGCTAATAACAAGGAACATTCAGATTCCAAAACCTATACATTGTCCTCGTCTGGTGATATTTTCAGGTGGTCCAAATCATCCTCTGGTATTTGGACTCCGGTTGCTCAAAGCATATGACCGGAGATCGCTCGATGCTCCGAAATTTCGTCAGCAAGTTTCTTGGAACGGTTAAATTCGGTAATGATCATATTGCAAAGATAATGGGGTATGGTGAATATCATATTGAAACGTTACGATTTCAAGGGTATACTATGTAGAAGGTCTTTGTCATAATTTATTTTCAGTAGGACAGTTTTGTGATTCCAACCTAGAGGTTGCTTTTCGACAACATACTTGTTTCATCCGCAACTTGGAAGGAAAAGACTTGTTGAAGGGATCTCGTGGTGCAAATCTTTATACGTTGTCCCTACAAGACATGATGGCCACCTCTCCAGTATGTCTTCTCTCCAAAGCATCTAAGACCAAGTCATGGTTATGGCATCGCATATTATCTCATCTCAACTTTGATGCTATTAATCATTTGGCTAAAAACGAATTAGTTCGTGGTCTTCCAAAGCTCAAATTTCACAAGGACCATTTATGTTCCGCGTGTTCAAGGGGGAAAAGCACCAAGAAATCATACAAGTCCAAAGCTGAAGACACCAATCAAGAAAAACTTCATCTTTTGCATATGGATCTTTGTGGGCCAATGCGAACCGAAAGTGTGAGCGGTAAGAAATTCATTCTTGCTATTGTGGATGATTTCTCCAGGTTTACATGGGTTAGATTTCTACGTACAAAGGATGAAGCACCGAAGGCTGTCATCACTTTTCTGAAATTCATTCAGGTACGTTTAAATACTACTTTCCGCCGTATTCGTACAGATAATGGAACATAGTTCGTCAACCAGACTCTTCGTGATTACTATGAAGAAGTTGGTATTTCACATGAAACATCCGCTGCACGTACTCCACAACAAAACGGTGTCGTTGAAAGACGGAATCGTACGCTTATGGAAGCTGCTAGGACTATGCTGATTTATGCGAACGCTCCATTATTCTTGTGGGCAGAAGCTATATCTACTACATGTTTCACCCAAAACCGTTCTATCATTCGGAAACGCCATGGAAAAACACCTTACGAGCTTCTACATGATCGTAAACCCGATGTTTCATTTTTTCATGTGTTTGGTGCTCTTTGTTATCCAAACATTAATAGTGAGAACTTGGGCAAACTTCAACCGAAAGCCGATATAGGTATTTTCATTGGTTACTCACCCTCCAAGAAAGCATACCGAATTTACAACCGTCGTCTTGGTAAGATTGTAGAAACTATGGACGCAGATTTTGATGAGCTGACAGCGATGGCTTCTGAGCAACGCAACTCTGAACCCGCGCTTCACGAGATGGGAACCGGTGCTATTAGTTCCGGATTAGTTCCCAATAATCCTACTTCTACATCATTTTTACCACCTACACGGCCCGAGTGGGATAAATTATTTCAACCGTTGTTTGATGAATTCTTTGATCCCCCAAATGATGAAGTTCCGGCACCTGTAGTGATAGCTCCAATCCCTGAAGTTGTTGCTCAAGCTAATGAAGCTTTATCAAATGCATCTTCAATTAACATTGAACCGGATGCACCTCTACCAAGTGATTCTCAAACTACACCTGAATCTTCACCCTTACTTGTGCCTACTGATGCGGAAGAGGATTCTACTGATCATGATTTGGAATATGCTCACCTACAAGAGCTTCCTTTCTTTGGTATACCGATTCCTGAAAACCCTTCAGCCGCGTCTACCTCGGAAGAAGCTCCTACAATTGTTCACTCCAGACCACCACGGATTGAAAATCACAGCACCAAATGGAAAAAAGATCACCCAATTAGGAATATTATTGGAGGTCTCGATCGACCAGTCTCTACACGCCATCAATTACAAGAGAGTGCACTCTATTGCTATTTTGATGCATTTCCCTCCGAAGTTGAACCTAAAAACTGGCAACATGCTATGACTCAATCATCTTGGATTGAAGCCATGCAAGAGGAACTAAATGAATTCCAAAGACTTGAAGTATGGGAATTAGTTCCTCTCCCTGACAAGGTTAACATCCTTACTTTGTTGTGGGTTTATAAGGTTAAACTCGATGAGATGGGTGGAGTCTTGAAGAATAAGGCTAGATTGGTTGCTAGAGGATACAAACAAGCCTTGGGTATCGACTTCGAAGAATCTTTTGCTCCAGTTGCAAGATTGGAGGCTATTAGACTATTCCTTGCATATGTTGCTCATATGAACATGATCGTCTATCAAATGGATGTGAAGACGGCATTTTTGAATGGTGAACTAAGGGAAGAAGTCTATGTTAGTCAGCCGGATGGGTTCGTTAGCACGGAGTTTCCTAATCATGTGTACAAGCTTAAGAAGGCGCTCTATGGGTTGAAACAAGCTCCACGCGCGTGGTATGATCTCCTTTCAAAATATCTCATTTCAGAAGGCTTCTCCAAAGGCAAGGTGGACCCCACTCTATTCACTCTCAAGGAAGACAACGACATGATACTGGTACAAATATATGTTGATGATATAATATTTGCTGCCTCTAACATAGAATTGTCAAACCGTTTTGAGAAGATAATGTCCACACGCTTTCAGATGTCAATGATGGGAAAATTTTCATTTTTCTTAGGATTACAAATTTCTCAGAATCCCAGAGGCATCTTTATTAATCAATCCAAATATGCTCTAGAATCTTTAAAGAAATATAACTTTGAAAATTGTGACCCCGTGGACACTCCAATGGTGGAGAAATCCAAGTTAGATGAAGATAGGAATGGGACTATTGTCGATCCGAAACTCTACCGTGGAATGATCGGCACCCTTCTCTATCTGACTGCTAGCAGGCCTGATTTGCAATTTTCTGTATGCATGTGTGCCCGGTATCAGGCTCGACCTACCGAAAAGCACCTACATGTTGTTAAAAGGATCTTTCGGTATCTCAAAGGAACACTTCATCGTGGTCTATGGTATCCGAAAGATTCCTCTATTGCTTTAATATCATACGCAGATGCCGATCATGCTGGGTGTCAAGACACGAGGCGTAGCACTTCTGGGTCTGTGCAACTCCTTGGAGACAGAATGATTAGTTGGTCTTCAAAAAGGCAGAAAAGCGCTGCAATTTCTAGCATGGAGGCTGAATACATTGCCATGTCCGGTTGTTGTGCTCAAGTCCTTTGGATGAGATCACAACTAACTGACTACGGTTTGGGATTCAACAAAATCCCGATGTATTGTGACAACAAGAGCGCCATTGCCCTTTGCTGCAACTACGTTCAACACTCTAGGGCAAAGCACATCGACATTCGCTACCATTTCATTAAATAGCAGGTGGAGAATGGAGTGATCGAGCTGTATTTTGTCACCACTGAGTATCAGCTGGCAGATATGTTCACCAAAGCCTTAGATCGAGGACGAATCGAGTTTTTGATCGACAAGCTTGGCATGAAATCATTCTCTCCAGCGACTCTCAAAGAAATGGCAGAAGAATCAGCAGAATAGTGGTGGTAAACTATTCATGCGTATCCTTTGTTCGTGATCATGTATATTATCGTATATATATAAACCCCAAAAAGGAAAATACAAAAATATAAAACCAAGAAAATCCATAAAAAATATAAAACCAAGAAAAACCATAAAAAATATAAAACCAAGAAAAACCATAAAAAATATAAAACCTAGAAAAACCATAAAAATTATAAAATCAAGAAAATCCAAAAATATTTTTCGTTTTTTAAATCGGGCATGTCTTTTAGTACGGTAATATTTACGGCTTTAGAAATGTCGATCAATATTGACACGGCGGCATAAATAGAGTCCGTATGAAAGTTGTACATTTTTTAAAACATGCCCATTATGGCTTGTAGTTATTTCAGACTGCAACCCGCTTTTCGCATTAAAGTCACGTATTTCTTTTGAAAACGTTGGCTCACAACGGGAATTAATTTTCTCGGGTATGATTTATAAGCCAAATCATGCAAGGGATCCAGTTTACTTTATAACTTGATCTAACACGAATTAGTGTACGTTTCAGTGCATTAATTTGTCTAAATAAGAGAAATCTTATTGCCACCACGAATCAATCTTTTCAAGACATTAATTGGAAATGTTTTCATCAATATTTGACTCTTTAAACAATGACTACAGCTCTTTAAATAGAAAACGGGTCCTCGTTTAAGGGGGAGAAAATATTAAATCGTCTTCATCATTAAAACGGCTTTCAAAATTGTTTGAGGAAAATTAGTTGGCTAAATGGTTAATGATTGGACTTGCTTTAGAATACGACTTGTGCTTGATCAATGAGATAGGACTTGCTTTAGGTCTTGGTGATTTGCTAATAGGATGCGATGCTTAAGTTGTGGATAGTTAATACAATGGGATAGGACTAACGATTGTTAAGTAATTTAACGGATGATTAGCCTAAAAGGAGTTACTAACTTAAAGAGAAAACAAAAAGAAAAGTGAAAACTGTAGGGGTTAAAAGTGACCATTTTGAATTTTGTGAAAAATTTGACCTAAGTCAAACCAAACCCCCCCCCCCCCCCCCTTCCGTTCTTTCTTTTCTTTCTTCTTCATTATTTTTTGTCCGCCATTGTTACACACACACAAGCTCACACAATTCGTGTTTTCATCATTCAATCCATTTCAGTCGTGCAACATAAGGTACAAACATCGAATCTTGTTTATTAATTTTCCTAATTTACTCTTTAAATCCTATCAATTAACTCGTTTTTTTATTAAAATAATCCAATTAGGGTTTCTGATTAATTTGGGATTAATTGATTAGGGTTTTAGTTGGGTTTTATTCGGATTAGCATTAGAACGTGTTTTGTTGCCTTAGACTGCCTTAAAACTCACACACGCGTTTAGAATAATCCTTCATAGGGTGCGATTAGGACTTCCGAATGAACAAGGTTTGTGAACTTCCGAATGAACTTCCGAATGAACTTCTGAATGAACTTTCGAATGAACTTCCGAATGAAGAAGTTCCGAATGAAGGACTTCCGAATGAAGGACTTCCGAATGCAGGACTTCCGAATGAAGGACTTCCGAATGAAGGACTTCCGAATGAAGGACTTCCGAATGAAGAAATTCCGAATGAAGAACTTCTGAATGAAGAACTTCCGAATGAAGAACTTCCGAATGAAGAACTTCTGAATGAAGAACTTCCGAATGAAGAACTTCCGAATGAAGAACTTCCGAATGAAGAACTTCCGAGTGAAGGAGTTTCGAGTGAAGGAGTTCCGAGTGAAGGAGTTCCGAGTGAAGAGTTCCGAGTGAAGGAGTTCCGAGTGAAGGAGTTCCGAGTGAAGAGTTCCGAGTGAAGGAGTTCCGAGTGAAGGAGTTCTGAGTGAAGGAGTTCCGAGTGAAGGAGTTCCGAGTGAAGGAGTTCCGAGTGAAAGAGTTCCGAGTGAAGGAGTTCCGAGTGAAGGAGTTCCGAGTGAAGAGTTCCGAGTGAAGGAGTTCCGAGTGAAGGAGTTCCGAGTGAAGGAGTTCCGAGTGAAGGAGTTCCGAGTGAAGGAGTTCCGAGTGAAAGAGTTCTGAGTGAAGGAGTTCCGAGTGAAGGAGTTCCGAGTGAAGGAGTACCGAGTGAAATAGTTCCGAGTGAAGGAGTTCCGTGTGAAGGAGTTCCGAGTGAAGGAGTTCCGTGTGAAGGAGTTCCGAGTGAAGGAGTTCCGAGTGAAGGAGTTCCGAATGAAGTGGTTCCGAGTGAAGGAGTTCTGAATGAAGGATTGTTGGATTGATAGTTGTTTGTTTGTTATAATTACTTGATGAAATGTGTTATGCTTAGAAGTCATAATGATATAATATATTTTTTTTGTGTATCACCCTTTTATGTCTTATCTTAAGCAGACACCATGACTAATCCAACAGTGCAAGAACTCCAAGATGCTAGAGCAGCCGCAATTGCCGAGGCAAAATCCCTCAAGTTCATACCAAACAATTACCGACTGAAGCAAGTTTCTCAATCCACTCACCATGGATTCAATGTCGCCTCAGCAATCCTTGATCAATCTCACTTCAAGAATGCGTTAAGGAGTACTGCTTCGGTGCCATTTGATTACATGTATGAATTCTGGGCTACCAAGGAAAGTACTTCAAACAAGATCACCTTATCCCTCGACAACAAGCAACAGACACTCACCGTTTCAGACTTCCGCAAGATATTTGGAATTCGGGATACACCCAAAGGTTTGTCATTTTCAAGGAATCCAACCAAAGACGAACTCATGGAGATGTTCCGTGCTCTTGGATGTTCTGACCTACGAGTTGTGTCCGATTTTACCACCTCCAAAGTGGGTCAACCTTGGAGAGCTATCGTTGGTATTCTCAGTAGATGTCTTACACCTAAAACAACGCATGATGCTGTGCGTGGTCCAATCATGAACATCTTCTATGGAATGTACAAAGGCGTAAATAGAGATTATGCATCCTTGTTGTGGGAAGAATTTAACTTTCAACTCTTCCAAAACAAGAAACGGAAGGCTACTCTCTTTCCTTACCCTCGGTTTATCAAGCTTATAATTCATTATTTTATGAAGAATGATGTCTCCATTGATAGGCGTGCAGCAAGTAGTCACCATACTGAAGAGGTTGATGACACTGTGGACCTAAGGCATGAAGGACCATCTACTGTTGTTAATCCTGGTCCTATTCCCGATTATCTTCTGACAGATAAAATTAAAGCTTCTGCTGATTACAAGCTGCTGCTAATAGAAATCAAGAAGCAAAAAGCAAGCCTTCAGTCAGGAGAAGACTCGTCTACTACGATCAAGAGTAAAGGTAAACGCAAGCAAACAGTTGCTTTATCTGAACCCAAAACCAAGAAGAAAAAGACTGAGGCTAAGAAGGGTAAGAGCACGGCTGACGAGCTTGTTCTCCGCGACGAAGAAGATTTTGATGACGATCCTACTCTTGACAAGACTGAGAAAAAGTTAATGAAGATGGCTATTGAAAAGAGTAGGAGAGACACGGGCGGTAGTGGTTCGGGTGCACAGATGGATGTTGAAGAAGAATACGAGGAGCCAGATGATATTGATGAGTTTGGATCATCCGAACATTACTCAGTATCGAAGGAGACATCCATTGTTGTATCAGCAAGTGTTGAGAAGGAGTCCGGTGCTACTACAATCATTGTACCTACACAGCCTCTCGTAACTCAACCTCCACCAATCCAGCCTTTACCAACCTGACCGGTGCCAACACCATTCCTTCCACCTCCAACAACTTCCATCCTCAGTACCGTAATCACAACCGAGCCTCTTCAACCAACCCCGAGTAGCTCTATATCATCTTCAATGGCTGCATTCGTAATGGCAGAAATGTTGGATAAACACACGGACAGTCAAAGACAAGAGATGGATAAACTTCGAGAAGAACTACTTCGACGAATACAAAGTGAAGAGGCATCCAAGAAAGCCCAAGAGGAGATGATGGCTAAGTTCACTGCAGAGATGGAATTGACACGTAAAGCTCATGCAGAAGAACTTGCTCGGGTCAAACAGACTGAAGCTGAAAAGAGTGAAGCACGTCTTACGAGACTTCGAACTATAAAGGATAAATATAAGGAGCAGAAAGAATTACTTGAAGCTTCTATATTAGAGAGAGTGAATGAATCTGTTGAGGCCCATATGCCAAAGATGCGTGATGAGATGAGGAAACTTGCGGTTGATAACTTGATGATCAAGTCGTCCAACCCTTCCAAATCCGCCTACAAAATAGCATATGACTTAACGGATTTTGAATTAAAGAAGATCCTCAAAGCTCGCATGAAAGAAGTTGGATCTTTTGACAAGTCTAAAGTTCAGCGGACACTCTACAAAGCTCTCAATGAAGCTATCTTGGAGGATGATCGGTTGTTTAAGATGTTTGGAAGTGTGGTACCCTACCACATTCTACCTGAGGAGGAAAAGGAATATAGTGAACCAGAGGAGGGTAATGGTGAAGAAGAAGAAGAAGAAGATGATGATGGTGACGATGATGCTGATGGTGACGATGATGGTGACGATGATGGTGATGATGATGAGGATGGTGATGATGATGATGGTGGTGATGGTGGTGATCTAAATCAGGAGAGTGATAAGGGAAGTAACGGGGATGACGATGAGGATGACGGTGGTAAAAATGATCAGCCTGAAACAGGGGACAAGGTTGCCAGCACAAAGAAACCATCTAAGTCTAGTACCAAGTCTCAGAAAGATGCTGCGCAAAAAGAAAAATACACCTCTACGGAATCAAGGCGAACCAAGTGGCGCCATGATGTGAATGCTACTACGGCGTCATCGATTCCCGGTACATCTGTTTCTGTTTCTGTTTCTATACCTGTTACCACTAATCCTATTTGTTCTTTTGCTGCTCCTGTGATTGCAGAACCAGTAACTGAACCTGAATCTGCACAACACTCGCCTGTTCATGACACCGCCGAAATGCCTGAATCAGAACCAGCAAGTATTCATGTCTCTACTCCTCTACAACAAGAACCACAATCTACTGTTCCTGAGTCAAGCACACGGGACTGGGCGGATACATTAGAGATTGACGAAACTGCACCGCCACAAGCTTGGATCACGGCAACTGCTAAATATGATCCAATCACAGACGCTGACAGAGATGTTCTATATCTCAGTATCCGTAGTCCGATAGACTTGTGTGCATTTTTGGCTCATGAGTTTAAATCTTCGGTGACTCCGTCTTTGTTGAAGAGAGCGCTAAAGGATAAGAGAATTCATGCCAAAACCAGGTTAAGCCGCATAGAGTACGAGTATTATGCTGACGAGGTCCTGAAAGCCCTTAATACCGTTCAAAGGCCAGGCCTTCATGAGTCAGAAAGAGCTCCACCTCCACTTGATCCTTCTCAAGATAATCAAATTGCTCTTGACTTCTTTGTCACCTATGATCTTGATTATCTCCTCAAGGGATCATCCAAGTACGCGACCTCCCTGACCTTGTTGAAAGCTGCGAATTGGGGGACAATACCCTGGATCGAGGAAAAGGTAAATCGACTCTGGGTCCCAAAGGTAAATCGTAATTATGATATGTATGTTGTTATAGGTGCATCACATTGGGACGAGCGAGTCCGCAGGGCGTACAGAGGTTGCTGCTTAGCCAATTCAGGAAGTATCGTTAGATCCGATATTCGCATCTCCAGTATTTTGGGACTGAAAACTGAAGCCAAGAATGGCTATCATCATGTGACGGAGATTCGTCTAAAAAGGGAGGATGACAGAGAATACACAATACAGCAGGGAGATTTTTCTATCATTCGCCTTGAAGATATCGAAGACATGTTGCTTATGATGACCCGTGATCAACTCACCCATCTTACTCGTGAAGAAATCATTGCCTTAAATACAGCACTTCGTATGTTCACACGAAGCGTTGTTATCAAGAAACGAGTTGAAGATCTTCAATTGGGAGTTGAAAGCTACCAAAGGAAGCTTAACCTGACCCGTCCAATGAATCAAGTTCTACCTCAACATGTCACAAGATGTCACTATATCGGCATTACTGTTCCGAGTTACGGGATTTTCTACTTGAACAGTCGTAGGATAATGAAGTTTATGAGGGTAGGTGAGCTTTATAAGTACAGTGATGGGACTCTCATATACGTCAGAGGAAAATTAGAGCATCTTAATTCTGGTGGGTCTTTACCAGAGATGATTGAGGACTGGCATCCGGGTTATCGGCAAATGGCGAAATATGTGATCAAGAAGATTGATCAAAAGATCCGGGAACGTAGATTGATAAGGAGCTTAGAAAGATTCGTTGGTGGTAGACCATATGGAGTGCACCACAAGTTACTGCAACGATCCATCTAATAGAACGTATATCTCAGGTCTACTCTATATTGGTTTTTAATTGTGAATATGTAAATTTGTGAATATTGTGCTTTTATGGCTTGATGTAGTGTTAAGGTATGATAATTTTTCAATAATTTCTTACGAGATTCTAAATCTTTCAAAATATATCATACTAAAGCACTACAACTATCCCGTATTAATTTAAGGGGGAGCATTAACATGTTCTATGGCCAAACATTGATTTCATTTTTACCCAAAGACCGGTTAATCCATTCAATATCCCAAATATTAATGGTTAACATTTTGGATAAGGGGAGAAAATGGGATTAAGGAGACTTAAATGATACTTGGCTAAAAGATGAAAAAGACTTAACGATAATCCAACTTAATATGTGTAAAGCACGTGTTAAGGGGGAGCGTTTTTGATGAACAAAACACCTAAGGTACAAAACTCTTGATTTCAATATCACAAGTACCTTAAGTGATTTTCAAGGATTTTTCATGGTGACTATACTTTCCCAAAACACGCTTTATTCACGACGGATGTGGTGACAAAAGGGTGGTAGGAATAGGTTGTAGTCCAATGATTCATCAGAGCCGATGGAATCTTCCCAAGGACAATTCCCTAGATAGAATTAGAAGTCCTAGGAAAGATGGAGAAAGATTGTGAACGTAGCTGAGTACCGACTAATTACTGATGCTAGCACTGGAACAATCACAACAAGGTGCTAGTGATGATGTATTGGTAAGTACTGAAGGGGTTGAAGAATGAAAAAGAAATGTAAAGATAAAGGGTGTAAAGAAAGAAGCCCTCCTTACAACTTTAGGCAGAAACCGGGTCAATACATATGCTATTGAGATCATTTGTTAATGATTCTCGATATTGAAGAAAGACATCATGGACCCAGTGATGCAATGCACAACCCTTCCCAGCTAACTCAAATATCTCTCAAAAGATATTTGTTTTAATCACTCGGAGATCAACACATTATCTATTGGTTTATTTACTCCTAATAGACTGATATTGAAAAGGTGGCACTCCTCTCCAGCCATCGCTCACTAAATCAAAACGCACTATCGAGTCTAGAGCCACGAGATCATCAAAAGTCTCATTAGGACACTTTCCATCTATTCCTTGCTTTCTCACACACTGTGAAAAGTAAGAGATTTTTATGAGTCCTACGCAATATTCTTGTAATATTGCCAGAACATCCGAGTAATACACAAATATTACAATGAAGATGGAAATCCTGCTTGAGCCAACATCAAACAAGCTCATGGTAGGTTACATGTGCGGTTCTTTGAGAACCAATCTTGTGAAAAACTAGAAAGAAACAGTAGTTTAATTCTTAATTGAACTTAAACTCGTTCCAGGCCTCTACACATTATCATATGATCTTGCCAGAACACTCAGAGTGACACTCTTTAGTGTTCACAGTGACGAGTGGAAATCCTTCTAGTGTTAACATCAAACAGCACTTGGTAGGTGACGTGCAAGATTCTTTATGAATTAAGCTCGTGATAACTGGAAAGCAACGATGGTGAAAATCTTAATTGAAATTCACTTGTTCCAGGTTTCATGAATTGACGACTTCAATCACAAGGATAATTTATCCAAGTGATTCACTCTTTATGTTCGCAGTCAAGCTTAGTGATCGTCGAATAAAGAGAACGGGTTTACCCACGAAATCCTGTCAGGAAGTTACTTAATTGAAACTATCCGTCACAGGTACGATATCTAATATCGTCCAACGGTCTTCACCGACCGGAGGTAAAACGCTACCGATTTAGAATGAAATGTTCTAAGCCATTTCATTCGTGTCTTTTCATGTTGCTGCGAAGACGGTGGCGTTGCGGTGTACCAGCTGAAGTCGTTCCCACATGCTTATGTTTTTCTGCATCAAAGTTCAGCAAAATTCAAGAAAGTACCAAATGAAGTCTTCCGATGTACCACTCTCTCAAGCTTTCGAGAATTCAACAAAAGACATAAGTGTGTGGAACATGGAGTCACGAGGAGGCAAGATTCACAGGAAGGAAAAGATCGCACGTGATTGGTCAAAAGAACAATGCTCTCAAGCCTAAGCCTAAAAGATCAAATCAACATATTCACAATAAAAAGAAAGAAGAAAAGACTACGAGCTGAAGAACGAAGACTTAGTATAGTATGCTAGGTTTAGAACTGTGTAACGTGGAGTGACCTCCCTTAGGGGGAGATTGTTAGAAATACGTTTTTAACGTATATTAGAAGTATCGCTCACTCCACAATATTATTAATGTTGTATAGCTCGTAGTTAATGTTTGCTTATTTAGTTAAGTAAGAAACCGACCCATGGGCTTGTCATGGGTCGGCCCAAGCCCATTAGTGGCTTGGATATAAATACCCCTTTCCACCATGGAAAGGGGTTGGTTGTTGATTGTTTGTTTTTCCCATTTGAATGAAAAACACATATTTCTCTCTCACTTTCTCTCACTAGTTTCTCTCTCTAGAAATCTTCAACCCACTTCATTGATTCACAAGATTATCAATATTCTACAAAATGAAAAATACTTGAACTCAAGAATTCGTTTTTCGTTTTTTTTTCATAAATGCTTGTTTTTACATATTGTCGTAATCAAAACAAAGCGAGATCGAAAAATGCAAGTAACGTTTTTAGGCATCATTGCATTAACAATCTCCCCCTTTTTAATTCCGACAATACATAAACTCAATCATCTAATAAAACAAGATTTTCGAAGACGAGTTTATCATTTCTCCCCCTTTGTCGAAGCAAAAAGGTTGCAAAAAGTCTTTGAAGAAGAAAAGAACCAGACTTTGCAAATGCTCCCCCTTGGTGCTTACTCCCCTTGCTTGGGGCACCAAGGAATCGATATATGGTGACAAGCTACATAGAAGGGTTAGTAGTAGAGAAGAGACACCCAACAATATATATAGCAAAGGTCACAAAAAAACAAGAGAAGAAACAAAAGATCCAAGATAAGTCATGTTAAAAGAGAACATGATAAAAGATACAAGGAAATAAATCATACAAAGATGTATGAGACACAAACACAAGCCAAAAGAAAAGCATAAATCTTATCATAGTTAGACTAGAACCGTAAGATTTGCTTGAACTGGATGTCTTGAAGATAAGCAACCAATGCTTAGATAAAAGACAAGGTAGTGGCGGAAGGAGGTGGTGGTGGCTTGGTAGAGATCTAATAGTTATAGTGAAGAGGAGGTTTGACTAAGAGACTCTTGATGTAGTTAAACTCTTCATATATATGAGCCATAGCAAGATGTTGATATTGACAACAATGACAATATGATGCAAGACATTAGCATGTGAATGAGGTAGAACACTAAAGGCTAGTGGTGGAAGATAAGAAGTTCCACAATCAACATTCTTAGAAGGAGAAGAGATGTGATTTTGAGTGTTCTTGGGTGAATTGGGATTGAAAGCAATTGGAGAAAATGGAGGATAATCAAAGCTTTCATTTGGGGAATAAGACGTTTTGATTTGAGAAAGGATGCAAAATGCTTAAGGTTAAATAGAGAAAGCCCAAGATAATTTGGGGGTGGTCAAAGGGTTGAAACAAAGATTCCAAAAAGTGTTGGAACAAATTTGGAGTTTCAGGAATACCCGTAAAAGAGAGTATCGATCGTGGTTCCTTATCTCAGTCGGTGGTTCCTTATCATTGGGTAACCGCGGTATCAATAAAGAACCGCCCACAGTGGGTTGAAATTGGTGATGAGGGAGGATTTTCCAATTCAGTAAATCCTATTTTTCTAGTCTAACTAATCATGGAGATATGCTTAGAAGCAAAAATCGACAAAGAAAACACACAAGAAATCACCAAACAAGGTTTTGACCAAAATACATGGATTTCTTAATAAAATCGATGTAGGAGGTGTGTAGAACTAGACACAAGGTCATGACACAATGATCCTCCATAATTTCCTTTTGTTCTTGCTATATTTGAGAGAACCATACATATGAATTATTTAAGCTCATTATGAATAGCAAGAAGCTATGAAAAACGTTTTTAGATTGAATTAACAATGCAAAAACATTTCTCGACCATTTTCGAAAGCACTTTGAGAGTTTAGAAAAAGGGAAGAGAAGTTTTACAAAAAGAGTTTACTATACTCAAAAACTCAAAGAAAGAAAAGACTCAAAAGAGAAAAGAGACTAGATTAATTAGAATGCATAATTAAGGAATATGTTCCATTAAACCTAGACCTAGACGCAAGTAATTAAAAGGTTCCCTCTTAAGTGGCTTAGTGAAGATATCGGCTAAGTTTTCTACCGAGGGGACTGTGAGAACCCGTACTTTTCTAGCATTATTTTATTATTTTTATTCGTGTTTCTGAATTTTTCAACGTATTTTGTTTTCTTGAATTTTATATGTAAATCCTGAGATTCTTAAATTTTAATGAATTGTACTTTTTAAGTATTTTTCTGTTCATTGACAATACTTTATATGGAATTATAAAAATTTTATTTTATTTTTCCATATTTAATTTAAATCAAAGTTTTTGATTTATAATCACCCGCGTGCGTTTTACAACGAGTTTATTCAAAAACAATGTACAACGAGAATTCCTAGTGATCGCGATACCGACGGATGCCCAAAAGTTTACGTTTATTTATCGATTGTTTCGATAATTAATACTTTCGACGATTTCGTTTTAATTACGTATTAAGTCGTGTCAGGAAATCGTATAATCATTTTTATGATGCATTGTAACTTTTGAAAAATATTTTTACGAAACCCGAGCCCCGTAAATATTTTCAATGTTTACCAATAACTATTTTCTACCCTTTAAAACTATTAATTGTTTTTAGGTCCACAAGTTTCAATTGGCAACTATTACCCCTACAACTAAAACCATATAAAAACTACCTTTCTTCCACTCAAACACATACAACCACCAATTTATAAAAAATTTCATCATCTTCTCTCCTTTTTTTCTCTTTAGCCGTGAGCTACACCACAAAAACACCCCCAAATCTTCATCATCCAACATGATTTGATCAAAACAAAAATAAGAGCCATGTTCTAAATCTTGTGGTGATTCTATTGATACAAGAATTTCACACATGCATCAAAATTTCAAGAACTTATGATTTTATGGTTGTATGATGTTTTAATCATCATGCATGTGGTGTTTATGGTAAGATTATGTTGTTTTTATCGTAAAAAGTCTTGTTTTTAATATTTGATTTTGTTAAAATTTACATGCATGTGTTTAGGAGTGTGTTTGGTTGTTAGGAATGATAGTATAGTGATCCTAGGGGTATGGGAATGAGTGGTTTTGCTTGAAAAATGGATTTGTCATGTTTTCTAAAAGTACAATTTGGGACAGCAGGTATTTAACTGAATTTTCGTGGGTTTAAGGTCTGAGAAATACTAATATTATTTGAAATTGTTATAGAGTTTTCTGAGATGGTCGTTTTGGTATAAGATAGAGCTTCTAAGTCATTACGAGTCAAAAGTTATGCTAGTTTTAGTTTTCGTGTACCGGGAGAAACAAGTCGGCACAATCCGAAATTGTGGCTGATTTTGGGTCGACTCTCGGGGACTTTAGGCTTGGTTAGATAAATGTATCTACTGATTTTCAAAGTTTACAAACTGAGTTTGATGAGTCTAGTAGTGGTTTCAAAAGACGGATTGTCGAGTTTGTAGTTTTAAAGCGGTTTAAACGGTTTTACAAAACAAGTGCACAAATCTGTCCCAAATTTGGAGTCGAGTAAAGTGTCGATCTGATGGGTTTTAAAGTGTGAACATTGGCTCAAATTTTGGTGAGGTCTTGTACAGGTTATAAGTGACCTTGACACCAATTTTCATGTAAAACGGACATGTCTAGAAAGGGTAGATCAGTGTGTACATTCGGGGTGTACTTGCTGATTTTTATTTTGGACACTTAGTTCAATGTTTGTGTTGCGTGAGTTTGATTGTTCACCATCGGACATGGTGACTTACTCAAGTGCTTAGTCATTATATAAATGACTTAGCTACTGGTCCAAGTAAGGTTAAAGGATAGTTTGACTTGCATTGACTTGGCGTCGTATAACGGGTCATTTTCAAGTGTACAAGTGTTTTAACGTTTAACGTTGGATAAATGAATTCATTTGGTTCGTGTCAATGGTTTTGAAACATGAGTACTTTGAAAACAGTTGAGTCATATTATATTTGGTACATAACGATATTCGAGTTCGACTCTTAACGTGCGCCTTATTTTGATAGGTTGCGGTTTTCGTGTTTCCCCGGGCATCCATATCGTCGGTGATCGCCTACCACTACCGTTTCTACTTAGTTGCTGAGTACCGTGATTGACTTACCACGTGGCTAAGGTGAGTTCACAGCCCCTTTTTACTTGTACATGGTTTCTAAACACGGGGTGAGATTTTACATGGTGGAACACAACCATTAAAAACTGTATGCTATCCAGAACTGTATGCTATCCAGAACATGTATGATTTTCAGGTTTTCGATATTATTATTGCTTTTAGTCTAGCCTTAAGTTTCCTCTCCCGATCATGAACCGTTAATTATCCGGTGTGCATTGCGCGAAGCGCGAATGTTGTGGGTGGATCCATCGGGATTGACTATCCCCGTCCCGATTACTTTGACGCACTAATATTGGTTTATACTTGAGTATTTAGGCTGAATACTCCCTAGAGGAACTTACACTGAGTTAAGCTTCGGTTCATGAACTAAATAGCAATAATAATGACTTTGGACTATGGTTGACGTATATAACCATACTCCATACTACTTGTTTTATAAATGAATGCTTGTGTTCCACATCCTTATTGCTAAACCTATGAATTTCACTCAACTTTGTGTTGACGATTTTACATGTTTAATCTCAGGTATTATTACTTAGCTTTGCTTGGATAGGAGCCCGCAGGATATTGTCGCAGCTTGGAGATTTCTGTGATGCTTTTGAAAGATTTGTTTTATATAAACTATCAGAAGTTTATTCAATCTTTTGGGTAACTTATTGTTATAAATCGAGACGAAATAATATAATTTTCCGCTTTTAAAACTCTGGGACCTATGTTTAAAAACTCTGACCTTTTATGATGTAATGTACATGTTTTTATTTCGTCAGCTTTGTATGAACTGTAATTCATTGTTTCTTGTACTATGACGTGTTACCCCCTCGTTGCCTAGTTGTTCCATGTCGGATTTTGGGGGTCTCACAGAGTGGTATCAGAGCGATGGTTATAGGGAACTGAGTCATTTTTCAAAAACTTAGTCTATAACCAAAAGTTCAAATATTTCATGTTTTAAGTGTCAACCACAGAATCTGCCAATGTTGCTCGATATCTGCGCGGGTAACTCTCTGATCCTTATTATTTACTTTTAATTTTCGTTTTAATATTTCATCTCTTGATTTCATGATGAATTATTACATTACCTTAATGGCGATAATTACTATGTCTTTACAAAGCATAGTGCTTCATGAATTATCATTCGATATTACTGTGATTACATATGCTCTTACTGTATTTCTGGAATTCTTGTTCTTGTGAACTGATCTGGTTACGATGATTTTATATCGTTATGACGTTACATACTTGTGTTCAGAGCGCGTGTACTGCCGACTTTTCATACTCATTCTTCTGAGTACTATTGCTATTTCATTTATGCGTGATACGACTGACTTCATATGCTCGTTCGTTTTGAACCGTCTGTTTTTCTCGACTCGCTGTTACATGTTGTGCATACTCTCGAGATACCATTGTTCGGGATTGTAGAAATGTTGTTTTCGACAAAACTCCTGATTTTCATTCTACTACCGTACGTGTTGCACTAATGTTTTAATTATATTAAAATATCTATTTAGATATCCAATTTGCTTGTCGACCATTCGTAATTGAATGTCTAGTTTATAGACCATTGTGTAGCTCAATGTGTCTCCCAGAAAGACTAAAGGACATCGTGTGAGTCTCACATCTCGAAGAATTCGTTGAATCAGTGCTGTATAATATCGTGAGTTCTCATAATCTTGATTTACTTTTACGTCACCGTTTTACACGACAATTGTACATGGATTACATCTTATTTCATTGACCATTCTACGTTTCGATTTCGACTTACAACATCCGTTGTACCTTGAACGCATGATCGTCATTTATTATGTGACAACTGTTTGGAATACGATCCTACTTGTATCCTCCCTTTTTCATTAAACCTCCTCGCCTCAGGAGTGTGACTTGTTAATACTTTGTTTCTTCTCGGTATGTCTTGTGATTTTGGAAAATCACGCCGCAAGGAGACCTTCCTGCATTTCATCTTGCAGGCGAAGACATGTATGATATGCGTCGTTTTTTATCTCTCAGATTATCGTTGGCATTCTTGAACCATTTCCATACTGTGTTTTCTTTACATGACTATTTTACATTTTATTCTCTTTCGTCTTTATGGAATCCACAAGTCTTGTGTGTACATTAATTCTAGGTTATTATGAAACTGGATTTAATTTCAAGCTGTGTCGAAAAATATATTTTGTATAGAAACTTTACAGGAAGTTTAACAGTGTCGAGAAAATATTTTTATAACTTTAGACATAAAAATATATATTTCTACTTGTTGAGACGTCCGTTTAGGACATAAAATTTGGTCACTAAACATTAAAATCGAGCAGGTTATGCTCATTTGAGATTGTGAAAATTTAAGAACTTATTTTTGCGTAGTTCTAAAATATCGTTTTGCTGACAGATTTAATGCAAGGGCATTTTCGTCCATTTTTATTCCGTTTCAAGTCTCGGGTAAAACTAGAAAGTTGTTCAAAACATTGTTTTACATCGAAATGCATTAGACTTTGAGTCTTAGAATATTGTTTAGTGAGTTAATTGGTCTAGTCAAACCGAAAAAGTCAAAACTGATAGACTTTAAAAATATGATTTCAAGCGTTTTTGAGTTCGTTTGAGCTCGTAAAAATTTAACTAATGATATTTTGCAAACTAAAAGCAATGATTGCGTTTGAACAAGTATAAAATAGTAACTTTGAATTCGGTCATACATATACATAGATCTTGAACTTTTGAAAATTCGGTAACTTCCTAATATAGAAACCGTTCGGAGTAATTATACTATTGGTTAACTGATGCACTACTTTCTAAAAGCATATTATTGTCAAATTAATCACGATGTGCACACATACGGATTCCTTTATCCTTTCTTTTATATATGACTTATTTGTCATTCTACATTGTCTTTCTTTGCTTCTATCGTACCCTTGATTAGGACCGAGGTTGAAGTTCTTGCTTACGTATCGTTCGTTACCATCTTGACACGTGTCTCCTGACGATTCCTGCTAAACCTCTTGAAACCTTATCACCTTGTAACCATTTCGTTGACTGTCTTGAACTACTCCTTATTTCCCTCTTGTAACCCACTCGCTACCTTATATAAACTCAAACTGGTCTTGTTTGCGAATCATTTTACAAAATGTTCCACTTGGACTTTACAAATTACTTGAAGGTTATCTTATAAAATTAATTTATATTAATTTTACAATGTATTTTCCCAAATTGTTCTAATACGGTCTTATAAAGAACCCTCGTAACTATACAAATTGTTGATTTAAACAGTTAGCCAGTAACTTATTGGCGAATAGTTTCATAAACTATTTTGATTTCTGTTTTTACAAATGGCATTATATACATATTTTAAATAATATGACTTGTAATACTGGTTTGACGAAGATGAGCATTGCATTGCTAGTCCTAAATTATGCATGGCCTGATCACCTATGCCTAATTTAGAAGGAGTCGTGCAAGGCCAAATAGTAGTCGCCCTAAATATTTGACCAACAATAAACTTTTTAATATGTTCCTTAAAAAGTTAGATAAATAAAGTTTAGAAAACTTTTACTTCTTTTGCGAGTATCAACAGTTCGCAACATACACATATAAACCCTTATCTTTTCTTGAACAAAGTACATGCATCAAGCACAGATTTCCTTACTCACCGATCTTTGCTTTACTTGTTACCTCATCATCCTCATGATACGATTTTCGTTACCATTTACCTAAATTCTTACCATTGATACCAGACCTGAAAGTTTCAACGTTGTTATGCTTCTATGATCGATCTTCTTTATCTATCTTGGTAGACCTACGAAACGTCTCTGGACGCGATTAATGATTTATGACTGGACGTGAACGATGATTTCGTGTTATTGTCATGATGTGTGTTAGACTTTGTCGTCTTGAAATTCATTCGTGTGAATCATGTGTTGATTTCGCTTCTCATTGCTAATGTTGTTCGTTTGACTAGAATTACTCTCAAGTAACTTCTTAAGAATTTTCTTTGATTCAAAAATTTATTGTGTGGCTTTTCTCTTTCGATTGTGTATCGACCAATGAGAACTTAATAAGTCGTTGTGGTGATGTCAACCACACTCGTGAATTAATCATTGCTAGAATCCTTTGTCTCTTATTATTTTTATTATCATCGACGCATCTATTCGATCATGTTCGTTAAGAGTTGATACGACTTCCGTTTTATTCCCTCATGCTATTGCTTGTATACTAATTGCTGATCGATATTCGTTTCATAAATCGTTTGCTATTTTGTCGCTTTCTGAAAACCAGAAACTGTTACGTGTTTATTGTTTGATATCTTAAACACTTTCTTGAATTTCTAAAAATTATTATTAATTTTTAAGAACGTTTTATACATTTTATCAAATGTTTAAATTACCAAAATAACTGTTTCAAGTTTAATATCGAATCTGTATATCCTCTTGGGTAAACTTATAACTTATGTTTAAACAGTGTCAAGTTGTATCTTTTAAAGTATTTGATTATATCATACTTTACTGTCAATCTAGTGAAATTATTAAATTAATTTGTAATTTCTGACAATGATTCTAAATAACTTGGAAAATCTGATGTTTCCTAATGGTAACGTTAAGCCTGAGTTTTAACAATAATTTCATATAGTCACCCAAAAGTTCTTAAGCCGATCAGGATAACTATTTTGAACTGTTCTACTTTTGCTTCGAAAATCCTGATCAAGAAAAAGATTTGACAACTATTTACCCACTCGTTTTATACAGAGTTTGATTTTTAATCACTACACCTTGTAAAATTTTCTTTTAAGAAAGAAAATATTTAAAACTAATTTTTAAAGTAATACCAAAATACTAGACAACTGATTTTGACAGCTTGTATTTTAAATAATCATATGTTATTCATTTTCACTTCTATTTCGCTTGTGACTAGATTCTTACATTTTAAGATTTTCACGCTTTACAGTTGCACGATTTGCGACCCCTTGTTGATTTACAATCTTGGTTCATTTTATCGCACTTTGTCTGTTTAAGCGATTCTTGTGTTCATTCTTGTTAGTTTATCGCACGTATTTCCAACAACTCTATCTCTCGATGTATCTCCGTATTGAAAGATCGTTATTCTAATCCAAGACTGAAAAGTTATACGAAAAAGAGTTAAGAAACTGAAGCATAGTGAATTCTAACCGTTAAGATTCGTCGTGGTACGGAAATTACCTGGGAAGCAATGAATATTGTTCTACACTTTCTACCTCCTCTTGTTTGCATCTTCTACTGTTTTTAGGAGAACTCTGGGGACCAGAGTTCCTTTAGGGGTGAAGACTGTGAGAACCCGTACTTTTCCAGCATTATTTTATTCTTTTTATTCGTGTTTCTGAATTTTTCAACGTATTTCGTTTTCTTGAATTTTATATGTAAATCCTGAGATTCTTAAATTTTAATGAATTATACTTTTTAAGTATTTTTCTGTTCATTGACAATACTTTATATGGAATTATAAAATTTTTATTTTATTTTTCCATGTTTAATTTAAATCAAAGTTTTTGATTTAAAATCACCCGCGTGCGTTTTACAACGAGTTTATTCAAAAACAATGTACAACGAGAATTCCTAGTGATCGCGATACCGATGGATGCCCAAAAGTTTACGTTTATTTATCGATTGTTTCGATAATTAATACTTTCGACGATTTCGTTTTAATTACATATTAAGTCGTGTCAGGAAATCTTATAATCATTTTTATGATGCATTGTAACTTTTGAAAAGTATTTTTACGAAACCCGAGCCCCGTAAATATTTTCAATATTTACCAATAACTATTTTCTACCCTTTAAAACTATTAATTGTTTTTAGGTCCACAAGTTTCAAAATTGGCAACTATTACCCCTACAACTAAAACCATATAAAAACTACCTTTCTTCCACTCAAACACATACAACCACCAATTTTAAAAAAATCATCATCTTCTCTCCTTTTTTTCTCTTTAGCCGTGAGCTACACCACAAAAACACCCCCAAATCTTCATCATCCAACATGATTTGATCAAAACAAAAATAAGACCCATGTTCTAAACCTTGTGGTGATTCTATTGATACAAGAATTTCACACATGCATCAAAATTTCAAGAACTTATGATTTTATGGTTGTATGATGTTTTAATCATCATGCATGTGGTGTTTATGGTAAGATTATGTTGTTTTTATCGTAAAAAGTCTTGTTTTTAATCTTTGATTTTGTTAAAATTTACATGCATGTGTTTAGGAGTGTGTTTGGTTGTTAGGAATGATAGTATAGTGAACCTAGGGGTATGGGAATGAGTGGTTTTGCTTGAAAAATGGATTTGTCATGTTTTCTAAAAGTACAATTTGGGACAACAGGTCTTTAACTGAATTTTCGTGGGTTTAAGGTCTGAGAAATACTAATATTATTTGAAATTGTTATAGAGTTTTCCGAGATGGTCGTTTTGGTATAAGATAGAGCTTCTAAGTCATTACGAGTCAAAAGTTATGCTAGTTTTAGTTTTCGTGTACCGGGAGACGCAAGTCGGCACAACCCGAAATTGTGGCTGATTTTGGGTCGACTCTCGGGGACTTTAGGCTTGGTTAGATAAATGTATCTACTGATTTTCAAAGTTTACAAACTGAGTTTGATGAGTCTAGTAGTGGTTTCAAAAGACGGATTGTCGAGTTTGTACTTTTAAAGCGGTTTAAATGGTTTTACAAAATAAGTGCACAAATCTGTCCCAAATTTGGAGTCGAGTAAAGTGTCGAGCTGACGGGTTTTAAAGTGTGAACTATGGCTCAAATTTTGGTGAGGTCTTATACAGGTTATAAGTGACCTTGACACCAATTTTCATGTAAAACGGACATGTCTAGATAGGGTAGATCAGTGTGTACATTCGGGGTGTACTTGCTGATTTTTATTTTGGACACTTAGTTCAATGTTTATGTTGCGTGAGTTTGAGTGTTCACCATCGGACATGGTGACTTACTCAAGTGCTTAGTCATTATATAAATGACTTATCTACTGGTCCAAGTAAGGTTAAAGGATAGTTTGACTCGCGTTGACTTGACGTCGTATAACGGGTCATTTTCAAGTGTACAAGTGTTTTAACGTCTAACGTTGGATAAATGAATTCATTTGGTTCGTGTCAATGGTTTTGAAACATGAGTACTTTGAAAACAGTTGAGTCATATTATATCTGGTACATAACGATATTCGAGTTCGAGTCTTAACGCGCGCCTTATTTTGATAGGTTGCGGTTTTCGTGTTTCCCCGGGCATTCATATCGTTGGTGATCGTCTACCACTACCGTTTCTACTCAGTTGCTGAGTACCGTGATTGACTTACCACGTGGCTAAGGTGAGTTCATAGCCCCTTTTTACTTGTACATGGTTTCTAAACACGGGGTGAGATTTTACATGGTGGAACACAACCATTAAAAACTATATGCTATCCAGAACTGTATGCTATCCAGAACATGTATGATTTTCAGGTTTTCGATATTATTATTGCTTTTAGTCTAGCCTTAAGTTTCCTCTCCTGATCATGAACCGTTAATTATCCGGTGTGCATTGCGCGAAGCGCGAATGTTGTGGGTGGATCCATCGGGATTGACTATCCATGTCCCGATTACTTTGACGCGCTAATATTCGTTTATACTTGAGTATTTAGGCTGAATACTCCCTAGAGGAACTTACACTGAGTTAAGCTTCGGTTCATGAACTAAATAGCAATAATAATGACTTTGGAATATGGTTGACGTATATAACCATACTCCATACTACTTGTTTTATAAATGAATGCTTGTGTTCCACATCCTTATTGCTAAACCTATGAATTTCACTCAACTTTGTGTTGACGATTTTACATGTTTAATCTCAGGTATTATTACTTAGCTTTGCTTGGATGGGAGCCCGCAGGATATTGTCGCAGCGTGGAGATTTCTGTGATGCTTTAAAAAGACTGTTTTTAGTATAAATTATCAGAAGTTTATTATATCTTTTGGGCAACTTATGTTATAAATCAAGACGAAATAATATAATTTTCCGCTTTTAAAACTCTGGTACCTGATAGGTGTGTAAACACCCATCCTTTTTACCACTTAATTACAATAATAACCGAGCCAAAACGTGTATTTTATGTCTTTTATGTCGGAATTATGTGTGGTTTGTGTTTTTGTTGTGATTTAGGACGAAAAGGTGAAAAATGGAGAAAACACGGGCATTCACGGGCTTTTATCGAAGAAAAAGACGAAAGACGAAGTCAATAAGTCAAGAGTGCAAAAAGAACGGAAGTCCAAGACCAATTCTGAAGATTTATCGAAGAAAAAGTCGAAAGACGGAAGTTTATCAAAAGCCGAAGAACTCAAGTCTATTTTATTGAAGAATTAAAAGACGAGTTTAAAGAAATCCCGAGCCATAAGTCATTAAAATCCAAGATTAAAGAAGATTTAAAGGCTTAAGGACTAATGGTGCAATTAACAAAGAGATTAAGAAGGAAGGGCCTAATGATGCAATTAAGAGAAAATGATGGAGGGGAGGAAGCTTCCTAATCCTCCCCTATACATAGATCATTAAGTTAATCTTTTCATTTTTGTTGGCTAATAGTGACAATTAGTTCTTCCACTTTTAATTACCTTGTCATTTAAATACTTGTCAAATTTAAATACTTGTCTTGCACCTTAATTACCATTTAATTTTAAGTAAGTTTTTCTTTTAATTCTTGTCAATCTTTATCTTTATTGTTCATCTCTCATTCTACCTTTCTTAATCTTTGATTTTCATTGTTTATGTTCATGTTCATGTTCTTATGTTCTTATTTTGATCAAAGTGGGTTTTAGATTATTTTGATTAGTTTTGTTAGTTTTGTTGTTTTGGATTGATTGATTATGATTAATAGATGTTTATTCATTAGTTTGATTTAATCTTGTGGTTGATTTAGCTTAATTTTTATCTAGATCGTATCTTTTTCTTGTTCCTTGTTCTTCGCGAATTTGTTACTGTAACTTCCCAGGATTCTGATCTCTCAGTATTCCGAACGGAGCAATTCACTGGTGGTCTATTCGGAATATTTAATATTCCGAATAGGGGTTCTATTCCGCATAGGCTCGATATTCAGCATAGTGGATTTATTCAGCATAGGGGATTTATTCCGCATAGGAGGATATTCCGCATAGGGATTATTCCGAGTTGCCGTTTATTCCGAATAGCCGAATAGTCACGTTATTCCGCATAGGGATATTCCGCATAGGGTATATTCAGCATAGGACCAGGTATTCCGCATAACCAAAATATTCCGGATAGGGCAAATTGTTCAGAATAGAGGATTTATTCCGAATAGTAACTTTATTCCGCATAGGGGTCATATTCCGTATAGGGCACTTATTCCGGATAAGGGAAGTATTCCGTATAGGCCTAATATTCCGAGTATGGAACTTTATTCTGGATTGAAAGGATTATTCCGGATAGGGAATTTTCAGCTTCTTTCATTTCAGTTTTTAATTTTCTCAATTTCGAACTTTATTTTTCCCGCCTTTTTACTTACTCGCACTTTAAGTTTATTTGCCTTAGATTTATTTGGTCTTGCCTTAGTTTAAGTTTTAGTTTTAGTTGCGTTTTAAGTTTGCCTTAGTTAAGATTTAAGTTTGCGTTATTTACATTTAGTGCCCTTTAATTTTAGTCAAGCTTTTTAATACTTGCACCATTTATTTTTAGTTAGATTTAGATTTACTTTAAAGTCATTTACTTTAATTGTTATGCACTTTTAATATACTAAAACGACACGCTTTTTTTCACCAAAGAACAGCTGAGTCGCATTTTAAACCAATAATCAATTCGATTAGAACACTAGAACGATAATTTTTATACGGGTCAAAAGCCTAATATCAAATGGCGCTGCTGTCGGCTCTTTTTGTAAAGATTAACGGTTTTTTGTGAGAGACGCGTTGCTTTTTGGGATCCGTTCACTTGTGAGCGTTATTTTTCTTGCTTAAAAAATTCAAAAAACCATAAAAATTAAAAATTGTTAAAAAAACCATAAAAATTAAAAATTTCAAAAATCCAAAAAGATTTTATCTTTATTGTGTATATATACTATCTTTGCGTTTGGTATTGTTTTCTTTTGCCTTTGTAGGTGTATGCGTACTAGATCTTCTAATTATCAAGAGCCCGAGACTCGCGAAGATTTAAGTATGTCAAGTGTTAACAACAACAATAATCCACCGCACCTCAACAATAACAACAATGTTCTTCCACAGCCCGATCTTCGGACAATGTAGGAGCTTTGTCAACCTACCATGTTTGGACGAGGAGGACCGATTGCACCGATGCAAATCAACGCTCCGGAGTTTTCGTTGAAGCACCACATGATTCAGCAAGTGCAAACAAATCCTTTCCGTGGATTGCCTGATGATGATGCCAACAAACACCTCGACAAGTTCATTACAATCACCCAAAGCATGAAGTTGCCTGGTGCCACAATGGATGTTCTTCGCCTACAACTCTTCCCACATACTTTATCACATCATGCCGAGAAATGGTTTGATCGTCTCCCGAAGAATTCAATTCACACTTGGGATGACATGACTCAACGCTTTTTATCGCGCTACTTTCCACCATCCATGGTCACGAGCCTTCGCAATCAAATCAGCGGTTTCATGCAAGAACCCGATGAATCTCTTTTTGATGCTTGGGAAAGATATAATGTCTTGATTGATCGTTGTCCAAACCACAACATGCTCCCTGTGACCTTAATTGATACTTTCTACAACGGATTGACTTTTCGAGATCATGATACGATTAATGCAGCCGCCGGTGGCACATTTATGAAAAGGAGACCCGAGGAGTGTAGAGAGCTTATTGAGAACATGACGACTCATCATAAAAACTGGGATTCCTCCGCTTCTTCAAGGAACAACCCGAGAGTCAATGTCTCTTCCACCTCAGCAAACCCTGATATGACCGAACTCACCCGCATGATGACTGAAATGAGCAAAAGTATCACGCTTCTCGCTTCAAACCAACATCAACAACAAGTTAAAGCGGTTGCTAATCCTTGTGAAACATGCCGCGGTCCTCACTCATACACCGATTGTCCTTCTACATAAGGAAATCCGGAAAATGTGTATGCAGCTTATGGTAATTATTCACAGGAAAATTACCAAGCTCGACCTCAAGGGGATAAAATTTGTTGAGTTACCGGTCCAACAACTACCTTTCACCCAGTTTTTCTCCTCAAAACCAAAACCCCGCCAACAACTACAATAGAAGCAACCAAATCCCACCAAGAGCTTCTAATCCTTATCACCCACCCGCTCAACAAGCCCCACCTATTAATCCCGATGTTGATGCCATAATGAGAACCCAAGGTGAGCAAATCAAGAATCTACAAAGCCAAATTATCAATCTGAAAGGAGATATTACCAAGGAAGGAAATGAGATTAGATCTGAGCTTCGAGATAACATTTAATCCTCCTTCAGCAATCAAACCATTGATTTGAAGAATATGCTTGCTAGTTTCTTGCCCGCCGCTCAACCTTCTTCTTCGAGTTCTCTACCTTCAAACACCTTCACCAATCCGCGAGCAAATGTGAGTGCTATTACTACTCGTAGTGGAATTACCATTGTCGATCCACCAATCCCGCCCCCATCATCTACACCTCCTCCACCACCATTTATCCCTACTCCTCCTACACCTAGTATTAGTGCACCATTACCGTCTCCGCCTCGTCATGACGATGTACCTAGGAAGGACCCTTCAACATCTCAACCTTTACCTGCTACGCCTGCACCTTCACCACCCACACCCAATATCCCTTATCCCTCTCGTTTAGGCAAGACCAAAATGCTAACTAAGGATGACTCTGAAGTGTCACGCTATGTGAAGATGATCTCTCAAATGAACTTCAACATTAGCTTTCTTGAAGCACTTGTCCACATGCCCAAATTTGTTAAAGCATTTAAGGAATTGCTTAACAAGAAGGAGAAGTTAATTGAGCTCGCCAACACACGCTTAAATGAAAACTGCTTTGTAGTTATTATTAAAGAACTTCCGGAAAAGCTTGGAGATCTCGGTCGTTTTGTGTTGCCATGCGTTTTCAACAAAACTGAAGAATTTACTGCCCTTGCTGATCTCGGGGCCAGTATTAATCTTATGCCTTTGAGTGTTTGGAAAACACTATCATTACCCGACCTCACTCCAACAAAGATGACTCTTGAACTTGCAAATCGCACTCTCGCTTACCCCGTTGGTATTGCCGAAGATGTGTTCATCAAAGTTGGCACATTTACTTTCCCGGTCGATTTTGTCGTTGTTGATTATGAAATGGACCCTCGTATTCCTTTAATACTTGGTCGGTCATTCTTAAGAACCGGATGAGCTTTAGTTGATGTGGCCGAAGGTGAGTTAATATTAAGAGTTGGGAATGATTCACAAGTTTTTAAAATGGGGAAGCTTACAAGCAAATCCTTTGGACGAGAATCCGTGAATATGATTAATGTGCTTGATGATTTTGTCGTCTACAACAATCCTCTATTCGAGTCTTGCAATGATAATCCACTTTTTCAAGATGATGTGGATGATTCTCTATCCCATTTGGAACATTCTCCCATTTATGATTCTCTACCGATCTTTGATGCTTATGATGATGAGTCTAGCTCAGATTCGGATGATTTTGA
This sequence comes from Glebionis coronaria, assembly GCA_025667525.1. Lineage (NCBI taxonomy): Eukaryota > Viridiplantae > Streptophyta > Magnoliopsida > Asterales > Asteraceae > Glebionis > Glebionis coronaria. The sequence goes on along the minus strand of CM046882.1, from coordinate 99,565,557 downwards.
TGATTGTACTTCCGAGTATCCCGAGATGCCCACTTTCGATGATTTCGATGAGGCCGATACTCTTTCGAGCGATTCTTCACATGATGAAGATCCTCCGCCATCACTCGATCCTACTTTGGACGATTACTCATTTGAGGAAGATTTCTCTGCTTTTCTCAATACTTACTTCCCTCATGAGAGTGATGCTTCTCCTTATGATTTTGAAGATTATCGTCTTAATCCTACTTTGGATTTAAAGAACATTCTTTCAAAGGAGAAGAAACCGGTCGACACCAATATCCGCAGCACGTATGAGTTAACACCTCTTTGTCCCCCTTCTGAGGACGAGGTTGTGCTTCTTCGCGGATCTTCTTCCCATTCTGCTGAGCCTGAGTGCTATTTTCCCTTAAAGGAAAAGGTGTTCGACCCCGGTATTGATATTCTGCAGCCATCTCAGTATCTACCTGATGAAATAAAAGGAATTATCTTTGGAACTTATGGAAATCTGCTTGCACCACTTCACCCTTGCTTCCACCGTGCTCCATCGCTGCTTAAGGGAACCTTGCCTACTCTTCTTTGGCTTTCCTTGTTCGCCTTAAGCCTGTGCTATTTGATGGACGAAAACTATGTCTTTGATCCCGGTGGATATGTTTCATGCTTCTTCCGTTGATGATCAAGGTCGAGTCAGGCTCACGACTCGGTAATCAAAAATCAAGCGCTTCTTGGGAGGCAACCCATGCATCTATCTTTTAGCTTTCTTTATCCTAAGTGTAGGGGAGACCCGTTGGTTTGCTATTTCCTCTCCTCTCTTAATCAGGTATTCGAGCGCTCAATGATCCACTCTTGATGATTCTTGACGACCCGTGATTCCGTGTTTCCATCTTCCCGGTTCTATCCTAAACTCTTTTCGATTCACTATTTTATATTTTCTCAATATTAAAATAGGAATCTCTTTAGTTGTCTCTTCCTTAGCGAGATTTAAACAACGTGCACAATGTCCTAAGTGTAGGGGAGTTTACTCCCACATGCTTAAACATTGAGGACAATGTTTATGTTAAGTGTAGGGGGGACTTCTATCGAAGTTAAGTGGCCATTTCCTTGTATTTGCCCTCATTTTAACCGGAAAATCCATTTTTCGACATTTTTCAAAATTTTTGATCTATTTTGGCCTATTAGTTTTTCCCTTTGTATAGTTATTTTTCTTTCTTTGCTAGAATAAACTTTAATAAAGTGTTTTAGTTTTCAAACGTTGTGAATCTTTTGACACAACCCGAGTTTACTTGCCTAAGTTACTCTAGCTAGTATCCTTAACGTGTTTAAGTTAATTTTTGCTAGGCCTTTATTTAGGGAGCTATAAAACGCGAAAGTCTTAACTTTCACGCGTTAAGAACAAGAACTTTTCGCAAGTTCCATAATTGATCCTAGAGATTCGTTTATCAAGGGAACTTTAAAACGCGATTTCTAAACTTGAAAAAGCCTAAGAATTTGCAAGATCCTATAGGCGACTCGAAAACCCAAAACTTTGATTTAATAGGCTAAGTATCCACGAGTCTCATTCCTTGAGATTTTAAACTGTGGAGAACGAGAGATGATAGAGCCAATTATAAGTTTGGTATTCTTTCGGGAATTTATGTGAGTTAATTATAAGCCTATTCTCCCATCGCCTGCTTATAAATTTATCTACAATAAATAAGGTTGTACGATTTGAAAAGTTACTTAGCTTCTAGCCCAAGATCGTTTAAAAGTTGCTCGGTATGGATTAGAGTTCATAGCCAAGGCATAACTTATTGAAGCGGGATGCGATTATTGGCGAGTCCAAAAAGGTCCTAACAAGGCATGAGGGCTACATTTTGTTGCTAAAGATCCAAATTGATGTGAAGAATCATTTATCGAAAATCAATATGAAGGATCGAGACACACGACGAAAAGTAAAAACTCCCCAAAGGTCATGGAGAAGTGTATCCGAAAAGACCCTAGCAAGGTATGAGGATAAATAGATCCAAGTCATAAAAGGAGGCGGATCGTTGTATATCAAAGTCCAAAATAAAGATTGGAGAAAAATGAAGAAGTCGTGGTCCAAGTATGAATCTCTCAAAACTTCAAATGAAGAAATTCCATTATGAAGAGAAGACCATTATTTCATGAACGTCTCTCAAGGTTTGAAGTATGAAGTCGCTGCCAAATATCGGTCCGAGAAAGGTCTCAAATCGCGAAGCAAGTTATGCCAAGATATGAACTTTATGAGGTCCCGAGAAGCAGTTTTAAAAGATTTTGTCCTTTAGCTAACTATTGATTAAATCGTTCACTTTATTTTCGGCCTAAATAACTATAGAAATAAGTCAAAAATGCATCCTCGTGATCATTCAAGACAAAAATAAAATATAACAGATACACCTAGGAATAAGGGAGTCTAAGTGAATAATTGGCCCACATGAGTTTGTATTAGTTTGCTAACTTATAATAACAATGATCTCGTTTTTAAGCTTAGTTTGGAGAAAGTGAAAACTTGAGGATGATGATTATTCATGACATTTCCAAAACCCAAGGTATGCTTTTGATTTCTTTACTTTGAATGTTTATAATTTTCTATTTCTTTAATAAAGGCCAACGTGGATCGATTATGATGAAAAATGTAAACGAGCTTTGTAACTAATGCATTGCATGAGGACATTGCAATGGTCAAGTGTAGGGGATTTGATAGGTGTGTAAACACCCATCCTTTTTAATACTTAATTACAATAATAACCGAGCCAAAACGTGTATTTTATGTCTTTTATGTCAGAGTTATGCGTGGTTTGTGTTTTTGTTGTGATTTAGGACGAAAAGGTGAAAAGTGGAGAAAACACGGGCATTCACGGGCTTTTATCGAAGAAAAAGACGAAAGACGAAGTCAAGAAGTCAAGAGTGCAAAAAGAACGGAAGTCCAAGACCAATTCTGAAGATTTATCGAAGAAAAAGTCGAAAGACGGAAGTTTATTAAAAGCCGAAGAACTCAAGTCTATTTTATTGAAGAATTAAAAGACGAGTTTAAAGAAATCCCGAGCCATAAGTCATTAAAATCCAAGATTAAAGAAGATTTAAAGGCTTAAGGACTAATGGTGCAATTAACAAAGAGATTAAGAAGGAAGGGCCTAATGATGCAATTAAGAGAAAATAAAGGAGGGGAGGAAGCTTCCTAATCCTCCCCTATATATAGATCATTAAGTTAATCTTTTCGTTTTTGTTGGCTAATAGTGACAATTAGTTCTTCCACTTTTAATTACCTTGTCATTTAAATACTTGTCAAATTTAAATACTTGTCTTGCACCTTAATTACCATTTAATTTCAAGTAAGTTTTTCTTTTAATTCTTGTCAATCTTTATCTTTATTGTTCATCTCTCATTCTACCTTTCTTAATCTTTGATTTTCATTGTTTATGTTCATGTTCATGTTCTTATGTTCTTATTTTGATCAAAGTGGGTTTTGGATTATTTTGATTAGTTTTGTTAGTTTTGTTGTTTTGGATTGATTGATTATGATTAATAGATGTTTATTCATTAGTTTGATTTAATCTTGTGGTTGATTTAGCTTAATTTTTATCTAGATCGTATCTTTTTCTTGTTCCTTGTTCTTCGCGAATTTGTTACTGTAACTTCCCAGGATTCTGATCTTTCAGTATTCCGAACGGAGCAATTCACTGGTGGTCTATTCGGAATATTTAATATTCCGAATAGGGGTGCTATTCCGCATAGGCTCGATATTCAGCATAGTGGATTTATTCAGCATAGGGGATTTATTCCGCATAGGAGGATATTCCACATAGGCATTATTCCGAGTTGCCGTTTATTCCGAATAGCCGAATAGTCACGTTATTCCGCATAGGGATATTCCGCATAGGGTATATTCAGCATAGGACCAGGTATTCCGCATAACCAAAATATTCCGGATAGGGCAAATTATTCAGAATAGAGGATTTATTCCGAATAGTAACTTTATTCCGCATAGGGGTCATATTCCGTATAGATAAGGGAAGTATTCCGTATAGGCCTAATATTCCGAGTAAGGAACTTTATTCTGGATTGAAAGGATTATTCCGGATAGGGAATTTTCAGCTTCTTTCATTTTAGTTTTTAATTTTCTCAATTTCGAACTTTATTTTTCCCGCCTTTTTACTTACTCGCACTTTAAGTTTATTTGCCTTAGATTTATTTTAGTCTTGCCTTAGTTTAAGTTTTAGTTTTAGTTGCGTTTTAAGTTTGCCTTAGTTAAGATTTAAGTTTGCGTTATTTACATTTAGTGCCCTTTAATTTTAGTCAAGCTTTTTAATACTTGCACCATTTATTTTTAGTTAGATTTAGATTTACTTTAAAGTCATATACTTTAATTGTTTTGCACTTTTAATATACTACAACGACACACTTTTGTTTCACCAAAGAACAGCTGAGTCGCATTTAAAACCAATAATCAATTCGATTAGAACACTAGAACGATAATTTTTATACGGGCCAAAAGCCTAATATCAGTACCTATGTTTAAACACTCTGACCTTTTATGATGTAATGTACATGTTTTTATTTCGTCAGCTTTGTATGAACTATAATTTATTGTTTCTTGTACTATGACGTGTTATCCCCTCGTTGCCTAGTTGTTCCATGTCAGATTTTGGGGTCTCACAGGGACCTTCTCTATCGAAATGTTCCCCTTTTGAACATTATCCCTAAGAAAATGGTGACGAATCTCTATGTGCTTAGTTCGCGAATGTTGCACGAGATTCTTGCTAAGGTCTATTGCACCCTTGTTGTTGCACATGATGGGAACATCATCAAGAGAAATCCCGTAATCAACAAGCGCTTGCCTCATCCATAGAGCTTGTTGACAAGCTTTACCAGCACTTACATACTCGGCTTCCGTGGTGGATATAGCAAGAGCGGTTTGTTTCTTGGAGAACCAAGAAGTTAAACAACAACCCATGAAGGTACAAACTCCACTAGTGCTTTTCCGGTCCACATAGTCTCCCGCATGATCCGAGTCCGTTTAGACAACGTTTTCTACGTCGGTCCCTTTAGGATACCATAATCCTATATGTATAGTGCCTTTAATGTATCGGAAGATACGATTAACCGCTTCAAGGTGAGAGGTTTTAGGAGCCTCTTGGAAGTGAGCACAAAGGAAAACACTAAACATGATATCCGGTCTACTTGCCGTTAGGTACAACAAACTACCAATCATACCTCTATATTTGGTGTTGTCTACCAACTCACAATCATCATCTACAGTGAGTTTAGTATCCGAGGCCATAGGGGTCTCCATTGGTCTAGAGTCTTCTAATCCAAATTTCTTTAGCATTTCTTTAACTTACTTGGAATTATTAAAGAAAATACCATCATCCATTTGTTTCATTTGGAGTCCTAAAAAGAAGTTAAGTTGTCCCACCATACTCATTTCAAACTCGTCATGCATGATTTTGGCAAAGTTATCACACAATGATTGACAAGTTGAACCAAATATAATGTCATTTAACATATATTTGTACGATAATGAGGTGAGAACCTTTCTTCTTTGTAAAGAGTGTATTGTCTACCATCCCCATGGTATACTCATGTTTTACAAGAAACGCTTTAAGTCTATCATACCAAGCTTTGGGTTCTTGTTTGAGACCATAAAGAGCTTTCTTAAGCTTGTAAACATGATCTGGTTTCTCAAAATCAATGAAGCCGGGAGTTTGAGCCACATATACCTCCTCATTGATCAAACCGTTAAGAAATGCACTCTTTACATCCATTTGTTGAAGCTTAAAGTCTAAAGCACAAGCGTAAGCTAAAAGGATTCTAATGGATTCTAATCTAGCTACGGGTGCGCGTGTCTCGTCAATACCTTCTTGTTGATTATAGCATTGAGCTACAAGTCTAGACTTGTTACGAGACACAACACCATTCTCATCTAACTTATTCCTATATACCCATTTGGTTCCTATGAAGGTCGAACTTCTAGGTGGAGGAACAAGTTCCCAAACGTCATTAGCAATGAATTGATTCAATTCTTCTTGCATAGCGATGACCCAACTCTCATCCATCAAAGCTTCTTTAACATTCTTTGGTTCAATCAAGGAGACGAAACAAAAGAAGTTACTTTGATTTTGGACTTGAGATCTTAGGGTCCTTTGATTTACTTCGCCTATGACGTTATCGAGAGCATGATCCTTTGACTCCTTAATGTTTACTCTCTTTTCAACACTAAGGTCTTCAACTCCTATGTTTCTAACATCTTTGGCATTAACTATGTCTATTTCATCTAAGTCATCATCTACCAAAGGTGGTGTCTTAGATGAAGGAGGGGTTTCATCAAATGTCACGTTAAGTGATTCTTCAATTACACCCAAGGTTCTATTGAGGACTATGTAGGCTTTTCTAGTTTGAGAATAACCTAAAAAGATACCTTCGTAAGACTTTGGGTCAAACTTGGTAAGGTAATCTTTGGTTTTGAGAATGAAGCACTTGCTTCCAAACACCCTAAAGTATTTCAATGAGGGCTTCTTACCTTTAAGAATCTCATAGGGGTCATTCCTAGAAAAGGTCGAATAAGAATTCGGTTGAGAATGTAGGTTGATGTGTCCACGACATTGCACCAAAATTTTTGAGGAAAAGATTTCTCATTTAACATCGTCCTACTCATCTCTTGGATGGTCATATTCTTCCTTTCAACGACCCCATTTGATTGTGGAGTGCGAGGAGCCGAGAAGTTATGGGTAATACCATGAGCTTCACAAAAGGCACCGAATTGCACTTCATTATCAAATTCCCTAACATGATCCATCCTAATAGAGACAATTGAACATCCTAGTTGATTTTGAATTCTTCGACTAAAGGTTTCGAAGTGATCAAAAGCTTCATTCTTAGATGCCAAAAATCTAGTCCAATTGAATCTAGAGTAGTCGTCAACTATAACAAGGGTATAAAGGTTACCTCCATAACTCCGTATGGCGGAAGGTCCAAAGAGATCCATATGTAGGAGCTCTAAGCACCGAGAAGTCGAAACCAAATTCTTGGCTTTGTGACTTGAGTGAACTTGCTTCCCAATTTTGCAAGCATCACAAAAGTGACTATCAAACTTCATCTTAGGGAGATGTCTTACCTACTCCTTAGAGACTAAAGATTGAATTAAACGCATATTAGCGTGACCTAATATCCTATGCCAAACAGTAGAACTATCATCTAAAGTCGCTAGACATAAGTTGTCCTTTGACTTCCTATTAACCTTCATGACATAAAGCCCATGCTTTCTAACACCTTTTCCAATGACTTTTTCATCTTTTACAATTTCACTGTCATATTCCGAAAAGATGACCTTACACTTATTGTCACAAATTTGACCTATAATTAGAAGGTTAAAACCTAAGTTATCTACGTACTCTACGTTTTCTATAGTCATAGAGTCAAGAGAGACCGTACCTTTGCCAATGATATTACAACGTCGATTACTAGCGAATGTAACGTCACCTCCATCATATGCTTTGTAGCGCGAGAACAAACTTCGATTACCCGTCATGTGTTTAGAACAACCACTATCCTTAATCCACTCGTCGGGCTCTAGATCTATTCCCAAGCATATCTAGGTAACAACACACAAGATTAAACATTTGGTCCCCAATATCTCATGGGTCCGTTAGTTCCAAACATCCCTTGCATTTGATTGGGATGCATGAATGAAGGAGACATTCCCCATGGGGAAAAGTATTGTTGTTGAAAATTATTTCAATTCAAATGGCCATTTTGTTTTCCATAGTTTCTCCTAGGTGTCTTTGATCTTGATCTAGAATTATTATTATTCCTCCTAGGTGTTGGAGTTTTACTTCTAGGTCGTAATTTATCTTGATCGTCTCTTTTTGGCGTAGGTGTTTTACTTCTAGGTTTAGATTCATTTCGTACTCTTGGAGGAGTAGATGTTTTTCTAGATAAGTTTCTAGTTCCCATTAGAGGTTTACTCAAGGGCTTATAGAATTTATCTAGAGTAGACTTTTCAATTATAGGTACTTTGACCTTGTTAATAAGAATATGTTTTGGTCCTTCACCTAAAATTGACTTTTCAGAAAGTTTAAGATTTTTACAAAAATCTTCTTCTGGCCGTGGTTCTTTAGCTCCATCTGCGGTTCCATAGCAATAAGGAACCGCCCCATATATTGGAGAACCGCGTACAAGGGAGTGTTTTTCTGAAAACCTAACTTGTTTTGGTTCACTAGTTGATGCTTCATTAGTGTTATATCCTAACCCAAGTCTTTCCTTAGAATGAATTTGTTAATTTAACATATCATCAAGAGCATTAGTACCTCTCATGAACTTTTCAAGTCTAATGGAGGTGCTCTTAAGGTTTTCATTTTCTTGTCTAAGGTTTTCACATTTTAAGCATCCTAGATCTACTTCTTTATTTTTCTCAAGCTTAGCTAATTTCTCTTTTAGCTCACTAATCTCGTTTTCAAGCTTAGTTCTAGTTGATTTTAGCACTTTGTTCTTCTCAATGAATTTAAGACTAAGCTTATGCAAGTTATTGTATTTACCTTCTAATTCACTATCATCTTGAGAAGAACTATTATTGCTATAATACTCGGTTTCGAAATATACCTCTTTAGAAGTGTGAGCCATGAGACACTTCTCATCTTTGGGGTTGTCATCAACATCTTCACCGCTATCGCTCCATGAACCTCCAACAAACGCCGTGTGGTTCTTGTCGCGTGAAGGCTTAGGACAATCACCGATGAAATGATTTGGATCACCACATCTAAAGCATTTCCTTTCACCTTTATCATATTTGGCAAATCGGTTTTTGGAGAAGGATTTCTTGTCGTTGTTTGGTTGCCTCACGTATTGACCTCTTCTTTTGAAGAACTTCTTAAAGTCTCTAACCTCCAAGGCATATTCCTCATCATCACTATCCGAGGAACTCTCATGGTTACTTTGTGCCTTCTTGGCTTTGAGTGCAAGAGACTTTCTTTCACTCTTAGTTTTCACCATTTCCGAGTCCTTCATAATTATCATCTTGTGAATCTTCAAGTTACAATTGAGTTCATCGAGTGATAATTTGGTGAGATCCTTTGATTCTTTAATCGTCGTGACTTTAGCTCTCCATTTGGGATGCAACGCCCTAAGAAACTTCCTGACATTTTTCTTGCTAGAAAACCTTCATCAAGTGCTTTTAGTCTAGTAATAATAGTGTTAAATTGTGAGACCCCCAAAATCCGACATGGAACAACTAGGCAACGAGGGGGTAACATGTCGTCGTACAAGAAACAATGAATTACAGTTCATACAAAGCTGACGAAATAAAAACATGTACATTACATCATAAAAGGTCAGAGTTTTTAAACATAGGTCCCAGAGTTTTAAAAGCGGAAAATTATATTATTTCGTCTCGATTTATAACAATAAGTTGCCCAAAAGATTGAATAAACTTCTGATAGTTTATATAAAACAAATCTTTCAAAAGCATCACAGAAATCTCCAAGCTGCGACAATATCCTGCGGGCTCCCATCCAAGCAAAGCTAAGTAATAATACCTGAGATTAAACATGTAAGATCGTCAACACAAAGTTGAGTGAAATTCATAGGTTTAGCAATAAGGATGTTGAACACAAGCATTCATTTATAAAACAAGTAGTATGGAGTATGGTTATATACGTCAACCATAGTCCAAAGTCATTATTATTGCTATTTAGTTCATGAACCGAAGCTTAACTCAGTGTAAGTTCCTCTAGGGAGTATTCAGCCTAAATACTCAAGTATAAACGAATATTAGTATGTCAAAGTAATCGGGACGAGGATAGTCAATCCCGATGGATCCACCCACAACATTCGCGCTTCGCGCAATGCACACCGGATAATTAACGGTTCATGATCGGGAGAGGAAACTTAAGGCTAGACTAAAAGCAATAATAATATCGAAAACCTGAAAATCATACATGTTCTGGATAGCATACAGTTCTGGATAGCATACAGTTTTTAATGGTTGTGTTCCACCATGTAAAATCTCACCCCGTGTTTAGAAACCATGTACAAGTAAAAAGGGGCTATGAACTCACCTTAGCCACGTGGTAAGTCAAACACGGTACTCAGCAACTGAGTAGAAACGGTAGTGGTAGACGATCACCGACGATATGGATGCCCGGGTAAACACGAAAACCGCAACCTATCAAAATAAGGCGCGCGTTAAGACTCGAACTCGAATATCGTTATGTACCAAATATAATATGACTCAACTGTTTTCAAAGTACTCATGTTTCAAAACCATTGACACGAACCAAATGAATTCATTTATCCAACGTTAAACGTTAAAACACTTGTACACTTGAAAATGACCCGTTATACGACGCCAAGTCAACGCAAGTCAAACTATCCTTTACCCTTATTAGGACCAGTAGCTAAGTCATTTATATAATGACTAAGCACTTGAGTAAGTCACCATGTCCAATGGTGAACACTCAAACTCACGCAACACAAGCATTGAACTAAGTGTCCAAAATAAAAATCAGCAAGTACACCCTGAATATACACACCGATCTACCCTATCTAGACATGTCCGTTTTACATGAAAATTGGTTTCAAGGTCACTTATAACCTGTATAAGACCTCACCAAAATTTGAGCCAAAGTTCACACTTTAAAATCCATCAGCTCGACACTTTACTCGACTCCAAATTTGGGACAGATTTGTACACTTGTTTTGTAAAACCGTTTAAACCGCTTTAAAAGTACAAACTCGACAATCCGTCTTTTGAAACCACTACTAGACTCATCAAACTCAGTTTGTAAACTTTGAAAATCAGTAGATACATTTATCTAACCAAGCCTAAAGTCCCCGAGAGTCGACCCAAAATCAGCCACAATTTCGGATTGTGCCGACTTGCGTCTCCCGGTACACGAAAACTAAAACTAGCATAACTTTTGACTCGTAATGACTTAGAAGCTCTATCTTATACCAAAACGACCGTCTCAGAAAACTTTACAACAATTTCAAATAATATTAGTATTTCTCAGACCTTAAACCCACGAAAATTCAGTTAAAGACCTGCTGTCCCAAATTGTACTTTTAGAAAACATGACAAATCCATTTTTCAAGCAAAACCACTCATTCCCATACCCCTATGATCACTATGCTATCATTCCTAACAACCAAACACACTCCTAAACACATACATGTAAATTTTAACAAAATCAAAGATTAAAAACAAGACTTTTTATGATAAAAACAACATAATCTTACCATAAACACCACATGCATGATGATTAAAACATCATACAACCATAAAATCATAAGTTCTTGAAATTTTGATGCATGTGTGAAATTCTTGTATCAATAGAATCACCACAAGATTTAGAACATGGGTCTTATTTTTGTTTTGATCAAATCATGTTGGATGATGAAGATTTGGGGGTGTTTTTGTGGTGTAGCTCACGGCTAAAGAGAAAAAAAGGAGAGAAGATGATGAAATTTTTTATAAATTGGTGGTTGTATGTGTTTGAGTGGAAGAAAGGTAGTTTTTATATGGTTTTAATTGTAGGGGTAATAGTTGCCAATTTTGAAACTTGTGGACCTAAAAACAGTTAATAGTTTTAAAGGGTAGAAAATGGTTACTGGTAAATATTAAAAATATTTACGGGGCTTGGGTTTCGTAAAAATACTTTTCAAAAGTTACAATGCATCATAAAAATGATTATACGATTTCCTGACACGACTTAATACGTAATTAAAACGAAATCGTCGAAAGTATTAATTATCGAAACAATCGATAAATAAGCGTAAACTTTTGGGCATCCGTCGGTATCGCAATCACTAGGAATTCTCGTTGTACATTGTTTTTGAATAAACTCGTTGTAAAACGCACGCGGGTGATTTTAAATCAAAAACTTTGATTTAAATTAAATATGGAAAAATAAAATGAAAATTTTATAATTCCATATAAAGTATTGTCAATGAACAGAAAAATACTTAAAAAGTATAATTCATTAAAATTTAAGAATCTCAGGATTTACATATAAATTCAAGAAAAAGAAATACGTTGAAAAATTCAGAAACACGAATAAAAAGAATAAAATAATGCTGGAAAAGTACGGATTCTCACATAAATCTAGCAAATGCACTATTAATAGTTTCATCTTCTAAGATGACAAGTGTTCATATTGTTGAACAAGAAGATCGATTTTACTTTCTTTGACTTGGCTATTACCTTGGTGGGTTACTAAAAGAGTGTTCCAAATGTCTTTAGCGGTTTCACACATAAAAATCCTTTCGTACTCTTTGATGTAGTGTTTTTACCACTCTTTAGGAAAAGAGAGCAAAATAGGGAAAGTATTAAGTGTCGGTTTAGGAAAACCAAGCACTAATGACCAATGAGGTTCAAGTTCGTTTCCCAAGGAGGCAAGTGTGTTGTGTTAAGAATTGATTAAATTTTGTGATTATATTGATGAGAAAAGAAAATAAAAATGAGATTAGAAGAGAATGACGGTTACGATTATGGATCAAACTAAGATGATTAGTCGTACACGTAAAACCGTAAAAAGTGACAAAATTAAAAATTTACCCTAAAAAATTCCTAGAAAATTACAACAAATCCTAAATAAGGAAATTAGAGTTTACAAAAAATCAAAAATCACTCAAACCTTTTATTTAATTAAATAATAATTTTTTAATGTTAATTAAAGCCCAAAAAATCAATTTAATTAACAAAAAGCCCAAAATGAGATTTTTTCAATTGTATACCTCTATAATGACTTAACTAAATTTATAACTATTTTTGAAAATTTTAAAATTAATAAAAACTATTTAAAAATAATTAAAAACTATTTAAATTTAAAATAATTCTAAAAATTAATCTAATGACAATAAAAATATTCTAAAAATTGTACAATTCCTAACTTAATGTATTTGATCTAAAAAAATGAAAAAACTTGAAAAACCTAAATTTAAATTTTTAATAATAAAATAATAATAAAATAATATTAAAAATCCAAAATTTATAAAAAAATTTAAAAAGTTGCAAACTAGCTTATTTTAACCTAATAAACACAGAAATGAAGTTGAAATTACAAAAGTACCCCTATTGGGCCTAGAAATGGGCTAAAAGTCCAAACAGTCCCCTTAATGGGCTCATATAGGCCCAATAAGCAAAATGTTGGCCAAATAAGCCCAAAAGCTCCTATCTGACTCAAAATTTGATTTTAAGAACAAAACTCTGAAGTCCCAAAAGCTGAAAATATGTTTAAGCTAGCTTATTTCAAAGCAGCTTATTCTTAATGGGTTTTTTGGCCCATTAAGCTATAAGTTGATGCCATAAGCTCAAATTAGACACACAAGCTTCTTTTGAGTTACTTAAGAGATCTGTAAATAGAAAATTGGAAAAAGCACAAGGAATAAGCCTGAATAAGCAATAAGCTATCTTCACAAAATGACAAAATAGTCGTTTTCGAGTTCTAGGCCACCCCAAGAGCTGATTCAACTTTCAAAAGCTTTTAAATGACTTAACTAAGCTTAATGAACAAAATTTTTTTCAATAAGTTCACTCAATAAGCTGAAATAAGCAAATAAGCACTTAATTCAAAGTCAACTTTATGAGTTTTCTAGCAAAAAGTCAAAGCCAAGGTCTGATAAGATCCAGATCAAATAAATGGGTCAAATAATGAAGATCTATTACAAAAAGTAAGTTGTTGCAAGTCTGGATAAGCCAGTTTGGCTTATTAATAAGCTGAGTGACAAACTACACTAGCAGGGGCTAGTTTTGGGTGTTAAGCAATGGGAACTCATGTCTATCTCTTCCCAAGAGGATGCCACACCTTGGTTTGCGGATATAGCAAACTATCTTGTGGGCAATGTGCTTATTGAGGGTCTTACTTATCAACAAAAGAAAAAGTTTCTTAAGGAAGTTAAGTATTACTTTTGGGATGATCCATATCTTTTTAGGCAATGTGCGGACCAAATCATTAGACGGTGTGTAGATGGGCCCGAGGCATTTAAAATCTTAGAGGCATGTCATAAAGGACCTACGGGTGGACATTTTGGGCCTAACTACACCGCCAAGAAAGTCTTTGATTCTGGTTACTATTGGCCTTCCATTTACAAGGATGCCCAAGAGATGGTGAAATTTTGTGATGTTTGTCAAAGACAAGGAAAAATTACACAACGTGATGAGATGCCACAAAATTTTATCCAAGAGTGTGAGATATTTGATGTATGGGGAATAGATTTCATGGGACCTTTTCCATCCTCTAAGGGAAACAAGTATATACTTGTGGCGGTGGATTATGTGTCCAAGTGGGTGGAGGCTAAAGCCTTACCTACTAATGATGCTAGAGTGGTTGTAAAGTTCTTGAAACAATTGTTTGCTAGATTTGGTGTACCTCGGGCCATCATAAGTGATCGTGGTACGCACTTTTGTAATGATCAATTCACGAGAGTTATGAAGAAATATGGAGTGAATCATAGACTTTCTACCGCGTATCACCCTCAAACAAATGGTCAAACCGAGGTCACAAATCGTGGTTTAAAGAGGATTTTAGAGAGAACGGTGGGAGAGCATAGAGCTTCTTGGTCGGATAAGCTTGATGATGCTTTGTGGGCGTTTAGGACGGCTTTTAAAACACCAATTGGTTGTACTCCTTATAGGCTTGTCTATGGAAAAGCGTGCCACCTCCCATTTGAGTTAGAACATAAGGCATCTTGGGCTCTCAAGTGGGCTAACTTTGATTTAAACCAAGCCGGTTCACATAGGAAAGACCAACTTAATGAGATGGATGAATTAAGAGCCAATGCCTATGAGAATTCTTTGCTTTACAAGGAAAAGACTAAGAAATTGCATGATGCTAAGATCAAGAATCGTGAGTTCAAAGTTGGAGAGCCGGTTCTCCTCTTTAACTCAAGATTGAAGCTTTTTGCGGGCAAGCTTAAGTCGAGATGGTCCGGTCCATTCACTATTGCTCAAGTGTTTCCATATGGAACTCTTGAGTTGTCCCAACCCGATGGTCCAAATTTTAAAGTGAATGGTCACCGTGTTAAACATTACTTTGGGGAGTGTAGGTCCTCGTAATCTTGGATTATCCTTGTGTTGGAATGATTTAAAGAAATAGAAAGATAGATGAAGATGTAGAGAGAGAAACTAGAGAGAGGTTGGAGAGAAAATGAAATATTAGATTCAATGTGTGAAAGTGAATGGCCAACCCCTCCTAACATGCTAGGAGGGGGTTTATATAGCCCACCCTACATGTGGGCTATATGGGCTATATTGGATCACGAGCCCAATATCATTGGAGTGACCGATCCTTTCTAAATACGTAAAAACGTATTTCCAACAATCTCCCCCAAAGGGAGGTCACTCCAAGTTACAATGTCCTAAATAGTCTATTGCTCGTGATCTATGCTAATAATGATGTGACCGAGACTTTCCTTGGAAAAACGTATTTCCAACAATCTCCCCCAAAGGGAGGTCACACCATTTTACAAAATCTTAACCTAGCATACTATGCTTGAGTCTTCGATCTTGTTCTTGTGAATATGCTGATGAGATCTTTGACTTTAGTCTTGAGCATGTTCTCTTGCCTTGACCTTGTGCATTCATCACTTGTGATATTTGCCTCTTCGTGACTTCATGTTCCACATACTTATACCTTTATAATTCTTGAAAGCTTCAGAGTTTGATACAGCGGAAGACTTGGCTTTTAGGCTTTCTAGAATTGGATGAAGTATTAAGTGCATAAAGTATAAGCATGCGGGGACGACTTCTTCTTGGATCCCGCAACGCCACCGTCTTCAAATGCCGCAACATAAGTAGACACGAACGAAATGGCTTTGAACATTTCATTCTAATTCGGTAGCATTTTACCTCCGGTCGGTGAAGACCGTTGGACGATATTAGATATCGTACCCGTGACGGATAGTTTCAATTAAGTAACTTCCTGACAGGATTTCGCGGGTAAACCCGTTCTCTTTATTCGACCGTCCAAAGCTGACTGCGAACATAAAGAGTGAATCATTTGGATAAAATTATCCGCATGATTTGAAGCCGTCAATTCATGTTCCTGGAACAAGTGAAATTCAATTAAGAACCGCACCATCGTTGCTTTCCAGTTGTCACGAGCTTGATTCGTATAGAATCTTGCAAGTTACCTACCAAGTGCTGTTTGAGGTTAACACTAGAAGGATTTCCACTCATCACTGTGAACACTAAGGTATCACTCTGAGTGTTCTGGCAAGATCACTAAGATATTGCGTAGAGGCCTGGAACGTGTTTAGATTCAGTTAAGAATTAAACAGCTGTTGCTTTCCAGTTATCACAAGTTTGATTCATAAAGAATCGCACAAGTCACCTACCATGAGCTTTTTGATATTCGCTCAAGAAGGATTTCCATCTTCATTGTAAATACTTTCGTATTACTCGGATGTTCAGGCAAGATCATGAAGATTTTGCGTAGGACTCTTAAAATCTTTCTTACTTTTCACAGTGTGTGAAGAAGCAAGGAAATATGAAAGTGTGTCCTAATGAGATATTTGATGATCTCAAATGGCTCTAGACTCGATCGTGCACTTTGGATTTTAGTGATCGGAGGCTGGAGAGGAGTGCCACCATTTCAATACCAATTTATTCGGAGTGAATAAATCGATAGATAACGTGTTGTCTCCGTGTGATTAAAACAAATACCTTTTGAGAGATATCTGAGTTAGCTGGGATGGGTTGTGCATTGCATCACTGGGTCCATGATGTCTGTCTTCAATATCGAGAATCATTAAAATGATCTCAATAGCATATGTGTTGACCCGGTTTCTGCCTAAAGTTGTAAGGAGGGCTTCTTTCTTTACACCCTTTATCTTTACAATTTTTTTTTTCATTCTTCAACCCCTTCAATGCTTACCAATACGTCATAACTAGCACCTTGTTGTGATTGTTCCAGTGCTAACTTAAGTACTTGGTCGGCATTCAGCTACGTTCACAATCTTTCTCCAACTTTCCTAAGGACTACTATTTCTAGCTATGGAATGTCCTTGGGAAGATTCCTCCGGTTCTGGAAGAATCATAGGACTTAACCTATCCTACCATCCTTATGTCACCACAATCTTCATCGTCGTGAAATAAATGGGTTTTGGGTAAGTATATGTCACCATGAAAATCCATTTTGATATGCAAATCCATTTTGCTCCCCCTAAACATATGCCACGCTATTCGAAAACATTTCGCACATGTCGGGATGAGTCAGCACATTAAGTCAAACCGTTTGTGATAATATCCCATATTAAATCACATTTTCTCCCCCATATTAAAAATATTAACCCAATCGATGTTTTTAATATCAATTGATTTAATAGCATTTTAAGAAAATTTGGGAAGAAAAATGCAAATCCAATTATCTTCATGAAGTACACAAGCTCCCCCTCAAATTAATGAGGGTGTGCTGAAACGTAAATTAAATACCTTTTAAACACAAGTGTAAGGTATTTATCATGTGCAAAGATCATATATGATAATGTATTCACAAGATTAGCGATTTATGAGGTTGGACCTGAATGATGAAGAACATCATATGAAAGAGGCACATGGTTCTAGTTCACGAATGTTGGTCGCCTCATCACGTCTGAAGTTATCTCTTGACTCCATATGTACGATTGATATCGTTGTCTTGACACCAATATGTGAACTTGGCACCTTCGGCGTCAAAGATTCTGAATGCTGGACAATTGCTCCCCCTCAATTGTTGACCCGTGTTCTATTGAAAGAGCTGTAGTCACCGTTTGAGTAGTCGCATCGTCGAGTATGTAGATACCAATTGTAGATTGCTATGGTTGTAGAGATGATAGCTTCATAAAAACAAGATTTCTCTTGTTTTAACAAATAAATGCACTGACACGTACATATATTCGTGTTAGATTGTGTTATAACGTAAACACAATCCCTTACATGGTTATAAAGTAAACCATGCCCGAGAAAATTAATTCCCGTTGTTGAGTCAAAGCTTTCCGGTGAAATGCTTGACTAGAGTATAAAAAGCGGGTTACTATCTGAAATAATAGCAAACCATTTTGAGCATGTTTTAAAATATTTGAACTTCTGCTCGAACTTTATTTACAACCCCGTGTCATTATTGAATGACATTTCTAGTATCGTAAATATTATCGATTCCAGAAGACATGCTCTTTTTATCAAAACATTTTTTGAACACACAATTTTGAAAGATTTAGAAAAACCTTTTTGAGAAATTCTCGAAAAATTGTGTTCAATGTTTTGAAAACCAATTACTTGAGCTTAAGATGTTGAATATCTTACAAAACGAGCTCAAGTCTGAGAAGTTGTAAACTTCCCGTTGTTAAGGATAAGTTACCATCGGCGATAAACTTTCCTTTTAATTGAAGAACGAGTTCTAAGCTGACATTTACTTAGAAGTCGTTTTCATGAGCTTGAAAAACTTTGACTGTTTTAACGTAAAGCTCATGACCGAGAAAGGTAAATTTCTCGTTATGAGGAAAAGTTCTCTTATTTAAAAGATTCACTTTCCTTTCTGAGCTTAAAACCTGGAATGTTTTAATACAAGCTCATGACCGAGAAAATTTAATTTCCCGTTACGAGGATAAGCTATCTTTAAAGATAAGCTTTCCTAAAATTGAAGTCCGAGTTACAGTCTGATATTTAACTGTAAGTCATTGTGCATGAGCTTAAAAACTTGGAATGTTTTTTGCATAAGCTCATGCCCGAGAAAATTTAATTTCTCGTTGTTAGGATAAGTTTACCATCGGCGATAAACTTTCCTTTCTTTGAAGAGCGAGTTATAGTCTGTGATGCGACTATAAGTCCTGATGCACTGTAAGCTTAACTAGAAATCCCCTGAGACACTTGTTTCTTAGATATCAGCTTCTTTAGCAACCAAACTCCGAGAGTGTCCTTAATTGAGTGGTATACAATGATTGGACCGCTTCTTTCTTTTGGAACATTCTCTTTGGTACCTGCATTCTCATTAGGATTTGGCATGCTTTGATATGGGTTAGCGATATCTATCTTAGAAGCAAGTGGGGGTTCACAATTTTCTTTTCTTGTGCTAGAGGTGACCTGAGGAGAGGATTCACTTGTCTTAGCTGGCAAACGTTTCCTTTTATAGAAAACCTTAAGTTCAGGCTTAAGTGATGTATCCTCCTTTTCAATTTCCTCCCTAGTAGTCTTAGTAGAATCAGAGACTATCCTAGTTAAAGGGCACTCGTTTCCTACAAGAGTGAAAGTTCTACCAGTGGGGCGCCACATTTTACCAATTGGTTTGATTTTAGCTACCCACTGAGATTTAAGTCTAGCACGGGAGTTCACCTCATTAAGTAATTTTTTGACACAAGAATCATGATTGGCTTTAAAGACACATTTCCTACATGTTTTACAAGTAGCATATTTAATGTCCGAGTAAGATCTAGAATTCCTAGATGATTGATTGATGCTCCTAGGATATGATATGCTATGGTTAGCAGTGTTAGGTAATCTAGAAGGCATCTGACTAGGTTTAAAATTCCTATCTCTTACTTGTGTCTTCTGAATAGCTTCCCTTAGACCAAATTTATGGCGAACATCATTTGAACTAGTTCGAGACGTGTTCTTTAGACTATGTCTAGGGAGGCTAGATGCAATCATGTGATTAGGTCTTGTAAAAGCTGTTTTAGTCACATTGGGCCTAGATAGTGGAGTGACTGGTCTAGAAAGATGAACCATATCAACTTGGGAGGCAAACCGCGGTCTCGAGGATTTTGGTCGCTCAGATATAAATGCAGTCGGTTGTCTAACAGACTGAATTTGAGGCGGTTTCCCCAAGATTGATGGTTTTTCAAGCTTAGTATCCACACTAGTTCCTTTAGTTTTCCTTAATTCATTTTTCAACGCAGCTATAGCAAAAACCTTTTCCTGAACCTGGGCCTTTAAATTCTCATTATCTTTAAGCAATTCATCTTGGGATGCCAACTTAAATTCAAGCGAATTAATTTGTCTCACAAAATTATCTTTTTCAGCTTTAGAATCTTGAATTTTTTGATTTAATTTTCTTTTAAGAACAACGTTTGAATTTTCAAGTTTTTCAAAATACTTTTCAAATTTATCCGTTTTCTTCGAAAATTCAATTTTGGCATCCTCAAGAGCTTTAGATTGCTGAGCTAAAATCGTTTCAAGCTCTTTAATCTTGGAATCAGAATCGGTTAGAGAAGCAGTCATAAAGCATTTATCCTGATGAACTATAGCATTCTGAACAATTTCTCCCCTATTTTGACTCACATCGGATGAATTTGAAGTGGTAAAACTATCACCCTTTTCCATCCCATGTTTGTCATAATTAGGTTTGGAATGCGCAACATGCGGTGGTTCATTGGCATAGACATCATATACCTCATTCCTTTGTACCGTGTTTGTAGACTCTTTGTCAGATACAGGTATGGTGGCATCAATCCCTGACATGCTGCTTGTATCATGCTTTCCTCCCGAATCCTTGCTCTTGCAATCTTTAGGCTCCAAGTTGTCAACCGTATGACAATTCTCCTCTTGCATCTGCATCGTAGATTCTTGCACTCCATTATCATACTCTTGCTGAAGTCGAGATCTTTCATAAATCGAAGATGAGACTGATATCATTAATTTCAACAATGTACCACGAAACTCTTTAATTTCCGTTTGTGTGTACTGAAGAAATGATTGACATATCCCTGAATTGTCAGACTTAAAAATGTTGAATTTGAAGAAGTGCGTAAGTTGTGTCACTAGAGCTTGATATGCAGATGCTGATGCAGAGTGATTAAAGTCTTCTTTGTGAAGTTGCTCAGCTAGTTGGTTCAAGTTGAGGAATATGGAATCGATGAATATATAACGATCTTGACCGAAGAGTGTCAGAAATTCGTTTCCTCCTTGAAACCAAGAAATGGTCACTAGATGAGACTGGAGTAGTCGAAAGAACGTTATACCACTTTCTCTAGCTGTGTTTTGCATGAGATACAAGTCTCCCTCTCGAGATGTCGATTTCAACGAATCCATTAAAAATCTATGATAAATGAAAGTAAGGATTACTTGTCGATCGATCAATGAAAGAAAGTAATTGTGTTTGTTGTTGTGAGTAGAAGTCGAGAAATAATATTAAAATCCCCTAATAATTGTTCTCGATAAACCAAAAATTCCAAGACAAAATTACACACGTTTCAAAAACACGTTTTTTTAAAAAAAAATCTTGAAATACTTGTCACTGTATCGGAATCCTCAAAATTAATCCGTCGGAATACCCATCGGAATGTCAGATCGGAATGTCAGATCGGAATGTCAGATCGAAATGTCCAGATCGTAATGTCAGATCGGAATGATTTCAGATCGCAATACTCAGATAGCAATGTAACCTTGTCGGAATGATTCAGAACGCAATGTCCTATCGGAAAGTTCAGATCGGAATATAGCTGACAAAATTTGGGCAGAGTAACGACTTAACCACTTCCTTATAACCGTCGGAATCCCAGATCGCAATGAACGATCGGAATGTCCAGATCGGAATAAGTATTGAAATCCTCAGTATCGCAATGTAGAACCAACCCCTTTCCGATGGTGATGGTTATTGCGATGGAAGCCCACTTTTCACTTGTACTTTCCGATGGAGATTTCTGCTTGAATTTCGGAAAGATGAACACAATACCTTTTTGCACTTTTGATCCAAGAAAGTTTGTGTTTTTAACCAAAACCAAGATACCAAAATCACTACAACAAATAACTAGATAACGTATATCAAGATTAAAGCATAAAAACACAAAAAATAATTTTGGACGTGGGTATGGATGATCAAAACACAAAATCAAGAACACAAGAACAAACCAATCAAAACCAAGGCTCTGATACCATTTGTAGGTCCTCGTAATCTTGGATTATCCTTGTGTTGGAATGATTTAAAGAAATAGAAAGATAGATGAAGATGTAGAGAGAGAAACTAGAGAGAGGTTGGAGAGAAAATGAAATATTAGATTCAATGTGTGAAAGTGAATGGCCAACCCCTCCTAACATGCTAGGAGGGGGTTTATATAGCCCACCCTACATGTGGGCTATATGGGCTATATTGGATCACGAGCCCAATATCATTGGAGTGACCGATCCTTTCTAAATACGTAAAAACGTATTTCCAACAATCTCCCCCAAAGGGAGGTCACTCCAAGTTACAATGTCCTAAATAGTCTATTGCTCGTGATCTATGCTAATAATGATGTGACCGAGACTTTTCTTGGAAAAACGTATTTCCAACAGGGAGGAAATTTCCGTTGAAATGGTCCAAGAGATCCCCATTTTCCCCATGAATTAATTCATTGAGGGACGAGTCGAGCTAGAGACTCATTAACTCAAGCATCATATAACTAGGTTTAGAGTGTTGTAGGTTAGTAATAAAGGCATAGACTTGGAGATAAGTGTAGGGGCGACCTTCTTTTGTCTTCATGCTTGTTTATAGGGTTGCTCACTCATCTCATGCTTTGGAGCTTATGGAGGAGGCCCTTGTATCCGGTTCAAACAAACAATCCATTTGAAGAAAGGGTTCATGTTATCCAAAACACTTCTCAAACTCCTTGTGACATCCAACTTCTTAAAGAGATCCTTCAACAAGTCAAACAAGGACAAGAAATGACTAATGACATGGTTCAAAATTTTAAGAGCATGACATTGAACAATTCCTCAAATAATGTGAATGCCATCACCATTTCTTGTGTTACTTGTGGAGGTCCCCACTCTTATGAACAATGTGATAAGGTGCAAGGGTATCAAGGGGAATGCTATGCTTACCAAGAGGAACATCGTGAACACTTCAAGCCTAACATCAATCCAAATAACCTTTCTTACAAATCCCAAAATTACCTTACTCCACCCGGATTCCCACCCCAACCACCCACCCAAATTCCACAAAATCCTCCTCAAATTTTAGCAAGGAATCAAGGGCAAAGACAACCATACCAAGGAAATAACTACAAGGCACCCAATCAATTTCAACCTCAAGCAAATACCTTTTATCCACCACAACAAGGATTTAATCAACCACTTCCATTTATTCCCAATCAAGCATATGCTCCAATACCAAATCAAGCTTACCCTCAAAATCAAACTCAAGGATATGGGATGCAAGAGACTCAAGAGTATGTTGACAAGAAAATGCGTGAAATTGAGAAGAGAATGAATGATCAATTGAAACGTACAATGGAGGAACAAATCAATAGGGTTTTAGTGGCGGTAACTCAAAGACCACAAGGGGCTTTACCTTCTAACACACAAACAAACCCTAGGGCCAATGTCAATGCTATTACAACAAGGAGTGGAACAACAACAAAGGATCCTTCACCTCCTAAACCTACTCTTGTTCAACCCACTTGTGCTCCTACTTGTGACAAGCCTTCTACTTCTACTCCACCTCCTCAAAATGCTCCCATTCACTCAAACACACCTCTTCAACCACCTCATACTTCTCCTTTACCTTCCACACTTCCCAATGAAGAAGCTAACAAAGACAAATCTTCCACCACAACACCTATTCCACCTACCCCAAAACCTACTCTTCCATACCCTTCAAGGTTGAAAAAGGACAAGTTAAAGAACAAAGATGACATCCAAGTCTCCAATTTCTTAAGGATGTTCAAGCAACTCAATATCAACATATCCTTTGCGGAAGCTCTTGCTTATATGCCAAAGTTTGCTAAGATGTTCAAGGATTTGCTCTCAAACAAAGAAAAATTGGTTGATTTGCCCAACACATCACTTAATGAAAATTGTTCCGTGGTGTTACTTAAAACCTTACCAACAAAACTTGGAGATCCGGGGCGCTTCTTGATACCTTGTAATTTTCCCGGTGTTGAAAATTGCATGGCTTTGGCGGATTTAGGGGCGAGCATAAATCTCATGCCTTTATCGGTTTGGAAACAACTATCTCTTCCCGAGCTCACTCCCACTAGGATGACTCTTGAACTAGCCAACCGAACCATAGCTCACCCCGTAGGTATAGCGGAAGATGTGTTTGTAGGTGTGATAAGTTTACCTTTCCGGCCGACTTTGTAGTGGTCGATTATGACATGGATCCTAGAGTGCCTTTGATTGTTGGTAGACCGTTTTTGAGAACGGGTCGTACCTTGATAGATGTGGCGGAAGGAGAATTAATTATGAGAGTAGAGGATGAGAGAGTGGTGTTTAAGTTAGGCAAAGTTTGTGATAGAAAAGAGGTTAAGGAGTCTAGACCTTGTGAGACTATTAACATTGTGGATGTGCTAGATGAAGTGTGTAATGAACACTCTCATGATGCTTGTAAGAATGCTAGTGATGAGATTCCACATGTTGAAACCGTGGCCTCAATTGCTCCCTCTTTAACACCTTTTGGAGAGAGTGATTTCCTCTTGGAGGAATTTGAGTCTAACTTTCTTGGTGATGATGATTCTCCCATAAATTGGGAAGAAGATATTCTTACAATCCAAAAGTTTCTCAATGAGGACCCTATTCCTTCTCCTATTCCACAAGAGATTACCATTGAGGAACCTTCCATAGTAAAACCTTCAATCGAGAGTCCACCTCCCATTGAACTTAAGGAACTTCCATCCCACTTAGAATATGCTTTCTTAGAAGGAAAAGACCAATTACCGGTGATTATTGCTAAAGAGTTGAAAGAGGATGAGAAGGAGCAACTTATTGAAGTCCTTAAGAAACACAAGAAAGCCTTAGCATGGAAAATATCCGACATAAGGGGAATTGATCCACATTTTTGTACTCACAAAATCCTTATGGAGGATGACTATAAACCCGCCATTCAAAACCAAAGGAGAGTTAACCCAAAAATCCATGAGGTTATTAAGAAGGAAGTGATTAAACTCTTAGATGCGGGTATGATTTACCCCATTTCCGACTCTCCATGGGTTAGCCCGGTTCATTGTGTTCCAAAGAAGGGTGGAATCACCGTGGTGCCTAATGAGAACAATGAGCTTATTCCCACGAGACTTGTAACCGGTTGGAGAGTTTGCATTGATTATAGAAAACTCAATGAGGCAACTAGGAAAGACTATTTCCCGCTTCCCTTTATGGATCAAATGCTTGAACGCTTAGCGGGAAATGAGTACTATTGTTTTCTTGATGGCTTTTCGGGTTATTTTCAAATACCCATTGACCCTAAGGATCAAGAAAAGACCACATTCACTTGTCCCTACGGTACATTTGCTTACAAGAGGATGCCTTTTGGCCTATGTAATGCACCGGGGACGTTTCAAAGGTGCATGATGGCGATTTTCCATGACATGATAGAGCAAACCATGGAGGTTTTTATGGATGACTTTTCCGTATTTCGGAACTCCTTTAGCTCATGTCTCACCAATCTTGAGAGAATGATTAAGCGTTGTGAGGAAACACGTTTGGTGCTTAATTGGGAGAAATGTCACTTTATGGTGAAAGAGGGGATTGTTTTAGGACACAAGATATCCAATAAGGGATTAGAAGTTGATCGAGCTAAAATTGATGTGATTGCTAAGCTTCCCCCACCCACTTCGGTTAAAGGTGTGAGGAGTTTCTTAGGTCATGCGGGATTTTATAGGCGCTTTATACAAGATTTTTCTAAGATAGCTAGACCGATGACTCATCTCTTGGAGAAAGAGGCTCCTTTCATTTTTGACCAAGCTTGTTTAGACTCTTTTGAGACCCTTAAGGAAAAATTAACTAAGGCTCCCGTTTTGGTTTCTCCAAATTGGGAATTACCTTTTGAGCTTATGTGTGACGCTAGTGATTATGCGGTGGGGGCCGTCTTAGGACAAAGAGTTAATAAGCATTTTCAACCTATACACTATGCGAGTAAAACCATGACCGGTGCACAACTTCATTACACTACCACGGAAAAAGAGTTGCTTGCTATAGTATATGCTTTTGAGAAGTTTAGACCATATCTTGTGCTTTCCAAGACCATAGTGTATACGGATCATTCCGCTCTCAAGTATCTTATGACAAAACAAGATGCTAAGCCTAGGCTTTTGAGATGGGTTTTGTTGCTTCAAGAGTTTAAGATAGAGATTCGTGATAAGAAAGGGGCCGAGAATTTAGCGGCGGATCATTTGAGTAGACTTGAGCATCCTTTTCAAGGAGATTTCCCACATCAAGAAATCAATGAATCCTTTCCACTAGAGGAGCTCATGTCTATCTCTTCCCAAGAGGATGCCACACCTTGGTTTGCGGATATAGCAAACTATCTTGTGGGCAATGTGCTTATTGAGGGTCTTACTTATCAACAAAAGAAAAAGTTTCTTAAGGAAGTTAAGTATTACTTTTGGGATGATCCATATCTTTTTAGGCAATGTGCGGACCAAATCATTAGACGGTGTGTAGATGGGCCCGAGGCATTTAAAATCTTAGAGGCATGTCATAAAGGACCTACGGGTGGACATTTTGGGCCTAACTACACCGCCAAGAAAGTCTTTGATTCTGGTTACTATTGGCCTTCCATTTACAAGGATGCCCAAGAGATGGTGAAATTTTGTGATGTTTGTCAAAGACAAGGAAAAATTACACAACGTGATGAGATGCCACAAAATTTTATCCAAGAGTGTGAGATATTTGATGTATGGGGAATAGATTTTATGGGACCTTTTCCATCCTCTAAGGGAAACAAGTATATACTTGTGGCGGTGGATTATGTGTCCAAGTGGGTGGAGGCTAAAGCCTTACCTACTAATGATGCTAGAGTGGTTGTAAAGTTCTTGAAACAATTGTTTGCTAGATTTGGTGTACCTCGGGCCATCATAAGTGATCGTGGTACGCACTTTTGTAATGATCAATTCACGAGAGTTATGAAGAAATATGGAGTGAATCATAGACTTTCTACCGCGTATCACCCTCAAACAAATGGTCAAACCGAGGTCACAAATCGTGGTTTAAAGAGGATTTTAGAGAGAACGGTGGGAGAGCATAGAGCTTCTTGGTCGGATAAGCTTGATGATGCTTTGTGGGCGTTTAGGACGGCTTTTAAAACACCAATTGGTTGTACTCCTTATAGGCTTGTCTATGGAAAAGCGTGCCACCTCCCATTTGAGTTAGAACATAAGGCATCTTGGGCTCTCAAGTGGGCTAACTTTGATTTAAACCAAGCCGGTTCACATAGGAAAGACCAACTTAATGAGATGGATGAATTAAGAGCCAATGCCTATGAGAATTCTTTGCTTTACAAGGAAAAGACTAAGAAATTGCATGATGCTAAGATCAAGAATCGTGAGTTCAAAGTTGGAGAGCCGGTTCTCCTCTTTAACTCAAGATTGAAGCTTTTTGCGGGCAAGCTTAAGTCGAGATGGTCCGGTCCATTCACTATTGCTCAAGTGTTTCCATATGGAACTCTTGAGTTGTCCCAACCCGATGGTCCAAATTTTAAAGTGAATGGTCACCGTGTTAAACATTACTTTGGGGAGGAAATTTCCGTTGAAATGGTCCAAGAGATCCCCATTTTCCCCATAAATTAATTCATTGAGGGACGAGTCGAGCTAGAGACTCATTAACTCAAGCATCATATAACTAGGTTTAGAGTGTTGTAGGTTAGTAATAAAGGCATAGACTTGGAGATAAGTGTAGGGGCGACCTTCTTTTGTCTTCATGCTTGTTTATAGGGTTGCTCACTCATCTCATGCTTTGGAGCTTATGGAGGAGGCCCTTGTATCCGGTTCACTTCGTTACTTTAGTGAATTTTCATTAACACCTTGTGCTTAAACATGATTTCACTAATAGTTGACTTTCCTTAACTTGGGTTAAACAAAGTCTATTCATTGTCATAAGTGTAGGGGAAGTTTTTATACTTCCATGCTCTTAAACATTGAGGCCAATGTTTAGCTTAAGTGTAGGGGGGTCTTCTATCGAAGTGACCTTACTTAGAACTTGTCATTGTCTTGCATGATAACATGGAGAAAAATAAATTTTTAACATTTTTCAAATTTTTGATCTACTTTGGCCAACAATAATATGCATTCATAATTTTTGCATCAATCATTTTTCATTTGCATAACACATTTGCATTGTATATATTTCTTCTTTTATTTTTCATCAAAAATATATAAAAGGAAAAATATAATAAAACATGGTTTTAACAAGTTTAGACTTCTTTGACATATTAGGCCCGCCATGGATATTTTGACTCAATCCGAGTTTGCTTATTTTAGCACTCTCTAGCTAGTATCCTTAACCATGTAGTCCTTCATTGGTCTATTAGGCTAAGCTTCCACCAATTTCATTCTTTGAAATTTTAAATTTGTGGAGAATGGGAAATGATAGAGTTGAAGCAAGTATAAAAGGGCTAGATAGACTTCATGGCAATTACTTGTGGCTAAACCCTTCTCTTCTTTATCTCTACTTTCTTCGCATGTATATAATTGTTAATAAATAATCAAGTACGGTTTTAATTGGTTTGTAATCTCTTATGCATTTTTGGCTAATCATTTATGGTTGATATAAGTACGTCTTAAGATTCTAAGTTAGCACGTTTTATGTGTACTAGACTTATGTCATGCTCCATATTTAGCGGGTGTTTTTCCTTTTCTTCTTTTCAAATTTCTTTGTGAGGAATAAAGAAAAATAAGAGCGGCTTATGAAAAAATGAGTGGCTAGAAAAAAAAAAAAAGAAGAAAAAGAAAAAAAAATAATGCAAGACTCCCAAGAGGGGCAGTGTGGTGTTAATTATAGTGACTATTGAGTTCCAATATTACCTTGACGGGTTGCGGGGATTCAATAGATTGCTCCAATCCAATATTACCTTGACGGGTTGCGGGGTTGAAGATCCAAAATCTCAAAAAGATGCGGATGTAAATTATTGCGTGAGTTTTATCTTTCTTTCCTTAGCGAGTGTGTAGTTACTTATGAAAGCATGACATGAGGATTTTACACATAAGGCGAATGACTTATTACTCTTAATACGGACTTATATTAATTGTGAGCGGTTTTTCAAGTAATGGATGAGAAGATTACTTAGGATTAAAACCGTGCTTCCTTATTTTTGGATTTTACACTTCTTATATTTCACACTTGAATAATGACAAATTTGCCCACAAGCAATTTGCTCAATTAATAACCGGTTCCACATTTAATTGTCATGAATAAGTTGATGCACTTTTTACTTGTGAATGCAATGATCCCATTTATAAGCTTGGTATGGGGAAAGTGAAACTTGAGGGTGATAAGTATCCATGGTATCCAAGCCCTAATCCAAGTCATTGAATTCTTTATGAGTTATTTCCATCAAAACCATTTCAAGAAAAATCAAAAAGATATAGATAGAATTGTATTTTGATTCATTGCATTATTAAAAGTCAAAATCATGCATCATCTAGTTTAGAGTAGTGTAGATGCATCTCATATGGCCAAGGTGGATTAATTATGAGGGACATGTAAATTTTAAGCCTTGAAATATAATATTGCATGAGGACATGGCAATGTTCAAGTATAGGGGAATTTGATATGAGCTTAAACTCATATCCTTTTATCAACAAATAACCCTAAAACATGAAGCAAAATACCAATTTATTTGGCAAAAACAGTATTATGTGGTATGTTTGTGTTTGTGTGCACTTGTGTAGGTAAGAAGATACATTTTCAAGCAAACAAGGAAAAATCAAGCTCAAATGGATGAAAAAGACAAAAGAGGATCAAAAGTGACAAGACTTTGAAGAATAAGGACCTATCTTGACAAGTTATGAAAGTTGAAGGACTAAAAGTGAAATAATGTAAAAGTCAAGATTCAAGTCAAACCTGGTCAACTATCAAGTCAACTCAGTCAAGGGATGATTTTGTTGAAGAGTCAAAGTTAAAGGACCAAAAATGTCAAAAGAATGAAGATCCTAGCTTAAAACAGCAATCTGCCAAGAAGAAGGACTTGTTTTGCCAAGATTGGAAAGATATGCAAGTGTGATCCATGTGTCAAGATTTCAACCAATGAGAAGAGGAATAATGCTTCACACGGATTGCCACTTCAGCTCAATAAATGCCCACTATCGCCGCCACATTTAATACACAATCTCAACAGTTTGATCCACAACTCTCTCCCACAACTAATCAGAGATTGACACGTGTCTTCTTCTTCAAAGTGAAAAATTGCCAGGATCGCGATTTTGATAGAAGCCATTTCATGGGAAGATTAAAACACCAATATTGCTCAATTTTGAGAGACGAGTTCAACGGTGTAAACCAATTAACAAGTCACTCATCCAATCAAAAACACCCAAATCTGTTCATAACCTTCAAAATGCAATTAAGCAGATTTCTCCACGTGGCAAGCTGGGATTGGCCCTGACACGTCACCAACCCCAACTAACTCTCCTCTCATGCCTATAAATACCTAGTTTAGTCTTCATTTGTAGATTGTAGCTTAATTTTGTAAAACACCTAGTTCTCCCTTTCCTTTCCTTTTTCCCTTAATTCTACCCTAACTACTCAAGAGTCTGACAAACTCTTGAGTTAGTTAGTTAGTTGATAGTTTGTAACAAACTTTGTAACTGATTTACCTCAATAAAATTCCAATTCACTTTTTCCCGCCAATTGAGTTCTTCATATTACTGCTTCTATACTGCTCTTGTGTGATCATCCTTTTGCTGTTGAGTGTTTGTTATGATCAATCATTGATCATAATTAACATTGAGGAAGATTGGTAGCTGTTTGATCAGAATTTGTTCATTCCATTGTTCATTTGAAGATTTCAAGCAGATTGAAGATTGTAGATGATTTGTAGCTGATTAGATTGTTGATTAAGTGTTCCCTAGTGATAAGGTGGTGGTTATCACTAGGGCAAGAGAGCTCAGCGCTCCTCTTCTTCTCAAAGGATTACTTCAATAGGTTTTGAATTGCTCATTTTTGGTTCCACTCAATTGCAATTGCCATGCTTAATACCTAGTGTAGAATTTACTTGGTGGCATGATAAAAGTTGATTAGTTCAGTTGTGATTGATTCTAGACCTGTGTAGCTTTAGTGTAATTGGTTATAGCTTTATAGCTTGATACTTAGTCTGTTTCAGTTTTCATAAGTTTAGCTATTCATTTTGAGAATTAGTAGTGCTTAACTCTTGTTACTTGCTTGTATCCATTACATCTTGGTTTTTAAACTTAGGATATTATAGCTCTTATCTCAATATAAACTTTTGCTCAATAATCTTTCACAAAATCTCATAAAAAGATCATAAGTAGTGTTTGGCAACAGGTTTAAGCCATAATCATTGTGAGAGTTGTGGTGTTCTAGTTGTAACAAGTTGGATTTTTAGCCTGTTTTGGTCTTGTGTGATCAAGTTGAGTTCAATTTTTCTGATATCTTCCACTCATAAGTCAAATAGCTCACTTTTGTGTTTTGAAACTTTGTGCATCAGTCTTTTCAAATTAGCATTTTTAGAACTTTCAAGTTTCAAAACATTATAGCATCTTTGTTAGTTAATCATTTTTGCTCAAACCTTTTTCTATAGATCAAGTAACATCTAAGGTTTCTGTGATAGTGAGGATTTTCTACAGTATTCAACAATAAGCCAGAAAATAGCTTTTCAGTTCAGTCTTAGCAAAGTGCTTTTTCTGTAATGTTTTAGGCACTGTTTTCTTGAATCTCCAAATCCACTTCATAAAAGTAGTGATTTTCTTTCACAAAAACGTTTACAAAGTGTTGAATATTGATTTTTGAAAATTTGAGCTTTTTTCCAAAATCTGGTCAAACTTGGTCAACATAAGCTCTTTTGGGCTTAATTCAGATTTCTAGCTTATTTCTTGATGAAAATAGTTCTGGTTTGATTTCCCATTCTTTAAATAAGTTGCTTAATCAGTTTCATTACAAAAATCAAGTTGTGACTGTTTGGTTTAAGCTGTAGCTTATTTTGAGCTTATTAATAAGCACTCATTAGCTCATTTTCCATCTTTAGCTTAATTCCTTAGACACACGTAGTTTAAATTGGATTTGAAGTCTTTTGCAATTTGTTTCATTGATTTTGGTTTAGTAATAAGCTCAAACGAGCTTATTTTGTTCTTAACCCGTTTTTGATTAAAAAGTTTTCAAAAATTGCAAATAGGTCCTTAAAGGTTTAATCAATTTTAATTTCTAGCTAAACTTCCTAATTTTCTGGAATTTGCAAAGTTTAAGTCCTTTACTTTTGAAAGTGTTTAAATTCAGTTGGATAGTTTGTTAATTTGTTACCATTTTGGTTAGTTTGTTACTAGTTTTACATAATTGGTCCTTGTAGTTAACTGTTTTGCATTTTTAGTCCTTATAATTGTTAGAATTTACATTTTGAGCATTTATCTTTCATAGAAATTACATTTTCAGTCCTTCTAGTTTTATATTTTGTTAATTGAATTTTGTTTGAATAAAAAAAAATTGGTATTTGCAAAATGTTTTACGTATAAGTAGTTTAATATTTTTCATTTTTAAATAGTGTTGATTGAATTAGCAATAGATTATCCAAAAAACGTTACCAACCAAGAACAATTAAAAGCAATAGATTGTTAGGCCTTTCAATTTGTCAAGAATCGAGAAAACGAACTTCACTATAAAACACGTATTAAATGGCGCCGCTGCCGGTTCTTTGACTACACGAGAGACTATCGATTGACGGTTTTCATTGGCTTTTGGGATCCGTTCACTTTGTGAACGTTATTTTTACGTATCATAAATCAAAAAAATATAAAAAATCAAAAATATAAAAATATATAAAAACTAAAAAATTAACAAAACAATTCTTTTCCTAAAGAATTGACCAAAAAAATTAAAAAAATCCAAAAAGCAATCTTTTTCCTAAGAGATTGCACCCAAAAATATATATTATTGGATTCTCTCGTTTTTTATGTACATATAGTATTTTCCTTTAAAAAACTCATAAATACAAAAATATTTTCCATATATTATTATAAGTAAATACGTATACATATAAGAACAATCAATTTACATATCTTCCATAAGTATTGCCGAGGCAATACACCGTGTTGAGGGGCGCTCCGGTCCTTGACACGTGTATCGATCAAACAAAATAAAGCAAGAATAGATAAATACTCTCAATAAGCAAAAATTCGAAGAATACGAACATTTAAGTGAATAGAAAGGGGATGTGCTATAAAATGCCATCTAAGGGTCAATAGGTACTTAAGTGCTTCGCGCCACCTAACCCCCCGTTCACTTGGGAGTATTCTAAGAAGGAAGGCTTAATTGAGGGTCTTGCACCAAAGTAGTATATACATATAGTGTTATTTTCTTGTGGATATTTAATATTGCAACTCGAAGAGGATAATCCATTTCTCTTCAAAGTCACACGAGAGCTTCTCTCTCATTCCTCGTATTGAGTTGCATGCTCACTCGCGGGCGTGCACAAATACCGATTGGTGTACAACCTCTTCCTCCGAAAAGGAAGAAAAAGAGAAAGAGTAAGACCACCACCGTCCATCAAGCCGATCACGAGAATCGTGCTTTGTCACCACCACAAGTAGCCATGGCTATTGATAATCGTACTTTGTATGAACGTATGCAATCCAACATTCATGGATATTCTAGTGCCATTAAGATTCCCGATTTTCCCGCTAACACATTTGAGCTACATACATCTATGATCAATATGGTTGCTTTATCACCTTTCTTGGGAATACAAAATGAGGATCCTCATGCTTACCTTAAGAGATTCCTTTCACTTTGCAATACCATTAAGCATAATGGGGTTCCACATGAGGTCATTAGATTGATGTTAGTGTCATTTTCCTTAGATGGGAGTGCTAAGCATTGGTTAGACACCCAACCACCCGATAGTATCACCACATGGGACGGTTTTACCACTAAGTTTTTGAACAAATTCTTTCCTCCACAAAAGACTATGGCTTTGAGGAATTTAATTATGGGCTTTACACAAAAACCTAGTCAATCCTTTAGTGATGCTTGGGAAGAGTATAGTGAGTTGTTGAGGCGATGCCCTAACCATGGATTGGATGATGTAAACCAAATCAATACCTTCTATAATGGCCTTAAACCTCACCACCAAGATTCACTAAATGCTTCCGCGGGAGGGAGTATTCTTCTTAAAACATACCACGAGGCTTTGAACATTATTGAGACTAAGGCAATGGTTCAAACAAACAATCCATTTGAAGAAAGGGTTCATGTTATCCAAAACACTTCTCAAACTCCTTGTGACATCCAACTTCTTAAAGAGATCCTTCAACAAGTCAAACAAGGACAAGAAATGACTAATGACATGGTTCAAAATTTTAAGAGCATGACATTGAACAATTCCTCAAATAATGTGAATGCCATCACCATTTCTTGTGTTACTTGTGGAGGTCCCCACTCTTATGAACAATGTGATAAGGTGCAAGGGTATCAAGGGGAATGCTATGCTTACCAAGAGGAACATCGTGAACACTTCAAGCCTAACATCAATCCAAATAACCTTTCTTACAAATCCCAAAATTACCTTACTCCACCCGGCTTCCCACCCCAACCACCCACCCAAATTCCACAAAATCCTCCTCAAATTTTAGCAAGGAATCAAGGGCAAAGACAACCATACCAAGGAAATAACTACAAGGCACCCAATCAATTTCAACCTCAAGCAAATACCTTTTATCCACCACAACAAGGATTTAATCAACCACTTCCATTTATTCCCAATCAAGCATATGCTCCAATACCAAATCAAGCTTACCCTCAAAATCAAACTCAAGGATATGGGATGCAAGAGACTCAAGAGTATGTTGACAAGAAAATGCGTGAAATTGAGAAGAGAATGAATGATCAATTGAAACGTACAATGGAGGAACAAATCAATAGGGTTTTAGTGGCGGTAACTCAAAGACCACAAGGGGCTTTACCTTCTAACACACAAACAAACCCTAGGGCCAATGTCAATGCTATTACAACAAGGAGTGGAACAACAACAAAGGATCCTTCACCTCCTAAACCTACTCTTGTTCAACCCACTTGTGCTCCTACTTGTGACAAGCCTTCTACTTCTACTCCACCTCCTCAAAATGCTCCCATTCACTCAAACACACCTCTTCAACCACCTCATACTTCTCCTTTACCTTCCACACTTCCCAATGAAGAAGCTAACAAAGACAAATCTTCCACCATAACACCTATTCCACCTACCCCAAAACCTACTCTTCCATACCCTTCAAGGTTGAAAAAGGACAAGTTAAAGAACAAAGATGACATCCAAGTCTCCAATTTCTTAAGGATGTTCAAGCAACTCAATATCAACATATCCTTTGCGGAAGCTCTTGCTTATATGCCAAAGTTTGCTAAGATGTTCAAGGATTTGCTCTCAAACAAAGAAAAATTGGTTGATTTGCCCAACACATCACTTAATGAAAATTGTTCCGTGGTGTTACTTAAAACCTTACCAACAAAACTTGGAGATCCGGGGCGCTTCTTGATACCTTGTAATTTTCCCGGTGTTGAAAATTGCATGGCTTTGGCGGATTTAGGGGCGAGCATAAATCTCATGCCTTTATCGGTTTGGAAACAACTATCTCTTCCCGAGCTCACTCCCACTAGGATGACTCTTGAACTAGCCAACCGAACCATAGCTCACCCCGTAGGTATAGCGGAAGATGTGTTTGTAGGTGTGATAAGTTTACCTTTCCGGCCGACTTTGTAGTGGTCGATTATGACATGGATCCTAGAGTGCCTTTGATTGTTGGTAGACCGTTTTTGAGAACGGGTCGTACCTTGATAGATGTGGCGGAAGGAGAATTAATTATGAGAGTAGAGGATGAGAGAGTGGTGTTTAAGTTAGGCAAAGTTTGTGATAGAAAAGAGGTTAAGGAGTCTAGACCTTGTGAGACTATTAACATTGTGGATGTGCTAGATGAAGTGTGTAATGAACACTTTCATGATGCTTGTAAGAATGCTAGTGATGAGATTCCACATGTTGAAACCGTGGCCTCAATTGCTCCCTCTTTAACACCTTTTGGAGAGAGTGATTTCCTCTTGGAGGAATTTGAGTCTAACTTTCTTGGTGATGATGATTCTCCCATAAATTGGGAAGAAGATATTCTTACAATCCAAAAGTTTCTCAATGAGGACCCTATTCCTTCTCCTATTCCACAAGAGATTACCATTGAGGAACCTTCCATAGTAAAACCTTCAATCGAGAGTCCACCTCCCATTGAACTTAAGGAACTTCCATCCCACTTAGAATATGCTTTCTTAGAAGGAAAAGACCAATTACCGGTGATTATTGCTAAAGAGTTGAAAGAGGATGAGAAGGAGCAACTTATTGAAGTCCGTAAGAAACACAAGAAAGCCTTAGCATGGAAAATATCCGACATAAGGGGAATTGATCCACATTTTTGTACTCACAAAATCCTTATGGAGGATGACTATAAACCCGCCATTCAAAACCAAAGGAGAGTTAACCCAAAAATCCATGAGGTTATTAAGAAGGAAGTGATTAAACTCTTAGATGCGGGTATGATTTACCCCATTTCCGACTCTCCATGGGTTAGCCCGGTTCATTGTGTTCCAAAGAAGGGTGGAATCACCGTGGTGCCTAATGAGAACAATGAGCTTATTCCCACGAGACTTGTAACCGGTTGGAGAGTTTGCATTGATTATAGAAAACTCAATGAGGCAACTAGGAAAGACCATTTCCCGCTTCCCTTTATGGATCAAATGCTTGAACGCTTAGCGGGAAATGAGTACTATTGTTTTCTTGATGGCTTTTCGGGTTATTTTCAAATACCCATTGACCCTAAGGATCAAGAAAAGACCACATTCACTTGTCCCTACGGTACATTTGCTTACAAGAAGATGCCTTTTGGCCTATGTAATGCACCGGGGACGTTTCAAAGGTGCATGATGGCGATTTTCCATGACATGATAGAGCAAACCATGGAGGTTTTTATGGATGACTTTTCCGTATTTGGGAACTCCTTTAGCTCATATCTCACCAATCTTGAGAGAATGCTTAAGCGTTGTGAGGAAACACGTTTGGTGCTTAATTGGGAGAAATGTCACTTTATGGTGAAAGAGGGGATTGTTTTAGGACACAAGATATCCAATAAGGGATTAGAAGTTGATCGAGCTAAAATTGATGTGATTGCTAAGCTTCCCCCACCCACTTCGGTTAAAGGTGTGAGGAGTTTCTTAGGTCATGCGGGATTTTATAGGCGCTTTATACAAGATTTTTCTAAGATAGCTAGACCGATGACTCATCTCTTGGAGAAAGAGGCTCCTTTCATTTTTGACCAAGCTTGTTTAGACTCTTTTGAGACCCTTAAGGAAAAATTAACTAAGGCTCCCGTTTTGGTTTCTCCAAATTGGGAATTACCTTTTGAGCTTATGTGTGACGCTAGTGATTATGCGGTGGGGGCCGTCTTAGGACAAAGAGTTAATAAGCATTTTCAACCTATACACTATGCGAGTAAAACCATGACCGGTGCACAACTTCATTACACTACCACGGAAAAAGAGTTGCTTGCTATAGTATATGCTTTTGAGAAGTTTAGACCATATCTTGTGCTTTCCAAGACCATAGTGTATACGGATCATTCCGCTCTCAAGTATCTTATGACAAAACAAGATGCTAAGCCTAGGCTTTTGAGATGGGTTTTGTTGCTTCAAGAGTTTAAGATAGAGATTCGTGATAAGAAAGGGGCCGAGAATTTAGCGGCGGATCATTTGAGTAGACTTGAGCATCCTTTTCAAGGAGATTTCCCACATCAAGAAATCAATGAATCCTTTCCACTAGAGGAGCTCATGTCTATCTCTTCCCAAGAGGATGCCACACCTTGGTTTGCGGATATAGCAAACTATCTTGTGGGCAATGTGCTTATTGAGGGTCTTACTTATCAACAAAAGAAAAAGTTTCTTAAGGAAGTTAAGTATTACTTTTGGGATGATCCATATCTTTTTAGGCAATGTGCGGACCAAATCATTAGACGGTGTGTAGATGGGCCCGAGGCATTTAAAATCTTAGAGGCATGTCATAAAGGACCTACGGGTGGACATTTTGGGCCTAACTACACCGCCAAGAAAGTCTTTGATTCTGGTTACTATTGGCCTTCCATTTACAAGGATGCCCAAGAGATGGTGAAATTTTGTGATGTTTGTCAAAGACAAGGAAAAATTACACAACGTGATGAGATGCCACAAAATTTTATCCAAGAGTGTGAGATATTTGATGTATGGGGAATAGATTTCATGGGACCTTTTCCATCCTCTAAGGGAAACAAGTATATACTTGTGGCGGTGGATTATGTGTCCAAGTGGGTGGAGGCTAAAGCCTTACCTACTAATGATGCTAGAGTGGTTGTAAAGTTCTTGAAACAATTGTTTGCTAGATTTGGTGTACCTCGGGCCATCATAAGTGATCGTGGTACGCACTTTTGTAATGATCAATTCACGAGAGTTATGAATAAATATGGAGTGAATCATAGACTTTCTACCGCGTATCACCCTCAAACAAATGGTCAAACCGAGGTCACAAATCGTGGTTTAAAGAGGATTTTAGAGAGAACGGTGGGAGAGCATAGAGCTTCTTGGTCGGATAAGCTTGATGATGCTTTGTGGGCGTTTAGGACGGCTTTTAAAACACCAATTGGTTGTACTCCTTATAGGCTTGTCTATGGAAAAGCGTGCCACCTCCCATTTGAGTTAGAACATAAGGCATCTTGGGCTCTCAAGTGGGCTAACTTTGATTTAAACCAAGCCGGTTCACATAGGAAAGACCAACTTAATGAGATGGATGAATTAAGAGCCAATGCCTATGAGAATTCTTTGCTTTACAAGGAAAAGACTAAGAAATTGCATGATGCTAAGATCAAGAATCGTGAGTTCAAAGTTGGAGAGCCGGTTCTCCTCTTTAACTCAAGATTGAAGCTTTTTGCGGGCAAGCTTAAGTCGAGATGGTCCGGTCCATTCACTATTGCTCAAGTGTTTCCATATGGAACTCTTGAGTTGTCCCAACCCGATGGTCCAAATTTTAAAGTGAATGGTCACCGTGTTAAACATTACTTTGGGGAGGACATTTCCGTTGAAATGGTCCAAGAGATCCCCATTTTCCCCATGAATTAATTCATTGAGGGACGAGTCGAGCTAGAGACTCATTAACTCAAGCATCATATAACTAGGTTTAGAGTGTTGTAGGTTAGTAATAAAGGCATAGACTTGGAGATAAGTGTAGGGGCGACCTTCTTTTGTCTTCATGCTTGTTTATAGGGTTGCTCACTCATCTCATGCTTTGGAGCTTATGGAGGAGGCCCTTGTATCCAGTTCACTTCGTTACTTTAGTGAATTTTCATTAACACCTTGTGCTTAAACATGATTTCACTAATAGTTGACTTTCCTTAACTTGGGTTAAGCAAAGTCTATTCATTGTCATAAGTGTAGGGGAAGTTTTTATACTTCCATGCTCTTAAACATTGAGGCCAATGTTTAGCTTAAGTGTAGGGGGGTCTTCTATCGAAGTGACCTTACTTAGAACTTGTCATTGTCTTGCATGATAACATGGAGAAAAATAAATTTTTAACATTTTTCAAATTTTTGATCTACTTTGGCCAACAAAAATATGCATTCATAATTTTTGCATCAATCATTTTTCATTTGCATAACACATTTGCATTGTATATATTTCTTCTTTTATTTTTCATCAAAAATATATAAAAGGAAAAATATAATAAAACATGGTTTTAACAAGTTTAGACTTCTTTGACATATTAGGCCCGCCATGGATATTTTGACTCAATCCGAGTTTGCTTATTTTAGCACTCTCTAGCTAGTATCCTTAACCATGTAGTCCTTCATTGGTCTATTAGGCTAAGCTTCCACCAATTTCATTCTTTGAAATTTTAAATTTGTGGAGAATGGGAAATGATAGAGTTGAAGCAAGTATAAAAGGGCTAGATAGACTTCATGGCAATTACTTGTGGCTAAACCCTTCTCTTCTTTATCTCTACTTTCTTCGCATGTATATAATTGTTAATAAATAATCAAGTACGGTTTTAATTGGTTTGTAATCTCTTATGCATTTTTGGCTAATCATTTATGGTTGATATAAGTACGTCTTAAGATTCTAAGTTAGCACGTTTTATGTGTACTAGACTTATGTCATGCTCCATATTTAGCGGGTGTTTTTCCTTTTCTTCTTTTCAAATTTCTTTGTGAGGAATAAAGAAAAATAAGAGCGGCTTATGAAAAAATGAGTGGCTAGAAAAAAAAAAAAAAAAGAAGAAAAAGAAAAAAAAATAATGCAAGACTCCCAAG
Source organism: Glebionis coronaria (assembly GCA_025667525.1). NCBI lineage: Eukaryota > Viridiplantae > Streptophyta > Magnoliopsida > Asterales > Asteraceae > Glebionis > Glebionis coronaria. The sequence goes on along the minus strand of CM046882.1, from coordinate 99,525,401 downwards.
AGGGGCAGTGTGGTGTTAATTATAGTGACTATTGAGTTCCAATATTACCTTGACGGGTTGCGGGGATTCAATAGATTGCTCCAATCCAATATTACCTTGACGGGTTGCGGGGTTGAAGATCCAAAATCTCAAAAAGATGCGGATGTAAATTATTGCGTGAGTTTTATCTTTCTTTCCTTAGCGAGTGTGTAGTTACTTATGAAAGCATGACATGAGGATTTTACACATAAGGCGAATGACTTATTACTCTTAATACGGACTTATATTAATTGTGAGCGGTTTTTCAAGTAATGGATGAGAAGATTACTTAGGATTAAAACCGTGCTTCCTTATTTTTGGATTTTACACTTCTTATATTTCACACTTGAATAATGACAAATTTGCCCACAAGCAATTTGCTCAATTAATAACCGGTTCCACATTTAATTGTCATGAATAAGTTGATGCACTTTTTACTTGTGAATGCAATGATCCCATTTATAAGCTTGGTATGGGGAAAGTGAAACTTGAGGGTGATAAGTATCCATGGTATCCAAGCCCTAATCCAAGTCATTGAATTCTTTATGAGTTATTTCCATCAAAACCATTTCAAGAAAAATCAAAAAGATATAGATAGAATTGTATTTTGATTCATTGCATTATTAAAAGTCAAAATCATGCATCATCTAGTTTAGAGTAGTGTAGATGCATCTCATATGGCCAAGGTGGATTAATTATGAGGGAAATGTAAATTTTAAGCCTTGAAATATAATATTGCATGAGGACATGGCAATGTTCAAGTATAGGGGAATTTGATATGAGCTTAAACTCATATCCTTTTATCAACAAATAACCCTAAAACATGAAGCAAAATACCAATTTATTTGGCAAAAACAGTATTATGTGGTATGTTTGTGTTTGTGTGCACTTGTGTAGGTAAGAAGATACATTTTCAAGCAAACAAGGAAAAATCAAGCTCAAATGGATGAAAAAGACAAAAGAGGATCAAAAGTGACAAGACTTTGAAGAATAAGGACCTATCTTGACAAGTTATGAAAGTTGAAGGACTAAAAGTGAAATAATGTAAAAGTCAAGATTCAAGTCAAACCTGGTCAACTATCAAGTCAACTCAGTCAAGGGATGATTTTGTTGAAGAGTCAAAGTTAAAGGACCAAAAATGTCAAAAGAATGAAGATCCTAGCTTAAAACAGCAATCTGCCAAGAAGAAGGACTTGTTTTGCCAAGATTGGAAAGATATGCAAGTGTGATCCATGTGTCAAGATTTCAACCAATGAGAAGAGGAATAATGCTTCACACGGATTGCCACTTCAGCTCAATAAATGCCCACTATCGCCGCCACATTTAATACACAATCTCAACAGTTTGATCCACAACTCTCTCCCACAACTAATCAGAGATTGACACGTGTCTTCTTCTTCAAAGTGAAAAATTGCCAGGATCGCGATTTTGATAGAAGCCATTTCATGGGAAGATTAAAACACCAATATTGCTCAATTTTGAGAGACGAGTTCAACGGTGTAAACCAATTAACAAGTCACTCATCCAATCAAAAACACCCAAATCTGTTCATAACCTTCAAAATGCAATTAAGCAGATTTCTCCACGTGGCAAGCTGGGATTGGCCCTGACACGTCAGCAACCCCAACTAACTCTCCTCTCATGCCTATAAATACCTAGTTTAGTCTTCATTTGTAGATTGTAGCTTAATTTTGTAAAACACCTAGTTCTCCCTTTCCTTTCCTTTTTCCCTTAATTCTACCCTAACTACTCAAGAGTCTGACAAACTCTTGAGTTAGTTAGTTAGTTGATAGTTTGTAACAAACTTTGTAACTGATTTACCTCAATAAAATTCAAATTCACTTTTTCCCGCCAATTGAGTTCTTCATATTACTGCTTCTATACTGCTCTTGTGTGATCATCCTTTTGCTGTTGAGTGTTTGTTATGATCAATCATTGATCATAATTAACATTGAGGAAGATTGGTAGCTGTTTGATCAGAATTTGTTCATTCCATTGTTCATTTGAAGATTTCAAGCAGATTGAAGATTGTAGATGATTTGTAGCTGATTAGATTGTTGATTAAGTGTTCCCTAGTGATAAGGTGGTGGTTATCACTAGGGCAAGAGAGCTCAGCGCTCCTCTTCTTCTCAAAGGATTACTTCAATAGGTTTTGAATTGCTCATTTTTGGTTCCACTCAATTGCAATTGCCATGCTTAATACCTAGTGTAGAATTTACTTGGTGGCATGATAAAAGTTGATTAGTTCAGTTGTGATTGATTCTAGACCTGTGTAGCTTTAGTGTAATTGGTTATAGCTTTATAGCTTGATACTTAGTCTGTTTCAGTTTTCATAAGTTTAGCTATTCATTTTGAGAATTAGTAGTGCTTAACTCTTGCTACTTGCTTGTATCCATTACATCTTGGTTTTTAAACTTAGGATATTATAGCTCTTATCTCAGTATAAACTTTTGCTCAATAATCTTTTACAAAATCTCATAAAAAGATCATAAGTAGTGTTTGGCAACAGGTTTAAGCCATAATCATTGTGAGAGTTGTGGTGTTCTAGTTGTAACAAGTTGGATTTTTAGCCTGTTTTGGTCTTGTGTGATCAAGTTGAGTTCAATTTTTCTGATATCTTCCACTCATAAGTCAAATAGCTCACTTTTGTGTTTTGAAACTTTGTGCATCAGTCTTTTCAAATTAGCATTTTTAGAACTTTCAAGTTTCAAAACATTATAGCATCTTTGTTAGTTAATCATTTTTGCTCAAACCTTTTTCTATAGATCAAGTAACATCTAAGGTTTCTGTGATAGTGAGGATTTTCTACAGTATTCAACAATAAGCCAGAAAATAGCTTTTCAGTTCAGTCTTAGCAAAGTGCTTTTTCTGTAATGTTTTAGGCACTGTTTTCTTGAATCTCCAAATCCACTTCATAAAAGTAGTGATTTTCTTTCACAAAAACGTTTACAAAGTGTTGAATATTGATTTTTGAAAATTTGAGCTTTTTTCCAAAATCTGGTCAAACTTGGTCAACATAAGCTCTTTTGGGCTTAACTCAGATTTCTAGCTTATTTCTTGATGAAAATAGTTCTGGTTTGATTTCCCATTCTTTAAATAAGTTGCTTAATCAGTTTCATTACAAAAATCAAGTTGTGACTGTTTGGTTTAAGCTGTAGCTTATTTTGAGCTTATTAATAAGCACTCATTAGCTCATTTTCCATCTTTAGCTTAATTCCTTAGACACACGTAGTTTAAATTGGATTTGAAGTCTTTTGCAATTTGTTTCATTGATTTTGGTTTAGTAATAAGCTCAAACGAGCTTATTTTGTTCTTAACCCGTTTTTGATTAAAAAGTTTTCAAAAATTGCAAATAGGTCCTTAAAGGTTTAATCAATTTTAATTTCTAGCTAAACTTCCTAATTTTCTGGAATTTGCAAAGTTTAAGTCCTTTACTTTTGAAAGTGTTTAAATTCAGTTGGATAGTTTGTTAATTTGTTACCATTTTGGTTAGTTTGTTACTAGTTTTACATAATTGGTCCTTGTAGTTAACTGTTTTGCATTTTTAGTCCTTATAATTGTTAGAATTTACATTTTGAGCATTTATCTTTCATAGAAATTACATTTTCAGTCCTTCTAGTTTTATATTTTGTTAATTGAATTTTGTTTGAATAAAAAAAAATTGGTATTTGCAAAATGTTTTACGTATAAGTAGTTTAATATTTTTCATTTTTAAATAGTGTTGATTGAATTAGCAATAGATTATCCAAAAAACGTTACCAACCAAGAACAATTAAAAGCAATAGATTGTTAGGCCTTTCAATTTATCAAGAATCGAGAAAACGAACTTCACTATAAAACACGTATTAGGCCCCTTGGGAATTTAAAAATGCTTGATCATGTGAGGATTTTTGGCTGTATGTTGAGGTGAAAAAGTGTAACCAACTGATCAAAAGGTCCATATTGAGCTTAGGATTAAAGCAGGTTTTTGGGACGTTGGATGACTGGTGGGTTTTGGTAGTATCTTCAACCTTGGTGTAGGGGAATCTCATGTGGGTATTTTGAGTGATGTGGCACATGTTTTTAAGGTTGGGATGTGATTAAGGCACCATTAATCACTAATCTGGAGCATATGGTGGTTTAATTACAAGCAGATTAACAAAACCCAATTTTGTTCATATGATAAACAGAGCATGTTTTGATCCGCTTTTGGGTTTAAATCTTGTGTTTAGCGCCATTTAAATAACTAATCAGATTAGTTAAATATGGTTATGGGTGGAAAGCTGAGGTGGAAGCAGGGTGAAGTGTGATTGGTTGATTCAAGTGAATGGGACACGTGTCCACCTCCCACTGGTCTAGGTAAGATATGTTGTCTGCCCAATTCAGTCGCTCACTTCTTTTCTTCTTGCCACTTTTGTTAAAACATGCTAAAATCCGTTTTCTTTTGTATTTGAAGTTTCGCTTTTCACACTTTTGCCCCAAATACTTTTCCAATGTTATTTCAGGGGTATTTCTTGCCATTTTATGATTGTTGAAGGGTTGATTTGGCATTTTCTTCACAAATAATGGTCTTGACTTGTTTGGTTGACTTCTTGGAGGACTGAAATTGACAAGTCATAATTCTTGAGGGACCATTTTTGTCATTTCTTCAAAGTTAAGGGTCCTTTTTGTAATTTGACATATTCAAAGGACCAAACTTGTAATTTCTTGTAACTTGAAGGCCTTCATGATATGTTTGACTTTGAGGAGGACTAATATTGACAATTTAGTTTTGTAGAGGGACTAAATTTGCCAATTCTTCAAAGTGGAGGGCCCTTTTGTCATTTTGACAAACTTTAGGGACCAATCTTGTAATTATGAAGATACAAGGGTCATCAAACTCAGTTTGTAAACCACTACTAGACTCATCAAACTCAGTTTGTAAACTTTGAAAATCAGTAGATACATTTATCTAACCAAGCCTAAAGTCCCCGAGAGTCGACCCAAAATCAGCCACAATTTCGGATTGTGCCGACTTGCGTCTCCCGGTACACAAAAACTAAAACTAGCATAACGTTTGACTCGTAATGACTTAGAAGCTCTATCTTATACCAAAACGACCGTCTCGGAAAACTCTACAACAATTTCAAATAATATTAGTATTTCTCAGACCTTAAACCCACGAAAATTCAGTTAAAGACCTGTTGTCCCAAATTGTACTTTTAGAAAACATGACAAATCCATTTTTCAAGCAAAACCACTCATTCCCATACCCCTAGGATCACTATACTAGCATAACGTTTTGTCATGTTCGTTCTACGACTAATATTGATTTCTTGGCTAACTGGCAAGGTTAAGGCTTTAATGTATTGAGTACGTGTCATTTATTATTAATCGACAAAGTCTATGTCTGTCATCGACCGTGAACATTTTTGTTATGACATGGAAATATTTTCTATTGTCGTCGTTTTAATTTCTCGTTTAACGAGCATTCTTCGTAATTGACGCTAAATCCTTAAGCGGCGTTCGTTTATATAAATTTTTAATGTATTTTATTAACACATTTTAAATAATAAGTCACATTTATTTATCGAAATATTAATCTTCTCTAAATGTCGAAGTTTTTATTTTATATTGAGAGTTTATTTTTTGTGTTTCACGTGTAATTTTCTAATCGCGTAACTTTTATAATATCGGACATCGATAATACCCACTTTAATATATTGTGAGCTAAAATTTATATCAAATTTCAACCCACTCATACATATCTCATGCCAAGCACCTATGTGTAAAACGTGTACAATATTTGACAGGTGTCTAGTGTACTTTAAATGTTGTAAGTTAATATATATTGTATCAATATCATTTTCATCAATCAAAAATATGAACCGACTATTTCATTGTTCTTTTTCTTTCTGTCGAAGACTCCACACAACACCACTTCTATTTTGATGCCATATTTCATTGTTCAAATATTGATGGTTAAGGTCTCAAGCTATCATATTGGTTTTATCTCATGATAAACTATCATCATCTCCCCTTTTGTAAGGATAATGTCTTTTCTTTTATTATTTTTGCAATTATTTTGATCTCGTATGTTTGATTCTCATATACTTTTGGACACTGTAAATAGTGATTGGACATTTTAGAAATTAATAGCCTTAAATTTGTGACAAATAAACTTAGACTAAATTGACATCAGTAGCTATACGAGTATGTAGGTTTTTAGACTTGTATAATAATATAGGGTGATAGGCCTATGTTTTGTGATGATTTCGCCGGGTGGCCCGTTTCGTGACGATACCCGATGAATTAGATATGACCGAAATGATAAAAAGTGTAAAATATGAACATGCTGAACAAACGGACTGATTACTCTTACACGAACTCAGAATCATTGAAAAATGTAAAACTATGGGTTGTAGATAAACTTATGAAGAACTAAAATCAATTGGATACTCCACCAGTTCCGTACGGTTTGGAAATGGTGGCCGAAACGGTGAGAACGAGATTTGCAGACAAAAACAGCCAAATCTCCTAAGTGATAAAATAGGTAAATGAGCTATGATAAGTATAAATTAGGGGTAATTGGATTTATAATAATTAAACTACATAAGTTAAGAATGAACTTAATAAAAATAACTCATCTAGATTATTTACGGTTTAGGAGAAACGATCTAATCTACGAGGCATGTCGGTAAATTATAAGAATTCACCATATTGAATTAACGTAAAACGTGTCCATTTTTATATAACACGAGGTGGTAGGACCCACTCATCGGAAATTATAGATCCTTTATATACTTATAGTTAGAGAACTCGAGATCCGACCAACATGCAATATTGAATGGACACTGTTTGGAGGCGTTTTAGAACCCGAAAATCATGAAAAGTGGACTTGGACCATAAAAGCCCAACTTGCACTTGTAATGGCTATTGGGTCATAATTGGGCCTGAGATTGATAACCAATTTGGAGTATAAAACTGAGTTTGAAAATGGGTTTAAGTTATATAAACTTGTAATGGGCCACTAATGGGCTTTATTGGGCTTAATGGTTATAATGAGATAATACATGATAAATTGTTATAAAAAGCGTTATGAAAAGTTTTATAAAACTTTTGCAATGTCCAAACTTACTAAAGTGAACTATTTACATATATGTATGACTTATGTATAGTCTCTAACTTAAGACGCACCTCGTCATTATAGGTTTTGTTCGGTTATATGTCGACCGTTGGGCATCTCGTTCTCGATCAGTGAGCGATTGATATCTCATGAAGTCGTGTATCGACTATTGGTTGTTTGTTCCTTGATCTACGTGTAATATCTATATCAGGTGAGTCTATAGCCTCGCTTTTATATTATCTTATAAATGATTTTTAACCCGCGAGGGGGGAATACATGCTATTTTATAAAATGAACACACGTTGTTTTTGGTATGTTGGACCCGAATATGATGATAAATGCCTAAGTACCATTGTCTTATGAAGTCCCTGAATTTCATGAACTGTTAATTACCTTGCGAGGTAAACGCTAATACATTTGATAGATCTATTTGGTTTGACAGCCTTATCCTAGGGTATGTATCCTTGTGATCACCTAAAAGGGATATAATGTATAAGAGGTCGTTGGTATATGACAATATTACCTGTTGTAGGGGCGCCGTAAGTGACTCGGTTGACGTGTTGGTTAACGTTCAGTTGCATGAGCTCAAGGCATTTATTGATACATATATTACTCGTCTGTGTGACAAGCTTGAGATGAATAAAATTCTTGTGTTCAAATGATGATTTGTAAAACCTATAGACTTGCTCAACCGTTGTGTTGATGATTTTAAGCATGTATTTCAGGTAAATCAAGTTGGATAGCAAGCAGAGCATGCGAGGAGGGAGTTGGTGCTTACTTGTCTAATGTTTCATATTATTTTTCCATCCATTGAAATGAATAAATGACTTTTAAGTCTTTGATAAATGTATTGTGATTGGTAACGGTTTTTTGGACTAGACGCTACTCTGATTTAATATATTTTGGATGGAAAACTTTTAGACAATGTTGTATATTATTTTAACGTCTCTTTTTGAGGTCGTGGTCTATGATTATGTGCGATGTGCTATGAGTAGCGCCCCAAAGTTGTATTCCGCTGCGTGGTAATTTGTGGGTGTTACATAATGGTAATCAGAGCCACAAGTTATAGAGAACTAGGTCGATTTTGAAAAACCTAAACTATAACTTTGGTGTGTTCTAAAAAGCTTTAAGCACGCAACTACTCTGCATGGCTCCGGTAAGGCTATTCTTGCATTACTTTATGTTTGGTTGTAAATATGTGATCCTATGTGTATGTAGGAATGGTAGTATGTATATGTATGATCATACTATGGTATTTAAAGGCATTGTACGTGAAGCAATGGTCCTTGAATGATTGTCGTACATTTTATAATGCGGTTTTGTATCGGATTTGGCCTCACCGCAAATCATCGATCTTGATAATTATGTATTATCTGAATACGAGTGTGAAACTCGTTTGATACTTTGAGTATGTATATACTGGTTCGTAATCTATCGCATATCGACTTGTTTAAGTTCGATTGTTATCATCGTACCGCGATGTGCCATTTTAGGACATCTCCTTTCGAAACGTAATTGATTGATGTTATATCTATGTTCCGAGTACTTCTTATGATTTTGAAGAATCATTTATCCGAGGTGACATCTTCTATGTAATGCGACGTGTGATTTGATTTTATATGACTACATTTTATTGGCGAAAAGGAGGATGCCAATGTTGGACTTAAGATATATATACCCTAATCAAATATATATAGTTTGGGTACAACAAAGACATGCTCGTAGTAGTCATTCGGTTGAGTGACTTAATATCTTGTATCTAAATGGAATGCGACATTTAGATATAAAGATTTTAACTCGCCCAACTATGAGTCGTTTAAGGTTGTCTTATTGAAATGGGTTGGGACATTTGAGTAAGAAAATTTTAAACCACTAGACCTTATATTGTTGTGTTTTCCTTATTCAAATGGAATGGGACGTTTGAATACGGAAATCATGATGTAAGTTTATTGACACCTTGTATTTACTATGGTATTTGGATATGATATCGTGTTGAGAGATAGTAATACTTGAGTAGGATGACTTATAATCGTCTCGTTGAAATGGATTGGGACGCCTTTTCATTTGAACAATAAAGTTATAAGTTCTTGAACCGTGAATTTATAAACTCTTGTATACATGAAAGGGGACGCCTTTTGATGTAGACAAGGAGTTATAAATGAGTGGGCCCAAGTATGTTTGGCTTGATTTGTGGATGTTTGGTGTGCGTACGTCTTCCTTCGGATCATGTTTTGTTGGTCTGAATCGTTCAGTTCCGTCATCATTATGATGATCATCGATTATCATCTATGCATGAGTAACCCGGTGGACTTCTCTCGAGTTGTGATTTATTTCGATGGACCATTTCTAATGTGTCTCTATGATCGCGAGCTTTATAAGCTAATCGTTAAGAACCGTTGTCCATTCCGAGAATAGGCGACTTGTTTAAGTGTCACCAGGATTTATCCGCGTACTTGTGGATTGACTGAGAATCAAGTTATCAATGGCGACATATCGTGCATGTGAAGATTTTGTAATTTTACTTGCTATTATCGAAGGGTTCATTCAAGGTTTTCTCGATGATCAACAGTGGATATTTATATTCGATGTTTATGTTCGACCTTTGCTTTTTAGGTACTTATATGGTATGTGATCCAGTCGAATGATCATAAGTTGTGCGAACTTGAGACGGCATTGTCCAATGACGTCCGATCATGGAGAACATGTACCATATAATATCTTTTGACCTTCCTTGGAAACCTAGACGATGACTTGCTTGTTTTTTCACTCTTCACTATTAGACTGAAGACTACTGAGACGAATTAAGCGTCGAGACGTTGCTTCCTAAAGGGTTAGATGATGTAATAACCCTAACTTTAAAATCAACATTTAGACTGAGATCTAATCTTATTCCTAGTAGTCGTATCAATATTTATATCCCGACTTTTATTTGTCATGTTCGTTCTATGACTAATATTGATTTCTTGGCTAACTAGTAAGGTTAAGGCTTTAATGTATTGAGTACGTGTCATTTATTATTAATCGACAAAGTCTATGTCTGTCATCGACCGTGAACATTTTTGTTATGACATGGAAATATTTTCTATTGTCGTCGTTTTAATTTCTCGTTTAACGAGCATTCTTCGTAATTGACGCTAAATCCTTAAGCGGCGTTCGTTTATATAAATTGTTAATGTATTTTATTAACACATTTTAAATAATAAGTCACATTTATTTATCGAAATATTAATCTTCTCTAAATGTCGAAGTTTTTATTTTATATTGAGAGTTTATTTTTCGTGTTTCACGTGTAATTTTCTAATCACGTAACTTTTATAATATCGGACATCGATAATACCCACTTTAATATATTGTGAGCTAAAATTTATATCAAATTTCAACCCACTCATACATATCTCATGCCAAGCACCTATATGTAAAACGTGTACAATGTTTGACAGGTGTCTAGTGTACTTTAAATGTTATAAGTTAATATATATTGTATCAGTATCATTTTCATCAATCAAAAATATGAACCGACTATTTCATTGTTCTTTTTCTTTCTGTCGAAGACTCCACACAACACCACTTCTATTTTGATGCCATATTTCATTGTTCAAATATTGATGGTTAAGGTCTCAAGCTATCATATTGGTTTTATCTCATGATAAACCATCATCATCTCCCCTTTTGTAAGGATAATGTCTTTTCTTTTATTATTTTTGCAATTATTTTGATCTCGTATGTTTGATTCTCATATACTTTTGGACATTGTATTTAGTGATTGGACATTTTAGAAATTAATAGCCTTAAATTTGTGACAAATAAAATTGGACTAAATTGACAACGGTAGCCATACGAGTTAGATAGGAAAGGTCTGTAGGTTTTTAGCCTTGTATAATAATATAGGGTGATAGGCCTATGTTTTGTGATAGTTTCGCTGGGTGGCCCGTTTCGTGACGATACCCGATGAATTAGATATGACCGAAATGATAAAAAGTGTAAAATCTGAACATGCTAAATAAACGGACTGATTACTCTTACACGAACTCAGAATCATTGAAAATGGTAAAACTATGGGTTGTAGATAAACTTATGAAGAACTATAATCAATTGGATACTCCACCAGTTCCGTATGGTTTGGAAATGACGGCCGAAACGGTGAGAACGAGATTGGCAGACAAAAACAGCCAAATCTCCTAAGTGATAAAATGGGTAAATGAGCTATGATAAGTATAAATTAGGGGTAATTGGATTTATAATAATTAAACTACATAAGTTAAGAATGAACTTAATAAAAATAACTCATCTAGATTATTTACGGTTTAGGAGAAACGATCTAATCTACGAGGCATGTCGGTAAATTATAAGAATTCACCATATTGAATTAACGTAAAACGTGTCCATTTTTATATAACACGAGGTGGTAGGAACCACTCATCGGAAATTATAGATCCTTTATATACTTATAGTTAGAGAACTTGAGATCCGACCAACATGCAATATTAAATGGACACTGTTTGGAGGCGTTTTAGAACCCGAAAATCATGAAAAGTGGACTTGGACCATAAAAGCCCAACTTACACTTGTAATGGCTATTGGGTCATAATTGGGCCTGAGATTGATAACCAATTTGGAGTATAAAACTGAGTTTGAAAATGGGTTTAAGTTATATAAACTTGTAATGGGCCACTAATGGGCTTTATTGGGCTTAATGGTTATAATGAGATAATACATGATAAATTGTTATAAAAAGCGTTATGAAAAGTTTTATAAAACTTTTGTAATGTCCAAACTTACTAAAGTGAACTATTTACATATATGTATGACTTATGTATAGTCTCGAACTTAAGACGCACCTCGTCATTATAGGTTTTGTTCGGTTATATGTCGACCGTTGGGCATCTCGTTCTCGATCAGTGAGCGATTGATATCTTGTGAAGTCGTGTATCGACTATTGGTTGTTTGTTCCTTGATCTACGTGTAATATCTATATCAGGTAAGTCTATAGCCTCGCTTTTATATTATCTTGTAAATGATTTTTAACCCGCGAGGGGGGAATACATGATATTTTATAAAATGAACACAAGTTGTTTTTGGTATGTTGGACCCGAATATGATGATAAATGCCTAAGTACCATTGTCTTATGAAGTCTCTGAATTTCATTAACTGTTAATTACCTTGCGAGGTAAACGCTAATACATTTGATAGATCTATTTGGTTTGACAGCCATATCCTAGGGTATGTATCCTTGTGATCACCTGAAAGGGATATAATGTATAAGAGGTCGTTGGTATATGACAATATTACCTGTTGTAGGGGCGCCGTAAGTGACTCGGTTGACGTGTTGGTTAACGTTCAGTTGCATGAGCTCAAGGCATTTATCGATACATATATTACTTGTCTGTGTGACAAGCTTGAGATGAATAAAATTCTTGTGTTCAAATGATGATTTGTAAAACCTATAGACTTGCTCAACCATTGTGTTGATGATTTTAAGCATGTATTTAAGGTAATCAAGTTGGATAGCAGCAGAGCATGCGAGGACGGAGTTGGTGCTTACTTGTCTAATGTTTCATATTATTTTTCCATCCGTTGAAATGAATAAATGACTTTTAAGTCTTTGATAAATGTATTGTGATTGGTAACGGTTTTTGGGACTAGACGCTACTCTGATTTAATATATTTTGGATGGAAAACTTTTAGACAATGTTGTATATTATTTTAACGTCTCTTTTTGAGGTCGTGGTCTATGATTGTGTGCGATGTGCTATGAGTAGCGCCCCAAAGTGGTATTCCGCTGTGTGGTAATTTGTGGGTGTTACAGGATTCGTAAAAATACTTTTCAAAAGTTACAATGCATCATAAAAATGATTATACGATTTCCTGACACGACTTAATACGTAATTAAAACGAAATCGTCGAAAGTATTAATTATCGAAACAATCGAAACAATACGATTTCCTGACACGACTTGGTACATTCTTTTTGAATAAACTCGTTGTAAAACGCACGCGGGTGATTTTAAATCAAAAACTTTGATTTAAATTAAATATGGAAAAATAAAATAAAATTTTTATAATTCCATATAAAGTATTGTCAATGAACAGAAAAATACTTAAAAAGTATAATTCATTAAAATTTAAGAATCTCAGGATTTACATATAAAATTCAAGAAAACGAAATACGTTGAAAAATTCAGAAACACGAATAAAAAGAATAAAATAATGCTGGAAAAGTACGGGTTCTCACAGTCTTCCCCCCTAAAGGAACTCTGGTCCCCAGAGTTCTCCTGAAAACAGTAGAAGATGCAAACAAGAGGAGGTACTATGTGTAGAACAAATTTCATTGCTTCCCAGGTAATTTCCGTACCACGACGAATCTTAACGGTTAGAATTCACTATGCTTCAGTTTCTTAACTCCTTTTCGTATAGCTTTTCTGTCTTGGATTAGGATAACGATCTTTCAATACGGAGATACATAAAGAAATAGAGTTGTTGGAAATACGTGCGATAAACTAACAAGACTGAACACAAGAATCGCTTAAATAGGCAAAGTGCGATAAAATGAACCAAGATTGTAAATCAACAAGGGGTCGCAAATCGTGCAACTGTAAAGCGTGAAAATCTTAAAATGTAAGAATCTAGTCACAAGCGAAATAGAAGGGAAATGAATAACATATGATCATTTAAAATACAAGCTGTCAAAATCAGTTGTCTAGTATTTTGGTATTACTTTAAAACTTAGTTTTAAATATTTTCTTTATTAAAAGAAAATTCTACAAGGTGTAGTGATTAAAAATCATACTCTGTATAAAACGAGTGGGTAAATAGTTGTCAAATCTTTTTCTTGATCAGGATTTTCGAAGCAAAAGTAGAACAGTTCAAAATAGTTAACCTGATCGGCTTAAGAACTTTTGGATGACTGTATGAAATTATTGTTAAAACTCAGGCTTAACGTTACCATTAGGAAAAATCAGATTTTCCAAGTTATTTAGAATCATTGTCAGAAATTACAAATTAATTTAATAATTTCACTAGATTGATAGTAAAGTATGATATAATCAAATACTTTAAAAGATACAACTTGACACTGTTTAAACATAAGTTATAAGTTTACCCAAGAGGATATACAGATTCGATATTAAACTTGAAACAGTTATTTTGGTGATTTAAACATTTGATAAAATGTAGAAAACGTTCTTAAAAAATAATAATAATTTTTAGAAATTCAAGAAAGTGTTTAAGATATCAAACGATAAACACGTAACAGTTTCTGGTTTTCAGAAAGCGACAAAATAGCAAACGATTTATGAAACGAATATCGATAAGCAATTAGTATACAAGCAATAGCACGAGGGAATAAAACGGAAGTCGTATCAACTCTTAACGAACATGATAGAATAGATGCATCGATGATAAAAATAATAAGAAACAAAGGATTCAGCAAGATTAATTCACGAGTGCGGTTGGCGTTACCAATAACGGCTTATTAATTTCTCGGTGGTCGGCATACGATCGAAAGAGAAAAGCCACACAGCGAATTTTCGAATCAAAGAAAATTATGAAGAAGTTACTCGATAGTAATACCAGTAAGATGAACAATATTCGAAATGAACGGTGAAATCAACACATGGTTCACACGAACGAATTTCAAGACAACGAAATCTAACACACATAATGAAAATTTCACGAAATCATCGTTCACGTCAAGTCAAATCATTAGTCGCGTCCAAAGACGTTTCGTAGTTCTACCAAAATAAATAGAGAAGGTCGATCGATGAAGGAGCATAACAACGTTGAAACTTTTAGTTGGGTATCCATAGTAAGAATTTAGGAAAATGGTAACGAAAATTGTATCATGAGGATGATGAGGTAACAAGTAAAGCAATGATCGTTGAGTAAGCAAATCTGTGTTTGCGGCATGTACTTTGTTCAAGAAAAGATAAGGGTTCATATGTGTATGTCGTGAATTGTTGTTACTCGCATAAGATGTAAAAGTTTTCTAAACTTTGTTTTATCAAACTTTTTAAGGAAAATAATTAAAAAGTTGATTGTTGGTCAAATATTTAAGGCGACTACTATTCGGACTCGCATGGCTCCTTCTAAATTAAGCATAGGTGATCGGGCCATGCATAATTTAGGACTAGCAATGCGATGCTCAGCTTCGTCAAACTAGTATTACAGGTCATATTATTTAAAATATGTATATAATGCCATTTGTAAAAACAGAAATCAAAATAGTTTATGAAACTAGTTTCGCCAAAAAATTACTGGCTATATATTTAATTCAACAACAGTAATGTTACAAGATTCTTTACAAGACCAATGTAGAACAATTGGTGAGAATACATTGTAAAATTAATACAAATTAATTTTATAAGATAGCATTCAATTATTTAAGAAAGCCCAAATGAAACCTTTTGTAAAATGATTTGCAAACGATATCTGTTTGAGTTATATGGTAACTTATAAAATAACGAGTGGGTTACATGAGGGTAATGAAGAGTAGTTCAAGACAGTCAATGAAATGGTTACATGGTGATAAGGCTTCAAGTGGTTTAGCAGGAATCGTTAGGAGACACGTGCCAAAATGATAACGAACAATATGAAAACAAGATCTTCAATTCTCGGTCCAATTCAATGGTACGATAGAAGCAAAGAAAGACAAAGTAGAATGACAAATAAGTCATAATTAAAAGAAAGGATAAAGGAATCCATAGGTTCACATCGTAATTTAGTTGACAAAAATATACTTTTACGAAAGTAGTGCATTAGTTAACCAATGGTACAATTACTCTGAAAGGTTTATACATTAGGAAGTTACCGAATTTCAAAATTCAAGATCTATGTATATGTATGACCGAATTCAAAGTTACTATTTTATACTTGTTCAAACGCAATCATTGCTTTTAGTTTGCAAAATATCATTAGTTAAAGTTTTACGAGCTCAAACGAACTCAAAAACGCTTGAAATCATATTCTTAAAGTCTATCAGTTTTGACTTTTTGGGTTTGACTAGACCAATTAACTCACTAAACGATATTCTAAGACTCAAAGTCTAATGCATTTCGATGTAAAACAATGTTTTGAACAACTTTCTAGTTTTACCCGAGACTTGAAATGGAATAAAAATGGACAAAAATGCCCTTGCATTAAATCTGTCAGCAAAACGATATTTTAGAACTACGCAAAAATAAGTTCTTAAATTTTCACAATCTCAAATGAGCATAACCTGCTCGATTTTAATGTTTAGTGGCCAGATTTTATGTCCTAAACGGACGTCTCAACAAGTAGAAATATATATTTTTATGTCTAAAGGTATAAAAATATTTTCTCGACACTGTTAAACTTCCTGTAAATTTTCTATACAAAATATATTTTTTGACACAGCTTGAAATTAAATCCAGTTTCATAATAACCCAGAATTAATGTACACACAAGACTTGTGGATTCCATAAAGACGAAAGAGAATAAAATGTAAAATAGTCATGTAAAGAAAACACAGTATGGAAATGGTTCAAGAATGCCAACGATAATCTGAGAGATCAAAAACGACGCATATCATTCATGTCTTCGCCTGCAAGATGCAATGCAGGAAGGTCTCCTTGCGCCGTGATTTTCCAAAATCACAAGACATACCGAGAAGAAACAAAGTATTAACAAGTCACACTCCTGAGGCGAGGAGGTTTAATGAAAAAGGGAGGATACAAGTAGGATCGTATTCCAAACAGTTGTCACATAATAAATGACGATCATGTGTTCAAGGTACAACGGATGTTGTAAGTCGAAATCGAAACGTAGAATGGTCAATGAAATAAGATGTAATCCATGTACAATTGTCGTGTAAAACGGTGACGTAAAAGTAAATCAAGATTATGAGAACTCACGATATAATTCAGCACTGATTCAACGAATTCTTCGAGATGTGAGACTCACACGATGTCTTTTAGTCTTTCTGGGAGACACATTGAGCTACACAATGGTCTATAAACTAGACATTCAATTACGAATGGTCGACAAGCAAATTGGATATCTAAATAGATATTTTAATAGAATTAAAACATTAGTGCAACACTTACGGTAGTAGAATGAAAATCAGGAGTTTCGTTGAAAACAACACTTCTACAATCCCGAACAATGGTATCTCGAGAGTATGCACAACATGTAACAGCGAGTCGAGAAAAACAGACGGTTCAAAACGAACGAGCATATGAAGTCAGTCGTATCACGCATAAATGAAATAGCAATAGTACTCAGAAGAATGAGTATGAAAAGTCGGCAGTACACGCGCTCTGAACACAAGTATGTAACGTCATAACGATATAAAATCATCGTAACCAGATCAATTCACAAGAACAAGAATTCCAGAAATACAGTAAGAGCAGATGTAATCACAGTAATATCGAATGATAATTCATGAAGCACTAGGCTTTGTAAAGACATAGTAATTATCGCCATTAAGGTAATGTAATAATTCATCATGAAATCAAGAGATGAAATATTAAAACGACAATTAAAAGTAAATAATAAGGATTAGAGAGTTACCCGCGCAGATATCGAGCAACATTGGCAGATTCTGTGGTTGACATTTAAAACATGAAATATTTGAACTTTTGGTTATAGACTAAGTTTTTGAAAAATGACTCAGTTCCCTATAACCATCGCTTTGATACCACTCTGTGAGACCCCCAAAATCCGACATGGAACAACTAGGCAACGAGGGGGGTAACACGTCATAGTACAAGAAACAATGAACTACAGTTCATACAAAGCTGACGAAATAAAAACATGTACATTACATCATAAAAGGTCAGAGTTTTTAAACATAGGTCCCAGAGTTTTAAAAGCGGAAAATTATATTATTTCGTCTCGATTTATAACAATAAGTTGCCCAAAAGATTGAATAAACTTCTGATAGTTTATATAAAACAAATCTTTCAAAAGCATCACAGAAATCTCCAAGCTGCGACAATATCATGCGGGCTCCCATCCAAGCAAAGCTAAGTAATAATACCTGAGATTAAACATGTAAAATCGTCAACACAAAGTTAAGTGAAATTCATAGGTTTAGCAATAAGGATGTGGAGCACAAGCATTCATTTATAAAACAAGTAGTATGGAGTATGGTTATATACGTCAACCATAGTCCAAAGTCATTATTATTTCTATTTAGTTCATGAACCGAAGCTTAACTCAGTGTAAGTTCCTCTAGGGAGTATTCAGCCTAAATACTCAAGTATAAACGAATATTAGTGCATCAAAGTAATCGGGACCGGGATAGTCAATCCCGATGGATCCACCCACAACATTCGCGCTTCGTGCAATGCACACCGGATAATTAACGGTTCATGATCGGGAGAGGAAACTTAAGGCTAGACTAAAAGCAACAATAATATCGAAAACCTGATGTTGGGTCAAAAAGTTGATGTGGCAGAAACTCAAAAACGAAGAAAACATGAAGGTAATTGTCTAAGCGTTGACAAGAGCATTCCAGGCGTTGACATGTATAAATTAGGCGTTGATGGAAGCAAGCATTGTCACATGCAATTTAAGAGTTGATAGAATTGTAGACAAGAAGCTTTTAGAAGATTCTATTTGGATATATATGCAGGATATATTCTGTATATAGTTATTTAAATAGAAGATTCACATGTTTATTTATTCTTATCTCTTGTAAAACCCTAATCCTTACCCTATAAAAGGAACCAAGGGTTATTAGGTTTTATATATAATTCATTCACAATGTAAACCTAAACGTGTGTGTGCACTAGACGTGGGATTCAATGTATACACGTCTAGTGATTGTTGATTATTAATATAATTAGCAATCCAATTGTGTTTTAATTCATGTTATTCGTGCCTAAACACCTTGTTAATGATTGTTGTTCTAATTCCGCTTTGATTGTTTAATCATATGAACAATGATCATTCCTAGTTGCTTAAAAGATCCGGAAACTAAGGTTTCCACAATTGGTATCAGAGCCTCGTGGCTCGTGATGCTAGGACCAACAAGGTGTTCGTGTATGGTGAAAAGAAGAAAAATCCGTCTAGGGTTTTTCTGGACGTTTTTGTGTGCGCAGCAGTATTCAGAAGGTCATAACTTTTGATTGAACCGTTGGATCGTCACGAAATTTTATATGTGTGTTCTACATACATACATCTAAACATCCACAGGAGGGATTGTCGAGTTTTATCCCCAGGTAAAAGTTATTAGGCGTCAAAGTTGGCTGATGAGTGATTTTCAGATTTTCTGATTTTGCATAAAATGATGATTTAGGGTTTTCTAAAAACCCTAGATTGATTCTATACAGAAAAAGACATGTTGTTAGCTTTGGGGAATCAGTTCTTCATGAACTGGTGATGAACCCTAGCAACATGATTGCAGCAGATCGTTTTGGAACTATACATTGAAATTTTCAGTTTTAGGGTTTCACTTAACAAACCCTAGATCAGTTTGCTACTCGATGTATTCAAGATGATGGAATCAGCAGGTGTTTGTTTCTATTGTAGAGGACACGGTTTGGTTTGGCTGATTTTTAGGGATATCAATATATCTCTTATATATTTGATTACCTAGTTATCAGGGATTATATCTTGCTTGATATTTGCTGTTACGTGAATTAAGGAGAGTCACGTTTATGATGAAGAGGCTGCGTGAGTTATGGAAGGGACGTGACTACAAAGTGAGATGCTATTTTTCAGGGATTTATTCAAACAAGACAATCTCCTATAATTGGCTGTGACGTGGTCCCAAGGATAAAAGTCTTCGACTTTTAGATGTGTGTTCACACGAGGTATGAATCTACATATTTTATGAAGCAATAAACAGGAAACAGTGCTTGCTTCCAAATTATGTGATAAATTCACGTGATACCTCCTACGACAATATCAAAAACGTAGCTATAGTGATCCATTGTTTAATATACATTTAATATTAACAAGACAAGAGGCTTTGAAAGTGATGTTTGCTTTTAAGACCATTGATAATGACGTGAGACAAGAAGGTGATGCGAGCAAAGAAAGTGCTATTTTATTTAGAGGTTCAAGGCTGAAGTCATGTGGTCTATTGTTTATTATTGTGGAGATAAACTATTTTGGGACAATATATTAAGGTTGATAAAGTCCCTAAAGTCTACACGTTATTGGATTTATGGAAGCTACTAACAAGAGTCGTAGCCACAGATGGCGTCAGCGGTTGACGAAGCCGCTGACAAGAATGAAATTGACACTGACAGGAAGAATTTTGACGCTGACAGAATAAGTCAACGCTGATAGGTTGACAGTGTTGTCCGATAGATGGTATTTCAAGCGCTGATAAGTATTGTCCGATATTGGACAATACATCTGGTAAAGATATTGGACAGAGAAGGATATTGGATAACACAATGATTGCTGTTGTTGAGAAAATTGGTACGTTTTTAGCACACAAAAAGGTGGTATTTACACACGAAGGTACATGGAATCTCCGTTTTAGTATAGAATATCATGTTGATATTTATGGCTCGGATATTTTTGAAAGGGATTAATGATTTTTAAGTAAGTTAGCAACAATTCATGAAGAATTTTATTGGATTATGTAATCGGGATAGCCTGAGTTATTCGTTGACAGCTTTTACATATGAAGATATCGACTTGTCATGAAGAGGTGTTGGCTTAAGGGGAAGAATTCTTATGATAAGTTTGATGATTGAAGAAGATTTTCAAGAGTTTGTGTTCTATCATATCTTAAAGTCGTGCACTCCCAGTCATAGACTTTAAAGATAACTTGTTCGTGCTTTACATGGTTGGTGATGAAGACTTGTCATAACACTTGAAGGAGTTACATTATCGTGCTCAGTGTCTCACAAAGGATGAGAATATTGACAAGAGATCGAGGTCTGCTTATAATGCTAAAGGTATAAGTTCTTTATCACGTGGATAGTACAAGACATGAAACACAAGGTGGGGTTACTCTACTTCTACATCAAAAATATTATAGTTATTTTTCTTCAAGATCATTACATAGAGCTACATTTGGAGAATCTTCAAAGATTGCATACATTGTTTACTTTCCTGTTGATGTGACAAAAAGGGGAAGAAATACATGCTACACTTGAGGGGAAGCAATCTGAAGATCATGTACAACTTACAAGAGATACACATAGAGTTTTGCCACTATCAACTAGGGGAAGATTGTTGGGTCAAAAAGTTGATGTGGCAGAAACTCAAAAACGAAGAAAACATGAAGGTAATTATCTAAGCGTTGACAAGAGCATTCTAGGCGTTGACATGTATAAATTAGGCGTTGATGGAAGCAAGCATTGTCACATGCAATTCAAGAGTTGATAGAATTGTAGACAAGAAGCTTTTAGAAGATTCTATTTGGATATATATGCAGGATATATTCTGTATATAGTTATTTAAATAGAAGATTCACATGTTTATTTATTCTTGTCTCTTGTAAAACCCTAATCCTAACACTATAAAAGGAACCAAGGGTTATTAGGTTTTATATATAATTCATTCACAATGTAAACCTAAACGTGTGTGTGCACTAGACGTGGGATTCAATGTATACACGTCTAGTGATTGTTGATTATTAATATAATTAGCAATCCAATTGTGTTTTAATTCATGTTATTCGTGCCTAAACACCTTGTTAATGATTGTTGTTCTAATTCCGCTTTGATTGTTTAATCATATGAACAATGATCATTCCTAGTTGCTTAAAAGATCCGGAAACCAAGGTTTCCACACCTGAAAATCATACATGTTCTGGATAGCATACAGTTCTGGATAGCATACAGTTTTTAATGGTTGTGTTCCACCATGTAAAATTTCACCCCGTGTTTAGAAACCATGTACAAGTAAAAAGGGGCTATGAACTCACCTTAGCCACGTGGTAAGTCAATCACGGTACTCAGCAACTGAGTAGAAACGGTAGTGGTAGACGATCACCGACGATATGGATGCCCGGGTAAACACGAAAACCGCAACCTATCAAAATAAGGCGCGCGTTAAGACTCGAACTCGAATATCGTTATGTACCAAATATAATATGACTCAACTGTTTTCAAAGTACTCATGTTTCAAAACCATTGACACGAACCAAATGAATTCATTTATCCAACGTTAAACGTTAAAACACTTGTACACTTGAAAATGACCCGTTATACGACGCCAAGTCAACGCAAGTCAAACTATCCTTTACCCTTATTCAGACCAGTAGCTAAGTCATTTATATAATGACTAAGCACTTGAGTAAGTCACCATGTCCGATGGTGAACACTCAAACTCACGCAACACAAGCATTGAACTAAGTGTCCAAAATAAAAATCAGCAAGTACACCCCGAATGTACACACCGATCTACCCTATCTAGACATGTCCGTTTTACATGAAAACTGGTGTCAAGGTCAGTTATAACCTGTATAAGACCTCACCAAAATTTGAGCCAAAGTTCACACTTTAAAATCCATCAGCTCGACACTTTACTCGACTCCAAATTTGGGACAGATTTGTGCACTTGTTTTGTAAAACCGTTTAAACCGCTTTAAGAGTACAAACTCGACAATCCGTCTTTTGAAGCCACTACTAGACTCATCAAACTCAGTTTGTAAACTTTGAAAATCAGTAGATACATTTATCTAACCAAGCCTAAAGTCCCGAGAGTCGACCCAAAATCAGCCACAATTTCGGATTGTGCCGACTTGCGTCTCCCGGTACACGAAAACTAAAACTAGCATAACTTTTGACTCGTAATGACTTAGAAGCTCTATCATATACCAAAACGACCGTCTCGGAAAACTCTACAACAATTTCAAATAATATTAGCATTTCTCAGACCTTAAACCCACGAAAATTCAGTTAAAGACCTGCTGTCCCAAATTGTACTTTTAGAAAACATGACAAATCCATTTTTCAAGCAAAACCACTCATTCCCATACCCCTATGATCACTATACTATCATTCCTAACAACCAAACACACTCCTAAACACATGCATGTAAATTTTAACAAAATCAAAGATTAAAAACAAGACTTTTTATGATAAAAACAACATAATCTTACCATAAACACCACATGCATGATGATTAAAACATCATACAACCATAAAATCATAAGTTCTTGAAATTTTGATGCATGTGTGAAATTCTTGTATCAATAGAATCACCACAAGATTTAGAACATGGGTCTTATTTTTGTTTTGATCAAATCATGTTAGATGATGAAGATTTGGGGGTGTTTTTGTGGTGTAGCTCACGGCTAAAGAGAAAAAAAGGAGAGAAGATGATGAAATTTTTTAAAAATTGGTGGTTGTATGTGTTTGAGTGGAAGAAAGGTAGTTTTTATATGGTTTTAGTTGTAGGGGTAATAGTTGCCAATTTTGAAACTTGTGGACCTAAAAACAATTAATAGTTTTAAAGGGTAGAAAATGGTTACTGGTAAATATTAAAAATATTTACGGGGCTCGGGTTTCGTAAAAATACTTTTCAAAAGTTACAATGCATCATAAAAATGATTATACGATTTCCTGACACGACTTAATACGTAATTAAAACGAAATCGTCGAAAGTATTAATTATCGAAACAATCGATAAATAAACGTAAACTTTTGGGCATCCGGGTATCGCGATCACTAGAAATTCTCGTTGTACATCGTTTTTGAATAAACTCGTTGTAAAACGCACGCGGGTGATTTTAAATCAAAAACTTTGATTTAAATTAAATATGGAAAAATAAAATGAAAATTTTATAATTCCATATAAAGTATTGTCAATGAACAGAAAAATACTTAAAAAGTATACTTCATTAAAATTTAAGATTTACATATAAAATTCAAGAAAACGAAATACGTTGAAAAATTCAGAAACACGAATAAAAAGAATAAAATAATGCTGGAAAATTACGGGTTCTCACATAAATCTAGCAAATGCACTATCAATAGTTTCATCTTCTAAGATGACAAAGTGTTCATATTGTTGAACAAGAAGATCGATTTTACTTTCTTTGACTTGGCTACCTTGGTGGGTTACTAAAAGAGTGTTCCAAATGTCTTTAGCGGTTTTCCACATAAAAATCCTTTCGTACTCTTTGATGTCGTGTTTTTACCACTCTTTAAGAAAAGAGTGCAAAATAGGGAAAGTATTAAGTGTCGGTTTAGGAAAACCAAGCACTAATGACCAATGAGGTTCAAGTTCGTTTCCCAAGGAGGCAAGTGCGTTGTGTTAAGAATTGATTAACTTTTGTGATTATATTGATGAGAAAAGAAAATAAAAATAAGATTAGAAGAGAATGACGGTTACGATTATGGATCAAACTAAGATGATTAGTCGTACACGTATAACCGTAAAAAGTGACAAAATTAAAAATTTACCCTAAAAAATTCCTAGAAAATTACAACAAATCCTAAATAATGTAATTAGAGTTTACAAAAAATCAAAAATCACTCAAACCTTTTATTTAATTAAATAATAATTTTTTAATGTTAATTAAAGCCCAAAAAATCAAATTAATTAACAAAAAGCCCAAAAGAGATTTTTTCAATTGTATACCTATACAATGACTTAACTAAATTTATAACTATTTTTGAAAATTTTAAAATTAATAAAAACTATTTAAAAACAATTAAAAACTATTTAAAATTAAAATAATTCTAAAAATTAATCTAATGACAATAAAAATATTCTAAAAATTGTAAAATTCCTAACTTAATGTATTTGATCTAAGAAAAATGAAAAAACTTGAAAAACCTAAATTTTAATTTTTAATAATAAAATAATAATAAAATAATATTAAAAATCCAAAATTTATAAAAAATTCTAAAAAGTTACAAACTAGCTTATTTTAACCTAATAAACACAGAAATGAAGTTGAAATTACAAAATACCCCTATTGGGCCTAGAAATGGGCTAAAAGTCCAAACAGTCCCCTTAATGGGCTCATATAGGCCCAATAAGCAAAATGTTGTCCAAATAAGCCCAAAAGCTCCTATCTGACTCAAAATTTGATTTTAAGAACAAAACTCTGAAGGCCCAAAAGCTGAAAATATGTTTAAGCTAGCTTATTTCAAAGCAGCTTATTCTTAATGGGCTTTTTGGCCCATTAAGCTATAAGTTGATGCCATAAGCTCAAATTAGACACACAAGCTTATTTTGAGTTACTTAAGAGATCTGTAAAAATAAAATTGGAAAAAGCACAAGGAATAAGCCTGAATAAGCAATAAGCTATCTTCACAAAACGACAAAATAGTCGTTTTCGAGTTCTAGGCCACCCCAAGAGCTGATTCAACTTTCAAAAGCTTTTAAATGACTTAATTAAGCTTAATCAACAAATTTTTTTTCAATAAGTTCACTCAATAAGCTGAAATAAGCAAATAAGCACTTAACTCAAAGTCAAATTTATGAGTTTTCTAGCAAAAAGTCAAAGCCAAGGTCTGATAAGCTCCAGATCAAATAAATGGGTCAAATAATGAAGATCTATTACAAAAAGTAAGTTGTTGCAAGTCTGGATAAGCCAATTTGGCTTATTAATAAGCTGAGTGACAAACTACACTAGCAGGGGCTAGTTTTGGGTGTTAAGCAGTGGGAACTTTTCCCATGCTTGACTTTCTTGACTATTTGTCTTTAGTGACTTTTTGTGGGAATCAAGTTACAAACAAGGCACCCTTGTGATTAGTGAATTACAAGGAGTCAGAAACAACAAAGAAATAACAATCACAATAAGCCAATTAGCACAGTTAATTCAATCAATCACCAGACATCTCACAGACATGAACATAAGCAGTTAAGAGTTCAATAAGCTATTTTAGCAAGATTCAGCCAACAAAATTGCACCAAATACATACGCAAGCTTTAATAAATTCAAATGAACAGATTTAAACAGGTTTCATACAATGGTTCAAGGTGTAGATCAAGATTCAAGCTCCAAAAAGTTACTGGTGAACTAAGAACATGCAGATTTTTCACTTTGCTGATATACTTGACCAACAAGCCAAATTCAAACACTCAAATCTCTTAGATAGGTTATGTAAACTTTGATTTAACACCTTTTATCCTTAAACATGCATATACTCTAGGTATTTCCAAAATTTTAGTTCAAAAGCAGTCAAAACCAATGAGCTATGGCACAATCTTTGATTTAAGGTTATAAGACTGAAAACTTGCAGAAACTAGCACACAACCAAGTGAATAGCAGATACCAAGCATAAACAACAACTTCCAATAACACAATATCAATCTATGATCTTAAACAGATAATCCCAAACACCCCTTATCTTTTTTAAATCAAGATTAAACAAGTATAAGTGTATTCCAAGGTTACCCAAGCCCAATCAAACACATAAACAGATGTAATATGCAGTATTAAGCAAGATTAGACCATAAATTCCACAAGAACACAATCAACACACAAAATCACCAAAAATCAAGATTTTAAGCAGATTTAAGGTAGAATGGTTCAAACCTTATGGATGTACATCCACACCCACGAATTTTGAGCTTATGTGCTTGCAAGAACAAGCACAAGCTTCCACAAACAACCCTGCTAAGATTCAACAAGGTTAAAGCACAAAATTATCAAAAACAGAAAAAGAGGAAAACTTGATTAATGCAACCTTTGTTCCCCACACTTGATTATCCCTAAACTATGAGCTCACAACACCTTGATAAGCTCCTTATCAGGGTGTATAGATCACTTATAGCCCAAAAATTCCAAGGTTTGAACAAGACTTAGCAAAATATCCAGATTATAGGAATATATGCAAACTTTTGCACACTCCTTTGAAAACAGGTTTTAGGATTCAACATTAGTTAACATTAAACAATAATAAGCAGGAATAAATATTGACACTTGGTCTTTCTTCACAAATTTCAAACACACTTCATTAATATGAAAATGAGATTTACAGAATTATGAACTAAGGAAAAATCAAGAGCAAGCTACAAAGTTGTGATGCTAATGCCTTATATAGGCTACAAGAAATCCTAAATGTTGAATAAAAACGTAAACCCTAGTTGGTGAGTTTCCAGATAGGCCCCTTGGGAATTTGAAAATGCTTGATCATGTGAGGATTTTTGGCTGTATGTTGAGGTGAAAAAGTGTAACCAATTGATCAAAAGGTCCATATTGAGCTTAGGATTAAAGCAGGTTTTGGGGACGTTGGATGACTGGTGGTTTTTGGCAGTATCTTCAACCTTGGTGCAGGGGAATCTCATGTGGGTCTTTTGAGTGATGTGGCACATGTTTTTAAGGTTGGGATGTGATTAAGGCACCATTAATCACTAATCTGGAGCATATGGTGGTTTAATTACAAGCAGATTAACAAAACCCAATTTTGTTCATATGATAAACAGTGCATGTTTTGATCCGCTTTTTGGGTTTAAATGTTGTGTTTAGCGCCATTTAATTAACTAATCAGATTAGTTAAATATGGTTATGGGTGGAAAGCTGAGGTGGAAGCAGGGTAAAGTGTGATTGGTTGATTCAAGTGAGTGGGACACGTGTCCACCTCCCACTGGTCTAGGTAAGATATGTTGTCTGCCCAATTCAGTCCCTCACTTCTTTTCTTCTTGCCACTTTTGTTAAAACATGCTAAAATTCGTTTTCTTTTGTATTTGAAGTTTCACTTTTCACACTTTTGCCCCAAATACTTTTCCAAAGTATTTTCAGGGGTATTTCTTGCCATTTTATGATTGTTGAAGGGTTGATTTGGCATTTTATTCACAAATAATGGTCTTGACTTGTTTGGTTGACTTCTTGGAGGACTAAAATTGACAAGTCATAATTCTTGAGGGACCATTTTTGTCATTTCTTCAAAGTTAAGGGTCCTTTTTGCAATTTGACATATTTAAAGGACCAAACTTGTAATTTTTTGTAACTTGAAGGCCTTCATGATATGTTTGACTTTGAGGAGGACTAATATTGACAATTTAGTTTTATTGAGGGACTAAATTTGCCAATTCTTCAAAGTGGAGGGCCCGTTTGTAATTTTGACAAACTTTAGGGACCAATCTTGTAATTATGAAGATACAAGGGTTTAAAGTGTCAATTCTTAAATATTGGAGGACCCTTCTTGCATAATCTTCAAATCTTCAAGGGTTTTTCTTTGAAAATCTTCATTAGGGCTTGGTTCAATGTGCGACTTCGTTTCCCGTGTTCGTTTTTGCATGATTCTTGTGATCTTTTGTCATTTTCTAAATATCCGTACCTAAAATACACAAGTAACTAACACAAGCATATATTTGGCCATTTTCATGATATTTAGTGCATTTAAAGCCTGTTTTGGACGATGAGACTATGTATAAAAGCAGTCTCATCACTCCCCCATACTAAACCATTGTCGTGCCCTCACGCAATGCTAGAATAAAGTATCTTAGCACCTCCAAAATTCATTTTTATTCACTTTTATTGAATGATAAACTATCTACACTACTACTATTACTACTACTTGCGTTTTAGACATAATGTATGATTTTCATCGCAAAATGGGATGTTTAGGTTCATAGAATAAGAACACGTGAATGCTTCGTTAGAAATAATTTCATCGTCCTCGATTTTCACCCCAATTCCATGCCAAGCGTGCAACGAGATCATTGTCATTATAAGTTAGTAATGCTAACACTACTCATATGCCCAAATCACGTACTCATCCTCCCATTTTCCTAAGTTGTATCTCTTATATTTTATTTTGTCTTGAATGTTTCACGAGGATACATTGTTTGACTTATGCGATAATAGAGATTTAGGTCTAAAAATAGAGTCCCAACGGTGTAACCAAGACCATCGAATTAATAACCCCTCCTAATAGACAACGATGTCAAAAAATTAAGTCAACAAGAAGGATCGATAAACACGGTTTTATAACGGTTTTGAACATGAGACTTATTACCAAGACTTTTATATGCCCCCTAACGGAAGGGCCTTATTATCATAGGTTTACCTCCATCTTTTATTCAACTTCGCCATGAAACTTTTATTATGACTTCGGTCTTGCCTTGCCTTTTATTGAACCTCACCATGAGGTGTTTATTGTGGCCAAAGACGTATATCCTCACGCTAAGGCGAATTTTGGATCTTTAAAGCTTCAAAGATTAAGGCTTGATTCACTTTCAATTTTGCATAGATTTTTTGGCCTTGTGAGCTTCAAATTGTTTGCTTGATTTAGGTGAGCACTTGAAATCTTATTATTGGGTGAAGCTTTCGATTATTCGGGTTGCCAATACTTCAAAACCGTGACGCTGACGATACCTTAGTGTCTTCCCAATTTAATTACATGGAAGCTACTAGAAAAGACTAGAAACCAACAATCAAGACTAAACCGCTAAGTCAATATTTATTAAGCAAAAAATATTTACAAGCGAAGGGAGAATAAGCAAACAACGAGAACACATGAGTTTTTGAAAGAATACGAGTACTCTACGTTTAGCATAGTAACTTATAATTAACTCTATCATTTCTCGTCCTCATTTAAGAGACTTAGCCTAATATAAAGTTAAGGAATTTAAGCTAAGTGCTCAACACACACGGTCGAGTCAAAAATTACTCTTATTCTCGCCATCGGAAAATCTACATTCGTGTCTTCAAACACTTATAAAACATGAGAAATTTTTTTTAAATTTGGCCATTTTAGCCTTATTTTGCAACAAAACAATAAACAAAAAGATAAACTTTGGAAAGCGTGAAGGTTTGGCAAGGCAAGTATCTATTCACCCCCCTTCCCCAATACTAAAGTTAAACATTGTCCTCAATGTTTCGAGTCTAAGGGTTGGAAAACCCCCATACTAGAGACGTAGTCGAATGCTTAATCTAGCATGGAAAGGGTGTAACCGTTAAATTTAAAGTTGTTTATGAAGTGTGCTAAAAACCTAAGGTTAGTACATCAAAGGATATATCATGGATATTGAGAAATTCTTCGAAGCAAACGATTGAGTGCTCTCATAAAAACGAACACGAGAGGCTCCAATCGTGAAGATAATGATCATCTAAAAACCACATATCACAAACAACCATGGAACAAAGGTTGGAAGGGCACAATTCCCCACACGTTACTACATTAGAAAACGATAATATGTACATAGGATAAGCATGGGACTCCCCCACGAGGCACCTCGTTTTTTATTACCGAGTCATGAGCTCGACTCGATCCCCTCAATACTAATTATCATTGGGGAAGGTGATTTGGTCGAGGTAGTTCAAGGATGGAACTTCCCCGCCAAAGTAGTGCTTCAACATATGTCCATTCACTTTGAAATTAGGGCCATCATTTTGAGATAGCTCGATGGTCCCATATAGAAAAACTTGAGTCACGGTGAATGGACCGGACCAACGGAATTTCAACTTACCGGAAAAGATTTTCAAACGAGAGTTAAAAAGCAAAACTTGATCCCCAATGTTAAAAACCCGGTTTTTAATTTTTGAATCGTTAAACTTTTTAGTCTTTTCTTTATAAATCAATGAATTTTCATAAGCAATATCCCTTAATTCATCTAATTCATTTAATTGCATTTTCTGATGTTTTCCCGCGGTCTCCATATCATCATTACAATGCTTAAGGGCCCAATAAGCTTTGTGTTCAAGTTCAATTGGCAAGTGACAATTCTTCCCATACACAAGCTTATAGGGAGTGCACCCAATGGGTGTCTTATGAGCGGTCCTAAAGGCCCATAAAGTATCGTCCAACTTATCCGACCAAGATTGTCGGTTTTCCCCAATAGATCTCTCCATGATCCTCTTCAACGCTCGGTTTGAAACCTCGACTTGCCCACTCGTTTGTGGGTGATAAGCCGTAGAAAGACGATGTGTAACCCCATATTTCCTTAGGACCCTTTCGAATTGGTCGTTACAAAAATGGGTTCCACGATCGCTTATGATCGCACGAGGGGTTCCAAACCGAGAAAACAAGCTTTTCAAAAACTTGACTACCACACGAGCATCGTTGGTGGGCAAAGCCTTAGCTTCCACCCACTTAGATAGGTAGTCAACGGCGACAAGGATGTACTTATTACCACGAGATGATGGGAACGGCCCCATAAAGTCAATGCCCCAAACGTCAAATATCTCACACACATGGATGATATTTTGTGGCATTTCATCTTTTTGTGAGGCTTTTCCTTGTCGTTGGCATGAGTCACACGACTTCACAAGCTCATGTGCATCTCGGTAAATAGTAGGCCAAAAGAAACCGGCATCAAAGACCTTCTTAGCCGTGAGATTAGCACCGTGGTGACCACCCGTGGGTCCCTCTTGACAAGCTAAGGATGTTAGAAGCTTCGGTACCAAAGACACAACGTCGAATAATTTGATCCGCACAAGTTCGAAACAAGTAAGGGTTGTTCCAAAAATAGAACTTGACGTCACGAAATAATTTTCGTTTTTCTTGAGTCGTCATACCCTTGATGATGAAGTTGCCCGCATGGTAATTTGCGATGTCCGCAAACCATGGGGTAGAAGAATCAAGCTTAAAATTCACTACACCAGGTGTCTCGAGCGGAAATGTTTCGGTGATTTCCTTGGGCTCGTAAACACTTTGGTGAGGATCTTCCAAACGAGAAAGATGATCAGTCGCTAAATTCTCGGCTCCTTTTTTTGTCAACAATTTTGTGATCAAATTCTTGAAGGGGGAGAATCCAACGAAGTAATCTTGGCTTAGCATCTTGTTTAGCCATAAGATACTTGATAACCGAATGATCCGTATACACTATGCATTTAGTCAAGACGAGATAAGGTCGGAATTTCTCAAATGCATACACCACGGCAAGGAATTCCTTTTCCGTTGTAGTGTATTTTAGTTGAGCCTCGGTCATCGTCTTGCTAGCATAGTGAATAGGCAAGAAGTGTTTTTCATGACGTTGCCCCAATACGGCCCCAATAGCGTAGTCACTAGCATCACACATGAGCTCAAAGGGGAGGTTCCAATTGGGAGCAACAAGAATGGGAGCTTCGGTAAGTTTCCTCTTAAGGATTTCAAAGGCTCGTACACAATCTTCGTCAAAGACAAAACGTGCATCTTTTTCAAGGAGATGTGTAATAGGTCGAGAGATCTTTGAAAAATACTTGATGAATCGACGATAAAAGCCCGCGTGGCCTAGGAAACTCCTAACTCCCTTAACGGTTTTGGGATGAGGTAATTTGGCGATGACGTCTACCTTGGCTTGATCTACCTCAATTCCTGCTTTCGAAACCTTGTGCCCTAAGACGATTCCACTTTTAACCATAAAATGACATTTTTCCCAATTAAGCACAAGGTTGGTTTCCTCACAACGCTTCAACATTCTCTCAAGATTCGATAAACACGAAGTGAACGAACTACCAAACACGGAAAAGTCATCCATGAATACTTCCATCGTCTTCTCGATCATATCATGAAAAATAGCCATCATGCACCTTTGAAAGGTTCCCGGTGCATTGCAAAGTCCGAATGGCATTCTACGATAGGCAAACGTTCCATATGGGCACGTAAACGTAGTTTTTTCTTGATCACGAGGATCGATGTGGATTTGGAAGTAACCGGAAAAACCATCTAAAAACAATAGAAATCGTTTCCCGCAAGACGCTCCAACATTTGGTCCATGAAGGGCAAGGGAAAATGGTCTTTTCGAGTGGCTTCATTTAACTTTCGATAGTCAATGCACATTCTCCATCCAGTCACGAGTCTAGTGGGAATTAACTCGTTGGCATCGTTTGGCACAACGGTCATTCCTCCCTTTTTATGGACACAATGGATAGGACTCACCCAAGGGCTATCGGAAATAGGGTAAATCATTCCCGCGTCAAGGAGTTTTAGGACCTCCTTTTTGATGACGTCGTGAATTTTGTGGTTCACCCTCCTTTGACATTGGATTGCGGGTTTGTAATCCTCCTCCATTAAGATTTTGTGGGTACAAAATTTGGGATCGATCCCCTTAATGTCGGATAACTTCCACGCAATTGCCCCTTTGTGATCCTTTAGAACATCGACAAGTGCGGTTTTTTCATCATCCGGAAGATCTTTCGCAATAATAACCGGAAAGTTGTCGTCCTCCTCAAAAAATACATATTCGAGGTGAGGAGGTAAATCTTTCAACTCGAGGATAGGTGGTTCCTCAATTGAAGATTTGGGCTCGATACTCATAACCTCCTCGGGTGGAGGAAATGCGAAATCGTTAAGAAAATCCTTGATAATCGAGAAGTCCTCATCATTGTCGAGGTCTTCGTCACAAGTACGTGGAACATCGAATTCTTCCAATGTAAAACCACCACCTTCAAATGGAGTGAAGGTTGGTGTCGAGTTATCAAGAATGAGATCTAACATAGTGGGATTGCCACTATTTTCATCATCACCAAAACCTAGAACTTCTTGTGAAAATTCCTCACAAACAATGTCGATCATATCAACGAGGTTTATGGTTGCAACGGAATAAACATGAGAAATTTGAGAGTTTTGAGTTGCGTTTATAACAAGTTCCTCGTCGTTGAAACGTAAGGTGATCTTTCTGGCATGCACATCAATTAAATCCATGGACGTATCTAAAAACGAACGATCTAAAATGAGAGGAACTTGAGGATCCGTTGGAATATCGACAACGATAAAGTCTACCGGATAATAGAACTTTCCCACTTTCACAAAAACGTCTTCCGCCAATCCACATGCGGGAATCGTGGAATGATCGGCCAACTCGATAGACATTAGTGAAGGAGTAAGATTAGGAAGATTGAGCTACTTGAAGATTGCAAGTGGAATCAAGTTAATACTAGCACCAAGATCGGCCAAGGCATAGCATTCTTCCATGTCTTGGATTGCACAAGGGATCAAGAATTTACCGGGATCACCGACTTTTTGAGGTATGCGGTTAAGATAAACCGATGAACAACTAGACAATTGTTGCAATTTCTCCTTGTTGTTGAACATACTCTTGAAGTTAGCGACAAATCGAGGCATCATGACCAAAGCATCGGCGAAACTCACATTAAAATGAACGTCACGACAAATTTTCATAAAAAGCTCAAATTAGTAATTGTCGCGCTCTTGACGTTTCTCCTTTCTAAGTCTCGATGGATAGGGCAAAGGTGGTATGGGTTGAGGCATAGGCATAGCCTTTGGAATCTCGGGTTCCAAATGTGGTAATGGGTCAACCGTAGGTGTGGCATGAGCGGTACTTTGTGGGATTGGGACATGCTCCTTTTCGACCACCACCTCGGGTTCTTCCTCAATTGCCTCCTCCATAGGAGCAATTGGTTGAGGAGTCGGTTCCTTAAGTGTCTTACCACTACGTGTGGTAATCACTTTCATCTCTCCCTTAGGGTTCGATATGGTGTTACTAAGAAGACTACTCGAAGACGGTTTGCACATAATAGCCTCAAACATAGATGAAATTTTGTCCTCAAACATGGATTGACTCTTCTCGGCCTTAATCATCTCTTGTTTTATTTCATGTTGCACTTGTTCCATTTTTGTTAGTTTTGTTGTAACCTAGTTACATTTCCTTCCATTTTTTTGTATGGATTTCAAGCTCATTTGCTAACTCGTTTTTCAACTCCTTCTTCAAGTCGTTCTTAAACTCGGATCTTAGGCTAATGATTTCTCTTTGAATGTTGTCAAACCTAGCATCGTTTCCATTAGCGTATTTAACAAATTCATTTGGGAGATCTTTCAAAGTTTGCAAACCCTTATTGTTGTTTTGAAAATCATTGTTTTGATTCTTGTTTGAAACTTGATTATTAGCCCCTTGATTCCCATAGTTTCCTTTGTAATTGTTTTTAAAACCAACTTGATTGTTTTGATAGTTGTTGTTAGCATTTTGATTGGGAGCAAAACCCGGTGGAGTCAATTGATTAGAGCGGGTAACTTGACCGTTTTGGTTGTAAGTTCCCGTGGCCGCGTAGGCACTTGAAGTGTTACCGCCGTTGGTAATGCACTCGGAGAAATCAAGACCTCCACCACAATACATGCATGAAACCTCAACCGCTTTAGCCGTAGCGGGAGCACTTAGTTCTCCAACTTTGAATTCAATTAAAAATGCTTTAAGCTTTTCAAAGATTTTGTTTTCCAAGTTCGCCTTAATTTGGCAAGCATCGATGGTATTAGACAAAGAAGGTGAAGCCGAAGACGAAGACTTACGAACACTCGATCTGCTACGAGGACTATACACCTTAGATCTATTCTCAATTATCAACAACGCTTCCTCAACCATTTTACACAAAAAAATTACCACCCGCGGCGGTATTTAGATAATCCCTTTCATGATCATTAAGTCCATTGTAAAACGTGTCAATTTGATGCAAGTCAGAAAAACCGTGATGAGGACACTCATGTAACATTTCCTTAAACCTATTCCAAGCCGTTGAAAAACTCTCATTAAATTCTTGTGAAAATTTTGAAATCTCGTTTTTCAAATGCGTAGTCTTAGAGGGCGGGAAAAATTGGTTCACAAACTTAGAAACGAGATCCTTCCACGTCAATATAGAATTGGGTGGCTCTTTCTCTAACCAAATTTTAGCGGGCCCGCTAAGGAATACGGAAAAAGCATCATCTTAATCGAGTCATTAGCAACATCCTTAAAATTGCAAGTGGCGGTAAGACGATTGAATTGGCGGATATGGTTGTGCGGGTTGTCCTTTTCATCACCACGAAATTTGTTGTTTTGGATCATCGACAACAAACCCGTTTTCACTTCAAAATTCTCCGCAAGGATAGCAGGAATCACAATAGCCTCTCCATAACCCTCGGTGGGTGCTTGAAGCAACTCCATCATAGTTTGATTCGCCATGGTTGGTTCTTCTCTTACGATAGGTTCGTCAATAGGAGACTCCTCACCAGAAAGATTAGGAGTAGGTGTTGCCTCCTTTCGGTTTCTACGTTTACGTGCACGTCTTGCTTGGTTGCGAGTTTGCATAAACGTCACGTACAACGTGGGGATGAGCAAAGAAGATTCTTTTTGGTGTTTTGTATTTTTCCAATTTTTTTGTGGTTTTTGATTGTTTTTACTTTTTTGGATTTTTGTGATTGTATTAAGTAGACAAAAATCTACAAATCTCCTCCTTAATCAAATCTCTTGATTAAAGAAGCCTCAAGGAATGAAAACGATCACGTGAAGTGAACGCATTCGATGACTTTAGAACGTTGGTGGAACACCAAAACGTTCAAGAGGGTTTAATCAAATGAAACCAAGAAAGTATATATGATACTTAATAATACTTTGGGCGGCAAAACCCTCGATTAGCTTTCAATCTCAAAATACTCACAAGCAAGCGGGGAAACGAGGCGGCGCGAAGCACTTAAGAGCCTTTCTCCTTAGGGTATATTTTATAATACCCGCCTTATACCCACCTTATAGTTTGTATTTTTCAAAATCGAGCTTCACGAAAGTATTTATCTATTTTTGCCTTTTCTTTCTTGTTTGAGATTCGAATACAATGATTGGGTAATGACCTCCCAAGTCAAGGTTGTGTTTTCACACTTTTGGAGTACTTGTGAATTTATTGTTCTACGTATACAATATAGTAATAGTATTCACACAAAAATGAAAACCGATAATACGTATTAGTAGAGTGCTACTAATACAAATAGATATTATGGCTATATATAAAAACAACAATTTCCAAATCAAAACACAACACGCCTCCCCGGCAGCAGCGCCAAAATGATGTAGTGTTTTTACCACTCTTTAGGAAAAGAGAGCAAAATAGGGAAAGTATTAAGTGTCGGTTTAGGAAAACCAAGCACTAATGACCAATGAGGTTCAAGTTCGTTTCCCAAGGAGAAAAATGCGTTGTGTTAAGAATTGATTAACTTTTGTGATTATATTGATGAGAAAAGAAAGTAGAAATGAGATTAGAAGAGAATGACGGTTACGATTATGGATCAAACTAAGATGATTAGTCGTACACGTAAAACCGTAAAAAGTGACAAAATTAAAAATTTACGCTAAAAAATTCCTAGAAAACTACAATAAATCCTAAATAATGTAATTAGAGTTTACAAAAAATCAAAAATCACTCAAACCTTTTATTTAATTAAATAATAATTTTTTAATGCTAACTAAAGCCCAAAAAATCAATTTAATTAAAGAAAGCCCAAAATGAGATTTTTTTTCAATTGTAAACCTCTACAATGACTTAACTAAATTTATAACTATTTTTGAAAATTTTAAAATTAATAAAAACTATTTAAAAACAATTAAAAACTATTTAAACTTAAAATAATTCTAAAAGTTAATCTAATGACAATAAAAATATTCTAAAAATTGTACAATTCCTAACTTAATGTATTTGATCTAAGAAAAGTGAAAAAACTTGAAAAACCTAAATTTTAATTTTTAATAATAAAATAATAATAAAATAATATTTAAAAATCCAAAATTTATAAAAAAAATTCTAAAAAGTTGCAAACTAGCTTATTTTAACCTAATAAACACAGAAATGAAGTTGAAATTACAAAATATCCCTATTAGGCCTAGAAATGGGCTAAAAGTCCAAACAGTCCCCTTAATGGGCTCAAATAGGCCCAATAAGCAAAATGTTGTCCAAATAAGCACAAAAGCTCCTATCTGACTCAAAGTTTGATTTTAAGAACAAAACTCTGAAGGCCCAAAAGCTGGAAATGTGTTTAAGCTAGCTTATTTCAAAGCAGCTTATTCTTAATGGGCTTTTTGGCCCATTAAGCTATAAGCTGATGCCATAAGCTCAAATTAGACACACAAGCTTCTTTTGAGTTACTTAAGAGATCTGTAAAAAGAATATTGGAAAAAGCACAAGGAATAAGCCTGAATAAGCAATAAGCTATCTTCACAAAACGACAAAATAGTCGTTTTCAAGTTCTAGGCCACCCCAAGAGCTGATTCAACTTTCAAAAGCCTTTAAATAACTTAACTAAGCTTAATCAACAAAAAGTTTTTCAATAAGTTCACTCAATAAGCTGAAATAAGCAAATAAGCACTTAATTCAAAGTCAACTTTATGAGTTTTCTAGCAAAAAGTCAAAGCCAAGGTCTGATAAGCTCCAGATCAAATAAATGGGTCAAATAATGAAGATCTATTATAAAAAGTAAGTTGTTGCAAGTCTGGATAAGCCAATTTGGCTTATTAATAAGCTGAGTGACAAATTACACTAGCAGGGGCTAGTTTTGGGTGTTAAGCAGTGGAAACTTTTCCCACTGCTTG
Source organism: Glebionis coronaria (assembly GCA_025667525.1). Lineage (NCBI taxonomy): Eukaryota > Viridiplantae > Streptophyta > Magnoliopsida > Asterales > Asteraceae > Glebionis > Glebionis coronaria. The sequence continues at coordinate 99,487,204 of CM046882.1, read as the reverse complement.
ACTTTCTTGACTATTTGTCTTTAGTGAGTTTTTGTTGGAATCAAGTTACAAACAAGGCACCCTTGTGATTAGTGAATCACAAGGAGTCAGAAACAACAAAGAAATTACAATCACAATCAGCCAATTAGCACAGTTAATTCAATCAATCACCAGACATCTCACAGACATGAACATAAGCAGTTAAGAGTTAATAAGCTATTTTAGCAAGATTCAGCCAACCAAATTGCACCAAATGCATACACAAGCTTTAATAAATTCAAATGAACAGATTTAAACAGGTTTAATGCGATGGTTCAAGGTCTAGATCAAGATTCAAGCACCAAAAAGTTACTAATGAACTAAGAACATGTAGATTTTTCACTTTGCTGATATACTTGACCAACAAGCCAAATTCAAACACTCAAATCTCTTAGATAGGTTATGTAAACTTTGATTTAATACCTTTTATCCTTAAACATGCATATACTCTAGGTATTTCCAAAATTTTAGGTCAAAAGCAATCAAAACCAATGAGTTATGGCACAATCTTTGATTTGAGGTTATAAGACTGAAAACTTGCAGAAACTAGCACACAACCAAGTGAATAGCAGATACCAAGCATAAACAACAACTTCCAATAACACAATATCAATCTATGATCTTAAACAGATAATCCCAAACACCCCTCATCTTTTTTAAATCAAGATTAAACAAGTATAAGTGTATTCTAAGGTTACCCAAGCCCAATCAAACACATAAACAGATGTAATATGCAGCATTAAGCAAGATTAGACCATAAATTCCACAAGAACACAATCAACACACAAAATCACCAAAAATCAAGATTTTAAGCAGATTTAAGGTAGAATGGTTCAAACCTCATGGATATACATCCACACCCACGAATTTTGAGCTTATGTGCTAGCAAGAACAAGCACAAGCTTCCACAAACAACCCTGCTAAGATTCAACAAGGTTGAAGCACAAAATTATCAAAAACAGATAAAGAGGAAAACTTGATTAATGCAACCTTTGTTCCCCACACTTGATTATCCCCAAACTATAAGCTCACAACACCTTGATAAGCTCCTTATCAGGGTGTATAGATCACTTATAGGCCAAAAATTCCAAGGTTTGAACAAGACTTAGCAAAATATCAAGATTATAGGAAAATATGCAAACTTTTGCACACTCCTTTGAAAACAGGTTTTAGGATTCAAGATTAGTTAACATTAAACAATAATAAGCAGGAATAAAGATTGGCACTTGGTCTTTCTTCACAAATTTCAAACACACTTCATTTATATGAAAATGAGATTTATAGAATTGTGAACTAAGGAAAAATCAAGAGCAAGCTACAAAGTTATGATGCTAATGCCTTATATAGGCTACAAGAAACCCTAAATGCTGAATAAAAAATGTAAACCCTAGTTGATGAGTTTCCAGATATGCCCCTTGGGAAATTTGAAAATGCTTGATCATGTGAGGATTTTTGGCTGTATGTTGAGGTGAAAAAGTGTAACCAATTGATCAAAGGGTCCATATTGAGCTTAGGATTAAAGCAGGTTTTTGGGACGTTGGATGACTGGTGGTTTTTGGCAGTATCTTCAACTTTGGTGCAGGGGAATCTCATGTGGGTCTTTTGAGTGATGTGGCACATGTTTTTAAGGTTGGGATGTGATTAAGGCACCATTAATCACTAATTTGGAGCATATGGTGGTTTAATTATAAGCATATTAACAAAACCCAATTTTGTTCATATGATAAACAGTGCATGTTTTGATCCGTTTTTTGGTTAAAATGTTGTGTTTAGCGCCATTTAATTAACTAATCAGATTAGTTAAATATGGTTATGGGTGGAAAGTTGAGGTGGAAGCAGGGTGAAGTGTGATTGGTTGATTCAAGTGAGTGGGACACGTGTCCACCTCCAACTGGTCTAGGTAAGATATGTTGTCTGCCCAATTCAGTCCCTCACTTCTTTTCTTCTTTCCACTTTGGTTAAAAGATGCTAAAATCCGTTTACCTTTGTATTTGAAGTTTCACTTTTCACACTTTTGCCCCAAATACTTTTCCAAAGTATTTTCAGGGGTATTTCTTGTCGTTTTATGATTCTTGAAGGGTTAATTTGGCATTTTCTTCACAAATAATGGTATTGACTTGTTTGGTTGACTTCTTGGAGGACTGAAATTGACAAGTCATAATTCATGAGGGACCATTTTGTCATTTCTTCAAAGTTAAGGGTCCTTTTTGCAATTTGACATATTTAAAGGACCAAATTTGTAATTTCTTGTAACTTGAAGGCCTTCATGATATGTTTGACTTTGAGGAGGACTAATATTGACAATTTAGTTTTGTTGAGGGACTCAATTTGTCAATTCTTCAAAGTGGAGGGCCCTTTTTGTAATTTTGACAAACTTTAGGGACCAATCTTGTAATTATGAAGATACAAGGGTTTAAAGTGTTAATTCTTCAATATTGGAGGACCCTTCTTGCATAATCTTCAAATCTTCAAGGGTTTTTCTTGGAAAATCTTCATTAGGGCTTGGTTTAATGTGCGGCTTCGTTTTCTGTGTTTGTTTTTGCATGATTCTTGTGATCTTTTGTCATTTTCTCAATATCCGTACCTAAAATACACAAGTAACAAACACAAGCATATATTTTGCCATTTTCATGATATTTAGTGCATTTAAAGCCCGTTTTGGACGATGAGACTATGTATAAAAGCAGTCTCATCACTCTTTCTTTAGTAAAGCATTATAAATCACCATTTTTGCCTCATTGTTTTTAGCAAGTTTCCTTTTAGTATCATCATTAGCTTTGTCAAAATTTACTATCTCTTTACTTTTAGAAACTTCATTATATTGGAATGGCAAAAGATCACCATTGGTAATAACATGCCAAAGATCTAAATCTTTTGATTTCACATAAGTCTCAAACCTATTTTTCCAATAAATAAATGATAAGTGTGAAAACACTCATCAATAATGATCCATAAACCACTCAAAACACAGTCAAATACATTATTTTAACTGTAAAATATCAGAATTACGCGTGTATTTGTATCTTGTGTGTTTCAGGTAAAGAAGATACATTTTGAAGCAAAGATGCGTTTTTCAAGGATTAATTTGATAAAAAGATGAAGAAAAAGACGAAAGATCTTTCAAGGGCCAATCATGCCATATTGTTAAAGATCAAGGACCTTATTTGCCAAATTTCCAAAGATCGAGGGCTTAGCTTGCAATTTTCTACGAGACGAAGGATTAAAAGAAACTTGATTTCAAAGTTATATACATTTGATGAAAGAATGAAAGAGAAAGGACCAAAATGCAAAATAAGAAGAAAAGTTTATTTACTTATCTTAGTCAAGTTGACCAAACCGATCAATTAACACAAACAATACACGTCTTCTCCTTCGTTCCCAAAGAAGAGAGAGAAACGAATTTCTCCTTCCTCCATAACCTGCAATCCACATTCAAGGACGATCCACAAAGAGTCAAAGGAAACTTACAACTACAAAAATACTCCTTATCCTCTCCTCTACAAGATGGTATTGATTAATTAGTTCAAAAAGGAAGATTGAAGAAACGCCCAAATTGGAAGATGATGAAGAACGAGTATATCCTCGTATTAAACACGTGGCACAACTGGATTGGACGAAACACGTCACATCTTCTCTCTTGACGGCTATAAAAGAAGACGAAGGGCTTCATTTCTGGCGGTTAGCTTAGGAGTAGAAACACCTAGTAGTTAGGTTAATTAGTTAGTTTTATTTTCTCTCAAAGCTATTTGATTTTTAGTTAAACATTCAGTTAGATTTAGTTTTGATTTCGTTAATCTTGTTGTAACTGATCACTTTTTCCTCCATTAATGAATCCATTTTAAATCTTCAAGTTTTCTTAATAATCTTTGGATTTCTATACTTCTTATACTGTTACTGTTCATCGAGAGTGATGTTGATTGTTAACTTTAGTTGAATCTTGTTCATATAAATCTGTTAACGAAATCGTTATATTCTGTTACTGTTCACACAATAGGGAGTAAGCTTAGTTTCAGCTTTGAAGCTCAAAGTTTAAATCAATTTTCATTCAGAAAGATCAGATAGATAGTCATCCATTCTTTCTAGTCGTTTGAATATTGCTTTTGTTTGTAAAACAGTATTTTCATAACAAGCTTGATAGAGTTTCTTGGAGTTTGCTTTAAGATCCATTCATAGTTTAGATTTCAGTGTTAGAATCGAGAGTTTTCGTTTCTTGTTTTAGAGCAGTTATAGCTGTTCGGATAGTCTTCAGCCTATGATTTTAATCAGTTTCAGTCATAGTTTAGATAAAAGTTGCAGGACAATGTGTTTTTTTTAGTTCATTCAACGAAAGTTTTGAAATCAGTTTACTTTGAGATTTGGATTCGATTCAGTTAGGCGTGTTTGTTTTTGCTGCTACGATAGAGATGTTATAGTTAATTAGGACAGCTAGTTGTTATCGACTCAGAGAGATTCATTGCCTAGATTTTAGTAGATATTTGGTTTCAGTTCATCAAGTAGCAACCTGGTGGATTGCTTTATTTCGATTTCAGCGAGCACAGCATCGATGATATGGCCTGGAAGTGCAGTATTCGATGTTAATTCCAATTCACACTTTAAGTTCAGAAGTACATTGACGGTTAGCTCGACATTAGCGGCCAAGTGTTGGATGTGCAGATTTGTGTTTGAACAGCAAGACTTAATCTCAGTCAATAGTTCGTTTTTGATAGCATAGTTTCAGCAGTAGAAAATAGCTAAGCCGGCTCAGCGCCGAGCTTCGACTCAGTGGACTAGACGACGGATGTGACGGTTAAGAACGTTTTATTTTCTGCAATTACCGTAGTATAAGTTGTTTACCTGAAATTTGTTCTTTAATTCTGATTTGTGATATTCGAGTATCTGTTTTCAACTAGTTGCCCTTAATTCCTTATTAACTTTGTAAAATTTTCATCCTAAAAAATAGACTACTTTAGCATAGAAATTTCAAACGTGAATTCATAGTCTGAGTTTAGTGTTTTCATGTTGGTATAAAAATAGTGATGAGTCCACTTTTGATCCCTCGTTTGTATACCTCTCGTTTCAGTACTAGTCCATTCCTTTTAGTCGGTTAGAGTTATTAGTTGTTCGTTGGTAATATTGATATCTGTATGTCCTTTGTTAGGATTACTGTTAAAATGCATTGCAATCTTAGTCTTTTTCATTGAAAAATATTAATAGGCTAAGTAAAAATCATTGGTAACCGAATCTACTGGGCTATTAACCTTCGTAGGCCTGCTTGGATTTTCTTTCATATTATGCGATTTAGAAATTTCAAATTTCAAATTTCAACTTTAATATGACTTTCATTTTATAAACTTTAGATTTTGGAACTTTTACAAAAAGAATAGAACTTTTATAAAACTTAAAATTTTCTTTTACAAAAAAAATTAGTTTTACTCAATTTGAATTTTTACTCTTGAAAATTTGTTAGATAAAAAGTTATTAAAGAATTTGGTAAAATTAGCTAGGTGTTATTTTATAAGTTTGTTATTTTCTCGCTATAAGATTGTTAGTTTGTTACATTTTATTTGTACTTGTTATTTTGCGCATTTAAATTTGGTAATTGATAAGTGTTTTTAGATTAGTACGTATATGTAGTTATAGTATAATATTTTACACTTTTTAATTGCTTTTTGCCAATTAGACATAAATACCAATCAAGATTTTATTACCAAAAACAATTAAGTCTTTGCTAGAAAACGTTATATCAATTCGAATCGAGCTGAGAAGAAAAACGAACTTAAAAATGAAATATTAATAAAACTATTGGTTTTAAAAAGAGGTGGTCTTTGCATGGATTGCCCTTCTAGATACTTGTCGGAATCCATAGATCGATTCAAGTTTTAAAATACAATATATTTTAAAAAATCTTGAGCAACCACGCTCTGATACCAATTGTAGAAACTAGAAGGGGGGTTGAATAGTTTCTTGAATTTACTTGTTAAAGAATTGTTTAAAAAATCCTTTTTCAAAAACTTAAGCTTGAGTAACCTTCTTTTACACAATATGAAGAAGGTATAGTGCAACTAAACTAATAATCACAAGTATAAAGAATAATGAATGTATAGTGCAACTAAACTAATAATCACATGTATAAAGAATAATGAATGTAAAGAGATAAGGGAAGGAAAGATCAAACCAAACACCAAGGATTTATAGTGGTTCGGCAACGAAGCTCACTCCTCGTTCCTACTCCACTCCTAGAGTACTCCTTACTCGAGAGTTTACTAATCAACAAGCTCCTTAAGGTGGAGAAACCGTACACAACGTCGCTTAACCATTTTCCGACTTTAAGCTAAAAGTCGAGCCCTAATCTTAGCTAGGACCAATCTACACCAATATAATTTAAGGACTAAGTATTAACCTTAATACATACACAACTTCCAAATAAACACAACTACTTGGATCTTCACAACAATGACATAACAATGAATGAATAAGTTTGGATCTTCAATGGATCTTTGAGGTAGACACAACACTTCAAGAATGATAGTGTTCTTCTCTTTTCACTTTAAGAGGAGAAAGATTCACTTCTAAACAAGTAGTAATCAAACAAATGATCAAGGATTTGAGTGATTTAAGAAGTATGAAAGAATCTGGAAATGTATGTGCAAAAGAGGTGAATTGAAAGTCTAAGAATGGTCCACTATTTATAAGACAAACATCCAACGGCTAATGCGGTTCCTTATTGGAGCTCGCGGTTCCTTATCGATAAGGAACCGCAATAGGCGCTAAGGAACTGCCGGCGTAGAGTCTGCTCCCTTTTGTCTTTTAGTGGATTGGTTCGAATCTGGGGATTAGAATATCCTGAAAGGATATTCCAGACCAAGATAGAATATGTCATTTTCAAATTTCAAATTTTCAAATAAATAATTTAATAAAACATTTTCTTAAAAAGAAAGTTTAATAATAAAACTTTGTCACACGTAATAAAAAGTGAATTTAAGAAAAGATTAAATCCTTGATAACTTAATTAGGATAATTACTTGTTAGTTCATAGCTTAAGTGATAATGGTTGAAATGAAAAATACTTGAACTCAAAAATTCGTTTTTCTTTGTTTTCGTAAATGCTTGTTTTTACATATTGTCGTAATCAAAACAAAGCGAGACCGAAAAATGAAAGTAACGTTTTTAGGCATCATTGCATTAACATGCTGTATGCTGTGGAGAAGTCTTATGGATCCAAAATCAGTTGCTTGACTATGGGTATACTTTTCTTAAAACCAAGATTTTCATTGACAATAACAACACAATCTGCATTATCAAAAATCTTGTTTTACACACTAAAACTAAACATATTGAAATCAGACATCACTTTATTAGAGATTGTTTTGAAAAAGGTTTAATTATACCTGAATCTATTGATACAAAACTTAATGTTGCTGATCTTTTGACAAACCGTTTGACATAGGGAGATTTCAGTACTTGGTAACAAGTATTGGGATGGTTAATCCCTAAACATGATGTCTGTGAGTTCTTGTGTGTATTCGGGATTGTATCATTGTCTGTTATTGTAGAATTGCTAGTCAATTTTTTCATCACTTTAATCCCACTGTTTTTGAACAAGGTTTCCCCTGCTTGGGTTATTTCCCATGCTTGGGTTATTTCCCATGTCTGGGTTCTTTTTATAAGTGGCTTGTATGTGGTTTTAGACTAACAATGCAGGAATAATATTAGAGCCTAGTGTGCCTTATTAATGGACTTGGTATGTACTCTATGTTTCAGGGGAGGGTTAGGTCAAACCTTTAGGACTCTAGGTATCCTTAGGATACTCATGTATGATACTAGATCATACCCACAGGTGAGTGAGGGCTTAGTGACTATGATAACTTGTTGCAAAGCTTGTTGGAGTCCTTAGACCTTGAGGCACTATAATGTGCATCTAACTTTTCTCTTTGAGCAGCTTGCTGGTCCACATGGGATATTTAGGTGCATGTTGCCAAGACTGCTGACCATAGGTATTGGTTTGGTTGGTAAGGAGTCCTGGGTACATATACTCTTTTTTGGATGACCTGGGTATACAGGGAAAACTTATATGCTAGTTTCACTCATAAGGCAATTTGTGAATGGAGGACACTTGAGTTTCAACACATCTGTTTCACATTTGTGAGATTGTGTGCTTGGGTAGTGCTATTTACTTTCTGCTAATTGAGATGGAATTATCATCCCTAAGATAGTTTCCCCTATTTTCTTTCTACTTTCCCCTGTTTGATCAAATCCCCCTACTTATGAAAGGTTCCATTGTTTGACCGTTGACCAATATGACCGTTACCCCTGCTTATAGCCGTTGGGCCTGTTGATAACTTTTTGGTTAGGGAATATTTTAAAATATTTAGAAGATATATAAGTTGGTTTCATCGCTGAATTGTTTCCTATTTTAATTGTTTCAAATCTTTTTATTCAAGTTGAAAATTTGGTCCAACCAAAATTCTTCTAAATTCTCTATATAAATTCAATTTCCTTAACTAGCAGGCTTAAGTCATTCATACGATCATTTCCCACCTAACCTTTCATCTAAACTTTCATTTAATCAAGAGAATTTTCATGACGCTCAAAATTGTTGAATATCACAACCAAGTTGCTATTCTATCTGATGATCATCCAGCATTTCGTGAGATTGTGGCTTATCTAAGGGCGAGTTATATCAAGTTAGCCCTTGTCCTTAATCCTCACATATACACCTCACACATTCAATAGTTTTGGTCGACTGCAACAACTGAAACAGTGGATGGAGAGTCATAATCAAGAGCCTTGTTGATGGTCACCTCAAAGTGGTAACACTTGCCTCCATTTGAGACAAGCTAGTCTTAGATGGTGAGGATGAGGTGATTAACATACCTGAGGCTGAGATAGTTGAAAACCTTTCCAATTTGGGGTATAACATAGAAGAAAATCAAAGACTAAAGTTTTTTAAAGGCCAGTTTGCACCCCATTGGAAATTTTTGATCCATACCATTTTACAATGATTAAGTTTCAAAACCACTACTTTTAATGAGTTTGATAGCAAAGTTGCCACTGCTGTGGTATGTTTGGTTACAGGAAGAAAATTCTGCTTTTCTCAAATGATTTTTGAAAATATGATTAAAAATGTGAAAAGTAGTGGAAAATTTTGTATGTATCCTAGGTTTGTGGAAATCTTGATTGATATGCACGAGCATGGTCCCATTAGACATAAACACTACTTTACAGCCACAACCCATTCTCCTAAATTGTTCAACATACTCTTTACACCTTCACCATAATTTTCTGGTCGCACAGTACCCCTTACACAGCCCATGCTATATTTGATTCGAAGTGAAGCTGCTAAAAGACCCACAACAACCCAATCCCCACTTCGAGATCCCCCATGCTTCTTCCTCTGATTCCCCTGCCAATGATCTTCCCACTTTTGATCAACCTTTTGAAAGAAGAACAAAACACAGATCTGTTAGATCTCCCTTGCCTAGAGTATCTTCACATGTAGCAGAAAGGGAAGCTTCCATAGGTATGGAGCATTCTGGGGTTTGGCTGCCACTACTGTTTCACACTCATTGGTTGAGCAGGACAGTGACACCATAGCTAAGTCCTCTCCCCCACTCCAGGATACCTTCTTAGGAGAGCAATCTCCCAATAGGGTTGAGAGCAGTCTGAAACCATTATCCATTCTTGAATTGATGGCTATGTGTATGAGCTTGCAAAAGCAGATGCACATTTAGTACAAACAGTCACAAAGCAAGGCCTGATGATCTCCACTCTAGAGTCCAGGCTTGCTACACTTTAGGGTAGGAGACACCCTTAATTGGTTCTTTCTCCTGATGAGGATGCTTCCAAAGGGGAGGAAGTGCCTACAGAATCAACTGAGTGGTTTGAATATCCAGGACCACATAATCTTCAAGAAAAAACAATGGGAAGTGGTGAAAAGGAAAGTGACAAGGGAAGTGCCATAAAGGATGACATTGCTGAGATCTACTCAATCTCAGTCAAACAAATGTTCCCCCTATTACAACAAATCCTCCTACAGGTACATATGTTTCCCCTCCTAGTGTTGTTACCCTTGCTAGAGCTGCAATTTCTCAAACCTTTACAAGGAAAAGAAAACAACCAGCACAGAAAGGGATTGTCATTGGAAGAACTGCACCAAAGGCTTCATCAGCAGTTGATCCAAAGGATAAGGGAAAGGGGGTTATGGAAGAACAACCAAAGAAGAAACAAAAGTTTAAAACAGCTGAGGAGCATAGGGCCATAGCAGAGAGTGATGCTATTCTTGTTCAACAAATGATGAAAGAAGAACTGAGGGAGGAAATGGAAAGGAAGAGAAGGAGAGAAGAAGAGGCACATCTTGATGTCTCTAAATTAGACTTTTCTGATGATGAACAGGTGAAAGTGAATGCTAGGGAGATTGAAAAGGAGATTGATATTATGCATAGGGAATTGGATGATCATGTACCTAAGGTTGCTGAGTTTTTGGAAACATGGGAGAAAGAAATTGTGCATGAACCCTTGCATGTAAGGTATGGTCTGATGCTTATGGCATTCAAATTCCAAAGAAGTATAAGGAAATCAGGGAAAGACAGATCACAAAGGAAAAGTACTTAAGTTCTGAAGCTAGAAGGAAGGCTCATTATAAGGTCATGCTGACTAGGTATAAAAATTACAAAGATTCATACTTTATAGACATGACATTTGAAGATATTGAAAGAGTATCCATTCCTGTGATTAAGCAAAATAGTGTAGAGAACTTTTTGGAATTAGGCTTAGCAGAGGAAGCTGAGTATATAAGAAGGTAAGATGAGATAATGAAAAAGGCCAAAGAAAGCAAGAAAAGAAAGGCTGAAGATACAGCAGGGGAAACTGCTACAACAGGTGGATCATCCACAGCAGTGGAAACTTCATCCCCATAGATTTTGTTAGAAAGACAAAGAGTTGCAAAAAGAATGAAAAGAATGGAAAGACTTGGGGTATTCACAACAGGGGATCATGGCTTAACAAATGATGAAATAGACAAGTGTTTGGTATTTGAAGAGTTAGATGACTTTGTGTCAGAGCCTTTGAGAATGAAGTTTTCTTTTGTGAAGTATAAAGTTTATGCAGAGAAGGGGATGAACTGGTGGAAGTTGTCTAGAAATGATGGTAGTGCTCAGATCTTTCAGGAGTTGAGTTGGATGTTCTAGACTTTGGATATAGAAGATCTGGATGGCTTATGGAGGGTTTTGAAAGCAAAATTTAGAAGTAATCCTCTCACTCCTAATTCTCCTATTAAAAAAGATTAGGTGATGTGGGAGAGTATGAAGAGAATGTTTGAAACCGAGGAGGGTTATTGGGCATTCAAATTTTAAGGAGGTGCTACTATTAAACATTGGAGGCTGTTTACATCCTCTGGTGTTTATGAGTTGGTTATGACATGCTTTATTGCCTATCTACTTTGTAACAGGTTTTACCCATTGACTCAGGAGACTTTAAAGAAGATGACAAAGACTAGATTACTGGTGGATTGCAAGAATCATGTTTCATATGAGTTTTTCCAGATTCATCTACAGTCAAATCATGCTTGAGAATTTGTAAGCATCCTCATCACTAGCAGTATTTATTCAGAAACTTGTATTTTGGTGAAAGCACAAGTTTAGGGGGGATTGTTAGGAATAAATACTCAACAGAAGTTCCCCCTGCTATGACAAACAAGTTCCCACTACTAGTGTACTTCCCCCTGCTGGAATATTAAAGGCAGTAGGATCTATTCCCACTGTTAGGAGTCAAAGGCACTGCTGCATGGATAAACTTGGAAGAGATATTGAAGCGTTTCTGTTACAAGTCCATAATACCTTCCTAGTTTGTTTAGTAGTTATCTTTTACAAGGGTCCTTATGCTATAAAAGGACTCGTTAAGGTTTTGTATTTGATATATCTTTCCTGCCATTTAATTTCATGCTTTAAGGTTGTAAAACCCTAATACCATCTTGGGTATTCGTATATTTTTTAATATATTAAAGCTTAAAGTTTGGTTCACTACTTGTTCTTGTGCTAAACATTACTTTCCGCATCTTGTTTAGTTACTTTGTTATAAGAAAAGTTTCTCTAAATGATAGTTTGAGTTTACTCTTGCCATCACTACCCTTAAATAAGCTAAGGTTTAAGATCTGAGTTTTGGATTAACAAAAGCAAATATGAAAAGGTATTACGATGCTAAGGTAAAGGGTGTATCTTTTAAGCCGGGAAACTTTGTTTATAGTGCAAAGGAAGCAAGCCGTGCTAAAAACACAGGGAAACTCGACCCAAAGTGGGAAGGACCCTATGAGATCACGGACGCTTTAGGAAACGATGCGTACAGGTTGCGTGACATGGATGGCCGAGACTTAGGTCGCACATGAAATATCAGCAACCTAAAAAATGATATCTTTAAGGCTACGGCTTCCTGCATGGACATCCAGTAGTCGGGAGCACTTTGTGTACCAAAATCTGTGTTTAGGTGTAGTTGCTCCATTATTTCGTCAATGGGTGCATCCTTTAACGCCTCTAATTTCCCAAGCAGAGGGTACTCGACATCTTTAAGAGCCATCATGGATTCAGTCATGTTTTTCTCTGCGTCAGGCTTATGAAGATATGATATTTGGCTGCTCGCCCTTGTCCAGCCCACTTTATTCCAGCTAACAAACCCTCATGCCTACCATGATCAATCCCGTCCGACATGACGTTGGCGAAGGGCTGGGCCATTTCGGATGACTCAGCAATCTTCATCACCGCAAGACTTATACCGCGCCCAATGATCTACCTACGACCAACGATGGCCGTAAGCATATGAGGGTATAGTTATTCATCGAAGTCAAAGGCCAAGGCGTCCAACCTTGTGTCCATGTCTTCTAGACGGTCATCAACGATTTTCTCCCTTGCCTCCCGATAGTTGTAGAACTCTTTGGCCAACCGTTCTTCACCTTTTACCAATGTACACGGGTTGTCACGGTCACGGGCAAGGGTAGACATTTCTTTAGTCAAAGTCTTGACGGTCGTCTCAACAATAGTCTCCTGCAATTGTAGTATAATGTTAGTCGCATGATTAATGTGTACTTGCATCATCACATACATTAAAAAACAGAATGGAACAGAATATGCATACCTTGTCGTTCAAGGATTGAACCTCGGCCTGCAGCTCCTTGATATGGGCTTCACGCGCGGTGGCATGATTTTCCTGTTCCATAATGGTAGCCTCGGCATTAGTGAGCTGGGCTTAAAGGGTGGAGATTGTTTGTTCATTCATTTCCAGCATCTTCTCCCTACGGCCTAGCTTCCTGTCCGCACTCTGTATGCGGCGCAGGGCTTTTTCGAAACGAAGGTGCATGGCCGCACCAATGGACACCAGCCGATACATTTAAATCCTCCATAAGATCGTCATGCGACAACTCACTGAGGTCTGCGGCTAGCCTAGGGGGGTCACATGATTCATGAAGTCCTTGTAGGCTTCTGGGGTGTTCAACATGTCCGCCTCGAGTATATTCCAAGTAGGGCGGAAGGATTGGGGGGGAGGGTCCCTCTGGGATGGGCTCCTCGTTGGTTGTGGGAGGAGGTGTCACACCCCACCATGGCGGAACATGGGGCGCGACGTATGGATATCATCACAACAAACGGTGTCTCAATAGAGAAAACTAAAATGCAACTATAATGTCATAAATGGCGACACAAAGGTCATGACAATATCACAACATAGCAGGGGTCTAGGTAAGTAGGTAAAAGTCCTACCACTTACCCAAGACAAACAATAAACATAAACCAAACAAACATATAGGTGCCAACATGTATCACTTTTTAAAAACATAAAGGTAAACTAAGAAGGAACGGGGATCTCCTTCTATATGCAATCCTAAGGCATCCAAATCTAGCCTCTTCTATCTTCAAGCTTAACCACATTCTCACCTGAAAGAGACACTAAAATACGTCAACATAAAGTTGGTGAGAGTCATAGGTTTAGACTCAAACGCCAAATCATACCAAAAAGCTGTGAGTACAATCAAAGTTCAAAACATATAAACAATGTGATACTACATGCATTAACTAACTAACATTCAAGATTCAACTAATCAAACCAAAACCATGGCTCCCAGCCATACCAAACCTCATAATCCCATAGGCATCCAAACACCTATGAACCAATCCCCAAGGCCCCGCCTTGTCAACACCCCTTGGTACCAAGTCAAAACATAAACAAATCAAGAATTATCTAGCAGTTAATCACATAAGTATCAACACAAAAGTCCATTACCAATGCCAAACATTCACAGCATAAATTTATAAACAACATAGCACAGTGTCTCTTCCATCCCATCTGGAAGTCAAAAACAATAGTGAACATGGGACTATGAAACTCACCTGATTGCTTCTCCAAAAGTCCTCGCACTAGCAAAAGCTAACAATCCAAAAACACATAATCAATACATGAACCGACCACTAAAACGGTCCATCAACCTATGATAGACATCTAAATTCCTCTCATATAAATACCCCATTTATAAACTCTAAACACCCCATTACCCTTCCCTAACAAGTCCTTAACTTGGTTAAGTTTAATAACTATCCCATTCATATTTTACACAAAACAGTCCCAATTTTAGGTCTTCAAACTATAAGTCAAACGCCCACTTAAACATACCAATGGTTTCTGTAAAAGGAATATTCATACCTTCACATATGTTAGCTAACACCTCCCACTTGCCCTAACCTTAAAGCTACTGTTAAGGTCCCGATATATATATATATACTTTTGTCATTCCAGTTTTACTGATTTTAAACATACAAAAAGTTTGTTATAATTAGGGGGTCTTACCCTAAACCACAACCTTAGCCCAAGTGCAGATACTTACTAAAATATATAAAACGTCTCTCATGTTCGTTAGAAGATCCCAATGCAACCCTAAGTACCCCAAACAACCCAAATCTTAAAAAGAAAACAGGTTGAATTCAAAACTGTTTTGACCTCCGACTGCTGTAACCTATTTTTGACCCACTTCCTGACCTCCAATTTAGTTCTCGTTTCTTGAATTGGAAATCCACTTCAATTACCTTTTCAGGGATACTTGGATCGCAAAATAAGAGTTTGTAGAACTCCCAATATGATCAAAACAATTGACTCAAAATTCTGCCCAGTTTTTAAAACGGGTTTAACAAAATCAACCTCATTAATTAACCTTAATCCCATTAAATACAAGCCCTAGTTTATGTAATCATCATATTATGATTAATATAACATTAATTTACTGTTTTTAAATTAACCCTAACCTAAATCCATCATAAGATGATTAAACAAACATAAAAACAATTTAATCAAAAAGGTTTATGAAGGTTTTACCTTTAATTCAATGGAAGATGAAAAACTATGAAAACCCCTCAAAACTCTCCTTCTGTCGTCGACTATAATGCTCCAGGAAGAAAAAATATGACTTTTGTTTTTAATTATAACATATATAGGGTGTGGGTGAACCCAAGTCCAACCCATAGCCCATTACCTTTTCTTTCCTTTTTTTTGTTCCAATCGGCCTAAACCGACTATATATATGTATTTTTATTTATTTTTCTTTTTTTGTTGTTAAATAATACACTACTAATATTACCTTAATTTGTCCTAATTTATTTCAGCCCCTAAAGCTTCCAAAACCGTAAAACTAGTCAAATTTACGCGTTTTACCGTAAAAGTCGTAAAATATACACTTTTATAAAAAAATCTCAAATTTTGAAATAAACTTTATATTTAAGTCCTAAATGACTTAAAACCATCCCGAAAAATATCCATATGACTAATTACCTCATCCGAGACCTCTAAATGCTAAATCGTAAATCGTAAAAATACGATTTTCTATAATACATATACGTATACGTAAAACCACCAAATAACACCATCTCATTTCATAGTCACTACCATGTGAAATCATGAACATGAAATCATCTCACATCGTTTCACTCACAAGGTACCCCGTACCGGAAACGATATCCAAACCACAATCTATTCACACCAATAAGCACATAAACACGTAAAGACACGTAACTAGCACAAAATAAAACTAAGTGACGAACCTCAAAACCAGGGTTGTCACATCACTCCCTCCTAATAGAAATCTCGTCCCGAGATTTACTCCTTAGGATCAAACACACAAACAACAAATCACATGAGGATACTTGTTCTAAACGAACTCCCCTCATTTCCACGTGAACTTTAGTTCAAGTTTCAAAATACCACATATACAAACCAAAAATAATTAAACTCATTGCCAAACTCTTGACCTCACAGTCAATAAATCTCACAGATGACTCTTTGATAAAACAAAGACTCTTATTAACACAAGTCCCGAATAACCGTACATGCAAAATGCATTCTCAAACAACCTTTACCAATCTCAATACATGAAATGTATCATGTATACAACTCATTTCCCCCAGGTAATTCTATGCTCATAAGCTAATGGTCCGATCTTTCCAAAGATCATAAATGGACCTACAAAACTCTACATCAACTCTTCCATTTTACCAAAACATACCACCCGTTAGTATGGGTGAAACTCCCTACATAACTTTGTCACTAAATCTAGTGGTTTCCTCCTTTTCAACATAGCATCCCTTGTTGCTCTCATTCTGTCCACAAACACCATTACCACATTAGTAGCCTCTTTTACCAATTCTAGTCCACAATGGGGACAACTCATCCTATCCTTTCATATAGTGCCTCAAATGGCATTTATCGACTTCTAGTATGATAATCATCATTATATGAAAACTCAGCCATCGCTAATGAGTTTCCTAACTCCCTCTAAATCAATCACTCATGCCCTCAGTGTAACTCCTAAGGTTGTATAAATATCTCACTTGTCCCTCCTTTTCCAGTCAGCTGGATATACTCATATCCAATCATGTTCATCAACCCCCTTTAGTCCGTCACAAACCATAAAAACTACTTAAAAATTCCCATTTCCTTACAAAGTGACCTATGACGGTCTTTCACATATCCATTAATTCTTCCAATCCAAATCAACTTATGATCCATACACATCATCAAAAGGACGGTCGTCTCAGTTAGACCAAGCCCTTCGTCCCTATGGCACATCACACCCATAACTCCTCATCCATTCGATTATCGATACTAAGCCTCCCAAACAATCAGTATAGGTGAGTGCCATTTCCTTTTCCACACTACGACAGTATTATCCTGCGTTGTGCTTTATTCTACTCATTAAACTCTACCAAAGTTTTACCTTCGGTTCCTATCTCGACCTATTTCATTCATGTTTCGCTTCTATACACACTTCTTTCTTCTTCCTCAACGCCTACCATACATCACGATGTGATGCTTCCCCTCGTTTCTTCACTTGCCATAATCCTTCATAAGGCACTCCATACATATTAGGCTAACCTTTACGCAAAACCCTTGATTCCATCACATCCGTACGCAATTCTTCCAACTTCCCAACTACGTGACTTCTCATTCCTCTTGAAATAGGTGATGAATTAGTCAGTCTATCGACTATCACCCAACTCTCATCGTACTTAATCCTCCACCACATTATGTATCCCTTCCACCAACTTCGTCCTTACATCGCCCTTTCTAAACTACTCCTATCCATGTAGGAAGTATAGTCTACGTCCCTTTCCTCCCTACGATTGTCCAAGCCATGCAACATAAATGTTGATGCGTTCTCTGCTTTAGACAACTCAACTCGTGCAACCTACATCCTTTATCCAAACCGCCCTAATACGTCATCCCTATAGTTCAAGTTCGTCTCAGCTTCACTTCATTCTTCTTATTCCATGTCTCATCAACCATGCTTGCCTTTCCCAGATGGTACTTGGCCTTGCAATTTTCTTTCATCAATTAACTCCACCCATCACCTTTGCCAAATGTTCAATCAAGATGATTGAATATGTGTTGGAGACGTTCACGATCCGTATAGATCATTCTTCACGTCTCGTACACCAAATGCCTCTAGCATTCTAGGCAGATATAATAGTCCAGCTCCACTAACTAAGTCTATCCAGTTCTTCCAAACCTTCAGTTCCTGCAACGTATAAGCGATCGCCTTTCTTTGTCGTCCTCGTACGCGTCCAAATCCTTGCTCCACGTATCGTTATGCTTTGCCAATTCATTCAGTCCTTCCGATAACGCCAAGATCAGCTCATTATCCAATCCACTTCTTCAGCCTCCAAAATGCTTCCTCATCCTTCTTCACTTCGCCCCTTGTTGGTTCCATGATATGTCATCATCTCTAACTACTCATCATGGTAAACTTAATACTAAATCTCACACTCGAAAATCTCACGTATAACTCCACTCCAAAACCAACACATACTCCGCCTCACTCTCCTTCTTAGACTTTGAGTAGATCAAGATGTCGTCGATACTCCCGATGACAACTCATTTATATACGTTCATGCACACTCGCTTCATTGACTCCCTGTAATCCGCTAGTGCTTTGGCAAAGCCAAATGCATAGCCGTAAACCCAAAGCGTTCATACAACATCCTTAGTAGTTTCAACTATGTCCTCCTTGCACCCTCTCTTAGCGGCAATACGAATAAATTCCTACCTCGTTCTACTTGCAAAATTCTACAAGCATCTAAAAGACCGGTACTTCCTCTCATCGGACCACTCAACCTCTTTCCACATCCAATCTACTACTAAGCAACTCAACTTTTATCCGGCATTCCTTGCAATTTCTAACAGCTCTTGTTTTTAAATCACTCCATCAACGATTTGTCTTGGAAAGGCACTAACTACAACTCCTCTCACCTCCCCTACTTGCTCTATTTATGGTTCTACCTCACAGTAATAGGCAAACCTACTAAATTTCAAGAAATTTTTCAGAAAACATACATGCCTTACGAACAATATCCCCTTCCAACATTCTCTATGGCACGTTACTTGTGCCAATATCCATACATTTCACAAGTCTCTATTCATCTCCCTTGGCACTCCTAATAGACCTCATGACCACATTAGTTCGTCTACGAACCTCTTTCCTCCCCACTAAGGGTATTCTGACCGTTCTCTCATGGTCACCTACTTAAGCGTGTAGGCGCGACCAAGTCTTTCATATGGCTACCTCAACGCTCCCGAACAATACGAAACCAAAACTACATCTTGAATCCATCAGATACGATCAACGAATCAAACCCACGGATAACTAACGACATTTCACGTGCACCAATTTAAAACCAGTCAAAACCACGAGACTCGAGAGAAAACTCAAACCCAAAACGTGTATCAATTCAAGATGACCCATGACAACGAAAAATAATCCCAAAAACACCCAATGGCAACCAAAACATATTACGCCCCGCGACATATTATTTAAACCGTGCAAAAGATCGACTTTTCCAAAAGAATATATTTTTATTTATATTTTTTTTTCTTTACCTTCCCACATCTATGTGACTCAAACAATCTACAAACAACCCTCTTGACAAACTCAAAACTCAACTCAAAGACTAGGTATCCCGTGCATCCCAAATCATAAAAAAAATAATTAAAAAAAATAAACTACTATTCAAAACTCATCCTTTAACTGGTACAATAATTTCGACCAGTCCAC
Source organism: Glebionis coronaria (assembly GCA_025667525.1). Classification (NCBI taxonomy): domain Eukaryota; kingdom Viridiplantae; phylum Streptophyta; class Magnoliopsida; order Asterales; family Asteraceae; genus Glebionis; species Glebionis coronaria. Next base: position 99,467,634 of record CM046882.1, on the reverse strand, counting down.
TGACTTCCTATGACTATACATTCTGAATATTTGAAAAGTACGTTCCGAGTACATAATTTTTTTGGCTTTTGAATCACTCAAAAAGCTCTAAAAACGAACAAGTTATAACCAAAACAGTTTTATATTAATGAAAGATAAAATTGTATGTGAAATCTTCATAAACTCAATTTAACCTTGTATTAATAATTATAAATGACGTGAATCGGTTAAACCCAATTATATAAACTATGTAAGTAGAAAGAAATTTTACTTCGCTTTATTTTAAAGAAAGTCTTTTAGAATTTTAAATAAATAAGTGTTGATTAAAATGAAATCTTATGTTACATCTTGTTTGAAACACGACTCCAACACCTTACCCTTATTTTACCGAATACAACCAGCTATCTAACCCTATAATGGATTTCCAAGTCCTCCTTTTTCTCAATATATACCGACCAAAAGAAATGTAAGACCCAACACAAAAGATTTCATTATTTCAAAAGAAATCCCAAGTTATTTCAATAGACTTAAAACCAAGAACACCATTTTAAAACGTACACGTGAAATACGAAACTCAAAGAATACGCTACCAGACACACTTCAAAAGATTCAAAACGTCGTTGAAACTCCACCAAACTCGAGCACTAATAAATTGTCTAAACACAAGAGAGCACTAGGTACGTTCAAGTTATAATAACTACTGAACGACCGTAAATCATAACATAACATCTATTAGTATATATACCTCCGCATATGTATACCTATCGAATCTCCCAAACATACTCGTTATCATACATGTCAAGTCAATCAATCGCTTTATACGCTCGTTTTTTCTTTTCCATACGAGTAATCACCTTCTCACCATCTCACCATGCCACAACAAGGCACAAAACCCATTACCAAAACCAACCCATATCGTGTTGACCTCATAATCACACAACACGACTATAACTCAAAACATATAACACACTAAAAAAGTAGCCATATCATAGGAAGCCATTACATAAACCCATATATTATAAATATACCCAAAATCCACACCTCATCATATACAAGCATGTACTAACCCTCTTTCATGCAATCATACTTAGGAACCCATTGAAGTTGTGGTACTTGTATAACTATGTTGGCCACCATACTTATACAATTACCCTTTCCTTAATGCACTCCCTCCTATGATGACACTTATAAGAATTAATACAACATATAACACATAAATCCATCTACTCACATAAGCTCATAACCATATAACCAATAAGGTCCAAAACTCCAACTATAAAAATAACATAATAAAACTCTTGGAATACAGAAATCCATAGTCTAGCTAAAACATCCTAGACCTAAATCCAAAACAAAAACATAATCAGTTATAAGTCATGTCGCCCATAAGAGTGGAAACAGCTTAAAATCCTTCCTACCCATGTACTCCTAGTAACTCGAACCACCACACGATTCCTAGGGAACATGACTTAAACATCAAAAGAAAAATAACATACCTCAGGTATGTAAAATAACTCGACAAAAGATAGAAACTACCTTGTACCAAATTATGTACTATAATGTACAATTTAAGCAAAATACAACAATGACTAGCGTAGACGATTATGGTTCAACCCGTACTAGTCACAAACCCGAAAATAAAATAACATGTGACTAAGTATGAACATACTACGGTTCAATTCATACTAGTCAAAACATCGCAATAAATAACATCCAAACACATCAATTAATATAAAATGCACACATACTCCTATGACGCCTATATGCAGGGACCCTTAAGCTATAGACTAGGCTACGCGACTAGGAAACCTAATTCTCTATAACCATTGTCTCTGATACCATTCTGTCACACCCCACCATGGCGGAACATGGGGCGCGACGTATGGATATCATCACAACAAACGGTGTCTCAATAGAGAAAACTAAAATGCAACTATAATGTCATAAATGGCGACACAAAGGTCGTGACAATATCACAACATAGCAGGGGTCTAGGTAAGTAGGTAACAGTCCTACCACTTACCCAAGACAAACAATAAACATAAACCAAACAAACATATAGGTGCCAACATGTATCACTTTTTAAAAACATAAAGGTAAACTAAGAAGGAACGGGGACCTCCTTCTATATGCAATCCTAAGGCATCCAAATCTAGCCTCTTCTATCCTCAAGCTTAACCACATTCTCACCTGAAAGAGACACTAAAACACGTCAACATAAAGTTGGTGAGAGTCATAGGTTTAGACTCAAACGCCAAATCATACCAAAAAGCTGTGAGTACAATCAAAGTTCAAAACATATGGACAATGTGACACTACATGCATTAACTAACTAACATTCAAGATTCAACTAATCAAACCAAAACCATGGCTCCCAGCCATACCAAACCTCATAATCCCATAGGCATCCAAACACCTATAAACCAATCCCCAAGGCCCCGCCTTGTCAACACCCCTTGGTACCAAGTCAAAACATAAACAAATCAAGAATTATCTAGCAGTTAATCACATAAGTATCAACACAAAAGTCCATTACCAATGCCAAACATTCACAGCATAAATTTATAAACAACATAACACAGTGTCTCTTCCATCCCATCCGGAAGTCAAAAACAATAGTGAACATGGGACTATAAAACTCACCTGATTGCTTCTCCAAAAGTCCTTGCACTAGCAAAAGCTAACAATCCAAAAACACATAATCAATACATGAACCGACCACTAAAACGGTTCATCAACCTATGATGGACATCTAAATTCCTCTCAAATACCCCATTTATAAACTCTAAACACCTCATTACCCTTCCCTAACATGTCCTTAACTTGGTTAAGTTTAATAACTATCCCATTCATATTTTACACAAAACAGTCCCAATTTTAGGTCTCCAAACTATAAGTCAAACACCCACTTAAACATACCCATGGTTTCTGGAAAAGGACATTCATACCTTTACATATGTTAGCTAACACCTCCCACTTGCCCTAACCTTAAAGCTACTGTTAAGGCCCCGATATATATATATATATATACTTTTGACATTCCAGTTTTACTGATTTTAAACATACAAAAAGTTTGTTATGATTAGGGGGTCTTACCCTAAACCACAACCTTAGCCCAAGTGCAGATACTTACTACAATATATAAACCATCTCTCATGTTCGTTAGAAGATCCCAATGCAACCCTAAGTACCCCAAACAACCCAAATCTTAAAAAGAAAACATGTTGAATTCAAAACTGTTTTGACCTCCGACAGTTGTAACCTGTTTTTGACCCACTTCCCGACCTCCAATTTAGTTCTCGTTTCTTGAATTGGAAAGCCACTTCAATTACCTTTTCAGGGATACTTAGATCGCAAAATAAGAGTTTGTAGAACTCCCAATATGATCAAAACAATTGACTCAAAATTCTGCCCAGTTTTAAAAAACGGCTTTAACAAAATCAACCTCATTAATTAACCCTAATCCCATTAAATACAAGCCCTAGTTTATGTAATCATCATATTATGATTAATATAACATTTCAAATTACTGTTTTTAAATTAACCCTAACCTAAATCCATCATAAGATGATTAAATAAACATAAAAACAATTTAATCAAAAAGGTTTATGAAGGTTTTACCTTTAATTCAATGGAAGATGAAAAACTATGAAAACCCCTAAAAACTCTCCTTCTGCCGTTGACTATAATGCTCCAGGAAGAAAAAATATGACTTTTGTTTTTAGTTATAACATTATATAGGGTGTGGGTGAACCCAAGTCCAACCCATAGCCCATTACCTTTTCTTTCCTTTTTTTTTTGTTCCAATCGGCCTAAACCGACTATATATATGTATTTTTATTTTTTTCTTTTTTTGTTGTTAAATAATACACTACTAATATTACCTTAATTTGTCCTAATTTATTAGGGAAAATCACCTAAAAATGTATTAAACTTACCACTTTTTATGGTTATATATAGCTAACTATTTTTTTTCTCATTATACTATTAAACTTTTGAATTTCGACCTTTTTGTGTAGCGAGTGACCCAGTAAACCCTTAGCCGGTTGCTTACCCACAAACCTTTGCATTGTTAGTCTAACTTTGATAATGTCGTTAGTTTAAACGAGTTTGGCTGTTAAATAAAAGGGCAATTTTGTCATTACAAATCCAGTTAATAATTGTACTGTATATGAGCGCAAGGAGGGTCCCCTTTTCGGCTTTTCTTCTTTCTCGATATAAATTTATTATTTTTGTAATAATAAATTTATTTTTATATTAATAATATTAAAATTCATAATAATAGATTTATTAAAAATAATAATAATAATAATAATAAATTTCATTTTTTTATACTACTACATAACATTTAAAAACTACAGATTTATAAAAAAACACGTTTTCTTTTAATCTATATGTATCCAAACAAAAACATTTACACTTATAAAATTACCTATAATTTTTTTAATCAAAAATTGTACAAAGATAGTACAGTAGCATCATCTATCTACCCCAGAACCATCATTATTTTCCTTAACAAAAGTATTCATCTACCACATCATCTTTATGTAAACACATCTTGATATAACAGATCATATATCTTCATTATTCTTAACACATCTTCAAACATTATTTTTCTTCAAAATCTTCGAAATAATCAAATACGGCGATCTGGTATATCTCCGGTTCATACACCTCGATCTAAACCATCACACCGTCAGAAATCGTATACCAAGATCTGGTATATTTGACAGATTCGTGACTCGTAGTTGTTTCAATTCTCCACCACCAAAAACCCGCCCCACTACCAGAAATCCCTCTTTCTACTACCGACCCCACTCGTCAACGCTACCGAATCCATCCTCCACATTCTTACTGCTACAACAAAAAACCCTCACCCAAACTATATGTTCTATATAGTTTTGGGTGGTATTTTATTTTTTTATAAACAAACCACCAAACACCACAAACCCCTTCACAAAATATGATCCGAGGTCACCTCTTTCCCGATGATGGTGCTAAGCGGCGACTTCACAAAACCACATGCCAAAACACACATCTTCATACATATCTGAATGTCAGCATAACAAGATCAAGATGCAACAGCCGATCCGGTTTAGATCTAGGATCTAGGTAGTTTTTTTTGTTGTATGTAAGAATGGATCTAGGTCTTTCATTTTGTTTTGATCTAGGTGGGCTTTTTTGTAGGGTTGTTTGAATCTGAGTTTGTCATGAGTTTTGTAGATTCATATTCTTGTATGAACAAATTTGATCTGCCATTTTTCTTATTTGATAAATGTGTTAGTGACTTAGTATGGTGGGTTGTGTTAGTAGTAGCTTCTTTTAAAGAATTAAAAAAACAGTTTTTATTTAATTACAAACGATCGTTAAAAAAAGGACTAGTGTCGCAAAAAAAATAACGGTCGTTACTGTAACCGGCGCCACGTAGGAGTGCAGGGTTTAGCAGGTCACCCGCTACACACAAAGGTCGAAATTCAAAAGTTTATTGATACAATGAGAAAAAAAATAGTAAGCTACATACAACCATAAAAAGTGGCAAGTTTAAGGTATTTTTAGGTGATTTTCCCAATTTATTTCAGCTCCTAAAGCTTCCAAAACCTCAAAACCGTAAAACTAGTCAAATTTACGCGTTTTACCGTAAAAGTCGTAAAATATACACTTTTATAAAAAATCTCAAAATTTGAAATAAACTTTATATTTAAGTCCTAAATGACTTAAAACCATCCCGAAAAATATCCATATGACTAATTACCTCATCCGAGACCTCTAAATGCTAAACCGTAAATCGTAAAAATACGATTTTCTATAATACATATACGTATACGTAAAACCACCAAATAACACCATCTCATTTCATAGTCACTACCATGTGAACTCATGAACATGAAATCATCTCACGTCGTTTCACTCACAAGGTACCCCGTACCGGAAACGATATCCAAACCACAATCTATTCACACCAATAAGCACATAAACACGTAAATACATGTAACTAGCACAAAATAAAACTAAGTGACGAACCTCAAAACCAGGGTTGTCACAGGAGGTGACAGTGGTATGTCTTTAAACACAAAAGAAGGTAACCGTCTGTTTGTCTTGGTTGCGGGTACCTCCTCCGAGCCGGTACCGTCTTCATTCGTCACAGCCTTGGAATGATCATCCCTATATATGCAACGATCAATTTTAAGGATGACTGTATTACATTGATAGTATGTAAGTTTGAGGGTCATGTATTACTTACGTGGGGACTTTTACCATTTCTGATAGGGTTGGGGGCACAGTGGTCACATGAGTGGCATTCCATACGGTGGCATCTTGTTGGTTCTCTACGCTTGCGGATGGGACCGTCCCAGTGGTCTTCGCTGCAACCCTCTTGTAACTTTGGGTGATCTTCACGCAGCTTCTTGGGAGGCGCGTTGAAGGCCTTAACCTCCACGTCAGTTTCTTTCCTTAGCTTTATTTTGGTGGACTTACGCCTCCTTGGAGCAGGTTTTGTCTAAACTTGAATACCTGCGTCCTCGGCCGCCTCTTCCTCATCAGACCCAAAGAGAATGTCTATGTCCTCATCAAGATTGGTGAGGTTGTCGCCTTGTTCTTCTTCAAGCATAGTGGTGGTGTTTTTTACTGCGGAGGAAGGACCAACCATATCTTCCAACAAGGGATGTTCCCCATCCTCGTTGTAGAAATCCAGCGGCGACTTCTCGATTTGAGAGTCGCCCATATCATAATGGGGATCTTGGACTGATTCCAATGGAATAGTTATGTTAATCGTGGCTTCCAGGAGTGGGGGCTCATCTTCGCGCATGGCTCGAGTTTCCTCGGGCACCTTTGTTGGGCCTCCTTGGCTTAATAATTCGAACAAATTCATCTACGCGGACACATCAGATAAAATAGAAAAGGTTAGTCGCGGATAACAAGTATAATATGGAACTTCATTTAAGCTAATTTTACCCACCCTCATTAAGGTTGTCTAGAAAAATTGGGTACCGATCCTATCGGCCGTTGTAATTGCGGCTGATTCCTATTAAGCATAAGAAGTTTTCCGGCAACCCCTTGTGGAAATGTGTTCGGTGTGTATCTAGCATCCTAACATCCCTATCATCATGCGTGTTGGGGGAAGGGGGATAATCCGAGCGGACTGAATGTTTTAGCACAAAAGGAGAGGGGAAGACAATCTCATCTACAAAGAAATATCGGTCGTACCAGTTTTTCAACGAATCTAAAGCTTTGTTGTAACACATAGGGGAGTTTCGGGTCGTTTCTTAAACGACAACCAGCCGTTGACCATTTGGGGGACGTAAAAACCCTAAACAAAGTAACGGTGGGGGCAACATTTAAAATGGGGAAGACAATCTCATCTACAAAGAAATACCGGTCGTACTAGTTTTTCAACGAATCTAAAGCTTTGTTGTAACACATAGGGGAGTTTCGGGTCGTTTCTTAAACGACAACCAGCCGTTGACCATTTGGGGGACGTAAAAAAACCTAAACAAAGTAACGGCGGGGGCAACATTTAAAGTGGGGGAACTAATTTCGAATTGATTTACTTGACACGCCCCGATGGCGTGTAATTGGGTGATGTGGAAGTCGTAATAACTTAAGATATCTACAAGGAATCTGGAAAAGGGGATGCGGTAATTGGCCACATCAAATAGACGTGTGTATAAACCTATCTTCCCTGGTGGGCAATCTGTGATAGCCTCACCATCACCAGGGTAAGTAGGGTGCATGCTCTCAGGAATGAAGTAATCCGAGCAGAACTCAATGAATTTCTCTGCCGGATACTCATTAAGCATGGACGTGATAGTAGGATTATCCCTAACCATGTTTTATATAAATATGGAGAAGGGCGCGGTGCTCTAACTTGTAAAATGGGTTGTCCGTGCAAGAATGAGTGTAGAAGGAAGGAATGAGTACAACAATGGCGGTCGAAGGTTTTGATAATTGTGTGTGCAGTCACACACTCGGCTATATATAGTCTTGCCTCGATCTTCGTGTGTTGCTGGATATTTGCCACGTGTAACCCACTATGTTGATCCAACGGTTCAGGTTTTTATGGACAGTTGAAACGTCAAAGGGACCCATGGGTCACCTCATGATCAGATTTTACGTGACTCGATGAACCCGACCCACTTGGGCATTTTTTCAGAGGTGTCAGGTGAACAGTTGCTTACATAGTACGCTGTGCGGACATATAACGTCTGTATTTAATGTTTTCATTAAAGTGGTTCCGGTTGTATAACAGCCTGGGAAGCATTTATTTCCTCATTTAATACTAATCTTCACGGTGCGGTTGTGATGGATTTGTTAGTCTAAAGGTCACGCCTGCGACTGTAACAACTAGATTGGGGGACATAATGACGTATAGTCCCCAGCCGGGTCTTGAACACGGCCCACGGGTACTACCCGTATCTGGTCCAACACGAATAGGTTGGACCCACGGGTCACCTCATGATTAGAGTTTACGTGGCTCGATGAACCCGACCCACTTGGGTACTTTTTCAAAGGTGTCAGGTGAACAGTTGCTTACATAGTACGTTGTGTAGACATATAACGTGTGTATTTAATGTTTTCATTAAAGTGGTTCTGGCTGTATAACAGCCTGGGAAGCATTTATTTCCTCATTTAATACTAATCTTCACGGTGCGGCTGTGATGGATTTGTTAGTCTAAAGTCACGCCTGCGGCTGTAACAACTAGACTAGGGGACATGACAACGTATAGTCCCCAGCCGGGTCTGAACCCGGCCCACAGGTACTACCCGTATCTGGCCCAACACGAATAGGTTGAATTAATATTATTCTGGACCTATAGGTTTCGAACAATGATGACCGCGTGAGCAATGTGCGGCCCACGCCCCGGTACGCGCGACCAGGGTTTGGCAGAGTCACAATCTAATTATGATTGTGGTTCACCCTAAAGTAAGAAGATATCTACTAATCATAATTAGAAGATAACAATCACCACAATTATGGTAGTTATCTCTTGCTTGGGGCCGAAGATTCGGTAAGACACAATAGGGACTCTACCGCCTATATAAGGAACCCCTAAGGGTTCCACAAAGGTACGATTTATTGAGTACTCACTGATTACCAACCCTAAAACCGATTACTTACTCTCACGCCGGAGTCTAATCGTAGGATATGTTCCCAAGGTAAGCCTAACAGCGTGTTGTTTAGTATGCAAAATCTCAACCAGAAATTCACTTGGTGCAAGAGCCGGAGCCTCGGACACCCGAATTAAGCCTAATTCGGGTTAAGCAAGGTCCATCCAACTTTTGTATCAACAGCAACGCAACCTACTAGCATCATCTTCTTCCCATCCTAGAAAATCCCCATCCGAATCCTCTAAATCTAAATCAAGGTTCTTGAAATAATACTGAGTTAGTCTTAGTTTCTTGTGAACAACATACAAATCAATTTAACCATTCCTACAAGCCAGTTCCAACATCGTATGCACATCATTGTCGGTGTAAATCAACTTCAAACCATCTTCTAGTGATTTGTTAGGCAAACAAAAGAACAAAGCTCATTTTTGCACATCGCCAAGCCTTTCCAAGATATGATCCAGGCCAATCGTAAATATCCTAGCCTCAGAACTAAACCCACAAATTTGGCTACGATTGCCATTTGCATACCTCAACGGACCATGTACAAAAAACACATTATTGTGCATTCTGAAAACGACTTCTTTCTTATACGCCATTAGAGCTAGTTGATAATTAATTGAATAGAGTATTGGGTTGGTTGGTAGTAAGTTGGACAAGTAGCGTATTGATAGTATTTAGGGCATTTAATGTCGAGATAATATTGAAAGTTTCAATGTATCTAGCTGCAAATATAGTCATGGAAAGTTTTTTAGCGGGAAGCTACAGTGAAATTTTCGGGTGGGAAACGTATTCGAGTACGAATTTTGTATATGTTAAAAGGTGGGGAGATGGGGTGGAACGGGAAAAGACTAATATAACCTCACGTGCGAGACACGTGTGGAAGTTAACGGCAGAACGTTAGAAAAAGTCAAAAAAGTTGTTTCAAGGGCATATATGCAGGCGAGATGAAAGTTTAGGGGCAAAAATGCTCGTAGTTTGAACTCAAAAGTATATTTGCATATTTGGAAAAGTTTGGGAACATTTTTTCACTTTATCCTTTAAACTAAATAAAAATATTAAAATAGTTAGCGGCAACAATTTAGGGGTGTTTTTTTTAATTTTGTTTTCACTTAATGAGATAAGTAATACGTAGTAGTAATGTTTTTAAGTGTGTATTTTTGTTTGTAGAGAACAAGTTTGGGAGTGAGAGAGTATTTAACTTCACTTACCAACCTCCTCCCTCCTTACTACTCTATCTTCCATTTCACTGATTTTATTGGTATCATCTAACAACCTTCACTACTTGTTTCATTTCCCTATACAAAAACAACATCTTATTTCTTTCAATGCTAGTAATTTAGTTGGGTTTTGCTTAAATTCTCAAAAGACTTAATTAATGAAATTGTGAATTGGGGTTTATTAAAATGCACATAAACTGTTTGATGGTATTACTACTATTTGTTGTGAAATTGGTACTAGGAGGAGTGACAGAATTGGATTCACTTTTGGAGATTAAAAGGGGCATTAGAGAAGATGCTTCTGGGAAGGTTTTGAGCTCATGGGATCCCAAATCATTTTCTTCCAATGGTTGCCCGGTTGATTGGTATGGCGTTACTTGTACCAATGGTCATGTTACTTCTATTATGCTAGATGGTTTAGGTTTAGTTGGGAGCTTTCATTTTCATTTTGCTTCCTTTTTAATGTTGCGTAACTTATCCATATCAGCCAATAGTTTTGAAGGGACTGTTTCAAATGAGGTTGCTTCCCTTACGTCCTTGGAATATTTGGATGTTTCGTCTAATTTGTTACATGGCCCATTGCCTATTGTGATTACAAGCTTAAAAAGTTTGGTGCACTTGAATCTTTCTGTGAATAATTTTCAAGGTACCGTACCGTCTAGTTTAGGGAATCTTAAGCAGTTGAAGTATCTCGATTTGCGTTCAAATATTTTCTCTGGAAATGTTATGGACCTTTTGTCGCAGTTAGGTGGTGTAGTTTATGTTGATCTTAGCAGCAACGGTTTTATTGGAACTCTTGATCTGGGACTAGGATCAGATCAATTTGTTTCTGCAATTGAGTACTTAAATGTAAGTGACAATAACATTGGTGGAAACCTCTTCGCGCATGATGGACTGCCTTATTTTGATAATCTGGAGGTGTTTGATGCAAGTAGAAATCAGTTCGTTGGCACTGTTCCTTCTTTTAATTTTATGGTCTCTTTGCGGATTCTAAGGCTCCGCAGCAACAAGTTATCAGGATCCTTACCAGAAGCTCTTTTGCAAGAAAGTTCAATGATCTTGTCCGAATTGGACCTCAGCCTTAATGAGCTTACAGGTAAGTTTGATTCTGATGCCTTATTCTTTGTTCCATCTGTAAAATTGTTTAATGCCTTCGCCATTTTGGTAATTTATAATTACGCCAATTGCATTATATATAAACCAGTTCTGATAAAAAAAAAGGCATAATTATAAAAACTGACATGTAGAAAAGTTATAACCAAAGGGATAAAAAAATAAGTACAGTATAATTACCAAAACTGAGTTAAAATATTTTATGACTTTTGCCTTCTAATAGATGATCAATTGCTGTTTAATTTTTCCATCTAGTGTTCCGCAACTGTATAAATCATTGTTATCTACAGGTCCAGTGATGAGTATCTCCTCTATAACTTTAAGGAGCCTTAACTTGTCATCCAACAAGCTTACAGGCATGTTGCCTCTTATCATTGGTCATTGTGCTACCATAGATTTAAGTAGCAATTTGCTCTCTGGGAACTTGTCAAGAATTCAAGCTTGGGGAAACTATGTTCAGGAGATTGATTTGAGCTCAAATTTGTTGACGGGAACTTTTCCATTCCAAACATCTCAGTTTTTGAGGCTTACGTCTTTCAAAATTTCCAACAACACGATTGGAGGTGTTCTATCTCCGGTTTTAGCCTCCTACCCAGAACTAAAAATAATTGATCTTAGCCATAATCAGTTTACAGGAACGCTTCTGCCTGACCTTTTTAACTCGGCAAGATTGAATTATCTAAACATGTCTTTCAATAACTTCAATGGGACCATACCTATCCAACAAAATAACTCTTTAGTGATCCTTGAGTTTCTTGATTTGTCGCATAATTCACTAACTGATCATCTTCCTAGAGGTATTGGAAATTTTCGAAACTTAGCATTACTTGACTTATCCAACAACCATTTCGAAGGTGGTATCCCAGATAATCTTCCTGGTTCACTTACCGTACTCAACGTGTCTTACAACAATCTTTCTGGAGTTGTACCAGATAACTTGAAGAATTTCCCTGATTCGTCTTTCCATCCTGGAAATGTTCTCCTGAGCTTCCCCTATTCAGTTTCTTCACCACAAGATGATCGAAATATTAACTCTCGTCCCAGGTCTCGAAATAGATCATACATAAAGCCTGCCCTTATTGCTGGACTGATTGGTGTTGTTTTTAGCTTAGGTTTATTGACATTAATTGTGTGCTATAAAACCCAACAACACCACAAGAAGAATCAACACTCTAAGAAAATCAGTGAACAAGAGAATCAACAAGAAATCTCTTCGTTTGTTGCCACCTCAGCACCTAATTCATCTCCCAAGTTCACAACTACAGCTGAGCACAGTATATCGGTTGGGGAAGGGCCAAAAGATCTTATGGCAGAGAGAAAGGTCGAAGAAGCATTTCCTATAGTTCCTGTTCCTATAATGTCACCCGGAAACCCTTCATCATCCAGTAACACGCATGAGGAAATGCTTCCTGGACCAATGAAGGTTTGTTCTCCAGATAAGTTGATTGGGGAACTTCATCTATTTCATAGCTCGTTGGTGTTCAGTGCCCAAGATCTTTCTTCTGCTCCTGCAGAAATGATTGGCAGGAGCTGTCATGGAACACTATACAAAGCTATACTGCAATCGGGCCATGTTTTGGCTGTGAAATGGTTGAAGGAAGGGATTGCAAAAGGGAGGAAAGACTTTGCAAGAGAAGTGACCAAACTTGGTAGCATTGAACACCCGAATTTGGTATCACTACAAGGTTACTATTGGGGTCCAAGAGAGTATGAGAAGATGCTTATATCAAATTATATCGATGCACCTTGTTTGTCTCTGTATCTTAATGGTAAATTGTTTTTTTTTCTTCATATAACTTAATCTCATTATTTTTAGCATTATGTGCAGAATTTAAGATGTCAACTCTAGAGCAGTTAGTATATGAGTATAAAGGTGCTAAAATGGGTATTTTAGAGGGGTGGGGTGGATTGGTCAAATTTAGTAGTAGCATTTTGGTGTTAGATTGTTGAGCAAGTGGGTTAACCTGAAACCCTTAATGTCTAAAATTGAAATTTTTCTTTGGAATATTAAGTGTGTCAAATGTGATTATAATAGTTATATTATATTGAAAATAATTTACGGAGTTGATTTTAATGATTTGAGAAGCTTTATATGCATTGAAAATAGACTTTGCGCAACTTTTGACCCACTTGTCATCACTAGCGTGTTTCAAATGTTAACTATGAAACAACTTTTTTCAAATTGGTGCTGATCTTGATATTTTCTAAGTAATTGTATCAATGGTAAAGTGAGACAAATATAACACGGAACTGTGGATCATTTAATATCGTGTTATAACTTTTTTTTCTCTCAAAGTCTTACATACCACAACTAAATTGATAATGTTATGTACAAGTTAAGTGCTTAATTGCCTCTTCAGCATGTCTGCCATAAATGGTCATTCGACTTCCTGGCTTGGCTGAATGTTTTGTTCTGTTAGTTATGAGGATCATGAATCTAATGTTTGATGCTGTCATACAGCATCAATCATTCTGTCCATTAGGATTTAGATGGCACTATTGATTTATACACTTACAGCGATTTGATTTGGGTATATTGAATCTCAAACGGGTCAAATGAAAATTTAGCAAAAAGGCTGAATGGGTCAAACGGGTTGAAATGTCCCCACAGGTATTTATTTAATGCATACAACCTCATAATTACTTTATTAATAGGGATCTAGTAATTATTTTAGTGACATTTTTTTTGTTATCATTTTAATTGCAATAGTTATTAATTAGAAGTTATAGAAATTGGACAACAAGTTCTACTTTCTGGTAAACCCAACCATACCATCTCGACCCATAGTAAAAAAGGTGTTTTACCAGAACCCCAAGCGCTAACCTTTCCACCTCTAATTAATTGTGTGCTATTCTAATACGCTTTAACGAGTCACGTGTTTGTCCCATACCGCTAATCTACCCGGCCTCTAATAAACTGTGTTCTTTCTTAATGCACTTTAATGAGTACAATATTTTTTAATGAGTACAATATCATTCTTGAGGTTACTGTTAAACGTTTATGTGCTGTTTAAGACACTATAACTATCATAATTCATTGTAGTGGGGGTAATCATAATATGATCAAGTTTACCATCTCCTTGATCTTGAGATGCTGTTAGTATAATATAAATATATGTTGTGCAGAAGCCGATGCGAGAAATCTCCCCACTTTGGATCTTGTTGACAGATACAGAATCGCTGTAGATATAGCACGGTGCATTAGCTACCTCCACAACGAGAGAGCTATACCTCACGGTAACCTGAAATCCACCAACATCTTGTTGGAACCCCCTGACATGAAACGCCCCCTTTTAACTGATTACAGCCTCCACCGCCTAATGACGTCATCTGGGACAGCCGAGCAGGTTCTCACTGCAGGTGCCCTTGGTTACCGGCCTCCCGAGTTTTGTAGTACAAGCAAACCATGCCCGTCTCTCAAAAGTGATGTTTATGCATTTGGAGTCATATTACTAGAACTGCTGACTGGAAAATGTTCTGCAGAGATGATTCTGGGCCGCAGTGGGGAGGTGGTGGATCTGACCGAGTGGGTGAGACTGCTATGTGTTGAAAACCGTTCTATCGAGTGCTTTAAGTGGCAGATATCGAGTAATAGTAGTGATGATTTGGTTAAATTGGCAGAAGACACGCTTAAGGTGGCTCTTAGGTGTATTCTTCCAGCTGACGAGAGACCTGATATGAGATCTGTATTAGAAGACCTTACACCGATAGCTCAAGTATTGTAATGGAATTTTGATGACTATCTTATCTAAATACAACCAATTGTTGTAAACAAGTTTTTGTAGTTCATTATTTTTGTAAGTTATGCATTTGTCTCCCAAGCTTGTAATTCTTTAAAACTAAATATATAATCATTTGTATATCACAAACGTTTTCTTTTATCATTTTAAACTAGATATAAATGCATTGTGGGATTTGGGTGTGGTGAATGATGTATATGGACGAAACTTGAACACCTTTAATAAAAAGGCAAAATTATACTTCCTCCGTCTCATATCAAGAGTCCAGTATATTATTTTTGGACGTCTCAAATTAATAGTTCAGTTTATAAATAGATAAGAAATATAGATTAAGTTTACTATATCACCCTCAGTTGAGGGTATTATTACAAAGAATTAAATTGTAAATTAATTGATTAACGGTAAAATTGTCTTTAAAAATTTAGGGATAATTTCATATATACTTAATATGAAACTCAAAATACCATATTTACCCAATTTACAAGTGAATAATACATAATGTACAATAATTTTAATACATGTTTGGGAAATATGAAATTTTGTGCTTTAAATTAGATAAATATAGAATTGCCTCAAAAATTTATATAGTATGAATGAAAAGTGTTTCTGGTGTTATTGAATCTTTTATTATTGTTTCAGTTCATATCTGGGGACTTTCACGTGCGGTTATACATGAAGACAAAAGAGAGTTATAAACTTATAAATATGAAACGACACATTTTGATGGTTTATATAGTTCATAACAATTATTTAAAACCCTAATATGGATCAAAGCACATACAGCGGAAGCAATTAACAAGATCATAATTAACACAATTATAATTAATCAAGATTAGGGTTACATACCTTTATCCTAGCAAGATCCACAAGACGATGGAACAAACGGCAACAAGGATTAATCACGAACACCACCAAGAATATAGTCTAAAGTAAGACTATATCACGTTCTTGTACACACGTAATACGACGAGTTAACCGTGAGTCTAGCACGAACAAACCGAGCTTCAACGCTTATGGAATATCTACCCAACAACCCTAGAGAGGGGCTAGGACTATATAAAATAGATTTAATCGAAAACCAAACGAAACCCTAAGTTGGGTGTGGGTGGCCGGCGATCAAAGCAAAAGAAAAGGGAGAGGGATAAAAATTATGAGGGCTAGGGGTTTGTTTATATAGGCTTGGCAAACCTTGGGCTCCAAGTTATAGACATGCATTAGGAAAGAAAATCTTTCCCTTTGCCCCCTTCTCTCTTGGCCGATGGTCGCAAGCCCCTAAGGGGGTGTTTGCATAATTTTTGTCTTTCTTCTTTTCGCTTCTATTGATTCCATAACGGTCGTTAAATCTTAACTATTATTTATTAACGATCGTTAGTTAAGCTTCGGTTTGATTTAATAAATATAATAAATATATTTAATAAATAAATTAACCCTTTACGTAATGTGTGCAATCCCGTGATCCCGAGTTCGATCATATCACACGACTATCGATTTTTAAGTCCATAAACTTTTCAGCTCCCACTTGGACAAAATTCGAATATCGTGATCACGTTGATTAGCGTCTAGTTACACTAACAATGTCACTAGTACAACTCGAGTAAGGTCTCCTGGACAAGAACCTTTTAATGATTAAATCATTATTAAATCATTATTATTATCCTTTCATTTCAAATACATCGTTAATAAGGATATGGATCTCAGTCATTCCTTTCATTAACTATTCTGTTTCTCGTTCATGGATATAGCAAGATCACCAAAACAAATTTGGGTGCGGCCGCACAAATATCTTACTACTCCCCCGAGGGGCCCAGCTGTATTATACTTCAAAATAATTTTGAAGGAAACAAATCCCATATTGATTACAAGCAAAACTTATGAATTTTGCAACACTTCTGAAATAACCCTTATAGCTACCAATTACGTTTAGCGTTAGATTATTTCACAGAAATGCACTAGATCCACGACAGTTTCCTGGTATCTCAGGTCTAAGGATAACTATTTATGATTTACTTAATGACAAAGATCCATAAAGTAAAATCATATAGTTGGGATAAGTCCAATATTTGATCCATCAAATATCATCCAAAATTGACCAATATACTTTCAAGTATACTCTGTCACTATTTTGAATTGTCTTAGTTTAATAATACTCCCATATTATTAATCGACAACGGAAATTTAAAAACATCATAATGCTCATGGATTAAAACATGTAAAATAGGATACAAAATCAAATAACATAAAAATAAACGAAATCCAATCTTTATTTCATCAATTCAATAATGTCTTACATCCTTTATCCAAATACTAAAAAATAGATCAATGCATAAAACTGGTACATGCATCATGCCTCTAGTAATGACATTCATACTTGTTTGGCAAAGCATAAAATAACTAATCTTGACCTATTGGAATTTTGAGAATACTTTCTTCAAGAATTCAATTAATTGAAATTCTTATACATGTGCATTCAAACAGTTTGATATTGCCACATAGTATCAAAATTGTGAAACATCCTTGATCACCAATTTCCTAAACTTCCAATACATATTTGAAGCTCAAAGTATTCTAATTCTTTAATGTATAATGCAACTTTAATCAACATTTCATCTCCAAAGATCCCATGACTAATATTGAGTGTTACCTCAATTACATCTTTTCAAGTTTTACAACTTGTCATAAAAGATATAAATACGTTACCTTTAATATCTATTATGTAATGTTTGATTCCAACCAAAACCTCCAAGTTTGTTGGTTATGATAATTTGCACAACGATTGACAAATTATTCATCTATAGAATATGGAAGCCGATCTAAGAATTAGGATGTTATTCTATTTCCAAACATATTCCTTCAGAATATTCATTACACAAGTTATTTAATAACTTCTTAAATAGATTAATATATTCAAATCATCATGTATTTTAAGCATGATATAAATACAACACGACACACATGAAAATTTCTCAAACCAGATTTAGATTTCTTCATGTCCTAAATATCCATGTAAACTTACTACATGGCATATTACGTTGTATTTCCACCGCATAAATAAATAAATTTATTTGTCCCAAGGTTATGTATATCTTATTTTCTAAATCTCCAAAGCAAAGTTTCATCTCAAATGTAAACCAAATCAACATTTAATTTGAATGAAAACTTACTTTCTTACATGTCTATTTTGACACATATAATTTAAGAAAATAACCATAATACTCCCACTAGCTTTTAAGAATACTTAGAAATTATCTTATTCAAATTTAAATCCAATCTTGAATTTCAAATTAAACATAAGAATAACCTCCTAGATGCATGCTTTTATCCATTAATAGATAATTGCATTTTTTTGTACTTTTTCAAAAATTTATTTTGAAGTAATAAACTCATTTCGATTACTTAAGTCTTTTCTCAAGTAGTCATTCAAGAAATAGTTCATACATATCCAAATTTGTCAATTAAAATATGACCATCAAAATCTTTATATATTTAATGTGTTTAGGAAAGAATATTTAATCACAATTAATTACTTAAGTGTGACTAATAATCTATTCATAATACATACATTAAATATGTATACAATTTTGTCCATATAATTTCGACACAAAGCTTAAACCACAACAATTGGCGTTTTTCTTCCTTTGACGAAACTCATCTCCAATTTCTAGTCAAACTATTTAAGATAAACCAAAACCGGAATTTGATTATCTTGTTGGACAACATCTATAACAATCATAGTATGAGTAATTTACCCAAGTCAATATTTGGTAACAAATCACAACAATTATTTGTAACTCATAATTCTCAGCATACAAATCAAATATCCGAGATATCCTTGCGGACCTATGACATAAATTCCTTTATCTTGAGGTTTAACATTTACACGCCTACCTCATGATAATTACTAGTGTATTTTAGAAGATTATGTATCTTGTAATTTTATCTTTCAAGATCAAAACTCCCACTTGCTTTTAGTAACTTAAATTTACTCTTTAAATACATAGCAAATGGATCAACACTCCAACGTTATCTATATGAGACATTACAAAACACAATGCCAGTTCCATACTCTTTATTTTCTAAACAATCCACTTCATAAGCAATTTAGCAAAATCTGAACTTTATTTAAGATATAACGTGATTCATCATATTCCATATATAATGGTATCTTATTAATCTTCTTAGCTCAAGTCATACTCAACTTTCTAACCTTGATATCTTTTGGAATAAAGGAAGATATAGTTATCTTGAATCAAACATCACCATCATATTGAGAATTTTGATTCTCCTAATGAACATACCATAACAATGATGTATTTCATTTAGGGAAATATTGTAAGTCAATCTTAACAATATTTAAGATAAATATATATCTTTAGGCTTACCTATATACCAACTAAATCATCTTAATGGTAAAATAGATTTTCTAACCATTTTGCATACTTTATAACTCAAGTACTTTTAACACAAAGTCACTTCATAAAAGTTATAAGTCCATTACACGTTTCATGTATATGTCTTTAGTGAAATAGAGACAATACATTAATGTCTTTACTTTATATTATACGTCTTCCAAGACTTTAGGTTTGTGACTTTATACAATAAATCATAAACATGTATAACTAAAGTAAATCATGAACACCACTAGGTTTCATTAATCTTTTCAAGTTAATTCACTACTATACTATTATATGAACACCACTAGGTTTCATTAGTAGTATAAGATTACTCTATGTATCTTATGTCATTCCAGGAATTTGTCCATTTAAAGAAACTACAAAACATTCCACGCCCGATCTTACGACATGTGGATATTTTACCTTTGTGTTTACAATTTAGTCCAAGCTCTTACATGACTAAATCAAAACAACAAGTGTTTCTTAAAGTGAATGATATATATACTTTTAAGTAGTCTTTTAATCATATCGACACATGATCTAAATATTAATTAGATTGATAGTCCATTATCTTAAAGATAAGAGGATCATATCTTTATGAGTTGTTTCTTGCACACAATGTTCATTTCTCCCACTTGTGCATGGAACAACCTCATATATAAGTTAAGCATCACGTCTAACGTTCGTCTATACAAAATATGATTGTGCCACATATATTATCTTTTTACAAGTAGATGTTGAATTACTTAATCAGCAAGAATCAGTACATAACTATCTTTGAAGATATTAGTGTCAACAATTCGAAAGCAATTATCTTAGAACATACTAAAGATAATATGGGTTATTACCAAGACAACAAGGCTTGTAACTCCCACTGAATTAAAGAATGTTTTAATAGACTCAAAATCAGTAATACAACACAATTCGCCCGCTCAACTTGACAACATTGAAAATGTTTCATAATCAGTGAAAATAATTAGTGTTGTGTTTACTTTCTTACACTTTTGAAAAACACATTCGTAACAATTACTTATAGTGTTGAAGAGTGTACTCTACTTCGTAAATGATGACTTACCCATCAAATGCTTTTTAACTTGAAAGACTTGACATGCAATTTCTTCCTTAATAGGTCTATCAACCCCACAATGGTATGTAGTGCCTATAAATGGTCAAAGCACAACTACTAGACAAATATGCTAGTTTGCCTTATAACCAATTAGCGGTAACTTTTAATAACTTAAAATATGCACTTTTCTTAACTATTAAAGTTTGCTATGAGTTATGGATTTGAATTTGACATTTCTAAAATCCTTATAACTCCTTCTTTACTCATGAAAAAGAGTTTTAGGTTTATCTTTCATTTGTAAATTGACTCTCTCCTCAACCATATGGTTTGTAGATCAATAAATGAATAAACCACGTTTACGGTGTAACGTTGCATTAATACATTTGTAAAAGAATTTACAAAATTCAATTTTAGTATTTTCGATAATACCATTCAAGAAAATAAAATTACCCCGGTAATAATAACCATAGTATTTTCCTTGAAAACTAGAATCCAAAATGACATAATTTCACTACATCAGTTGATCTGCTAGCAATGAAAGTATTCAAGATGGTAACTTGTCGAACAATGATTGACAAACAAATTTGCAATTTCTAGATATTTAAGGGATTTACAGTGCCAAAAGTCATTTTGCATTGTAAACATGTTTCATCCCTTCTTTATTCCTTAAGTTTCCAGTTCTCACTGAGTAACTCAATTAAGTAGACTAATCTAAAGAACGTAAAACCTTCATGTGCAATCTTATTCAGTCATGAAGTTTTCTCTCCATTGCAACATCGTCCAATATCTTATATGACGACAATTGTAACTTCAAGTGTTCGTCAATTAGAGGGCATATGACTTAAATTTTTAGGGTCTAGATTTTAGTGTCAAAATCATGTATGGAGAAGCATGCATACATCTCCATAGCATAAGTTTAATAAAAACTTTTACTAAACCTTTTGGTGAGACTAAAATTTCATCATATATTTGCAAGTTGAGGTATTGGTTAAACCAATTAAAGATTTTACCCACAACTAATTTTACACCGTACTTTTTCTAGAACTTAGCTAAAGCACAAAGCAATAACCTTATTCATTGTGTTTCGGATGTGAATTTTTGCGGTTAAATCAACCTTAAGGAATTATGTAGATAATAACCGTAGGTAATTCCAACTTTGACGCACAGGCAAGCCGGGAATTTGGTCAGCGCTGAAGCATAACACCTCCTTCCTTAACCGGGTACATGACCAGCAGTGCGTTATACCCACTTTATAGTTTGTCAAAGTTGAGTAGGCCGTTAAGTTATTATTGCAATTCCAATCAACGCAAATCATATGTCAATTAGATCTCAAAAGGTAATTCATTAAATTTTATATGATTTAGTTCATATTAATTTTCTTGTAAAAAATTACACTTGTTTACTACATACAATTAAAACAAAAACGTATGAAAACAAGTAGGTACAAAAAAAAACTAAATCATAAACACATAATAACAATTTATATGTGCAATAAATAAATCAAATAGCCACATGCATACGATTTATTCAATAAATAATATCAAATCTAGGTTTTTATATTCATATAAAAGTCTTCCCTAATTATAGATTTATTGAATCAAATAAAGCATGTAGCAAAACACGTAACAATTACCACATAAAACGTATTATCTATGAAAAACATGCATGTTCATCACGGATCTCCCACATAACTTAACAATTAAATCTCTATGGATCGAAACATTAATTCACATAACATATGCAATTCATCAAAGTTCCACCCAAATCACTTAACAATTAATTAAATCACTACGGATCATAACCTTAAATACATGACATAACAATTAATCATGTAATTATCTAAAGATCAAAACATGCAATTTTAGGGTTTCACAAAAAAAACTATTTTTTTTTTTTTTTTATAATCGGCTAAAAAAAACAAACCGACCCCCCTTTTTTTTTAAATGGGATTTAAAAAAAAAACAAACAAAACCAAAACCCTAAATTTTTTTTTAAAAAAAACATGTAGTTTTAACTCAAAACAATTATTAG
This sequence comes from Glebionis coronaria, assembly GCA_025667525.1. Taxonomy (NCBI): domain Eukaryota; kingdom Viridiplantae; phylum Streptophyta; class Magnoliopsida; order Asterales; family Asteraceae; genus Glebionis; species Glebionis coronaria. The sequence continues at coordinate 99,444,989 of CM046882.1, read as the reverse complement.
TTAAAAACAATCTTTAGATCTTGATAATTATAACATGTTAAAACGGCTCTCGATGCCACTGATGGTTTATATAGTTCATAACAATTATTTAAAACCCTAATATGGATCAAAGCACATACAACGGAAGCAATTAACAAGATCATAATTAACACAATTATAATTAATCAAAATTAGGGTTACATACCTTTCCTAGCAAGATCCACAAGATGATGGAACAAACGACAACAAGGATTAATCACGAACACCACCAATAATATAGTCTAAAGTAAGACTATATCACGTTCTTGTACACACGTAATACGGCGAGTTAACCGTGAGTCTAGCACGAACAAACCGAGCTTCAACGCTTATGGAATATCTACCCAACAACCCTAGAGAGGGGCTAGGACTAGATAAAATAGATTTAATCGAAAACCAAATGAAACCCTAAGTTGGGTGTGGGTGGCCGGCGATCAAAGCCAAAGAAAAGGGAGAGGGATAAAAATTATGAGGGCAAGGGGTTTGTTTATATAGGCTTGCAAACCTTGGGCTCCAAGTTATAAACATGCATTAAGAAAGAAAATCTTTCCCTTTGCCCCCTTCTCTCTTGGCCGACGGTCGCAAGCCCCTAAAGGGGTGTTTGCGTAATTTTTGTCTTTCTTCTTTTCGCTTCTATTGATTCCATAACGGTCGTTAAATCTTAACTATTATTTATTAACGATCGTTAGTAAGCTTCGGTTTGATTTAATAAATATAATAAATATATTTCATAAATAAATTAACCCTTTACGTAATGTGTGCAATCCCGTGATCCCGAGTTCGATCTTATCACACGACTATCGATTTTTAAGTCCATAAACTTTCACATTTTGTGTCTAAGTTAGCCGCAGTATTTTCCTTTTCTCCGACAAACTTTTTTCCGGCTTCGCCTCTGCCGCTAGCCCCTATGTTTATGCTGTTTACTATATAGCATGAATTTGAGATTGAAGTCATTTTTTTTCTAAACTTTTTAAGATCTTTTCAACGTGGTGTATGTGTAAATATACACATGTTCGTTTTTTAATAAGGCGTTTCTTTACATATCATTAAGATTACATAATCACGCCTATAGTTATATTGTTCGACAAAGTATGCTCTTAAGAAATAAATCAGCGAATTTTTTTTATAATACATATACGCAAAATAATTGATCGGTAGAACGCGTTATACTACTGATAATTGAAAATAGGCTTGGTTATAAGGTATGACCTACGAATTATAATGCGAATGAGGTAAAATTTAAACCAAAGTATATATCAGTTTTGTCTTACTTATCGATACTTTATTGTGAGTCTTATATCCGAGATTTCACAGCCTAAACAAGAACCTACTATGCTTTTGTATATTGCTAATCCTATAAAAAAATATTTATAAAATAATGTGGACAATGTGTAATTGATGTTTTTTTTTCTTTATTATTTCTCTCTTCTATTCGATTAAACGAATCACACAAAGCCAACATTATTTTGCGGATATCCTACACACATTAAGAAAAATTATTACTATCACTGTATTATCTCTCTTACTCATTTGCAAAATGTCACTCTCAACCTTATATAATTAATTAAAAATTTGTATATATACTTTGTAATTTCTAATATCAGTAAGGGGGTGTTTACCAAATTAAGTGGCATGATATATGCTTTTTAATATGCCTCTTAGTGGAGAGAGTGAAACATTAGTGGGTCTCTCAATTAAGAGAGATAAAAGGTTTGGACCCACATTTACTTCCCACTAAGAGGTTTAGAAAGAAAAAGAAACAAGCCCTAAGTGTAATATGACAAACTTGATACATAACTTACATACCTTTTATATAATAGTCGGGTACCCGCGCAATGCGGCGGCGGGTACCCGATGATTATTTTTTTTAGGAACAAATGTATTTCATTTTAAGTTTTTCTTATGTTGAGGCTTAAACTCGATAACACGAATCACCCGACATAACATAGCCCGAATCACTCGAACCCGATAATCGGATTTTTAATCGGGTTAGGGTTGGGACACTTTAATCTAATGAGTGGTCAGTGAGAGTTGTTTCTGTGACCTGTGAAGATGACACAGTGATGATGTTTTAAAGGAAATTGTGTGAGGAAAAAAGTGAGTTTTAGAGTGTAGCCAAAACAGTTTATATAGTGTTTAAGGCTTTGTTTGAGATAGGCCAGAGACGTTACAAAGTCTTAAGACGTTACGTTTTAAATTTGTTAAATATCATTTAAAATGGCTGTTACAAATTTGATGGGGTGTTAAAATTTTGAATTGAAAGATATTTATTTTTCAAGATGTTACATTTTAGAATTAAAAGATAATAACTTATATACATTTCTTATTAACATTTTTATTTAATTGATTATTTGCTTTCACTTTCTTAATAAAGAAATGTTTAAAGCTTAATATTTTAAGACTTCCTTATTTAGAAAGGTTGTAAATGTTTTATAAAGTAGTATAGATAAAACAATTAGATTATTTGAGAATTTAATTAAAAGTGGAGGTTGTAAAAAAAATAATTAAACCGATCAAATGGCTTAACTTTGACACATAAGTAAAATCGAGCGATGTGATTGGTGCAGAAAAGTCAAAATTAAAAATTTTTGTGGATGATTTTGATGTAAGCACACCAAGATATGTGTGTCAAATCTTTGAAAAGAAAAACTTAAAAAAGGAGAGGGGATTAATAAAACTTTAGTGGTTGAATTTTAAATAAATTAGATGGATTTAAGTGTAAATTTATAATTTTCCATATTTTCTAGTATGTATATAAAATAAACAAAATACCCCTTAAACTTTATATCCTTTAAACTTTATATTTTAAAAATACGACATATATGTTATATTAAAAAAATCAAAAATCACTTGATTATAAATATTCAAATAAAAACACAAATTATTATCTATTTATATTGACACTTAATAAAGTCAAAGAATAATTGATATAAATTATTATTAACATAAATATAAATATTAAAATGAATGTTGTACCTTAGACATCGGTGTAAGATGAAAATAAATAAACGAGATTTTACATATTACAACAACATATATTTTTTCAATTTCGTTATGTGTTACTAAACACACAATGTCAAATCTTTTGTGGAAAAAATATTTATACAAGATATCAATTAATATTGTCACATAATGAAAAATCAAGCAAAACTCATGGGTTCATGTGCATCGAAACTATTTAATTTAAAATTTTAATATTGTTTTATAAAATAATATTTAACATTACAAAATAATGAATTTATAAATCGTGTACGTGTAAAGTTAATGTAAATGAGTTGTTGATTAATAATTAAGATATATAACTACGTAGAATAAAAACATCGAAAGTAAAACAAGTATGAAATTTAAAAAATAAAAAATTAAAATGAATTTATATTAATTTATATGGTGCACAGTAACATTAGATGTTTAAAAAAAATATATACAATATACATAAAATCGAAATGACGAAATTATTACTTAATTTATCTTTTATATTCAAGTCCCGTGCATTAAAACTAATATATTTAGAAGGGAATTATAATTTTAAAACATCCGAAAATAATATAAAAGACTACTAATTTAGGATGGAAGAAATATATATCTTGTGGTTCAAGCATAAAATAATAAAATGAGGCAATTAGAACACTTTTATTACAAAGTTATATTTTCAGGAAGTAAAAAAAAAAGTAAAAGAAGAAAAAGTAAAGGAAGTATCTAATTCTATTATTCTCCTTTGTTGTAATTTGTAAAGGCGAGGCCTAGTTAGTATTCCTTTTTCACCTGATCGATCCGATCCATTTTTTTTTATTATTATTATATAGTCTAGGGGCATATGGGTGGGACCCACACACACTTTGGTCATGTTCTTGTTGTTTGGTTTTGCATGAAGAACCAAACACATCAACAGTTCACCGATTAATCACCGTCCTTTGTTTACTTATCATCATCATCATAACCAATCAATCAATCAAACAATTTTTCTGGTCAGTTTTTTTTTTTTAATCTCCAGCTGTTGCTTATTATATGCTGTCACAGAAGACTAGTACATATGTTTTTACTTTTTATTTTTTTTAATATTGAATCTAGTAGGGGGTGTTTGTTTCGATTTATATGTGGGCTTATACGCCTATTATCTGGCTTTATGTAAGTTTATCATTTGTTTCGGCTTATATGTGGGCTTATGAGCTTTTTTTATTCGGCTTATATTTTGTGAGCCTCAGTTTTCCTGCTGGGCTTATGAATTATAAGTGGAAATTAAATGAGCTCATAAGACCATGTATAAGCCTAAACAAACACCCCCATAGATTTAGGGTTCTTCTTCTTCTCTCGTTTTAGACTTGATTGTTAACATAAGAAGAAACAAATGGTTTTATTTTATGTGTGTTTGTATTTGGTTCACTGCTCAAGTTGGTTACGCCTTCGGTTTTTTTATTTATTTATTGAAATTACCTTTTCTTTGAAAAGAAACTTATAGAGTAAGATTGGTTTTTGATACATCTGATTTTAGGTTGGTAGATCACTGGCGCTCTTGACCTTTAGTTGACCCACATTTTTGGTTGATATAATCTAATTGTAGGAGTTGGGATGTAATGATGTATGATGATTCATCTTAGGCTTGTTTAATAATTTACGGGTTTTTCTATAACTTTTAGGAACATTTTCATGTGTGGATAGAATTTCAGTGACAAGATCATGGGTGCCACTAGTTCAAAAGTTGAAGAAGATAAGGCGTTGCAGCTTTGTCGTGAACGGAAAAAGTTTGTAAGACGAGCACTTGATGGAAGGTGTTCACTTGCAGCTACTCATTTTACTTATATAGAGTCTTTAACAATTATCGGTAATGCTTTAAGGAGGTTCGTTGAACCCGAAGCTCAAATGGAATCCTCTCTATACACTTCCACTAGTGCAACCCCAGATCCACGTGCATTTTCATTCTCTTCAACCATGTCGGCTCACATTAATGCACCTGGAAATAGATCCCCAACTCCTTCCCCGCCAACCTCCACTCGTTTTTATGCAAATCATATGAAGGTTAAAGGTTCTTCTTCTAGGAAAGTTGAAGAAAAGCCTTCCGTGCCTGTAATAGTTTCTGTCACTTCTTCAACTACTCCTAGGAATGCCACTCCTCATTCTGTAGATGAACCCGAGACACCGTTTGAACCTTCTCCCCTGCTTCCAGAAACTCCACCGTGGGATTATTTTGGCCTTTCACATCCAATCGACAATGATCATTCTTCACATGAAGTTCATGAAATGAATCACGGGCTGGAAGAATATAATGACATAAGAACTCCTTCTCAACGGAGTATAGAGGGACAAGAATCAGAAGATGAGTTTGATGATGAGCCGGCTACAGATGGGTTGGTTAGAAGTTTTGCGAATGTTAATAGGGTAGCGGATAATGCTAGTGGGAGTGGTTTACATACCATGTCATCCGTTGAAAGCATGTCATCAGAAACTGAAATATTGAATGGGGAGAAGTCACCTCAATTGTCACCCCTAAAGAGAAAAACTTCTGGTATAAGGAATGTTACGATTCTTCATGATGAAAAAACTGAAGTGGTAAAAGACGGCCCTGAAAATAAGACGGTACCTAAAGATTTGTACTCAAGCATGAGAGATATTGAACAGCTCTTTGTTCAAGCTTCAGAGTGTGGAAGAGAAGTTCCAAGAATGCTTGAAGCCAACAAACTTCACTTCCGTCCCATTTTCCCAGGAAAAGAACGTGCGTTTTTTTTGTTCTTAAATAGATGAATCTGATATTCTGATCTATTGCAAGTTCTTTCTTAAAATGGCATCATTGTTTTCTTGTACCGGTATAATTATCAACATTGCGTTTGCTTTTAATTAGCTAGAGATCCTTTTATTATGGCAGGTGGATCATTCACTTCAAAGTTTTTGAAAGCATGTATGGCATGTGGGGAAGATCCAAGCCAAGTACAAGAAGGTACACATAGTATTAAAATTTTATTTTTTAAGTTAGTAGCGCTGCTGTTTTAATATGCATTCATAAAATCTGCAATTGTAACTATTAATTTATGATATACTCCTATGCTTATCTTAGAAAGAAGGTGAGTATTGTTAAATTATACTAATCTATTAGTTATGCTGCTTGAGACAACATGTTATATTACTCCTTGCCATATGCTTATTTAACAGAAATTGTGTTTTGAGTCCTGACATTTACTTGATAAAAGATGGCTGAAAACCAACACTTTCAGATCGATAAATGTTGAAAACGACTGCTATGTATTCCGAGGTAGCATGAAGGAAAGAAAATGCTGTGAAGTAGGCAAGAAAATAGATTCAACAACATTGCCTTCTAACATTATACAGAATAGGATATGAGTAACTGAACATGTAAGTTAGATCTAGTGATATTTGAGAGTAACAGGGCTTATAGAAATAGCCATTTCTGTAGTTCTCTGATAGTCAAGTCAGTCCCAACTCCTAAGAGTGAAAGGGGTGTATATATAAAGCAAATGCTTTATAATGTTGTAACAGATTACTTAATAGTTTATTTACTAATATCGTCATCTGTGTTTATTAGCTTATATGTCTACAATGTCATCAGTTCGTATATGCTTTCTTTATTTAGTATCTCTATTATTTGAAAGACTGAAGTTTTGCATTAGGCATCTGGATATTATCTTATACGCCTCTATCTGTTAAGGCGCAAGGGTGAATTCTCTAGATCACATGCTTAAATGTGATGCTTATCTGGACGCTTATCTTGTGTGCATAATAGCATCCTATTATAGCTACAGTAACCGTTTCTCTGTTTTTTGTCCACTTAGAACCTGTTCAAAATGACACCAAGTACTTAACATGGCATCGGTCAAATTCATCTCGTGCATCATCCTTCAGGCATGATCCCGCTGTCATTACTAAAGAAAATTCAGAGGACCTTGCGAGTAGCCTCTTTGATAACTTTTGCATGAATGCTGGAAGCCATGCTTCAACCTTGGATAGGCTCTATGCGTGGGAGAAGAAGCTTTATGATGAAGTCAAGGTATTGTTTTGTTTATTTTATTTCATCATATTATTGTTTCAAGAGCTCTATATATTTAAAACATCTTTCTATTTTTTTTTTTGATAAATCATCTTTCAAATATGTGATTGCTTGGCCTTCCGAGATAATCATCTTTATAATTGGAGACCTGTCTAATCTTCTTGGACTATCTAGCTATTTATTTGCCACATGAATAATAGGCCCAAGCTGTTTGTAATGTTGCTTCTTTCCTTTGCACAAACATAAATCAGTTGCGCCGAATGTTGCAAAAATCGCTAGGCGCTAGTCGGGCGGTTGACCACCTTCGAGGCGGAATTCGCCTAGGGCCTAGGTGGATTGAAATTTAATGTATATGAATATTTTAAATAATATGTGTAACATAACAAAATACTTCTAATTTCAAATAATTAAAAGTTTACATAGTTTGAGGTCGCATAATAGACAAATAAACATAACAATTATGCAAGTACTTAAACTTCAAACGTGAACATATCAATTCGAATAATTTAAACATTAATATTAAAATGATGTTTGATTCTCATCTTGTCCATATTGTTCAATTGGTTCGAATTTCATAAGATAAACCCATGACTTTGTGTTTACAATCGATGGTTTTTCTTTTTGTGTTAAGATGTTATGTTAAAATAAATATGGGCCGGGTATATTGGAAAGAAAATCCCTGATTTTTAGTTAATTGTTTTCGACTTTTTTTTTACTTTCATTGAGTTTGTTGACCGCTTAGGCTGCCTAGCACCGCCTAGGCGGATGTTTGACCGCCTTTTGACTTTTTCCGCCTAGTTTGACCCTTCTGGTACTTTCTCGAAGTATTTAAAACTTGCAGTTTGTGCAATATGCATAGTAATGATTTAATCTGTCTATAATCATGCCATGTGATATGCACCCCAACAATCAAACCCTACATGATTATATATGTTTATTAGAGATTACTAAAGGGTTTTTATGATAATTGCTTCTCTTTTTACGGTTATTGGTCAGTAAAGGTTTGCTTTTACAAGCTTCTTATCTAGTGTACCCCTCAGTACCCATAACTAGTGCTCACGATTTTATCACAGAACAGAACATCTAGATTAGAGAAAGTTTCAAATAGATGCAACAATTTCTGTAGTTAGAATTAGAATACTCGACCAAACATAATAAAGACAATCCAAAGGTGATCCCAATCTGACTTGTTTATGTAAGGGTTCTATAATTGCTTTTAAGTGCATTGCGTAAAATATTTCAACGTATATGTACATGCAGGCAAATGAGATGCTCAGGAAGGTGTATGATCAGAAGCGAAAACTTCTTAGGGAATTAGAATCTGGTGGAGAAAGTTCTCGTAGGATAGATAAGACTCGTTCAATAGTCAAGGATCTACACTGGAGAATTGGAGTTGCTATCCACAGGATTGATTCAATATCAAGAAGAATCGAAGATCTAAGAGACAAAGAACTTCACCCACAGCTAGAAGAGTTGATTGAAGGGTACGTAGCTATATAATATTCTTAATTAGTATTAGTCGTTACCTTTTGTGGTCAAATCTATGGGTCGATAACTTTCACATATAACATATATGTGCAGCTTAGGTCTGTTAATCAACCAGCTTAGGGGATATTGGATTTGTGTTTTGACTATTTTTTGTTTTTTGCTTCCCTAATATATCAGGGTTATAGTCAATTTTAGTAACAAAACTAATCCGAGTGTAAAATAAATTTACGTAAATACCTCTTCCTCAAACCTAATTTGAGAGACTTTTACTCTCATCTCACACTGTGCATCGCCTTTGTTCCACTAAAGTATCCTTTTTGGTCTTGTTATGTATTCTTTCTCACTTAATCGGAAGATGTCAAATACCCAAAATTCGACGGTTGAGGTGGTTCGGACATGTCAGGAGAAGACCACAGTCAGCACCAGTTAGGAGAGTAGAAGCATTGATAGTTGACGGGTCGAGGAGAAGGGGAAGACCTAAACTTAGGTGGGAGGATCGAGTGAAGCTTGATTCGAAGAAGCTTCTCTTGTCCGAAGACATGACTTCTGATAGGAAAGAGTGGAGAGCTAGAATTAGACTAGGGTGGTTAGGTGGTAGATTTTAGAGTGCTTTTGCTCCGTTGTTTTTGCTTTTTCTGTTTTCGTGGCTTCGTAGCTTTCGATCCCGTTGTATGTTGCCTGTCTGCTGGTGTTTCGTCTCTGCTGGTGGTTCGTCTGTTTTTGCCTTGTGTTTCGTTTGTCTTGCCTTGTGTTTCGTTTGTCTTGCCTTGTGTTTCCTTTTGGTTGCCTGTTGTTTTCGTGCTTTTATATCTTGCCGCTTGCATGTCTAGCCTTGTACCGTAGCATTCGTTTATGTCTTTGTTTGGTGGATTGATGTGCTCTTTGTGCTTTCGTGCCTTGATACATGTTTACTTGATCATTTTGTTTCTCTGCTCGTTGGTCGTATGCATGTTGGTTTTTCTTTTGGTACTAGGTCTTTTTTTTCAAGCCTAGCCTTGTATCGTATTATGCTCTCGAAGGAATTTTATATTCATGGAAAAATCAAAAATAATTTTAACAATATAAAAAAATAAAAATAAATAAATAAATAAAATAATTGGCGGTCTCGCGCTTTTCTTTTTTCCTTTTCCTTTTTCTAGCCGGAAGTCTATTCGGAAGCGGTCTTCTTATCCGCGGGTTTCCCCTAGGATAGGGGTATGATCTGTCTACACTTCACCTCCCCCATACCCTGCTCTAGCGGGATTAGGTATCGTTGTTGTTGTTGTTGTTGTACTTTAAAAACCCACTCCCAAACATGTAGTGATTATAATTTTGAGAAATGTTCATTGAATCAAGTGACTTGTGTTCTATGGCAGGTTAAGGAAGATGTGGGAAGTAATGCATGAATGCCATAAAAGTCAATTCCTCATCATATCAGCATTGCATAAAAACACAGTCGCCAAAATCTCACTGCAATCAGACTCGCATCGCCAGATTACCATCTACCTAGAAAGCGAATTAAGTACGCTTTCTTCTAGTTTTACAAAGTGGATTGGTGCACAAAAAGCATATGTTCAATCTCTAAATGGGTGGCTTCACAAATGTGTTCCTCTTCAACAATCAACCAGGAAAAAAAGACGCCATCAGCCATCTTTAAGAGACTACGGGCCTCCAATATACGTCACTTGTGGTGTCTGGCTCGAAAGGCTTGAAAATTTGCCTACTAGAGAAGTTGCAGATTCCATAAAAGAGTTGGCTGCTGAAATTGATCATTTCTTGCCCCGACAAGAAAAATCAAAAGGTGGTCATTCATTGCCATGGCAGCATGTTAATCATAGTGATGATCCTGCTGGAGTAAATTTGTTACACGAGGAAGTTTCAGATGACCAAAACGCCAATTTTGATCGTCTAAAGTCCCGTTTAGAGGGTTTTCTTGGACAGTTAAGTAGATTCTCAGGGTCATCTGTGGAAATGTTTACAGATCTGCAGAAGGCCATTGAAGATAGGAAGCTCATATATGCACGGATTCATTCTCAATCTTAGCAGTAGAAGCAAACCACAATGGGAATAAGTCTTTGGACAAATGTACCAGAGATTTTTGGAGTTTGTACATGGAAAAAGGAATAATGGAATAAACGTGAAGAGCTGCTTATCATGGTTCAGCCAATTGGTGGTAATATATACAGTACCTTTTATATAGAAGTTGGTTTATGATTGACTTGTGAAACGTAGGAACCTGTATAGTTTAAGAGGAGTCTTGGATACAAATGCGAACTCCGTGCATCAATATGCTTATTCGGTTTTTGTACTAGTTTGGTCATTGCATTTTCTTAAGTTATATGTATCGTAGTGTTTTTTTTTGTATACCTGGGTTTCCGACTCGACACTGCGAGCCGACTGATCCCAGGGTGACTACTATTTTGGATAGCCTGGAGTGGAGTCGGCGTAGGTGAATTTTCTCCCCAGGGGTCGAACTTAAGACCTCTAGGCACTTTTGTCCTAAGAGGCTAAGCCTTTACCGCTGGGTCACCCCTATTTGTGCTCTACATTGGTTTCTGTTGCAATATGGGTTAAAGTCTGATTTTCTTATTTTTGTTTGAAAATAGTAGTAGGGGCAACTGGTTTTGAAGGTTCCGATTGATAGGTGAATGGGTTGATCTGAGTTTGGGCTGTTTCTTTTTTGAAAATAGTAGTAGTTGGCCATTTTGAGTTTCCTTCTCGTGCAAAGCTGTGAGTGCTAGGGGCTTCCTTTCGCGGGTCTCTTCTAGTGGTTCGGGTCTCAAGGCCTGCCTGTTTTGATGGTTTAACCGGGTTAGATTTCGAGGTGGCGTTTTAAAAAAGAAAAAAAAGGATGTTTCTTTATTCAAAATGGCTTGCAAACTCTGGATTAAACACTTGAAAATCATGGGAGAGAAATATCATATAGCGTTAGTGCACAAAAATACAACATTGCTTCTACCACCGTCTCCCCCGCTCTGTAACAATGTTCTACAAGAACACCATGGTCATGTCATACAGAACTTCAAAAGCCACAGGAGACAAATTTAAAAGATTTTTGTTTTATACTTTTATGTTGCGAACAAGAATGACGAAAATACCATCTACAATCTACATAAATAATAATATATGGCATTACAAGCCTGTAACTTACAATGTTATGATATTTACAGAAAAGTTTGAGCTAAACATTTGTATGCTTCAGTTATCTTTGCTCTAGTAACATGTAATTATTTTCTAGAAAAACAACTTCTAGCAGTAACAGATTTGACTAACATCTACAAGTCAACTACATATCCCTTGCTGATGAGCAACACCTGCAAGAAGTACATTAAAAAATTAACGTAACGACACACGGGTACCTCAAAATAAATTCAGATAAATATTCCAGTTAGGGTTGTAATTCGCTTTACATGGATGTTCGAAAAAAGGAAAAGGGTCTGAACGGATCAAAAGTCAACCAGAATGAAGTTTAGACATACAAATACAACCTCCCAAATGGTTTTATTCTGTTTACAACAACAAAGCCTTTAGTCCAAAACAAGTTACGTTAGGCCACACAATTTAGTTTTTCGTTGTAGTAATAAAAAAAATCTTTAATATTAACTATCCTCAAAAGAATGACAAAAAACATGCATGTGAATTAAACCAAACCCCAACCTGGAGACCGGAGTAAAGATGACCCATTTAGACCCTTAAAGATACATAAAAGGCCCCTCACCTGGTCTTTCGTTTGTAAGAACCATGGAAACATCAAGATTGATTTGGAAGCTGAGCGAATGTTCCCGTATTAGGGCTGCAACCCCCGACCATCATTTTCTCATAAACCGCATAAGCATGAGCTGCGTTTCCTGAGAGGCTATACCCTCTAATCAAAGCATTATATGTGAACACGTTCGGCTCCAAACCCATAACTTGTAGTTCTGTATACATCCTTCCTGCTTCATCTATCCTTCCAACAATCCCAAGTACAAGTATCAAAACATTATATGTATACAAATTTGGCGAAATCCCTCTGGCCCGCATCTCATCAAAAAGCTCCAACGCATCTTCTATTCTCCTCACGGTTCCAAGCCCATTGATCATGAGATTGTATGAAATCACATCAGGATCAAGACCCATTTCCTTCATTTGATCAAAATAGTACATAGCATCATCCACTCTCCCTACTAAACACAAACAGTCTACAAGAATCGTGTAGGATTTCAAATCCGGTCTAATTCCTTCTTTCACCATTCTATTGAATAACTCACAAGCGGTTTCAACATCACCGGTTTTTCCATACCCGTTCATTAAGATGTTATAAATGGCACAGTTTGGTTTGCAACCATACTCAACCATTTCATCAAAAAAAACCTTGGCTTCATTTAATTGTCCATCCTTTAAAAGACCATCTATTAGAGGTCCACACGTGCATGGGGTCGGAGCAAAGCCACCACTTATAAGATCATAATACAAATCCATTGCCTTTCTTAAACTATTTGACTTCACAAGACCAGTAAGCAGAATGTTTTGAGTTATGGTGTTTGCCTTGCATCCCCTGCAAAGCATCTCATCATACAAGTCAAACATCTCGTTGACTTTCCCAGACTTAGCAAGATCATTTAACAGCAAGTTATAGGTAAAAACATCGGGAACACACCCTGAACTTTTCATTTCTTTAAATAGATCCCACGCCTTTTCTTGAAGATGGTTGCCAAGAAGACCATCAATCATTGGATAGTATGCTTCTAGCGTCGGTTGAATCCCATATTCTTTTGTTACCTTTGAGAACAATGAATGGGCTTCAAGGATTTTCTTCTGCTTGCATAAAGTCTTAATAAGAGGAATGATGACCGAATCATTAATGCAAGTTCCATTACATATAACCCCTTCCACAAATTGGATAGAACTGTCTAACGTAGCTTCACTTGCGATTCCTTCTATCAAATCTTTCCAAAAGATCTTGTCGGGTCTATTTCTGACCCGATGAATAAAGTCTTCTGTAATTTTCAAAGCATCATCAACCTTTCCACACTTTACAATGCTTGGAAGTATTGTACATAAAGTTACACAGTCTGGATTGAGCGTTTTCTTCATTTGATGAAAGAACCAAAAGGCATCATGAACCCTATTTTCTTTTGTTAAACCAAAAATAATTGTATTATAAGTAAAAACATCAAGCCGACAGTTCAAGAAAGGCATTTGGTTCAAAAACTTGAGAGCCAAATTTACAGAATCATTCTTGCAAATGCAGTCAAGAAGGGTATTGAAAGTAATCGTGTTAGGTGGGGGCCCACCTGAACCCATGCTTTCAAATAAGACAATTGCTTCTTGAACCCGACCTTCTTTCCTCAATCCAGCCAACAATGTGTTATAAGTCACAACCGTTGGTGAAAGATTCATTTCCTTCATTTTTCTAAACAAATCCCAAGCCTCATCAACCCGATCAGCTTTGTAAAGTGTATCGATCAGAGAATTGATCACAATCACATCAGGATCACAGCCCGTTTCCATCATCTCATCAAGTAACTTCATTGCTTCATCAACTTTTGCAGCTTTACTAAAACACTTCATCATCATATTAAAAGTAATTGAATCAGGGGCAATCCCGCTCTTTTTAAGCTCATAGAACATCTTTTTAGCCTCCCCAATCCTCCCATGTTCTGCAAGACTGTACAAAGATGCATTGCAAGCAACAAGATTAGGTACAATCCCGCGAACCTTCATCTTCTCAAAGGTTTCAAGAGCTTTATCAGCTTGTCCCAATTTACCATAATAGTCGATAAAAAGTATGTACGTGTAAGCAGTAGGTTCAATGTTTAAAGAGCCCAGACCTGCAAACAACTCTAACGCCTCATCTAATCTATCAACTCTTAAAAGGCCACGAATTAAGGTATTATAAGTTTGAAGATTAGGCGAAATCCCTTTACTGTTCATGGAATTTAGGGCCACGAACGCATCATCAGTTTTTCCAGCTTTGCATAGTGCATCGATGTAGATAGTGAAAGTGACAACATCTGCCACATAGCCATCCACCTCCATTTCCGTCCAAAATGCTTGAACCGAGTCCAAATCCCCACAATCACCAAATTTATCCATCAACGTAATGTAAGTTACACGGTCCGGTTTATGACTACTGGCTTTCATCTTTACAAACATTTCTTTAGCCCTTTCAAGTTTCCCCGCATTACAAAGGGCATCAATAAAAACAGTGTAAGTAACAACATCGGGACCACAACCTTCCCCATCCATTCTCCTAAAAACTTGAAAAGCTTCATCTATCTTCCCGGCTCTACCAAGAACCCTAATGCATATAGTAAAAGTATAAACATTTGGTTTAAGTCCCAAGACTTCCATATCTGTCAACAAGCCCATAACATTTTGGGTATCTCTGCGTTTACCCAATGCCACCATAAGCGCAGAATAAGTCTTAAGACTGGGTTTAATCCCTTCAAACAACATTCTTTTATAAACATCCAAGGCCTCTCTAGAAAAGCCGGATTTCAAAAGCAAATGAATCAACCCATTATACGAATACGCATTCAAAACAAACCCAGACTTCCTCATCAAAGTAAGCCCAAATGGAGCTTGGCGTATCCCGCCTTTGACACCAAGGGCTTTAAAAATAATCAAATAAGTCTCCAAATTCCTATAAATAATCTGGTTTTGCATAACATGAAACACAAGAACCATATCTTGTATCATGTTATTGAAACTCAACAACTGAAGCATATAATTACAGGATTGGGTATTATGAACAAGATTAGGAAGCTGAGAACATATCTTGAAATGGTGAAAAGCCTCAGATGGGTCAGAAATAGACTTAAGAACCCTAGTAACATCATCATCATCATCAGCATCGTCATCATTATCAGATATGTTTATATAACTAGTATTTGGAGAGGTTTTTATGAGCTTTTTCCTACGTTTCTTCCATTTGACAAGCGGCCCATTTGGGGAATTATGGGTAAAAGTGTATGAGAGTTTGAAGGTGTTTGAGTAATTAAGGTTATAGCTTGTTGAAGGGTGGCTATTAATGGTGGTGTGATTATGGCTGATAGTGGAAGAACAAAGAGCAATCACAGCCATACTTACCAGAATGAAAATGAATGGTTGGATTGGCGGGTTGGTTTGTTTGTAAGATATTTCTCTTCTTTCACTTCAAAGTTCAAAATCCCTTATCTCATCACTTCCAATTCTTTCAACTTTTTCTTCCTTCCGTAGGATTTTTTTAAACAAGCCTTTTTTATCCAATGGTTTAACCGGTTCAAACAAAAACCCCTTCCAAGATTAGGCCGGATGTAATCGGATTTTTCTTGTTTAAAAATCATCGGTTTTCCGTTCACAACCTCGATTAGGTAGGTCATGATCTTTTCTTTCTCATAAAACTTTCCATCTTAGTTAAAATTACGTAAAATAGTATGCTAGATTAGGGTTGAGCTTTATTAGAACCGGACGAGATTAGATGAGATTAAAGATAGAAATGGTTCAAAATTTCGGATCGACGACTAGATCGAAATGGTTTGGTCTGGTCTCGGTCCGATTCGGTTTTATTACGCATAATTGACGAGTTTTTGTTAAGATCAAATTAGACCGGATCGAAGACCGAATTGTCCCAAACCTGAGACCAAGGACCGGATCTAAATGGTCTGGTCCAATTCGTTTTTCTGATCTGATTTGGTCGACGGTTAATGTAGGTAAATTAGTCACTTGTTTTAGGAAAAACAAGAAACTACGACAAGTATTAAGTTAATACGTTAGGAAACGTAAAAACCGGTCGTTGAGTCGTTCTCGAATGAGGTGTGGTTGTAGAGCTAAGATAAAAACGTTTTTGGATTAGTTCGTTTTTTGTGAGAGAAAAAGATTAAAAATTAAAGACGGATATAAAATGCATTCGCATTACAGTGTCATTAAAAAAAATTACATCAACAAAACTTATCCTAAACCAAACTATTACATATACAAATTAAAACAAAATCAAAAACATCACCAAGACCTTGAATCTTTCTCATCCGAAGAAACTATGTTTGCCATTGTCGTGATTGATTGGGAGGGGCAGTAACATAGATCCATAGATGAAAACGGTGATACCCACAAAAAAGATCAACAAACACAACCTCCCAAAACCGAACTCCCAAACCCAAGAAAATATGCTTGCCATTGTCGTGGTTGATAGGGGGGGGGGGGGGGGGGGGGGGGCAGTAACATAGATCCATAGATATAGGTACGGAGATGGAAATGACCATATAGGTGCGAGTCACTTTGTACGGAGATGCAAGACGGATTACACTAAAAATTACACTACGACAAAATCGCGTTTTTGCACGAATCGAGACGAAAAATAAAAAGTGTTCTAAAAATTCTTAAAAATTGCACTTAAATCCTAAAAATCCTAATTAAGATTGAACAATCAATAAAACTTTTTGAAACCTTTTTAATAAATTATTATTTAATTTTAAAATCTAATTAAAGACCTAAAAATCAAATTAATTAAAAAAATGTTCAATTAAACATTTTATAACTTGTAAACCTCAAACTAATTAATTAAAAGCTAAAAAATATTTTATCTATTTTTAAAGACTTTCTAAAAACAGAAAATAAATAAAAGATTAAAACTAGAAAAAGAAAAGAAAAAAATCTAAAATTTAGCCTAAAAATCCTAAATGTAGTCTGAAGCAAAGGAAAAATAAAAGAGACGTATAAGCTAAACCTAATAAACCATAAAAGCCCGTTTTAAGCTACGGCTTAATATTATGTAAGGGAAGCAAAAAAACGTATAAGAAAAGGAAAATGTAAAGTGTTACTAACTTGTAAAGCTAGTACACCGGTAAGAAATAAACAAGCAACAAATAAGCTACAAACAGTAACAAACAAGCAACAAATAAGCCAAAAGTGCACAGATAAGCAAAGAAATAATCAACACCTATCTACCCTATGTTCGATATTGTAACACCCCTAATTTCACAAGGCAGCGGAATATCAACATTGGGTGTTACTTTATAGCACATCACACACAGTCATAGAAAACGACCTCAGAATAGACGTTTTATTAAATAAACCATTCGATAACTTTATTAAATCAGAGTTTAATATAAATAGGTCCCAACAATTTATACAAACTTTAATAAAAATGTAAAAGTTTGTCAAAATGTATCGAATGGAAATTGTTTGTTTTGCCTTTACTTTATCCTGCGCGGCTCTAGCTCCAGCTGCTCTGAAACCTATACACCTGAGAATACATGCTAAATTGTCAACACAACGGTTGAGTGAATTCATAGGTTTTAAAATAAACAATAATGGGTTTTAAATAAACCATAAAGCTTTTGAACACAAGAATCTCATCCACTGTCAATATTGTAACACATACAATACTCAAAGTCTGTGCTATTCTACTAAGCCATGACACCGAAGCCTTAAGTATAATAATGCCCTAGTCAGGTATCTTGCCAAATACCCCCTTACTTCTAATACAACACACCTGGCTGAGCCTCCAACCCACAGGTGCGACCTGCCCAGGTGGGGGCCATCCCCGATGGATCCATCCGTCTGTACCAGCGCCTACCCATTAAGGGTAGTTAACGGTTCATGGGTTTATAGGGACTTTCCAAATTTTGGCAATACAACACTTAGCAAATAGCGGTTCACAATCAATACAATCAACCTTGTGTTCATCTTTCAAAAGCATTTAATCAAACATCTTGTATTCATTTACAACAACTTGTATTCGTTCAAAGCATATAGTCAAACTTCACATGTTTATTCATAAACATGTATCCTCTCAAAACTATATATATAAACAACGTATATTTTATACCAAGAGCATGTATTCCCCCTCGCGGGTTTATTAACACATATAAAGCAGTAAAAGCGAGTCTATGAACTCACCTGATATAGCTATCATACGTAGATCAAGGAACAAACGTCCAATAGTCGATACACGACTTCACAAGATAATAATCGCTCACTGATCGAGAACGAGATGCCCAACGGTCAACATATGACCGAACGAACCTATAATGACGAGACGCGTCTTAGGGTCGAGACTATACATAAGTCATACATATATGTAAATAGTTCACTTTAGTAAGTTTGGACATTGCATAAGTTTTATAAAACTTTTTATAAAACCTTTCATAACAATTTAACATATATCTTCTCATTATGACCATTAAGCCCATTCTAGCCCATTAGTGACCCATTAATCATTTATGTAACCTAAGTCCATTTCAAACTCATTATTGATCTCCATATACATTATTAATCTCAGGTCCAATAATGGTCCAATAGCCATTATAAGTGTATGTTGGGCTTTTATGACCCAAGTCCATTTTATATGCATTACGGGTTCTAAAAACGCTTCAAAGCGACATCAACTTAATATTTTTCGATGGTGAAGTCTCATATTTTGAGAACATAAGTTTAAAAATGACCCTCGGCTCCCCGATAAGTGGTTCCTAGAACCTTGGTGTTTATAAAAATAAACAAGTTTCACGTTATATCAATTCGATTTAATTTTAGTCAATTTCCCGACATGTCCCGCTAATTAGTCCGTCTCTCCTAAATCGTAAGTCGTCTATATGAGTCTTTTACATATAAATTAATAACCTTATTTAATCTACTGTTCATAAGTTCATTTGACCTTAACGATCATTTATCATAGCCTAATTACCCATTTTCACATTAGAAACGTTGGTTGTTTTTGGCAGCCGACTCGTTACCACCGTTTTGGCCGCCATTTCCAAACCGTAATGAATTGGTAAACTATCCGATTATCCTAGATTATACATAACTTTATCTACAATCTATAGTATTAGCTTTTGACTTGGTTTTGTATGAATGTACGAATTTCTAGGTGATCTATTCAGTATGTTCAGATTTGACATTGTTTCGCTACTTTGGTCATATCTAATTTTCCGAAAATCGCTACGAAACGGGCCACCCGGCCAAATCACCGCAAAAAAAATGCCTACAACTCTATATTTTTACCAAAAGCTCAAACCTTCTGGTTTTTACAATACTCACGTTTATGCTACTGCCCTAAATGCTTCAATCATCACAAGGTATCATAGGGCTTAATCATCATGTTTTTAAGTTTCAATGATCAAATACAATGTCCAATACATACTAATAAACTATTACAAGCTCAAGATCAGTAGATAGATCATAAATACATAATTACAAAATAGATTTACAAATGAAAATTTACAAAGAAAATGATAAGCAAGAACCTTTACAAGAATAAAGATCAAATGGACCACTAGTTTTCTCCATTCTACCATAAGAATCAACCCACCAGATCCTTATTTTTAAGACCATCATAATACTATCCAAATATTATTTTATCAATCTTGATAAACTCTTATAAACACCCTTTCTATTTAGCCCCAAATAAGCTTCATTTAATCTTGTTGATGTTTGTTTAATGGAAGAAATATACAAAGAACATGACTAGTATTCTTAATCTTCAAAGTAGTAACAAACAATTGAACAAGAATTTAGATGATGGCGGTGAGATTGTATTTCTTGTTTAGACGGCAAAAACAAGAAGGAAAATGTGTATTTATGCTAACTTTGATAAATAATGATCTGATGAAAATAAAATGAGGTTATAGGTAATGTTGGTGCACATAGTATGCAACACTTCGCACTATTAAAAACTTCACATGACACACTTGCTAAGCATGTATGTGACGTGAGTATATATGAAGTGGGGTGAGTTTTGTTGTTAAACTTGTCCCACAATTCTCTAAAGCGGGTATTATTTAAGTCCGATATTTTAAAAGTTACACGATTTGAAAGATACGCGTTAAACACGAAAAATAAACGTTTAATATAAAATAAGAACATCCTCATTGGAGAACATTAATATCTCGATAAATAAATGAGGGCTTGTGAGTTTAATAAATGTCAACGTGTCGTATAAACAAATGACGTATAAAGACTTAACGTGAATTACCAAAAATGCTCGTAAAACGATAAATTAAAACGACGACAATAGAAAATATTTCAATGTCATAATGAAAATGGTCATGGTCGATGACGGACATAGACTTTACCGATAATTAATAAATGACACGTACTCAATACGTTAAAGCCTTAACCTTGTCGGTTAGCCGAGAACTCAATATTATTCGTCTAACGAACAGGAAAAATAAAAGTCGAGTAATAAATATTGATCCAAATACTAGAAATAATATTAGATCTCGGTCTAAATGTTGATTTTAAAGTTCGGGTTATTACAGATATCTTGCAATAAGCAAGCCTAGGTTGTCAGATATCAGATGTAACTTAAAGTGTGTATATCAAACAAGTGCAACTAGGGAAATTTTGGTGAATTTCCAAATAAGCTAAAAGCTGTTAAAAGCTATGAAACTTGAAACTAACAGTAAGCACAACAAACATTACACCTAAACTAACAGTATGTAAGATCTTATAGTCTAAAGCACAAAAACTACAAAGAAATTTGAACTAGTGAGTTTTGCTGTTTTAGACTAATGTTCATGCAAGATTGAGTTCTCAATTTGAGTCCCTAGCTATCCATAGCACTCAGGCGAACAATCATCAATGAACAAATAGCCCCCACTCAACAGATAACACTCATAACATCTAACTTGACAACTTAGTAATACTTACTCAAAAAACATCACAAACATGAAAAATCAAATATTATACTAAAACCACATATCTTTTTAGGTAAAACTAACTATCCTAAGCTACTAAAGGTGTGTAGACAAGTTTAATTAGGTTGTGTGTCACTCAAAACCATATACAGTCCAAGCCAAACACCCCTTTTTTCTAGCTATTAACAATTTTTTCAAACAAAATCAACTTTAAATTAAGACAGCAGGTTTAAAACATGCAAGAATACCATTAAACCTAAATTAACAAGAATTTAACTTAAGGTTGCACAAAAGAGCAGATCTTACAAAAACCTCAAAAATATCACAAAGAAAATAAAATTCAGAAAAAAGGTTAAAGTGGTTACTAGGCTTGGTCTTGTTCAGACCAAGCATACAAAAAAAAAATGAAACAGCCAAAGGGCTTCTCTGATTTTATGAGCTTATGGAGGAGCTTGTGGCTACTTGTGAACAAATCAGCAAACTAAAATCTACAAATCATCTAAAAATCTACCTAAGTCCTTGGAAGCTTGTAAATTAAACAAACCAACAAACTACAAGTACATAAAGATTGACCACAAGCTCATTGTCAAGTGAGTTTGTGATGAACTTTATGTACAGTAAGTGTTAACCAAAAAATAAACCACAAATTTTTTTGAATACCAAACTTTGGAACCAACTTTGCAAGAACTAAATGGTAACCAACAAAGGAAATTAACAAACCCTTATGCTGTGACAACTGTGGGTCTGACGGGTCTTGTTGGAAATACGTTTTTACGTATTTAGGAAGGATCGGTCACTTCAACGAGATACATCTAGTTTGGGCTCGTGATCCAGTATGTAACAGTATAACCCACAAAGCCCACATGTAGGGTGGGCTATATATACCCCCTCCTAGCATGTTAGGAGGGGTTGGTTTTCACACTTTCACTTTTCCAATCTAATATTCTCTTATTCTCTCCAAACTCTCTCTACTTTCTCTCTCTAGTTCTTCATCTCATTCTCTCTCTTTTAATCAAGGGGGAGATTGTTGGAGCGACCTCCCTTAGGGGGAGATTTTTGGAAATACATTTTTACGTATTTAGGAAGGATTGGTCACTCCAACGAGATACATCTAGTTTGGCTCGTGATCCAATATGTAACAGTATAACCCACAAAGCCTACATGTAGGGTGGGCTATATATACCCCCTCCTAGCTTGTTAGGAGGGGTTGGTTCTCACACTTTCACTTTTCCAATCTAATATTCTCTTATTCTCTCCAACCTCTCTCTACTTTCTCTCTCTAGTTCTTCATCTGTCTCTCTCTCTTTAGATTATTCCAAGGTTAAGATTATCCAAGGATTACGTAGGCCTACACTAACTAAATCTAAATACTTCCTCTCAACCAAATCCCTAAGGTTTAACACATCTATCTCTCCCATATTACATCTAAGCCTTACTCATTAGTTTTCTGAAAATTTGTGAATTTTTCCCGCCCAAAACGAGTGCAAAAGCCAGACTTAACCATGCCCAATAATTTTTGTCAATTTGTCCAGGTCTTCACATATGTATCTAGATATCCCAAATCAAAGTTTAGTCTAAGTCATTGTAGAAAAATTCAAAGAATTCTATGACCGCAACTAGCTCTAGTTTTCTGACTCAGGCTAGACCTTCCAAATGTTTACCCATGAACGACAATAAATGACTTCTTATATATCATAAATAAGTTGTTCCCACGTGGCCTTTCAAAAAGTAGTTCATTTGATAAGGTTTTTGCCCTCAAAACTTAAACCCTAAATTCGAATTTTAAAATCCCAGTTCTGACCATGAGTCTTGTTAATTTATAAAAAGTGACTTCTAGACCTCTAATTGACTTGAAACCAACGCCATTGGAAAGATAACCCTCTGAACTTACATTTGAAAAAATAATCGTCTTCTAACTCCTTTTTATGACCATGATATGACCTCTACAAGTCGACTTAACATTTTGGTCAGACTGTAGTTCTGATTTTAAACATAATTAAACCCTTTAATCATCATTAAACCCCACAATAACCTAATTAGTTTAATATTATAATCCTTAAAATTATTAATTATAGAAATCATAAACCCTAATTTGAAACCCTAATAAAAAATCATAAATCCTAAATCCTAATCCATCGTACTAGGTTACATACGTAAATTTAACGTTAATCGAACTAGTTTTATTACGTATCTTTAATCCCTAAGCAAGATCTCGACTTTTCTTGACCTCCATTAATAATTAGACTGATTTTTAAGTTTAGAGAGACCTTAGAGTCAGTTGGGGGGGGGGGGGGGTCTAGGGGTCCTTATTAGTTAAAATAAAAGATACTAAGATATAATTACCAAAAACAATTCTCCTAGCCCAATACAAATCATCCTTCCTTATTTTTATTTAAATATTCGGCCATGTGGGCCCCCACCTCCAATTTTCCAGCATTATTTTATTAATTTAAATGTTAATCGGTTATAATCACCATTAATTAACATCTAGACCCTTCCGGATCAAAACCGGGCACCCTTTTGCTAATTTTTCGACTTTCTGCGTAATTTTCGAACTAGACATTATTTTAAAAACTTTCCTAAAACAGAAAACTCCTATAATACATAGAATATATATAATATATATCTAATGTACATACATCATGTATGATACATACACAAAATCTTACGAAACCGATAATGCAACTTTCATGGAACTTTCGCGTGATCTAATTTCATTTCACTTCATTTCATTTCATTTCACTTTCATTTACATTCATTTCAAACATGTAACATGATTAATCAGTCATGTACTTCATCTCACTCATTCTTCATCACATTAAAACACATAAGAACACACCAAGCACATAATTCAAGAAATCTTATACACAACTAAAGTTCTACGGGTGACAACTGACCTGTTGGAAATACGTTTTTATGTATTTAGGAAGGATCGGTCAATCCAACGAGATACATCTAGTTTGGGCTCATGATCCAGTATGTAACAGTATAACCCACAAAGCTCACATGTAGGGTGGGCTATATATACCCCCTTTTAGCATGTTAGGAGGGGTTGGTTCTCACACTTTCACTTTTCCAATCTAATATTCTCTTATTCTCTCCAACCTCTCTCTACTTTCTCTCTCTAGTTATTCATCTATCTCTCTCTCTTTAGATCATTCCAAGGTTAAGATAATCCAAGGATTACGTAAGCCTATAATTGGTATCAAGAGCCATGAGATGATTGCTTTGTTTTTGTGTTTGTTTCATTGATTTCGTGAGTTTTTAGACCCAAAACCCAAGATCTAAATTTTTTCTCGTGTTTTTGTTGTTCTAAGTGATCTTCATATCTCCTACATAGTTGTGGTAGGGATTTGGGTACTTTGGATTGGTTAAAATCACGAATTTTCTAAGCAAAAATCTCATTTTTCTCCAAACATTACGAAACAACAACTTTATTGCGAAATCTAATTTTTCGCAATATTTAAGGGTTTCTGTTATTGCGAAATTGGCATCTTCGCAATAACAAGGGTTTTCATTATTGCGAAGTTTGCTTAATTTCCAGTATTGCGAAGATTGAAATTGTGATTATTGAGAAGATTGGAATTTGAGATATTGCGAAGTTTGGAATCTGTGATTATTGCGAAGATTGGAATTTGAATTATTGCGAAGTTTGAATTCCATTATTGCGAAGATATCAGTTTTGCATATTGCGAAGAGTGACATTTTCAGTATTGCGAAGAGTTACTTTTTAAAGTATTGCGAAGACTGTCTTTTGAGATTATTGCGAAGGATATTGCGAAGAGTTACATCATATTGTGAAATCTTTAATAGGGCAATTATTGTGAAATCTTTGCAAATATTCCGAGATTTTCAAAAACGTGAATTTATTTGGTCTTGGAGAATTTTTGGTTTCTCGAGAACACATAATTAGGGGATTTAATCAACTTTTCTTCACAAATCAAGGAATCAAGAACGTTTACGGTTTATTCGATGGTTTGTAAAATCCCGCAAATTTATTTTTCGGTTTCTCCACGAATTGTAAAACTCCGTATTGTTCTTTCGACAACAACAAACACAATTACTTTCTTTCATTGCTCGACCGATTAGTAATCCTTACCTTTATCAAATTTCAATAGATTGGTTGAATTCGACATCTCAAGAGGGAGAAGAGTAGAAGATGCAAGAAGAAGCAAGAAGAAGCAAGAAGAAGCAAGAAAAATATGTCAAGTCTTATTTAGACAATTTGAATGTCATCTCG
Source organism: Glebionis coronaria (assembly GCA_025667525.1). Lineage (NCBI taxonomy): Eukaryota > Viridiplantae > Streptophyta > Magnoliopsida > Asterales > Asteraceae > Glebionis > Glebionis coronaria. The sequence continues at coordinate 99,419,671 of CM046882.1, read as the reverse complement.
ACGAGCTTACAAAGCTCATGTATGGACCACCCTTTGTGGCATTCTTTGGTCAAGATGCTCCTTTCTTCATTGACGCCTTGATGATAAACTTGGATATTCTTCAGCAGAAAATTGACAAAAAAGACTTTAATCACATTGAATCTGTATCTGCACTCCAAGTTCTTCTGAAACAATTATCGATTTTTATTCAATTCGATATTGCCAAGAAAGAAAATTCAGTGCTTTGCAAGTCATTTCTTGATGATATGCATACCGAGATTCAAGGCTTCCAAGGAACCGTGTTCAAATACGTGAACTCTCTTACGCAGCTGTTTCAAGAAAGATCACGACTTCAACTTGATTATGATAATTGGAAGCAAAGAAAATCAGATTCATATGCACAAAGATAATGATCATATGGATGACACAAAGGAGACCGCTTTGGTTAACGATGAGAGCAGCACGTCAAGGAATATTACAGACGTCTCTTATGATGACTCCATACCCGTATATGACGAAGAGCCTACAAATACGGTACAACGGGATGTGGTATATGATGTATATGCTTATGAAATACCACATGTTGAGCATTCCGAACCTAATTATGACAAACATGGGATGGAAAAGGGTGATAGTTTTACCACTTCAGATTCATCCGATGTGAGTCATAATGGGGGGGGGGGGGAGATTGTCTAGAATGCTCTAGTACATCATGATATATGCCTTATGACTGCTTCTTTAACCTATTCTGCTTCTAGGATTGAAGAGATTGAAACGATAATAGCTCAACAATCAAAAGGTCTTGAGGATGCCAAACTAGAATTTTCTAAGAGAACTAACAAGTTTGAAACATATTTTGAAAAACTTGAAAAGTCAAACGTTGTTCTTGAACGAAAATTGGATCAAAAAGTTCTAGATTCTAATGCTGAAAAGGATAATATTTTGAAACAAATTAAGTTGCTAGAATCTAAGTTGGCATCCCAAGATAAATTGCTCAAAGTGAATGAGACTTTAAAGGCTCAAATTAAGGAAAAGGTTTTTGCAATAGCTTCTATGAAAAAAGAGTTGAGGAAAACTAAAGGAACTAGTGTGGACACTAAGCTTGAAAAACCATCAATCTTAGGGAAGCCGCCTACAAATCAGTCCGTCAGACAACCGACTACATTTAGATCCGAGCGACCACAATCCTCGAGACCGCGGTTTGCCTCCCAAGTTGATATTGTTCATGTTTCTAGAACAGTCACTCCACCAACTAGTCCCAATGTGACTAAAACAGCTTTTCCAAGACCTAATCACATGATTGCATCCAGCTTCTCTAGAAATAGTACTAAGAACACGTCTCGAACTAGTTCAAATGATGTGCGCTATAATTTTGGTCTAAGGGAAGCTATTCAAAAGACACAAGTAAGAGATAGGAATCTCAAACCTAGTCAGATGCCTTTAAGATTACCCAACACTGCTAACCAATGTCATATCCTAGGAGCATCAATCAATCATCTAGGAATTCTAGATCCCGGACACTAAATATGCTACTTGTAAAACATGTAGGAAATGTGTCTTTAAGGCAAATCATGACTCTTGTGTCAAGAAATTCCTTAATAAGTTGAACTCCCGTGCTAGAATTATATCCCAGTGGTTAGCTAAAATCAAACCCATTGGTAAAGTTTGCCGCCCCACTGGTAGAACTTTCACTATTGTAGAAAACGAGTGCCCTTTAACTAGGATAGTCTCCGATCCTACTAAGACTACTAGGGAGGAAATTGAAAAGGATGATACATCACTTAAGCCTGAACTTAAGGTATTCTATAAAAGGAAACGTTTGCCAGCTAACACAAGTGAATCATCTACTCAGGTCGCCTCTGGCACAAGAAAAGACAATTATGAACCCCCACTTGCTTCTAAAATAGATATCGCTAACCCATATCAAAGCATGCAAATTCCTAATGAGAATGCAGGTACCAAAGTTGATGTTAAAAAAGAACGCAGCGGTCCAATCATTATATACCGTTCAACTAAAGACACTCTCAGAGTTTGGTTGCTGAAGAAGCAGATATCAGAGAAACAAGTGTCTCAAGGGATGCACAGTTAAGATTACCAACAATGACTTACAGTCACATTACAGTCTGTAACTCGATCTCAAAAGACAGGAAAGTTCATCCCGATGATGACTTATCCTCAAAATGAGAAATTAAATTTTCTCGGACACGAGCATATATTAAAACTATTCAAAAGTTCTTAGCTCGTGTGAATGGTTTACAGTTGGATCACAGATTGTAACCCGTGCATCAAAGAAAGGAAAGTTTATCTCCAATGATAAACTTATCCTCACAATGAGAAATTAATTTTTCTTGGGCATGGGCTTATATTAAAAGCACTCATAGTTTTTAAGCTCATGCAAAATGGCGTTTAATTATATATCAGATTATGCCCCGGACTTCAACATAATGAAAGTTTATCGTCGATGATAACTTATCATTAACAACGAGAACGTTAATTTTCTCAGTCATGAGCTTGTATTAAAACATTCCAAGTTTTAAGCTCAGAAAGGAAAGTGTATCATTTAAATAAGAGAACTTTTCCTCATAACGAGAAATTAAATTTTCCCGGTCATGAGCTTCCGTTAAAACATTCAAAGTTTTCAAGCTCATGAAAACGACTTCTAAGTAAATGTCAGCTTAGGACTCGTCCTTAATTGATTTTCAAAAAGGGCATGTCTTCTGAAATTGATAATATTTATGATCCTAGAAATGTTGTTTAATAATGACACGGGTTTGTAAATAAAGTTCGGGCAGAAGTTTAAACATTTTAAAACATGCTCAAAATGGTTTGCTATTATTTCCGATAGTAACCCGATTTTCATATTCAAGTCAAGCATTTCACCAGAAAGCTTTGACTCAACAACGGGAATTAATTTTCTCAGGCATGGTTTACTTTATAACCATGTAAGGGATTGTGTTTACGTAATAACACAATCTTACACGAATATATGTACGCTTCAGTGCATTTATTTGTTAAAACGAGAGAAATCTTGTTTTTATGAAGTTATCATCTCCATAAACCGTAGCAATTTACAATTGATATCTACATACTCGACGATGCGACTACTCAAACAACGACTACAACTCTTTAGATAGAACACGTGTCAACATTTGAGGGGGAGGGGGGAATTGTCAAGCGTTCAGAATCTTCGATGCTGAAAGTGCCAAGTTCACAAATTGGTGTCAAGACAACGATATCAATCGTACATGTGGTGTCTTGAAAGATTACCACTTTTCAAAATGGAGGAGATAATTTTAGACGTTACGGGGGAGACCAACATTCGTGAACAAGAACCACGTGATTCTACCATATGCTGTTCTAATTATTCAGGTCCAACCTCGTAAATTATTAATCTTGTGAATACATTATCATATATGATCTTTGTACGTGATAAGTACCTTACACTTGTGTTTAAAAGGTATTTAATTTACGTTTCAGGTATACCCTCATTAATTTAAGGGGGAGCTTGTGATAATCATGGAGATAATTGGATTTGCATTTTTCTTCCCAAATTTCTTAAAACTTCATTAAATCAACTGATATTAAAAACATCGATTGGGTTAATATATTTTTAATATGGGGGAGAAAATGTGATTTAATATTGAGATCAATAATGGTTTACTTAATGTGCGGGCTCATCCTGACATGTGTGAAATGTTTTCGAATATCGTGTCATATGTTAAGGGGAGCAAAATGGATTTGCACATCAAAAATGGATTTTTCATGGTGAAATATACTTACCCTCAACCCATTTATTTCACGACGATGAAGATTGTGGTGACATAAGGATGGTAGGATAGGTTAAGTCCAATGATTCTTCCAAAACCAGAGGAATCTTCCCAAGTACATTCCATAGTTAGAAATAGTAGTCCTTAGGAAAGATGGAGAAAGATTATGAACGTAGCTAAATGCCGACGGAGTACTTAAGTTAGCACTGGAACAATCATAACAAGGTGCTAGTTATGACATATTACTAAGCATTGAAGGGGTTGAAGAAATAAAAAGAATTGTAAAGATAAAGGGTGAAAAGAAAGAAACCCTCCTTACAACCTAAGTAGAAACCGGGTCAACTCATTAGCTATTGAGAATGCTCGATATTGAAGATAGACATCATGGACCCAGTGATGCAATGCACAACCCATCATAGCTAACTCAGATATCTCTTAAAAGGTATTTGTTTTAATCACACGGAGATCAACATGTTATCTATCAATTTATTCACTCCAAATAATTTGGTATTGAAATGGTGGCACTCCTCTCCAGCCTCCGATCACTAAAATCCAAAAAGCACGATTGAGTCTAGAGCCATTTGAGATCATCGAATATCTCATTAGGACACACTTCCATATTTCCTTGCTTCTTCACACTTTGTGAAAAGTAAGAAAGATATTTAGAGTCCTACGCAGAATCTTCATGATCTTGCCTGAACATCCGAGTAATACGCAAGTATTTACAATGAAATGGAATTCCTTCTTGAGTGAACATCTAAAAGCTCATGGTAGGTGACTTGAGTAATTCTTTATGAATCAAACTTGTGATAACTGGAAAGCAACAATGGTTTAATTCTTAATTGAACTTAAACACGTTCCAGGCCTCTACGCAATATCTTAGTGATCTTGCCAGAACACCCAGAGTGACACTCTTAAGTGTTTACAGTGATGAGTGGAAATCCTTCTAGTGTTTACATCAAACAACACTTGCTAGGTAACTTGCAAGATTCTATACGAATCAAGCTCGTGACAACTGGAAAGCAATGATGGTGCGGTTCTTAATTGAATTTCACTTGTTCCAGGTATATGAATTGACGGCTTCAATCATGCGGTTAATTTAATCCAAATGATTCACTCTTTACATTCGCAGTTAGCTTTGGACGGTCGAGTAAAGAGAACGGGTATACCCGCGAAATCTTGTCAAGGAGGTTCTTAATTGAAACTACCTGCCACAAGTACGATATTTAATATCGTCTAACGGTCTTCACCGACCGGAGGTAAAATTCTACCTAATTAGGTTGAAATGTTCAAAGCCATTTCATCTGTATCTATGTTTTGTTGCTAACTGTCTTATGCAGCGTAACAAGACGGTGGCATTGCGGTGTCCGAGAAGAAGTCGTCCCCACATGCTTATACTTTCTGCACTTAATACGTCAACAAATTCAAGAAAGTCTAAAATTCAAGCCTTCCGCTGTATAAAACTCTAAAGCTTTCAAGAATTTATAAAGGTATAAGTATGTAGAACATGAAGTCACGAGGAGGCGAATATTACAAGTGATGAATGCACAAGGTCAAGGCAAGGAAACATGCTCAAGACTAAAGTCAAAGATCACATCAGCGTATTCACAAGAACAAGATCGAAGACTCAAGCATAGCATGCTAGGTTTAAGAATTTGTAAAATGGTGTGACCTCCCTTAGGGGGAGATTGTTGGAAATACTAAATTCTAAATAAATTATCGGTCACATCATTGTTAGCATAGATCATGAAGCGACCTCCCTTAGGGGGATATTGTTGGAAATACATTTTTACGTATTTAGGAAGGGTCGGTCACTCCAACGAGATACATCTAGTTTAGGCTCACGATCTAGTATGTAACAGTATAACCCACAAAGCCCACATGTAGGGTGGGCTATATATACCCCCTCCTAGCATGTTAGGAGGGGTTGGTTCTCACACTTTCACTTTTCCAATCTAATATTCTCTTATCTCCAACCTCTCTCAACTTTCTCTCTCTAGTTCTTCATCTATCTCTCTCTCTTTAGATCATTCCAAGGATTACGTTGGCCTACAATTAGTTTATCATATGAATGTTACATCATTTGGGTTTCGACAAATAGATGGTAACATGTTTGCTTTTTGATATAGTTCCTTTGCGAGGACTTACGTAGCTATGCTTTCAGGTGAGTTTCATAGTCCCTTGTCTTTTAAATGGTTTTACTCCAGTAAGGGATGGAAATGATGCTTGTACAAATATGTGCTGTGAAATGTTGTTTTAAAGTGTATGGACATATATGTGCTAGTATGTGACTTGTTTGGTATGTGATATTATGGGAGCAGATGGGTACGCCTACCCTGTGTGATTAATTGTGAAGGAGAGGATAGGTACGTGTAACACCCCCAAATTTACACAATTCAATACAGCGGAAGACTCGTTGGTGTTACGGGATAGCACATTACTCACATCATAGACAACGCTTAAAAATCGCGTTGTTTAATAATAAAGCATCTTCATTCATAAATATCAAATTTACATAGGTCCCAAGTCATTGTATTTCATACAGGTTTTACAAATAATTTGAATGGAAATTATTATTTAGGTGCGGGCCATGAATTCTTGTTGTCTTCCCGAGAATTACCTTCAAGTACCTGAGATAAAACATGTTAAAAGAAAAGGTCAGCGAAAATGCCGAGTGAATTCATAGAGTTTAACGAAATCCATCAATATAACATCGGTATGAAATTTTTACAGAAATCATTTTGTACAAATCTTTGTAATAGGCCATAAAATAGCCAAAGTTATTTTATACAAATCCTTATCAAAAATCATAATATAGGCTTTCGCCTTCAAAATCATTATACGAACCATTGTCGTTAAAACATCATACAATACGTTTTATAACGTTGTATAGAGTTAAATAAAAACCGTTATATGAATATGGTTATGAAAACCAAAACACGAACATAAAATCAATAGTAAGACCCCGTATTGCTAGTCAGGCAATATATCGTAATTCGGTGCGTATAGCAGTATTTCGTTACTTGGATTATTATAAGCCGCATGACATTGTTACCTTACTACAACAAACAACGGGTAGCTAGCCCGAAACTCAATTTGCCCATCTAAATTAGCATGTCGTCACAAAGATCACGCTATGTAAATCTTCTCATACATAAATTCGCTTACCAATCAATGTGGCACGACGGGGATCAACCTTCAAGGCGCGAACTGGGGTGATCGTCCCCAAATAGTACTATTATATGCATAAGCGTCTACCAAATCCCGGTAGTTCACAATTCATGCTAATGGGACTTTTAGTGACATAACCTAACTTTAATAATCCATTTCATTTCATCTATCGGGTCATATAATCATACATCGGGTCATACCATCATTCGGGTCCAAATCAATAAACAAACAATCGGGACAAATGATGTCCTATTTTATCATACCTAACATGTTATCCCCCTCACGGGTTTATAAAACATTTCATAAAAACATTTAAAAGAGTGCGAGGCTATGAACTCACGTTGATGTGGGAAAGCGGTTTATCGGCGATTCGGATGTACGGTACGTGCTTCAATCACGGAAACCTAGACAAATAATACTCGTCTTAGACTCTTGTCCAATGACTTATTAAAAATAAAAATTATGTATACATATTATGATTTTATACATATGATGATGATCAAGTGGGTTTATACATCTTTACTCATTTATTATAGTGTTTATGTGTTAGTAATATTTTTATACTAGTTTTACTATTTTTACCTATTTACATGTTTTAGGCTCAATAAACCTATTACAAGCCCAATACTTTATATTAGTCCATTTTACACTTTAATTATCAGTATTATACTTTACATGTTGGGCCCAAGTGGGTTAAGCCCAATAAGTAAGTTTATAAGTGTTTTACTAACTAGTCGGGTTTATAGTCCAACAAGGCTACTTTGGCCCGTTAATGTCTATATGTTGTAAAGTTCGGATTTTATCGGTTTTTACTTGTTATATAAGTTCATATATCAGTATGTGAGTTTATAAAAGTTTATATTAGACGGGTCCGACCGTCTAAGTTTTATTTGACAAAAACGTTAATCTTTCGGTTTTAGCCGAAAAGACGTAAAACTTAGTATATAGTTTTTATAACTTATAAAACTTACCAAACTACCATTTTTATATAATGTTCATTTTACTTATCCTCATGCATATTTATATAAATGAAATATATAAGTTAGTGGGTTTTAATTCACATTTTATACTATATTTATTTGAGTGCTTATATAATAATATTAAACATTAATTTCACAAAATCAGTCCTAAATCTTAAGTTCACTAAAATGTCTATATCTAGAGTTATATAATGAGATAGGACCTCAAATTTTTATCACAGAAACTAAATGATATGTGCTTCATTTTATTCCTTTATAGCTACTGATGAATCAACTTCTAAATATTTTAATAAATTCGTCCAAAACAGTATAGGCAGATTTGCACTCTAAACTTGTTTTGATCATATCTCACTCATTTTTATGGTTCTATTGCATGACCAACTCTCAAATGTGTATAACACCTAATATTTACTTTATATTGATTCCACTTTACCATTTTATCAGTTTATCATTTGGTTACTTACTGTTTTTATACGGCCATCTTATTAAGCAAGATTTAACCATTTTTACATGTGGGTTTTCCATCTTTTTACCCATGTTTATCAAATCTATCAACACCAAATTCCCACATAATATTTTTAATCATCATTCATCATCATATACATATACATAAATAAAGAAAATACAAGATTACATAATCAAAATAACAAGAGGATAGGAAGAATAATCTCTATACCACCAAGGTTGTGTAGTTTATGATCAAGGCTTGGATTTTGATGGAAGAACTTGTGATAGATCAACACCAACTTCAAGACCACCAATATTTGTAAACTTCTTGTAGAAATCAGCCCTTGGACAACACCAAATTACCTCCTTGGATGTTAGAATCACCTCCAATCTTCAAGGTTTCAAAGGAGCATCATCATGTGTTTGAATAACACATGATTTTATGGCTAAAATAGATCAAATGAGGGTTGTTGTTGGTGATTGTTGGACGAATTTTAGAGAGAGTGGAGAGGAGTGTGTGAGTTTTGCATGTGTAGAATGAGTTGCTAGTTTGAGTTTGGTTGTTTTGTAAGTAAAAATGGTTTTGGTGTAAGGCTAAGGACAAGTGTCCTTAGCTTAAAGATTAAATTGACACCTTTGTGGTATTGTGTAGCTTAAGCTTTGCCACCCGTTTGTGGGGTGGGGTAAGATTTATCTTGTCTCATCCAACTAAGTTACGGGTACTCCTCGATTCTATTTTCCTCGATTTGCGTGCCCTCGGGTCGTTTTACGAAAAACGTTTTTATAAATTATGAATCAACGGCACATAACGAATCTAATAAAAATTGTCTCATCAAAAACGGAGTTCGAAAACGTAAATACGTAATCCTAAGGTTTCCGGTTTAGTCGTAAAGGACGTTAAATTATTCACGTAAGTCCTAATCTCCTCTCGTAAATTTGTGAGTTTATGAACCAACACAAATTTAAAATCCCAAAATAATATTCACGGATAAATTTATTTCCTGAAATGTCGGTTTGTCACCGAAACGGTGTATGTAAACGTAAGCACGTAACGTAGAATCCTCCGGTTTAGACGTAGTCGATGCCACTTCAAGACGTAAATCCAAATTTCTTCCCAAAAATAAGTGAGTTCATAATATAACATTAAAATAATGTTTTTAAATAATATTTGAGAATAAAATATAAACCATAAATTGATGGATTGTCACAGTACGCCTACCCAGTGTTATGATTTGAGATGGTACCATGGGAGCGGATGGGTACGCCTACCCAGTGTAATTTTGGATTGGGGAGCGGAGAGACACATGTCGTCTTAGTGTATGTTTTATGTTTGCTTGTTTACATGTAGTAGTTGTTGTCCAGAATGATAAATGACATGATTTTGATTTGTTAATGAGCACAACAATGAACTATTTTTGTGTGTCTTAAACCTATGACTCTCACCAACTTTATGTTGACGTGTTTTAGCAACATTTTCTTGTTTTCTTAGAGATGATAGAAGCTTTAGAGAGCGAAGGATTAGAGAGACCACAGGCTTGCATTGCAGAGTTTATGTTTATTTGTTTATTTGATGTTGTGCACTATATGAGGTTGTTGAATGTTTATGGTGTTGTCATAACATGCCCTATTTAGATATGTCATCTTTTAGTTTATTCTCTAATGTGACACCATTGTGTTGTGACGATGTCCATAAAGTTTTACCTCGCGTTTCCGCTGAGGATAGGTGCTACAGATTGTTAATCAGAGCCAAGGTTATAAAGAATTAGGTGGATTAACCTAGGCTATAACCTAGGAGTCCTAGAAGTAGTTGTGCTTTAAGGTTTACATCGAATAGCGACAATATTAGGATGCGAGTATATCAGTTTACCATGTTTTGTTTTAGGACCCTTTGTGATTGATGTTCTTTTGAATATTGTTGATTTTTATTTATGATGACTTGTTTCAAATTAATTGCTTATCTATCTTTTGCGCAATTTTTCGATATTATATGTTTGTTTCAAATTTTAGACTAGTATGGATTGAACCATAGTCGTCCATACTTAGTCATATGTTTCTTTGTTTTCGAATTTTAGACTAGTATGGATTGAACCATAGTCATCCATACTTAGTCATATGTTTCTTTCTTTTCGATTTTTAGACTAGTATGGATTGAACCATAGTCGTCCATACTTAATCATATGTTTCTTTCTTTTCGAATTTTAGACTAGTATAGATTGAACCATAGCCGTCCATACTTAGTCATATGTTTCTTTCTTTTCAAATTTTAAACTAGTATGGATCGAACCATAGTCGTCCATACTTAGTCATATGTTTCTTTCTTTTCAGATTTTAGACTAGTGTGGGTTGAGCCATAGTCGTCCACACTAGTCATTGTTGGATTTTGTTTTATGACACCTCGTGTTTTTGGAAGTTATTACACTATTAGGGGGTGTTTGATAGCCTCTTAACCATATGACTAAGAGCTCTACACTTATTCGGCCAGAGATTGAAGTGTTTGATAGTTACATATTATAATGCTTAGTGATTTCACATGCCTCTTAACCATTTTCACAATAATCATGCTCAGTGATTCAGCAACACATGCTACCAACATTACCCTTCACGTTTTTATTTAAATAAAAGTTTATTTACTTTTATTTAATTAATAGATATACTACATCCGACTTCTACCACAACAAATATATGAAGTTCAAATTATTTTTACATCCGTGTCGTCTTATTCAGGGGCGGAGCCAGGATTTCAAATTAAGGGGGCTGAAAAATATTTTTAGAATGATAACGATATACTTCGAATTAATATATCAAAACCTAAAAATATGGTAAATGAAACGAAGATCCAAATGCCTAATAAATTATAGAAACACGTATCTTACACTAATACGAAGCTATAATCAATCATGGTAAGAATTTAATTGACGATTATCGATTTAGCGGTTAACATTTTACCCTAATCATTTGTCTTACAAACTAACATACAAATAACAAAAAATATATGAGATATTAAAACACGAAGTTTATGTTAATGATTAATAAGAAACTAAAGAAGAGACAAGTAAGAGTGGTACACTACCTTGCGTTTTTTACACGTCTTTGTTCTTTGGAGTAAGAATCATTAATTATGTTAATAGTGAAGGGGTATGAAGAATCTCGCTTTCAACGCTAAAATCAAGCTATTTTTGAATAAATTCATGGCTCAGTGTAGTACGAAGCTTTCTTTTCACATGCTTTGTTATTAAAAAGTGTCGGATGTTGTAGTTGTAACAAGAAGAGTTAAAATAAGACGAATTAATATATCAATAAGAGGATAAGTTTCTCGCTTCTTAGTTTCTTGTGATCCTTTACACAACCCTGAAAATTTAGTATCATTCTTCGCTTTTGGATCATTCGAGTTCGCAACTCAAGTTTTAGCTCAATTTTATCCAATTTAGTTAAATCTAAAGGATTATACTTCGTCACCAATTTACATATATAATTTTGGATCACTAAGACGGAGAAGCTAATTTTTTTTAACTCTTGCAACTAACTAGCGATAACAACAATACACACATCAAGCCGATAATGATGCTCGACCGTCACATCATTTTTTCTGTGACGTGACTGAATTGTATCTCTGCAAGTCACATTCACATCGGGAACACAAATTTTATATTTATCAGTTATAATATTTATATTCAAACAAAACAATATTGAATGTGTAATAATATTGATAGGGGCTATTAATTATTAATCTAAAATTATTAGGCTGCTATATTGTAGTCGACCTGTTGAGCTAGTTGGGGGAGATTTAGCACCCACTAGTCCTTCCTTTGGCTCCGCCCTTGGTCCTTTTGTTTTTTTATTTTTTTTAATTTGCTTTTACCTTAAAGATTTTTTATAATGTTTCTTCTCATAAGTTTTAATTGGAGTCAATGTTATATACGGAGATTTTAGTTATTGAGCGTTCTGCTATAAAGAAGACGGTAACATCGCATACGTCATAGGAACAAACTGTAGTTTAATGATGCAAAAGTACAATTTAATTGCAAAAAAGTACTACAAAACATACAACTCAGAATCAAAATATGTTTCAACTTGAGATAAATATTTCATTTTTATATTTTATTTTATTTTTTTATATTTTTTCTATAAATGTACGTTTTATTATTACATTTTTGATCGTCTGTTTCATATAGCTTTACAACGTTACATAAGGTTAAAATTGTAATTTGATGTCATTCAGATCGTAATTCATGTCACTTACCAAACAACTTGTTTTTGTTTAGTGCAACATGATACATAGCATCAAAATCATTTAGATCGCTAAGTGATTCAGTACTTAATCATTTTATTTTATCAAACAGCCCCTTAGTTTCTCTATTAGGACGCTATGTGCTTGTTGGTATTCATTGTGTTTTGGCTATTATGTGTATCGTATGCTGTCATTAAAAAGGGTATTTGTGGGAGTAAGTACATGCATTAGATGATGCAGTTTTAATTATGGTGGCCAACATAATTATAAATACACCACATGTACGTACTTGTGACCTTAATGTAACTTTCAATGCCTATTTGCCAGGTTATATGTACATGTTGTCTTTCATATTCCTGTTATGTGTTATCGTACATTGTAATGTGATTCCCTCTCCTTACTGTATACATATGTCATATTTTGTTTCCCGTAGTGAAAGGAATATAGGTATAGGATAACCTTGAAGTCCCCTATCTAATTAGTGTTGCTTATATATTCAGAATAGTGAATAATGAATGAGTAGATTTTGGTAGAAGTATTCAAGAACCTTCTACGTCAAGGTTAAGAGGTTGAGATAGTAAAAGCAAACGTTGCGTTGATAAAACTGGGAGGTTTTCATTCCTCTATAGATATGATGACTTTGGGCCTGCGAGTATTGATATAGTCACATGAGATAGTTGATATATTTATGTAAGAGAGATAGTTATGAAATAGAAGGTCGAGTTAGTGGCCATGAGAGAATAGTTGAAATGCCCTTAGTGATGGGAAAAGAGTTAGAAGTTCATAGAAAGACGAACTAACGTGGATATGTGGTCTCTTAGGAGTACCAAGGGAAATGAATTGAGATTTGTGTAGAGTATGGATATTGGCACAAGTAACGTTCCATAGGATGTTGGAAGGAGATGTGATATCCCAAAGATATTTATGATGTTCGTAAGGTATGTAAGTTTTCCTAAAATTTCCTAAGATTTACTAGGTTTACCTATCATTGTTAAGTAGAACCATGAATTGAGCTAGTAAGAGAAGCGAGATGAGTTGTAAGGCAAGAGTTGTTGGAATGATTCAAAGAGAATAGTTGTTGGAATGATTTTAAATGCAAGAGTTATGGGAATGATTTAAAAGGCAAGAGTTGTTAGAATAATTGCAAGGGATGCAAGGTAAAGGCTAAGTTGCCTAGTGGTAAATGTGATGTGGAAAGCGTTAGAATGGTTTGATAAGAGAAAGTATTGGTCTTTTAGAATGTGTGTAGAATTTCGCAATTGAACGAGATTTCCACCAAGAGAGGGTGAAAGGGTGACGTAGTTGAAATTGTTAAGGATGTTGTATGGACGCTTTGGGCTTACGGTTATGCTTTTGGCTTCGCCCATGCACTAGCGGTTTTCGTGGAGTCAATAAATCGAGTGTGCATGACAGTATATAGAAAGTTGTCATCGTGAGTATCGACGACATCTTGATCTACTCGAAGTCTAAGAAAGCGTGTGAGGCGAATTATGAGTTGGTTTTGGAGTTGTTTAGGAAAGGGAATTATACGTGAGATTTTCAAGTGTGAGTTTTAGGAAACTGGTTACTAGGGTAGGTAGTTAGAGATGATGGCATGTAGTTAGAACCAACAAGGTCGAAGCAAAACAAGATGAAGAAGCGTTTTGGAGGCTGAAGAACTAGTGTGGGTAATGAGCCGATCATGGCATTACCGGAACGACTAGGCGGCTTCGTGAGGGATGAGATACGTGGAAGAAGGATTAAGATGTGTACGAGGATGAGGAGGGAAGGAGACTGTTATACGACCGGAAACTGGAGATTTTGGAAGAGTTATAAGACTTAGGTAGTGAAGTTGGGTTAGTAGATTTGCCTAGAATGCTAGAGGCATTTGGTGTACGAGACCTAGAGAATGATCTATACGGATCATGAACGTCTCCAACACATATTCAATCCTCTTGATTGAACATTAGACATAGGTGATAGATGGAGTTAAGTGGTGACAATAATTGCAGGGCCAAGTACCATCTGGTAAAAGCAAGCATAGTCAACGAGACATGGAGTAGGAGAGGAAGTGAAGCTAAGACAAACTTGAGCTCTATGGATGACGTGTTAATATGGGTTAGATGAAATATGTTAGTGGCATGAGTTGAGTTATCTAAAGCAGAGAACACGTCAACATTTTTGTTGTGTGGCTTGGACTATCAAATGGAGAAAAGGAAGTGGAGGTTGTGCTACCTATATGGAACTGAGTGTCTTGGAGAGACAATGTAAGGACGTTGACCGTAGAGGAGATATACAATGAGGTGGACAAGTAGGTACGATGAGAATTGGGTGATAGTCGATAGACTGACTAATTCATTCCATTTTCTGGTAATGCGAGAAGTCACATGGTGGAGAAGTTGGAAAGGCTATAGACAGATGAGATGATATAGAATATGTGATTTTTATGTAAAGTATTCCTAATGGATATGGAATGTCTTGTGGAGATTTTTGGAAAATGTAGAAGTAATGAGGTACGCGAGTGGTTTTAAATGGTCTACCATTGATAGACTAATAGTTAGTATGAGCGAACTATTTAGATAGTAGAATAGACGCCTAGAGTATGTGTGAGAAGTTTCCGTGATATTTGAGATACTCACCTTGGTGGGAAGAGTTCTCCTATAAAGACAATTATCATTTAGTATGAGATATGCTTCAATGAGGAAGTGTATGGAATGAAAGTTGGTCGCCTATTTTGTAGGCTGAGGTTTGAGAACGTAAGATGATATGGACTTAAGATTATGGAGAGACAATCGAAAAGTAGTAGTGAGGAAGGAATGGCTTGTGGAAGCCAAGAGATTGTCAAGATAGTAGATTGATATTGCAAGGGAAACCTTAAAGTTAGTGATCATGAGTAAGGGAAAGTCTCACCTAGAGAAAGGTGTAGCACGTGTTAGTATGAAAGGTAAGTTAGCACCTAGAGATGTTTAGACTGTTTGAGATCCTAGGTAGGATTGGTCATGTAGCATGTAGAATGAGATTGAGATTCTCTAAGAATATGATGATAGTGATCAAGTATGAGTATACCTGAATTCGTATAGATGCTTTATAAACATTAAGTTTTGTAGCAATTTATATCTTAAATTCAAGACAGTTCTTGTTTGATGAGTTGTGAGATTAAGATATGAGTTACATTGTTACACAACTTAAGGTTTTGAGGGATTTACTCGAGGACGGGTGAGGCTCATGTATATTTGATGTTTGGGTTTGGGTAAGATGGGTAACTTGCTTTGTGCCCATGTGTGGACAAGCAGAGTTGTGAATTATGAGTATGACATGTTTCATGTGATGATTATGAGAAGTGTTCAGCTATGCAATCCTACATATGCCATTAGATGTGATTAAGGTTGGTAGAACTTTTGGATGATGGAAAATTTGTAGAGATTATGGGTCGTTAGGTCTTGCGATAGAAAGCATAGTAGAAATGCTAGAGTTAATGTATGAGAGAAA
The DNA here is from genome assembly GCA_025667525.1 of Glebionis coronaria. Lineage (NCBI taxonomy): Eukaryota > Viridiplantae > Streptophyta > Magnoliopsida > Asterales > Asteraceae > Glebionis > Glebionis coronaria. The sequence goes on along the minus strand of CM046882.1, from coordinate 99,403,631 downwards.
TTAACCGTGATGTTGAGTTCACATGAGTGATTGGAGGATTACTTTAGTATCCTTAATAGTTGATTAGTAATGATAAGATGTGTGAATATTGGATGGGATACCAAGCGTGGCACAAAAATTATTTGGGAACACGAGGGCCATATGAGAGTCAAGTGTCCCCATTTGTTTGTGAATATCGGTAGAGAGACTGAAGGTTAAATCTCGAGACGTGATTTCTAAAAGGAGTGGATACTATGACAACCGTGGTTCTGACGGGTCAGTTGTCACCTGTAGAACTTTAATTGTGTATAAGATTTCTTGAATTATGTGCTTGGTGTGTTCTTATGTGTTTTAATGTGATGAAGAATGAGTGAGATGAAGTACATGACTGATTAATCATGTTACATGTTTGAAATGAATGGAAATGAAAGTGAAATGAAATGAAATGAAGTGAAATGAAATGAGATCACGCGAAAATTCCGTGAAAGTTGAATTATCGTTTTCGTTGGATTTTGTGTATGTATCATACGTGATGCATGTACATTAGATATATATTATATATATTATATGTATTTAGGAGTTTTCTATTTTAGGAAAATTTTAAAAATAATGTCTAGTTCGAAATTACGCAGAAAGTCGAAAAATTAGCGAAAGGGTGCCCGATTTTGATCCGGAAGGGTCTAGATGTTAGTTAATGGTAATTATAAGTAATTAACATTTAAATTAATAAAATAATGCTGGAAAAATCGGAGGTAGGGGCCCCTCTAAACTCAAAAATCAGTTGAATAATTAATGGAGGTCAAGAAAAGTCGAGATCTTGCTTAGGGATTAAAGGTACGTAATAAAACTAGCTCGATTAACGTTAAATTTATGTATGTAACCTAGTATGATGGATTAGGTTTAGGATTTATAAATTTTTTATTAGGGTTTCAAATTAGGGTATATAATTTCTGTAATTATTAATTTTAGGGCTTATAATATTAAAATAATTAGGTTAATGTGGTGTTTAATGATGATTAAAGGGTTTAATTATGTTTAAAATCGGAACTGCAGTCTGACCAAAATTTTAAGTCTACTTGTAGAGGTCATATCATGGTCATAAAAAGGAGTTAGAAGACGTTTTTTTCAAGATAAATTTCAGAGAGTTAGCTTTCCAATGACGTTAGTTTCAAGTCAATTAGAGGTGTAGAAGTCACTTTAATGAATTTACAAGATTCGTGGTCAGAACTGGGATTTTAAAATTCGAATTAGACTTTAAGTTTTGAGGGTAAACACCTTATCAAATGAACTACTTTTTGCAAGGCCACCTGGGAACAAATTATATAAGAAGTCATTTGTTAATTACAGCAAAAGTTATGATGTTTAGGTTGGCCGTTCATGGGTAAATATTTGGAATATCTAGTCTGAGTTAGAAAACTGGAGCTAGTTGTGGTAATAGAATTCTTTGAATTTTTCTACAAGGAATTAAGACCTAATATTTGATTTGGGATATCTAGATACATATGTGAAGACCTGGAAAAATTGGAAAAAATATTGGGCATGGTTAAGTCTGTTTTTTGCATTCGTTTTGGGCGGGTAAAATTCACAAGTTTTTAGAAAAGTAATGAGAAAGGTTCGGATGTAATATGGGAGAGATAAATGTGTTAAACCTTAGAGATTTGGTTGAGAGGAAGGGTTTAGATTTATTAAGTCCATCATATGAATGTTACATCATTTGGGTTTCGACCAATGGATGGTAACATGTTTGCTGTTTAATATAGTTGCTTTGCCAGGACTTGCGTAGCTATGCTTTCAGGTGAGTTCCATAGTTCCTTGTCTTTTAAATGGTTTTACTCTAGTAAGGGACGGAAATGATTCTTGTACAAATATGTGCTGAGAAATGTTATTTTAAAGTGTATGGACATCAATGTATTAGTATGTGACTTGTTTAGTATGTGATATTGTGGGAGCGGATGGGTACGCCTACCCTGTGTGATTAATTGTGAAGGAGCGGACGGGAACGCGTACCCAGTGTTATGATTTGAGATGGTACCATGGGAGCGGATGGGTACGCCTACCCAGTTGCTTTGCGAGGACATGCATAGCTATGTTTGTTTCGCTACATGTAGTAGTTATTGTCCAAAATGATATATGATATGATTTTGATTTGTTAATGAGCACAACAATGAACTATTTTTGTGTGTTTTAAACCTATGACTCTCACCAACTTTATGTTGACGTGTTTTAGCATCATTTTCAGGTTTTCGTAGCTATGATAGAAGCTTTAGAGAGCAAAGGATTAGAGAGACCGTAGGCTTGCATTGCGGAGTTTATGTTTATTTGTTTATTTGATGTTGTGCACTATATGAAATTGTTGAATGTTTATGGCGTTGTCATAACACGCCCTATTTAGATATGTCATCTTTTAGTTTATTCTCTATTGTGACACCATTGTGTTGTGACGATATCCATGAAGTTTTACCTTGCGTTTCCGCCGAGGCGCGGTGTTACATATGCCTTTACTTATGCTTGGTTTGTCAAACCAGCCACATACAATCAAGCATAAGGTTTTGGTTCTTTAAACTTTGAACAAAAATATTTTTTGTTTTGAAAAAGTTTAAAATTTGCAGAAATTAAAATAACTTGAATTTAAATGACAAGAAAAGTAAGGAACTCAGTTTGCAAGGCCAAAGAAATCTTTAATTAATCATTATTGGGTTGAAAAAACTAGAACAAAAGAATGAAAATTACATTAAACATCTATTCATACTAAGCTACGAATTATCTAAAACAATTGGGTTACATTAAACCCTAGCTGCTTGATATTCCCATATTGCCCTTGAATCTTTAGATTATCCATTTTCATGCTTTCATTGTTTGAACTTGAAATCTGGTCAAAATGGCTCCATGTGATGTGGTTGAGATCATGTGAGTTACCACAGGTGTAGATACAATCACAGCTGTCCATTTGGTTCTGAGATCCATCTGTTAATCTTGTCAAAAATCTAGAGTGTGTCAAAAGTGATGGGTTAGGGCAGGTCCCAATGTGCCATGTGGGTGAGCTGGAGGAAAGTTTATGGGTGAGGTTTGGTTAGAAATGTGTTAAATCAAAGATATGAAAAAGGAATTAACTTAATCCTTTGATTTGAGTGAGATGGGGATTTTAGGGTTTATGAGTTAAAAGGGGTGGTTTGATCTTAATCACGTGAACGGTGGTGTGTTTGGCGCCTAGAATAAATATTAAACTAATCTCGTTTAAAATTATTTAATAATTACACCGGGTTGGGAGTTTTGGCTTAGTGGGTTATTGGGCTGGGTTGGACGGTTTTACGTGTGGATATGGGTTTATTTAAGCCGTTTTCACCCCCCACAACTTTGGGCAAGTTTACATTTTTCCCCTCCATACTTTGCAACAGATTTAGGGCAATTTCCCTTTTTAATAACTTTAGCATAATGGCAGTTTTTGTCCTTGTCTCTTTTAATAACTTTCATAAGGATTTTTCTTGCAATTCTTTTGATCTTCAAGGGCTAGTATTGTCAAATCTTAAAATTTAGGGACCCAAATGTAATTTTTGAGATTTACAAGGGTATAAAGTGACAAGTCTTCAAACTTGAGGGACCAATCTTGTACATTCTTCAAACTTCAAGGGTATTTTTGGAAAAATTACAATTCTGGTCTGATTCTTTGTGCAGCTTCGTTTCCCGTGTTCGTTTTTGCTTGATTCTTGTGATCTTTTGATTAATTCACGATATTTGAACCTACAAACACACATTAAACAAATATAAGGGTTTTTGCACGGTTTTTATGATATTTTTATACATTTTAAGCCCGATTTAAGCATGTATAATTATGGTCTCATCACTCACCTATACTAAACCATTTTCTTGCCCTCACTCAATGCTAGAATTAAGTATCGTAGCATTTCCAAAATTCATTTTTATTCGACATTTATTGATACGTAAATTAAATTTAACTACTAAATGCATTTAGACATAATGTATTATTTTCATCACGATTAAGTGACTTTTAGGATCATAAAATAAGAACACGTGAGTGCTTCAAAGAAATAATTTCATCGTTCTCGATTTTCACTAAATTCCATGCTAAGCGTGAAACAAGATCATTTTCATTATAAGTTAGTAATGCTAACACTACTTGATGAGACTGTAGTTATACATAGTCTCATCGTTATAATCAGGCTTAAAAGTACAAAATATCATAAAAACCGTACAAAAACCATTGTATTTGTTCAATGTGTGATTGTAGGTTTGAATATCATGAATTTACCAAAAGATAACAAGAATCATGCAAAAACGAACACAGGAAACAAAGCCGCACAAAGAACCGGACCCGAATATTGATTTTCCAAAGAAGTCCTTGAAGTTTGAAGAATTGACAAGATTGCTCCCTCAACTTTGGAAGACTTGTCACTTTTGGCCCTTATAAAACTCCAAAATTATAAAAGGGACCCTTAAGTTTCAAGACATTACAATAAAAGCCCTTGAAGAATGATAAGATTACAACATTAGTCCTTGTTCAAAAGGATATTATAGAAAAGGACTAAATTTGTAACTAGAGTAAAGTTTATTACAAAGGAAATTAGCCGTAAATCTGATTATGAAAGTTTGGGAAGAAGGAAACATGCTATTGATACTTGGGGGACCATTTTAGCCAAATCCCATAACCCATTTCTTATATAAACCAACCCAAATACCCAATACCCCACCAAAGCCTACTACATACCCAACCAATAGCCCAAACCCTCTGACCCGTTTTTATTATTATTAATACAGATTTTGAATTGGTTTAATATAATAATTAAAGGCGGTTAACATCCTATTGTACACACTAAACAGATGAAACGCACCCCTAATTAACATAAACCCTAAACACTAATCTTTACCAAATTAGAAGGTTATTGTGTGTCTTTCCCCAGTTCATTAATTACACATAAGCCCAACATAACCCTACCCTTAAAACTATCACCAGCTCACCCTATGGTCCCACCACATGCTCCCCTGCCCATGGGTTTGGCCGTTTTTAGCAAAGAAGGCATCCAAGCAGAAAACCAAGGGTCCAAAGCACTTGACTTGTTCCCCAATGTTTATTTAAGGGTCTAGATCCATTCAACAACAACTGTATCATTGAAAGATCACATGGGGGCAACGAAGACTAATTTTGGAAGATTTTGACCAAGGGTAGATGTGGAAAAGTAGCTATTAGGGATTTTGTAATTTTTAAGCTTTTTAGATTGTTCCTAGGCCTGTATAAATATGAGACGACTTATGTCTCATATTCTTTGTTCCATCCTTTATTGTATTTTTTAAATTTAATGAAAGTATAGTTTTTCTAAATTTTGCAAAAAGAGCTGAGTTCCACCTTTACCTTCTTGTTTTAGTTTAAAGATTTATATTTTCTGCAAGTTATCTTAGTTTTATTAAAAAAAGTTACTTTTGTTCAAATATTTGGCAAAACCCTTTTTTTGAGATCCACTTTGTTTGTAGATTGATCATAAGGGCCTAACTTGACAAGTTAATCCCTAGTGAAGTCTACAAAAGAAGTGTTACATTCTTGTTTAAGTGATCCACATTTCACAAGTTTGGTTTCAAATTGAAGTTTTAAGACTTTCTCAAAAATTATTGGTTTTCTTTGTTTTTCTTTAGTCACTGTTTCAACAGCTACTCACAAGCTATCGACACTAGCTTGTGAGAAGCCTTGAAGCTTGCATCCTTTTTTGTTGTTGTCTATGTGCAGGTTTGAACAAGACCCTTCCATACATCCTTACCTCTCATTGTTGCTGGTTTTTAGGGCTGCTGTAGCACATCAACAAAAATCAGTCACTTCATCTTGCAACAAGCTTCTCCTTATCATCATTCTACAAATACAGAGAAGGCATCAGCTTGGGTTGTTTGGCTTGAACAAAGCCAAACAAGGTATGAGGCTTTGAACCCACTAAACTTGTGTTATTTTTGGAAAGTTTTTGTGAGATCTATTTGTTTGTGCTAATTTCATGTTTCATTGATGTCCTTTGTCCAATAAATGCATGTTCATGTTAGTTGAATTAGATTTGATGTTGATTTGAAAGAAATTTGTATGTTAAATTTTTCTTACATATTTTAAAGGGGTGTATGGGTAAGGGGATTTAAAAATCTTTGGGTGACAACAAAAGGTTTCTTCTACTTGAACACTTCTATTTTTATCTGTATAATATGACTTGAGTTGTGGTTTGTTCTATTTGTGTGCTTAACATAGTTTGTAAGTTCAAGTGTTCGTGCAAAACAAGTAAAATACCAATAGTAGGGTCTCTTAGGGTTTAATTTTGTGTTTTGTTGACTGAAAATTGGCACTTTCTTAGATATTAGGTTGGTATTGGTCTATATAATCTGGGATTTGAATATGGTAGCTTATTGAAGCTTATAGAGCTTATTGAAAATCACCTTTTTCTCTGTCTGATGCATCTATCCGAGAACCCTTAATCTAGTTGTGTCCGATATCGGACACAATTGTGGTCGTCCTCTTATAGGATCTCGGACAACAGAGTATAAGTTTCTGTAAGCTTATTTGTGGTTTGGGCTTATTCTGTGCTTATCTAGTGATAAGGTTTGCTTATTTATTGTTCATACTGACTCCCCACAAGCCACAGCTTGTGGGTGCCTTTGTTTCCCCAATAAAACACCAAACAAGCAACTAATTAAAGCTTTTGAGCTCTCTGTTGGATTAACAAAGACAGTTGGAACTCCTTTCCCACTGCCTTCATTGTTTTCTTACCCACTGTTAGTTATAAGCTCAACAGCTTATCTTTTTGGCTTTTTAAGCTTATTAATCAATTTTTTTATTCTTTTCATTTTTCCTTGTTTCTTTAGAGCATTTTAGAATTTTCAAAATTGGTTTGAGATTTTCCACTTTTCTTTTATTTTTTATAATTATTTTAAGTTAAAAATTATTTTTGGTCATTAAAAAATAGAACTAATTAGTTTAAAATTTTGGAAAAATACTTTTTAGCATTAATTAAGTATTCTTGAGGTTTACAAACTTTAAAATATTTGATTGGACTTTTTCTTTGTTATTTTTTATTTTTAGGTCTTTAATTAGATTTAAAAATTAAATAATAATTAATTAATAAGTTACAAAAAGTTTTTCTTGCTTTCTAAACCTCATTTATATTATTTAGGATTTATTTATAATTTTTGAAAAAAATTTAGTTAAAATTTTATTTTTCCTCACGTTTTTACGTTTTATCGTCGTAGTTTAATTTTTAGTGTAATCGTCTTTATTTTTCAATCTCTTTCTCTCCAAAAACATACTAATCCAAACATTGTTTTATTAATATTGGCACACAACTCATACACCTCCTTCAAGAACGAACTTTCATTGTCGAGTTTCGCGTTTTCTTAAATGTGATACTTAATACTTATCGATTATACGTTTCTTCCTAAAAGTGTGTATTATACCTACAATCACTACTCATATGCCTTAATCACGTACTTAGACTCCCTTATTCCTAAGGTGTATCTCTTATATCTTATTTTTGTCTTAATGATCACGATGATACATTTTTTACTTATGCGATAATAGAGATTAATGTCCAAAAATAGAGTCGTAACGGTGTAACCAAAATCACTAAATTGGTAACCTTTCCTAATAGTGACGATGTCAAAAAATAAGTTAACAAGTAAGATTCGATAAACACGGTTTTACAACGGATTTGAACATTTGACTTATTACCATGAATTTTATGACCCGTCTCATCATCGGTGGCTTTGATTATCATGGTTTACATCCATCTTTAATTCAACTCCGCCATGGAGCTTTTATTATGACTTTGGTCTTGCCTTGTCTTTTATTTAACCTCGCCATGAGGTGTTTATAATGACGAAGACATATATCCTCACGTCGAAACGAATTTTAGATCTTTAAAGATTCGAGGTTTTAAGACCTTCACTTCAATTTGCATAGATTTTTTGGTCTTGTGAGCTTCAAATTTTTGCTTAATTTAGTGAGATGAAGTTAAAAATCATTATTGGGGAAGCTTTTGATTATTCGGTTTGCCAATACTTCAAATCCGTGACGCTGGCGAAACTTAATTGTTTTCCCAATTTAATTACAAGGAAACTACTAGAACTAGTTAAAAACTAACAATAGAGATTAAACTGCTAAGTCAATATTTATTAACAGTTTATTTAATTAAAGAAATGGGAGAAAAAGCAAATAGTTAAAACACATGATTTTTTCAAACAATACGAGTACTCTACGTTTAACATAGTTAATTATAATTAACTTAATCATTTCTCGTCCTCAATTTAATGAGACTTAGCCTAATATAGTTAAGGAACGAAGCTAAGTGCTCAACACGCACAGTCGAGTAAAAAATTACTCTTATTCTCACCATCAAAAAACTTAAATTCGTGTCTTAAACACTTATAAAAAACGAGAAAAATTCAAAATTTGGCCATTTTTAGCCTTAATTTGCAACAAGAAGATGAAAACTGAATTGCGTGATGACGTAAGCAAAGTAAAGTACATATTTACCCCCATACAAAAAGTAAACATTGTCCTCAATGTTTCGAGTCTAAGGGTGAAACACCCCCATACTAGAGACGAAAAGTCGAATGCTTAATCTCAAGCATGGAAAGGTTATAACGAATAATCTAAAAGCCGTTTATGAATTGTGCTAAAAGATAAACGTTAGAACGTAAAAGGATATCATCGGATATCGGATTCTTCAAAGCAAACGATCGAAGCTCGAGTGATACGTAAAACGAACACGAGAGGCTTCAATGATGACGATGATTCCTAGAATATCACAATCACAAATAACTACGGAACAAAGGGTCAGAAGAGCACAAGTCTCGTCACATTAAACTAGTTAGAAAGCGATAATATTTACAAGGATAAGCATGGGATTTCTGATGGTTTATAAACATCATAACAATTATATAAAACCCTAAACGAGATCAAAGCACACATATAGCGGAAGCGATTTAACAAGATCATAATAACACAATTATAATTAATCGAATTAGGGTTACATACCTTTACGCTAAAGAAAATCCACAAGATAAAGAACGAATCACCAATTAGGGTTTATAACGAACGCCACCAAGATATAGTCTAAAGTAAGACTATATTACGATCTTGTACACACGTAATACAACGAGCTATCCGTGATTCTAGCACGTGCAAACCGAGCTACAACGCTTGTGAAAAATCTACCCAACAACCCTAGAGAGGGGCTAGGACTAGATTTTAGCTAAATCGAAAAACCAAACACAACCCCTAGGTTGGTTTGGTGTTGCGATCGCAAGAGAGAGAGAGAAAAGAGGGATGGGATAAAAATTATGAAGGCTAAGGGGTGTTTATATAGGCCTAGAATAAACTTGTATCCCAAGCAAAATGAATAAAAGGCAAGTTTCTTCAGACTTGTCCCCTTGTGTAGCCGACGGTCGAACACCCCCCATGGGGTGTTCCAGAACCTTCTTTTCCTCTCTTTATTATTCCACAACATTCTATATATTCTATAACGCTTGTTTAATACTTAACTCTTAATTATTTAACGACCGTTAAAGTTATATAGTAATATAACTCGATTTAATTTAACACATATAAAAATATATTTATTAAATAAATTAACTCTTTACGTATTGAGTGCAATCCCGTAATCTCGAGTTCGATCCTATCACACGACTATTAAATATAATTTCATAAACTTTCAGCTCCCACTTGGACATATTTTGAATATCGTAATTACATTGACTAGCGTCTAGTTACACTAGCAATGTCTCTAGTACAACTCGAGTAAGGTCTCTTGTATAAAACCTTTTAATGATTCATCATTATTATTATCCTTTTATTTCTAATACAACATTAATAAGGATATGGATCTTAGTCATTCCTTTCATTAACCATTCTGTTTCTCGTTCACAGATTCAACAATATTACCAAAACAAATTTGGGTGTGGCCACACAAACATCTTACTAATCCCACAAGGAGCCCAGCTATATTAAACTCCAAAACAAAATTGGAGGAAATAAATCCCATATTGACTACAAGCAAAACTTATGAATTTTGCAACACTTCTGAAAAAAATCCTTATAGCTACCAGTTACGTTTAGCGTTAGATTATTCTACATAGACGCACTAGATTCATAACAGTTTCCTGGTATCTCAAGTCTAAGGATAACAATTTATGATTTATTTGATACAAAGATCTACAAAGTAAAATCATATAGTTGGGATAAGTCTAATATTCAATTCATCGAATATTATTCAAAATCGATCAGTATACTTTCATGTATACTCTATCGCAATTTTGATTTGTCTTAATTTAACAATATTCCCATATTATTAATCGACAACGTACATTTAGCATAACAATTTATTCATGGATTAAGTAAAACATGTAAAATAGGATACAAATTAAATTATAAGAATAAACAAAACCCAATCTTTATATTTATTAAATAATAATGTCATAACATCCTTTATCCAAATACTAATCACAGATTTATTACATGAGTTCGTTAGCTACTTGCAGCCCAATAGCCTTGGCATGTTTAACTACCTTTGGTATAGGCAAAGCCTTAGTTAAAGGATCAACTACGTTATCATCTGTGTGAACTTTTATTAATTTGATTTCACGAGCTTCAACTTGTTCTCGGACATAGTGATGTCTACGTTTAAAGTGTCTGGCGCCTTTCATGACTCTAGAATCATTGGCAAATATTATTGTAGCAGAATTGTCGCAATATATATCAATAGGTTCTTTAATTGAAGGCATCACTCCAAGATCTCCAATAAACTTCCTAATCCAAACAACTTCCATTGCAGCTTCTGAAGCAGCCATGTATTTAGATTTAGTAGCATGCATTAAAATCGTTGTCTGCTTCTTGCTCTTCCAGTCAACTGCTCCTCCATTGATAACAAAAACGTAACCCGTCTGAGACTTCGTATCGTCTTTATCACATTGCCAGGACGCATCACAGAAACCTGTCACATTTAGTTCTATGTCCGGTTTCCCTCCAAATACCAAAAACATATCTTTTGTACTCCTTAAATACTTTAGAATATGTTAAACAGCAGTCCAGTGGAGCTTCCCTGTATTCTGTTGGCATCTACTGACCAAGTTCTGAGCAAACGCCACATCAGGCCTTGTGCATCTTACAACATACATAATAAATCCTACAGCCGAAGCGTAAGGCACCTTCTGCATGTATGCCTCCTCTTTAGGAGTTGATGCATCCATCACATGACTCAGATTATGGTTAACTTCCATATGTTGAAAACCTTTCTTGGAATTATGCATATTATACTTCTTCAATATCTTATCTATATAAGCATCTTGACTTAGACCAATTAACCGTCTTTACCTATCCCGATAGATCTTAATTCCCAGAATGTATGCATCTTCTCCTAAATCCTTCATAGAAAAACATTTATCAAGATAAACCTTAACAACTTTAAGTCTTAGAATGTTACTTCCCATGATTAATATGTCATCAACATATAGGACTAGAAATACTACATCACTCCCACTAGCTTTGCGATATACACATGGCTCATCACGATTTTGAATACATCCGAACTTTTTGATTTCTTCATCAAATCGTTTATTCCATTGACGTGATGCTTGCTTCAAACCATAAATAGATCTTTGAAGTTTGCACACGTGCTTTGGATTCTCAGGATTAACATACCCTTCTGGTTGTTGCATATAGATGTCTTCATCTAAGCGACCATTCAAGAAGGCAGTTTTAACATCCATTTGACATATCTCATAGTCACAGTATGCTGCTATAACTATGAGAATCCTAATAGCTCTTAAGTCTGCTACAGGAGAAAATGTCTCCTTGTAGTCTACGCCAAAAGTTTGAGTAATACCTTTAACTATTAAATAAACTTTATAGGATTTTACTTTTCCATTCATGTCGGTTTTCTTCTTGTATATCCACTTATTTCTCACTACTTTAGCATTTTGTGGTGGATCTAAAAGAATACAAACATCATTAACTTTCATGGATTTCATTTCCTCATCCATAACAACCATCCACTTATCTTTCTCAGGATCAAGCATGGCGGATTTATAATTAAGGTTCACCAAGATCCCCTAATTCATAATCATCCTCTATGATAAGACATATATTGCTATTTGCGTTTTTAATCCTTGCGGATCTACGCAGAGGAACTAATTCTGGTGGAACCGCCAGACTTTCTGGTTCTACAAGAATTATTTCGCTAGTGTTTTCAGAAGGTAATGTATCTATATGACTCTCTTCAAGATCATAATTTCTCGCACTGAATTCTTGATTTACAAGATCACTTTCAAGGAAGTCTCCATACCTAGAAACAATCACTTTGGTTCTACTAAGAAGGAATGGTGTGATGAGTTTGAGCAACTGATGAATGGCGAATTTCAGATGAGTGCTATGGGAGAGCTTACATTTTTCCTTGGTCTTCAAGTCAAGCAACAGTCGGATGAAATCTTCATATGTCAAGACAAATATGTTCATGAGATCCTTTAGGAGGAACTACATACCTCCTATTCTACCTATTACAAATAACTATTCCAAAGGTCCTAACAACTTTGTTCTCGGGTGGATAATAAAAGTAGTAACCCATAGTTTCCTTAGGGTATCCTACAAAGATACATTTCACAGATCGTTGTTGGAGTTTGTCTCCCGAGTCACGTTTCACATACGCCTCACAACCCCAGACCTTTAAATAAGACAAATATGGCTTCTTTCCATGCCATAGTCATATGGTATCTTATCAACCTTTTTTGTGGGAACCATATTTAAAATGGGAACAGAAGATTCTAAAGCATAATCCCAAAAGGATAATGGTAAAGTTGTAAGATTAAACATATATCGCACCATATCTAATAGTTTACGAGTTCTCCTTTCGGATACACCATTTTGTTGTGGAGTATAGGGAGAAGTAAGATGCTGAACAATTCCATTCTCACTTAGATAATCTATAAACTCTTGACTTAAATATTCACCACCTCTATCAGAACAAAGAGCTTTACTATTTTTCCTAATTGCAGTTCTACTTCTGCTTTAAACACTTTGAATGTTTCAAATACCTCATGTTTATGCTTAAGTAAATAAACATAACCATAACGGCTATAATCATCCGTAAATGTTAAGAAGTAGCTAGCACCTTTCCTTGACACATGTCTAAGTGGCCCACACACATCAGTATGTATTAAACCAAGTAGATCCGTAGCTCTTTCAATATTGCTATTAAAAGGTTTCTTGGTCATCTTTACAGAGATACAAGACTCACATTTATCAAATGATTCATCATTGATATTTTCCAAAAGACCTTCACGTTAAAGCTTTTGTATACGAGCCTTCCCAATATGGGCAAGTCTACAATGCCAAAGATAAGAAGAGTTCTTGTCAAACTTTCTCTTCTTATTCATGCTAAAAACAGAATTATTATTATTCTTGGATATCATGCATGTCTATTTTAAACACACCATTCATAGAAATTGCATTAAAATAGAAAATACCATCTTTCCAAACAGAAATTCCATTATTATCAATCGTGTGAACGAATCCATTATTCAACAAAAAATAAAAGGAAATAACAACCCTAACAATTGTAGATGCATAACAACAATCATTTAAAATCAGTACTAAATCCGAAGGTAAAACTAAATTAAATGTTCATATAGCTTCAACTGCTGCTTGTGCGCCATTGCCCACTTGCAGAAATTATTCCCCATAGGATAGCTTCCTTTATAGATTAAATCCCTGTAGCCTATTATAAATGTTAATACCGCATCCCGTATCATATACCCAGGAACTTAATTTGTATGTTAAATTGAATAGTTCAATCATAAATAAAGTACCTGAAGCTGCAGCGCTTTGCTCAGATTTCTTATTTATTTCTCGCAGTTCTTCGAGGTAAAGAGGGCAATTCCTCTTCCAGTGACCGCTTGCCTTGCAATGGTGACAAGTCTCATCCTTCTGAGATTTATTCTTCTTGAAAAAGTTCTGCTTAGGTTTTGAATAAGTCGCAACTTGCTTGCCCTTATCACCCTTGCCTTTGCCTTTCTTCTTATTCGCTTACGATTTTGCCTTACTCACTCTACCCTTTTGTATGGTTAATAGAGGAGGAGTAGAAATAGATGCCTTGTCCTTTAACCCCTTTTCATAGTCAATGAGCATTACATGCAAATCATTAACTGTCTTCCCCGTGCAATGCATATTATAGTTTCGAACAAAATCATTGAAGTCCTTGTTAAGGGACCTATTGATCAAGTTGATAACCATATTATGATCATAAGGATGTCCTAGTGCAATGAGTTGCTCTATATAAACCCTCATCTCCAAGTAATGGGCACTAACAGACTTTCCAGGAGTTTGCTTGCAGCTATGCAAAGCATCTACTAATTCGTAGATCTCCATAACTTGCGGCTTCTCGAACATAGCCTTGAGCTCAACAAGCATTCGCTTAGGTGAAAATACTCATACTTTTGTTGAAATGGAGGAGCCATTTTACCTAAAATTAAGCAAGCCAACCCCGAGTGCTTCTTAACATTAGCAGCGTGTTCAAGCCTTTGCGCTTCAAAAGCTCCTTCAACAAGATCCTCTAGATAAGGAGTGGTCAAGATATCAATAGTACCCGCTACTCTCAAGAAAATTATTAGTGAGAGATACCAATCATTGAAGTTTGGGCCAGTAAGTTCATGACGATCAAAGAACGCTTTGAACACAGAACTTATAGTGTTATTTTCGGGCTGAGCCATTTCTACAGAAATAAGTTCAAATATTAGTATTTTTAATAAAAAATACTTTCAAGAAACTAAAATTACCCCGGTATATAAACCATAGTATTTTCCTTGAATCCTAGAACTATATTGACATAGATCCATTAAATCGGTTGATCTGCTAGTAATGAATGTACTCAATGTAGCGACTTGTCGAACGATTCAGTTGACAAACAATTTTCAATTTCTAGTATTTAAAGGATTTACATTGCCAAAAGAACGTTTTGCATTGTAAACATGTTTAATCCCTTCTGAATGCCTTAAGTTTCCAGATCTTACTGAGTAACTTAATTAAGTCGTTTAATCTGAATAACGTAAAACCATCACACGAATTCTCATTCTATGAAAGTTTTCTCTCCATTACAACATCCTACAAAAATCTCATTTGATGACGTAGTAATTCAAGTGTTCATCAATTAGGAGCATTCGACTTAAATTTTAAAGGTATAAATTTGATGTCAAAGTCAATGTATGGAGAAGCATGCATACAACTCCATAGCATAAGTTTTAAAAAACGTTTAGTAAACTTCTTCACAAGACTAAATTTCTGCATAAATTATGTTGAGCTATTGGTTAAACCAATAAAAGAATTTACCCATAACTATTCACAACGTATTTTTTCTAGAACTCGGCTAAAGCACAAAGCATTACCCTTATTCATTATGTTTCGGATGTGAATTTGTGGTAAATCAACCTTAAGGTATAATTCAAATAATAATCGTAGGTAATTTCAATTTGACGCACAGGCGAGCCGGGAATTTGGTCAGCGACTAATGGCATAACACCTCCTTCCTTAACCGGGTACTTGACCAACGGTGCGTTATACCCACTTTATTGTTTGTCAAAAGGAGTAGGCCGTTGGATTATTTTTGCAATTCATGAATCAACGTAATCTTATGTAATTTAGATCTCAAACAAATCTTAATTTTAATATGATTTAGTCCATATTATTTCTTTTAAAAAAAACTCTTGTTTACAACAATTCAACAATTTTAATATAAACAAGTAAAAAAACTAAATGATAAACACATAATAACGATTTATATGTGCAATAAATAAATAAAATAGCCACATGCATACGGTTTATTCAATAATCATCAAATCTAGGTTTTTATATTCATATAAAAGTCTTCTCTAATTCAAGATTTATTGAATCAAATAAACAAGTAGCACATAAAATCATATAAACATATAATTTTACGATCCATGAAAACATGCACGTTATCATGGATCCTCCCACAAATCTTAACTATTAAATATCTATGGATCGTAACCATACATGATATAACAATTAATCATGCAATTTAATCTAAAATTATCCCACATGTAATTTAGGGTTTCAAAAACAATTTTTTAATAAAAATCGGCCAAACCTTTAATTTTTAAAAAACAAAACCCTAATTTTTAAGAAAACCTAAAAAACATGTAGTTTTAACTCAAAACAATTATTAGTTAAAAAACATAAGATTTTCGATAATTATAACATGTTAAAACGACTCTCGATGCCACTGATGGTTTATAAACATCATAACAAATATATAAAACCCTAAATGAGATCAAAGCACACAAATAGCGGAAGCAATTTAACAAGATCATAATAACACAATTATAATTAATCGAATTAGGGTTACATACCTTAACGCTAAAGAAAATCCACAAGATAAAGAACGAATCACCAATTAGGGTTTATAACGAACGCCACCAAGATATAGTCTAAAGTAAGACTATATTACGATCTTGTACACACGTAATACAACGAGCTATCCGTGATTCTAGCACGTGCAAACCGATCTACAACGCTTGTGAAAAATCTACCCAACAACCCTAGAGAGGGGCTAGGACTAGATTTAAGCTAAATCGAAAAACCAAACACAACCCCTAGGTTGGTTTGGTGTTGCGATCGCAAGAGAGAGAGAAAAGAGGGATGAGATAAAAATTATGAAGGCTAAGGGGTGTTTATATAGGCCTAGTATAAACTTGTATCCCAAGCAAAATGAATAAAAGGCAAGTTTCTTCAGACTTGTCCCCTTGTGTAGCCGACGGTCGAACACCCCCATGGGGTGTTCCAGAACCTTCTTTTCCTCTCTTTATTATTCCACAACATTCTATATATTCTATAACACTTGTTTAATACTTAACTCTTAATTATTTAACGATCGTTAAAGTTATATAGTAATATAGCCCGATTTAATTTAATACATATAATAAATATATTTATTAAATAAATTAACTCTTTACGTATTGAGTGCAATCCCGTAATCTCGAGTTCGATCCTATCACACGACTATTAAATATAAGTCCATAAACTTTCAATTATCCCCACGGGGCGCCACATTTTATAACCGAGTCAAGAGATCGACTCGAATCTCCGTAAATGTGATCATTTAGGGATTATCATGGTAATGGTCAAGTTAATGGGTCTTACATGTAAGACAAAGCCCAAAAGCATCAATGAGAGGGGTGTTACATGAATAGACAAATTCCCCAATCATAAAACCGGTATTTAAGGACTAGGTCCTTTGATGGTGCAAATACCAGGGTCAAAGATGACGTCTTCTTTCTCGGAAGATAAACGAATCAACATCACTTTGAGCAAAACCTCAAAGAGGTAGAAGAAAGTAGATAAGTAATAGAAGGGTGGGACAATGGGTGGGCAAACAAATTGAGCTACTCGAGGTAGACTCACACCAATAAATAGAAAGAATTTTCCATTTATTGCATCGGTGGAAGACCGAGATTTCCCTTTAAAATAAATTCCAGGATCGAATATCTCGTCCTCGGTGGAGAAATGTGACGACACAAATGGGAGTTCACCCACACTAGATCCACACAAAGCATCGTCAAAAGGAGTAGACGAGCTTGTAGTCAATGATCGCGATGATGACGAAGTTAAGTTAGGGACATAATTCAAATTAAGTATAAAATCTTTCCCTTTTTCATCATTTAAAAACTCTTTTTGAAAACCCGATTTACCATTTATTAAGTTGAAAAGATTCGGTGTTTCAAAGACGATGTTAGGCACGCTAAAAATTCTCACATTTAAGTCGTGGGTGTCTTGAGGCGGATTGTACAAATTTTCAAAACGATGGTCAGGGAAAAACACATCCCTCTGGGGGTCAACATAATGGTCATCATCCGCAAGATCGTTGATCTCATCGATTTATTCATCATAGATAGGCTCGTCAAACCATGGTTTTTCGTTCCCCTAAATAATGATTTTTGAAACTCTCTCGAAGAGATCTTGATCAAGCACAAAACCATCATTCCTTCGTGGGGATTGTTGATAAGTTAAATCCTCACGAATGTGGTTAACGACATTCTCAAATTAGGAGTGTTGATTAGGTAATTCCTCGAGAATGAGATTTTTAGTCACGTGAGTTGGTTCGTCATTATGAAGAAGACATTCCAACTCATCGATTTCGGCATCGAGATTGGGATAATCATCCTCACTTCTTGGGGGAAGTAGAGGAATAAGAGCGAGTTCTTTTTTAATAATTTCCTCAATCTCGAGGTCGAACACAAAATCATCATACTTCCCACATGAAGAGTTCTTATTGGGAGAATCCTTAAAAATGGCTTGTGGGTTTTGAAGTATGTGATCGATCTCGACAAATCACCATCGAGAATAAAGAAATAGTCGATGTGAGCACCCTTTTGAGAAGATTCCTCAAAAGTCATAACCATGGTCTTACAAGTCAAGGGACTAAGCTTAGGTGACCTTTCAATGATGTGCGAATTTGCCTCGATAATGGAAAAGTCCTTAGCCTCAATAGATATTGGTTTAGGAGTGGAAAGCACTTCAATTAGATTAGAAGTTTAGGCCTTAAAGTCATGGTCTTTCGGAGGAGGTGAAGACGAGTCCATTTTGGTCATTGTCGTGATGGCACTAACGTTTTCCTCCGGAATTGTTTGGTCATTTGAGTCATCGAATAAATCTCAAAATGATTTGTCCATACATTTACGAATTCCTTTTTCAATTAAGTAAACGTATTCTTGATCATTAAAATCATTATCTTGAAAACCGTTTTTCTTAATTCTTTCAAAACATCCATCAAGCCTTATGTTTTCCGCTAAAGAAAAAATGTTTTTAAAAGTACTCTTTTTAGAAATATCAGATTTAATTTGATCATTTTGACCTTTGGATTTATCGGTTAAAAACTCCATCTTATCCTCCCCATATTCAATTGTCAACTTTCCATCAAAAATGTCGATACGAGCACGAGCGGTCAATAAAATTTATCTACCTAAAATGATAGGACATTTAGGGTCACTCTTGTAGTCGGAAATAACAAATTCCTCGGGGTAAGTGAAGTTTCCAATCTTAACATAGATGTCCTCGGCTATACCAATTGGTTTATCAAGTGTACAATTAGCTAGCTCGATCACCATGTTTGTGGGGGTAAGATTCGGAAATTTCATCAATTTCCAAACCGAAAGAGGCATGAAATTAATGCTAGCACCTAAGTCGGCAAGTGCTATAAATTCCTCGATCTCAGGAAATTCGTAAGGAATGAGAAACCGGCCCGGATCTTCTTGTTTTGAAGGCATATGCGTTTTTAGATTACGAAGAAAAATCGAAGCACAAGTTTCATCAAGGTAAACTTTGGTAAGGTCAATGAAACTCTCTTTTTGAATGGTGGATGGAATCCGAGGTACACGAGGATGTGTACTCTTTTCCTTGGTCACCACCTTCTTTCCCTCGACTTTTGAACATGAAGACGTTTTAGAAGTCGAGGGTAGAGATGAATGCACAACTTTAAAGCCATCAAGGTTAGGGTGAATCATACGAGCTTTTCCATGAGACGTAGTGGATTTGATGTGTTCCTTAGGGTTAGTCATGGTGTTGCTTGGTAACGAACCCGAGATAGACGGTTTGTTCATAATCTCCGCAAACATACTTTCGATCTTACTTTGACTTTGTTCAATTTTATTATTTTGACCTTTCGAAGTATTGGAAAAATCATTTTTCAAAGTACCATTTTGTCCCTCTAATCTCCTCATACTAGCTTCATTTGATTCCATGTATTTTTGAAAATCATTTGAAAAAATGCTTTGATCTTGATTAAAGTTCCTTGGGTTTTGATTATTTCTTTGAAAATTGTTTTGATTTTGATTCCCTCCATTTGAAATTTTTTCTTGATTGTCGTTTTTTTGAAAATTTGAGTTTTGTCCTTGATTAAAATTTCGGTTTTGATTGTTGTTGTTAAAACCTCGATTTTAAAAATTCAAATTTTGAACTTGATAATTTTTTCCTCCTTGATTATTTCCTTGATTTGCAAAATTGTTTCTTGAAACTTATTGCCTTGATTACTATAATTCCCTTGTGATGGACCGACGTTATTTTGATTTTTAAAATTAAAGTTTCCATTTACCGCATTAACGCTCGACTTTGGCCATCTGTAGTCGTACACTCGTAGTAATTGTGTTGTCTACCACAAAACGTACATGAAACCTCAACCGCTTTCACCGTAGCGGGAGCGTCATTCTTTTTCATTTCAATTAAAAACGATGTAAACACATTCCTCAATTTATCGACTTTAGCGTCAACCCTCTCAATGTCATGATTAGCATGACTAACATTGGCGACATTGGCAACACTCGGTGTGTTACGGAGTTGAAAAACCTTAGACCTACTTTCGATAATCAAATGTGACAACCCTGGTTTTGAGGTTCGTCACTTAGTTTTATTTTGTGCTAGTTGCGTGTCTTTACGTGTTTATGTGCTTATTGGTGTGTATAGATTGTGGTTTGGATATCGTTTCCGGTACGGGGTACCTTGTGAATGAAACGATGTGTGATGATTTCATGTTCATGAGTTCACATGGTAGTGAATATTAAGTGAGATGGTGTTATTTGTTGGTTTTAAGTATACGTATATGTATTATAGAAAATCGTATTTTTACGATTTACGGTTTAGCATTTGGAGGTCCCGGATGAGGTAATTAGTCATATGGATATTTTTTGGGATGGTTTTAAGTCATTTAGGACTTAGTTATAAGGTTTATTTCAAAATTTGAGATTTTTTCTAAAAGTGTATATTTTACGTCTTTTACGGTAAAACGCGTAAAAACTGACTAGTTTTACGGTTTTGAGGTTTTGGAGGCTTTAGGAGCTGAAATAAATTAAGGAAAATTAAGGTAATATTATTAATACATATATTAATAATAAAAAAGAAAAAAAACGAAATTAGAGGGGGGGGGGGGGTTAGTCGGTTTTGGACGCAAGAGAAGGAAGAGAAAAAGGAAAAAGGGAAAAAAAGGAAAGTGGGCAATTATACTTGGGCTAGGATTTTTATACTATATAAAGAACACAACACATCATAACAAACGAAAATTTTCTTTCTCCTGGAGGTTTTGAGTCGGCCTTAATAGAAAAATTAAGGTTTCTTCTTAATTTTGGGGGTTTTCATAAATTAGAGGTAAATCTTGATAACCCTTTTTAATTTAATTATTTTTAATGTTTATATGATCATCTTATGATGGATTTAGGTTAGGGTTTAATAAAAAAACAGTAAATTAATGTTGTATGAATCATAATATGATGATTACATAAATTAGGGCTTGTAATTAGAGGGATTAGGGTTAATTAATGAGGTTAATTTAATTAAACCCGTTTCTAAAAATCTGGGCAGAATTTTGAGTCAATTGTTTTGATCATATCGGGAGTTCTATAAACTCTTATTTTGCAATCCAAGTATCCCTGAAAAGGTAATTGAAGTGGCTTTCCAATGCAAGAAACGAGAACTAAATTAGAGGTCGGGAAGTGGGTCAAAAACAGGTTACAACAGTCGGAAGTCAAAACAGTTTTGAATTCAGCCTATTTTCTTTTTAAGTTTTGAGTTGTTTGGGGTACTTAGGGTTGCATTGGGATCTTCTAACGAACATGAGAGATGGTTTATATATTGTAGTAAGTATCTGCACTTGGGCTAAGGTTGTGGTTTAGGGTAAGACCCCCTAATTGTAACAAACGTTTTGTATGTTTAAAATCAGTAAAACTGGAATGACAAAAGTATATATATATATACATATCGGGGCCTTATCAAAAGCTTTAAGGTTGGGGCAAGTGAGAGGTGTTAGCTAACATATGTAAGGGTGTGAATATTCTTTTTACAGAAACCATGGGTATGTTTAAGTGGACGTTTGACTTAAAGTTTGGAGACCTAAAATTGGGACTGTTTTGTGTAAAATATGAACAGGATAGTTATTAAACTTAACCACGTTAAGGACTTGTTAGGGAAGGGTAATGGGGTGATTAGAGCTTATCAATGAGGTATTTATATGGGAATAGGCTAGATGTCCATCATAGGTTGATGAGCCATCTTAGTGATTGGTTCATGTATTGATTGCGTGTTTTTGGTTTGTTAGCTTGTTGCTAGTGCGAGGACTTGTGAAGAAGCAATCAGGTGAGTTTTATAGTCCCATGTTTACTATTGATTTTGACTTCCAGATGGGATGGAAGAGACACTGTGTTATGTTGTTTATAAATTGATGCTGTGAATGTTTTTAAGGTTTGAGATGGACTTGTGTGTACATTATATGATTAACTGCTATGTGATTCTTGTTTGTGTATGATTTGGATCAGAAAGGTACATAGGTGTATTGGCGCCTATGGTACCATGGTTGTTGTTAAGGCGTGATGCCTTGGAAATTATGGTTGTTGGTAAGGCGTGATGCCTTGGAAATTATGGTTGTTGGTAAGGCGTGATGCCTTGGAAATTGTGGTTGTTGGTAAGGCGTGATGCCTTGGTATTGTGATGATTGATTGAACATGAATGCTAGTTGTTAATACATAATTGTAGCGCATTGTCCATATGTTATTGTGTTGATGGTTGTTATTCACAGCTTATAACTGATTTGGCGTTGGATTCTAAACCTATGACTCTCACCAACTTTATGTTGACGTGTTTTAGTGTCTCTTTCAGGTGATTTTATGGTTATGCTTGAGAATAGAAGTGGCTAGGATTTGGAGTTGCGTAGGAATGCATTTAGAAGGAGATACCCGTTCCTTCTTGGTTTCTTTTGTTTGGTTAATAAGTGATATTGTTGGCACCTATATGTTTGTTTTGTTTGTGATATTTGATTGTCTTGGGTAAGAGGTAGGACTGTTACCTACTTACCTAGACTCCTGCATTTGTTGAGATATTGTCATGACTTTTGTGTCACCATTTTATGACATTTCTTATTTCATATAGTTATCTCTATAGACACGCCATGTTGTGATGATATCCATACGTCGTGCCCCATATTCCGCCATGGTGGGGTGTGACAGAATGGTATCAGAGACAGGTTTATAGAGAATTAGGTTGCCTAGTCGCGTAGCCTAGTCTATTGCTTAAGGGTCCCTGCATATAGGCGTCATAGGAGTATGTGTGCATTTTATATTAATTGATGTGTTTGGATGTTATTTATTACGATGTTTTGACTAGTATGAATTGAACCATAGTAAGTTCATACTTAGCCACATGTTATTTTTCTTTTCGGGATGTGACTAGTGCTGGTTGAACCATAATCATCCACGCTAGTCATTGTTGTATTTTGCTTAAATTGTACATTATAGTACATAATTTAGTACAAGGTAGTTTCTATCTTTTATCGAGTTATTTTACATACCTGAGGTATGTTATTTTTCTTTTGATATTTAAGTCATGTTCCCTGAGAATCGTGTGGTGGTCCGAGTTACTAGGAGTACATGGGTAGGAAGGATTTTAAGCTGTTTCCACTCTTACGGGGACATGACTTATAACTGAGTATGTTTTAGTTTTGGATTTAGTCTATGTTGTTTTAGCTAGACTATGGATTTCGGTATTCCAAGAGTTTTACTATGTTATTTTAATAGATGGGGTTTTGGACCTATTTGGTTATGTATGAGCTTATGTGAGTAGATGGATTTATGTGTTATATGTTGTATTGATTCTTATAAGTGTCATCATAGGAGGGAGTGCATTAGGGAAAGGGTAACTGTATAAGTATGGTGGCCAACATAGTTATACAAGTACCACAACTTCAATGGGTTCTCAAGTATGATTGCATGAAAGAGGGTTAGTACATGCTTGTATATGATGAGATGTGGATTTTGGGTATATCTATAATATATGGGTTTATGTAACGGCTGCCTACGATATGGCTATTTTTATTAGTGTGTTATATGTTTTGAGTTATAGTTGTGTTGTGTGGCTATGAGGTCACACGATATGGGTTGGTTTTGGTAATGGGTTTTGTGCCTTGTTGTGGCATGGTGAGATGGTGAGAAGGTGATTACTTGTATGGAAAAACGAGCGTATAAAGCGATTGATTTACTTAGCATGTATGATAACAAGTATGTTTGGGAGATTCGATAGGTATACATACGCGGATGTATATATACTAGTAGATATTATGTTATGATTTACGGTCGTTCAGTAGTTATTATAACTTGAACGTACCTAGTACTCTCTTGTGTTTAAACAGTTTATTAGAGCTCGAGTTTGGTGGAGTTTCAACGAAGTTTTGAATCTTTTGAAGTGTGTCTTGTAGCGTATTCTTTGAGTTTCGTATTTCACGTATATGTTTTAAAATGGTGTTCTTGGTTTAAGTCTGTTGGAATAACTTGGGATTCCTTTTGAAATAATGAAATCTCTTGGTGTTGGGTCTTACATTTCTTTTGGTCGGTATATATTGAGAAAAAGGGGGGACTTGGAAATCTGTTATAGGGTTAGATAGCTGGCTGTATTCGGTAAAATAAGAGTAAGGTGTTGGAGTCGTGTTTTGATAGGTGTGTAAACACCCATCCTTTTACCACTTAATTCGGGCTAAAACGAGACCAAAACACGTATTTAATATCATTTGTTTGGAATTATGCGTGGTTTTTGTGTTTATTGTGTTTTCAGAGCCCACCGGATGAATATCAAAGAAAACATGGGATTGCACGGGTTTTACTGAAGAAAAAGACTCAAGATAAAGTCTATTGTCCAAGAGATGCAAAAGATTTGAAGTCACTGGGCCTATTCGAAGATTTATCGAAGAAAAGGACCAAAGATGGAAGATTTATATAAGTCGAAGAAACTCAAGTCTATTAAATGAAGAAATTAAAAGACGAGTTGAATTTAATCGACGACAAATCCCGAATCAGAATCGAAAACGGAAATTTTTCTGAAAAGACGAAAAGACACGAAGAACGGGAGAAAGCCCACTCACCAACCAAAGGAAACACCTATAAATAGGCCATCCCACACACATTTAGAAGACTAGTCTAGAGTTTTTCTCCTTCCCTTTTTTTTCTCTTTTCTTGTTCGTTCCATCACAATCACCACTAGGGTGATTGTTGATTTTAATCTTTGTTATTCCAATCTAATTGTTTTAATCCTTGTTTAATCTTGTCAAAACATTAATCATTCAATTCAAAGTTTTGTTTAATCTTTCCATTTAATCTTGTTCATCTTCATCTTTATCTTCAAGTTCTTAAGTTTTATTTTTCTTGATTTGATCTTCAAAAGTTGTTAGAATTTGTGTTTTTATTAGTGGGATTTGTTGCTTATATTGTCTAAATGATTTGTGTTTAATTTGGTAAATCCTTTTTAAGTATTTGGTTCGATTTTGATCAAAATCCTTGTCCCGTGTTCTTCGCTAAGCTGCTACTGTATCTGGGTTCCAAATCTTCCGAACCAGCTAAAAAGTTCCGAATGAAGTAGTCATTCGGAAGGTTCCGAATCAGTCCTTAAGTTCCGGATCAGTTACTTCCGCATCATTGAGTTCCGAATCAAGCTGAAAGTTCCGCATCAGTTATTTCCGAATCAGAAGTTCCGAATCAACCTATTCATCCGGAAGATTCCGGATCAGTCATAAAGTTTCGAACCAGTCCTTCATTCGGAAGTTTCAAAAACTTCCGAATCAGCAACCTTCATTCGGAAGGTTCCGAATGAGCAAGTTCCGGATGAGGGAATAGTACCTTCCGAATCAGATAGTTCCGAATCAAGGTTTAAAGTTCTGAATCAGTTATTTTTGGGTATTTTAAAGTTACTGTTTTACTGTTGTTGTTTTACTATTTCTCTACTCATATTTCACAATTTACATTTTAACTTTAATTTTAATTTGAACTTTAAATTTTAAATCAAGTCTTAGTTAATTATAATTAAAGTAATTGTTTTTGACTTAAAATTTCATTTCCACTTTTTATTAGATTAGAAAACCCAACCCCTTTATTTAGTAACCAAGAACAATCATTCCACTTAAGACCTAGATCAATTCGAGAGGATATCGAGAGAACTAAAATAGAACCCATTGAAAATCATAATATTAAATGGCGCCGCTGCCGGCTCTTCTCGTTAAGATCAAAAGTTTTTTGTGAGAAATTGGATTTTGGGATCCGTTCCCCGTGAACGTTACTTTTTCAAGAAAATCTTCAAAAACAACTAAAAAATATATAAAATTTTCAAAAATCCTAAAAACTAAAAAACAATAAAAACCAAAAATATTTTTGCTTTGTTTTTCTTTGTTCGTTCTTTTGCAGGTGTATGCGCACTCGATCCACGTCTTATCAAGAGCCCGAGCCTCTCGATAACTTAGACATGGCTGGTGTACAAAACAACAATAACATACCACCTCCGAACAACAATAATAACAACAACAATCCGCCTTTCAACAACATGAATAATAACAACAACAATGAGCACCTTCCGGATAATCGCCCGATGATTGAATTGCTGCAAGCTCATGTTGATGGCAACACGGATCCAATTGTCATCCCTCCAATTGCCGCCAACAATTTCGAGCTCAAGTCAGGCTTTATCCAGATGGTCTCAGCTCAACCGTTCTTGGGACGCACCATTGATGATCCACACGACCACATCAAGAGATTTCTACAACTCACTAACACGGTCAAGTTCAATGGAGTTTCACAAGAAGTGATAAGGTTACAACTTTTTCCCTTTTCTTTAGAGGGACAAGCCCGACATTGGCTTGCTAAGGAACCGCCACAGAGTATTCTCTCGTGGACGGATTTGGAAACAAAGTTTATCAACTACTTTTTTCCACCCTCTCGTACTACCGCTTTGCGGAATGAGATTATAAACTTTGAACAAAAGTACGATGAGTCATTCAGTGAATCTTGGGATCGTTTTAAAGATCTTCTAAGAAAATGCCCACAACATGGTTTTACCAAAGTACATCAAATCAATACTTTTTACAATGGTTTAAGCATGAGTGACCAAGATTCACTGAATAGTGCCTCAGGGGGTAATTTATTGGCTAAGACTTCCAATGCTGCTTGGGATATCATTGAGAACAAATCTCGTGTGCAAACCAAGAGTGTTAGGACCAATGTTGCTAGTGCTAGCACTAATGACAGCGACAAGCGATTAGACAAAATCACTACGCTTCTTGAATCGCTTGTCACCCACACCGTCAGCAACAACAACAGGAACAACGCCAAAAATGCACAAGTGAACGCTGTCAGCCAACCTTGTGAGATATGCGGTGGTCCCCACTCTTACACAACTTGTACCGCCACCCAAGATTACCCTGCTGAGAATGTGAATGCGGCATATGGCACCTACCAACAACCTGCTTATCAAGCTAGACCTCAAGGTGACCGTAACTTGCTTAGCTACCGCAGCAACAACTATCTTTCACCACCTGGCTTTCCTCCAACCAACCCAAACCAACAACAAAACCTTAACCGCCCTACTCAACAACAACAACAACCTCGACAACCATACATCCCACCTCACAAGCAGCAACAACCGCCTCCACGTAACAATCAAGTCTACCAACAACCTGCTTACCAACCACCTGCATACAATGCTCCTTCCAACCAAACCACCACTGCTTTACACCAAGAGGTCGCCACCTACATGAGGACCAATGATGTGATAGTGGGAAATCTCCAAGAGGAAGTGCGCAATTTGAAGGCAGACTTGGTCAAGCAAGGAAACGATTTGAGAGCTGACATGAGAAACACGTTGGATAGCCAGACTAATGATCTGAGGAACATGATGGCTAGTTTTTTCCAAAGTAGTCAACCCTCTTCTTCGGGTACTCTTCCGAGTAACACCGTTGCAAACCCACGAGGGGAGATGAAAGCAATCACTACTCGCAGTGGTAAAGGTACCAAGGAACCCGAGCTTCCTATACCTCCACCGGTGGTTGTGACTATGGAGAACGAGTCGCCTGCTCCCATTCCTCATCCTTCTCCTTCCCCAATTTCTCCACCTCTTCTTTCTACCCCTCCTCCACCCGTGGTTGTGAGTGATCCTATACTCCCAAAGACTTCCTCTTCTTCCAATATACCTTACCCTTCTAGGTTGAGGAAAGAGAAGCAAAAGAGCAAGGATGATATTCAGGTTTCTAACTTTCTTAAAATGTTTAAACAACTGAATTTCAATATCTCCTTCGCTGAGGCTCTCGCTCACATGCCCAAATACGCCAAAATGTTTAAAGACCTTCTGAGCGACAAGGAAAAGCTCCTCGACATTGCCAACACCCAACTTAATGAGAACTGCTCTGCAGTGCTCTTAAGGAAATTGCCAACCAAGCTTGGTGATCCGGGTCGTTTTCTTATCCCTTGCAATTTCCCGGGAGTAGAGAATTGCATGGCCCTAGCCGATCTAGGTGCCAGTATAAATCTCATGCCTCTAAGTGTTTGGAAGCAATTATCTCTCCCAGAGCTAATCCCCACTAAAATGACTTTGGAATTGGCCAACCGTACGGTTGCTTATCCAATGGGGATAGCCGAAGATGTCATCGTAGGAGTCGACAAATTCACCTTCCCTGCTGATTTTGTTGTCGCCGACTACGAAATGGACCCCCGTGTGCCACTTATTGTTGGTCGTCCATTCTTGAGGACCGGTCGCACTCTCATTGATGTTGAAGCCGGTGAGCTTATCATGAGAGTGGGTGACGACAAAGTAGTCTTCAACATGGGAAAGTTGTCTAAACAGCCTTATTCATATGAGAGCGTTAACTGTATTGACGTTCTTGATGAGGCTTGTGAAGAACACTTTAATGATGCTTGCAAAAGTATTCCTACCTCTCTTCCCACTGTTGAGACCGTGTCCTCCATTGATTCCTCGTTGTCTCTATTTGGAGATAGTGATTTATTCTGGAACAATCTTGAAGATGCCATGGGAGATGCGAATTTAGCTACTAATGATTCTCCCACCGAGGGGGATGAAGATATGAGTTTCTTTGACAATCTTCTCACCGAAGACAATCCTTCGCCTCCATCTCCCACGGTCATTGCTATCGATACTCCGACGTTGAAAACGCCTCCCGTCGAAAATCCTCCGGATTTGGAACTAAAGGAGTTGCCGCCACATCTCGAGTACGTGTTCCTTGACGACAACAAGAAGTCGCCCGTCATTATTGCAAAGGATTTGAAAGATGAAGAGAAGACTCGCCTCGTCGCTGTGCTGAAAGCTCATAAGAAGGCTATTGCTTGGAAAATCTCGGATATTCGTGGAATTGATCCTCACTTCTGCACGCACAAAATTCTCATGGAGGACGACTTCAAGCCCACTATTCAAAGCCAACGAAGGGTGAATCCAAAAATCCATGAAGTCATCAAAACAGAGGTTATAAAACTTCTTGATGCGGGTATGATTTACCCTATTTCGGATTCCCCGTGGGTTAGTCCAATCCATTGTGTGCCCAAGAAGGGCGAAATAACCGTTGTTCCCAATGAACACAACGAGTTGATTCCCACTCGTCTCGTTACTGGGTGGAGAGTTTGTATAGACTACCGCAAACTCAATGATGCCACGAGAAAGGATCATTTCCCTCTACCTTTCATGGACCAAATGCTTGAACGATTAGCCGGTAATGAATATTACTGCTTTCTCGATGGTTTCTCGGGTTATTTTCAAATACCCATCGATCCCCAAGATCAAGAGAAGACTACATTCACTTGTCCCTACGGCACTTTCGCTTACAAAAGAATGCCTTTTGGCTTATGTAATGCGCCCGGGACTTTCCAAAGGTGCATGTTAGCTATCTTCCATGACATGGTTGAACAAACCATGGAAGTCTTCATGGATGATTTCTCGGTCTTCGGGGATTCCTTCTCTGCTTGCCTTGCCAATTTAGAACGTATGCTAAAGCGGTGCGAAGACACTCGCCTTGTTCTAAATTGGGAAAAATGCCATTTTATGGTAAAAGAAGGCGTCGTGCTTGGACATAAGATTTCGAAAGCCGGTCTTGAAGTAGACCGTGCTAAAGTTGATGTTATAGCAAAGTTGCCTCCACCTTCCACTGTGAAGCGTGTGAGAAGTTTCTTGGGTCATGCGGGTTTCTACCGTCGATTTATCAAAGACTTTTCTCAAATCGCTCGCCCGATGACCCACCTCTTGGAAAAAGATACTCCTTTTATCTTCTCCAAAGAGTGCCTTGAAGCCTTCAACTCGCTTAAGGATAAGCTAACTAAGGCACCCGTCTTAGTTACCCCTAATTGGGAGCTGCCTTTTGAGTTGATGTGCGATGCTAGTGATTTTGCTATTGGAGCGGTTCTTGGACAAAGAGTGAATAAACACTTCCAACCAATCCATTACGCTAGCAAGACAATGACTGGGGCACAATTGCATTATACGACAACCGAAAAAGAGCTTTTAGCCGTTGTCTATGCTTTTGAAAAATTCCACCCCTATCTTGTCCTTTCCACCACCATTGTGTACACCGATCATTCCGCGTTGATGTACTTGTTGACAAAGCAAGATTCCAAACCAAGACTTCTTCGCTGGGTTTTGCTGCTCCAGGAATTTAAAATCGACATCCGCGATAAAAAAGGAGCAGAAAACTTAGCCGCGGACCATCTTAGTAGACTTGAGGATCCATACCAAGGGGATCATCCGACCAAAGAAATCAATGATTCTTTTCCCTTGGAGACCTTAATGTCTATAAACTCGAAGCCGAATGAAACCCCGTGGTTTGCGGACTTTGCAAACTACTTGGCGGGTGGAATTCTCAAGGAAGGGTTGACATCCCAGCAAAAGAAGAAGTTCTTTACCGACATCCAGACTTACTTTTGGGACGACCCTTACCTATTCAAACAATGTGCTGATCTGATTATTCGCCGATGTGTTGATGGACCGGCAGCGTCGGACATCCTTGATGCTTGCCACAAAGGACCCACCGGTGGTCACTTTGGTCCCAACTACACCGCAAAGAAAGTGTTTGATTCGGGATTTTATTGGCCCTCCATATACCGTGACGCTCACGATATGGTTAAGCGATGTGATGTTTGCCAAAAGCAAGGCAAAATCACACATAAAGACGAGATGCCTCAGAATTTCATTCAAGAGTGTGAAATTTTTGATGTTTGGGGTATCGACTTTATGGGGCCATTCCCTTCGTCTAAAGGAAACAAATACATCCTTGTAGCCGTTGACTACGTTTCAAAGTGGGTTGAAGCCAAAGCTTTGCCTACTAATGACGCAAGGGTGGTTTGTAACTTTTTGAAGGCTCTATTCGCTAGATTCGGTGTGCCTCGCGCCATTATTAGTGATCGTGGGACTCATTTCTGCAATGACCAATTTGCTCGAGTCATGGCTAAGTACGGTGTAAATCATCGTCTTTCCACAACCTACCACCCACAAACTAATGGCCAGGCTGAAATATCCAACCGAGGGCTGAAGCGAATTCTTGAAAGAACTGTGGGAGAGCATCGCGCCTCATGGGCTGATAAACTTGATGATGCTTTGTGGGCTTTCCGTACTGCTTACAAGACCCCGATCGGCTGTACGCCTTATCGTCTTGTGTACGGGAAAGCGTGCCACCTCCCCATTGAGTTGGAGCACAAGGCTTATTGGGCCTTGAAGTGGGCCAATTTTGATATAAACAAAGCCGGTGACCTACGCAAGATCCAACTCAATGAGCTGAATGAACTCCGTAATGAGGCTTATGAAAATTCTCTGATCTATAAGGAAAGAACTAAGCTCATTCACGACTCCAAGATCAAAAACCGAGAGTTCCATGTTGGAGACAAAGTCTTACTTTTTAACTCTCGGTTGAAAATCTTTTCGGGAAAGCTCAAATCTCGTTGGTCCGGCCCATTCACCATTGCCCAAATTTTTCCATATGGTACTCTCGAGCTCGCTCAACCTAATGGACCAAATTTTAAGGTGAATGGCCAACGAGTGAAGTTGTACTTTGGTGAGGACACCTCTCAGGAGGTGATTCCATCCCTCACCACGTTCCCCATGAACTAATTTTGGGTCGAGTCAGGCTCGTGACTCGGTTATCAAAAACAAGCGCTCCTCGGGAGGCAGCCCGAGTATCTATCCTTGTATGTTTTAATCCCCTAAGTGTAGGGGGGGACTTCTATATGTGTTTGCCTTTTTGTGGTGATGTGATTACAGGGATAAGTGCACTCTTGGAATCTTTGAAGAACCGTGCTCCCGTGTTTATCTGAAATCCGGTTCTATCTCTCAACTATCGTGATTCAATTTTCTTCATACTCACATTTGAAATTAATCACGTTAGTCGTCTCTTCCTTAACATGAGTTAACCAACGTGCACAATGTCATAAGTGTAGGGGAACCTTTTCCCACATGCTTAAACATTGAGGACAATGTTTATCTTAAGTGTAGGGGGGACTTCTATCGAAGTTTTAAGTGGACTTTTCCATGAAAATGCCTTCAATTAACCGGAAAATCCTATTTTTCAACATTTTCAAATTTTTTATTAACTTTGGCCATTTAGTCGTAATTTTTAAAATTTTTATCGTTGCTTTCATATGTATATATTCCGCAATAAAGTCAAAAATTTTAATAAAGTGGTGTAGCTAGTTTAGAAGCCTTTGATATATTAGGCCCGTTGCGTTTATTTTGACTCAACCCGAATAGACTTATCCAAGTTTATTCTAGCTAGTATCCTTAACCATGTAGACCTTAATTGGTTTATTAGGCTAAGTGTCCACGAGTCTCATTACTTGAGATTTTAAACTGTGGAGGACGAGAAATGATAGAGTCAATTATAAGTCGGTATTCTTGCACAAGCTCACTTGGTGTAATTATTTGCCTATTCTCCCATCACTTGCTAATAATTTATTTGCAATAAGTAAGGTCTTACGATTTGAAAAGTTACTTAGCTTCTAGCCCAAGATCGTTTAAAAGTTGCTGGGTAATGATAAGAGTTCATAGCCAAGGCATAACTTATGAAGCGGGGCGCGAAGATTGGCGAGTCCGAAAAGGCCCTAACAAGGCATGAGGATTCAATTTTATTGCTGAAGATCCAAAAGTGATGTGAAAAGCATTATTCCTAAAGTCAATATGAAGGATCAAGACTCACGACGAAAAGCAATCAACTCCCATAAAGATCATGGAGAAGTCTATCCGAAAAGACCCTAACAAGGTATGAGGATAAATAGATCCAAGTCCGAAAAGGAGGCGGATCGTTGTATCTCAAAATCCCAATTAGAGATTGAAGAATAATCATGAAGTCGTGGTCAACAAAGTTGGAGTACCCCTCAAAAGTCTCCAAGTGAAGAAACTCTATTATGATGAGAAGAGCATTATCTCAAGAACGTCTCTCGAAGATAAGAAGTATGAAGTACATGCCAAATATCGGACCGAGAAAGGTCTCAAATCGTGAACCAAGTTATGCCAAGATATGAACTTTTTGATATCCCGAGAAGCAGTTTTAAGAGATTTTGTCCTTTAGCTAACTATTGATCAAATCGTCCTACTTTGCTTTCAGCCCTAATAAACTATCGAAATAAGTCCAAAAATGCATCTTCATGATCATTCTAAGACAAAAATAAAATATAAGAGATACACCTAGGAATAAGGGAGTTTAAGCACTTAATTAAGCCATGTGTGTAAGTGTTTGAATTGCTAACTTATAATAACAATGATCTCGTTTTTAAGCTTAGTTTGGGGAACGTGAAACTTGAGGGTGATAAATCTTCGCAGCACCAAAAGCCCTAATGTAAGTCATCGATTTCTTTGTAAGTTATTTCCATGTAGCTATTTTCAAGTGAAAATGGTTTTCTATCCCTTTGTTATCTTTGAAGTTTTATTTCTTTAATTTTAGTTTAAATTTTAAATAAGGCCAAGGTTGATTAATTATGAGAAAAGTGTAAACTTGCTTTATCACTAAGCATTGCATGAGGGCATGGCAATGGTTAAGTGTAGGGGATTTGATAGGTGTGTAAACACCCATCCTTTTACCACTTAATTCGGGCTAAAACGAGACCAAAACACGTATTTAATATCATTTGTTTGGAATTATGCGTGGTTTTTGTGTTTATTGTGTTTTCAGAGCCCACCGGATGAATATCAAAGAAAACATGGGATTGCACGGGTTTTACTGAAGAAAAAGACTCAAGATAAAGTCTATTGTCCAAGAGATGCAAAAGATTTGAAGTCACTGGGCCTATTCGAAGATTTATCGAAGAAAAGGACCAAAGATGGAAGATTTATATAAGTCGAAGAAACTCAAGTCTATTAAATGAAGAAATTAAAAGACGAGTTGAATTTAATCGACGACAAATCCCGAATCAGAATCGAAAACGGAAACTTTTCTGAAAAGACGAAAAGACACGAAGAACGGGAGAAAGCCCACTCACCAACCAAAGGAAACACCTATAAATAGGCCATCCCACACACATTTAGAAGACTAGTCTAGAGTTTTTCTCCTTCCCTTTTTTTTCTCTTTTCTTGTTCGTTCCATCACAATCACCACTAGGGTGATTGTTGATTTTAATCTTTGTTATTCCAATCTTATTGTTTTAATCCTTGTTTAATCTTGTCAAAACATTAATCATTCAATTCAAAGTTTTGTTTAATCTTTCCATTTAATCTTGTTCATCTTCATCTTTATCTTCAAGTTCTTAAGTTTTATTTTTCTTGATTTGATCTTCAAAAGTTGTTAGAATTTGTGTTTTTATTAGTGGGATTTGTTGCTTATATTGTCTAAATGATTTGTGTTTAATTTGGTAAATCCTTTTTAAGTATTTGGTTCGATTTTGATCAAAATCCTTGTCCCGTGTTCTTCGCTAAGCTGCTACTGTATCTGGGTTCCAAATCTTCCGAACCAGCTAAAAAGTTCCGAATGAAGTAGTCATTCGGAAGGTTCCGAATCAGTCCTTAAGTTCCGGATCAGTTACTTCCGCATCATTGAGTTCCGAATCAAGCTGAAAGTTCCGCATCAGTTATTTCCGAATCAGAAGTTCCGAATCAACCTATTCATCCGGAAGATTCCGGATCAGTCATAAAGTTCCGAACCAGTCCTTCATTCGGAAGTTTCAAAAACTTCCGAATCAGCAACCTTCATTCGGAAGGTTCCGAATGAGCAAGTTCCGGATGAGGGAATAGTACCTTCCGAATCAGATAGTTCCGAATCAAGGTTTAAAGTTCTGAATCAGTTATTTTTGGGTATTTTAAAGTTACTGTTTTACTGTTGTTGTTTTACTATTTCTCTACTCATATTTCACAATTTACATTTTAACTTTAATTTTAATTTGAACTTTAAATTTTAAATCAAGTCTTAGTTAATTATAATTAAAGTAATTGTTTTTGACTTAAACTTTCATTTCCACTTTTTATTAGATTAGAAAACCCAACCCCTTTATTTAGTAACCAAGAACAATCATTCCACTTAAGACCTAGATCAATTCGAGAGGATATCGAGAGAACTAAAATAGAACCCATTGAAAATCATAATATTATGTTTCAAACAATATGTAACATAAGATTTCATTTTAATCAACACTTATTTATTTCAAATTCTAAAAGACTTTCTTTAAAATAAAGCGAAGTAAAATTTCTTTCTACTTACATAGTTTATAGAATTGGGTTTAACCGATTCACGTCATTTATAATTATTAATACAAGGTTAAATTGAGTTTATGAACATTTCACATACAATTATATCTGTCATTTAAAAGAGGTACATTAATCACTAAGTCTATTCTTTAGTTTTTTTTAAAACAACTAGTATAAAACTGATTTGGTCATAACTTGTTCGTTTTTAGAGCTTTTTAAGTGATTCAAAAGCAAAAAATTATGTACTCGGAACGTACTTTTCAAATATTCAGAAAGTATAGTCATGGGAGGTCAGTATCTTTGACGGAATTATTGTACAAGTGTCGGGTTAAAGGTTGAGTTTGAATAGTAGTTATTTTTATGATTTGGGATGCACGGGATACCTAGTTTTTGAGTTGAGTTTTGAGTTAGTCAAGAGGGTTGTTTGTAGATTGTTTGAGTCACATAGATGTAAGAGGTAAAAATAAATTTCCTGAAAAAAAAAGATATATATATTCTTTTGGAAAAGTCGATCTTTTGCACGGTTTAAATAATATGTCGCGGGGCGTAATATGTTTTCGTTGCCATTGGGTGTTTCTTGGATTATTTTCGTTGTCATGGGTCATTTTGAATTGATACACGTTTTGGGTTGAGTTTTCTTTTGAGTCTCATGGTTTTTGACTTGATTTAACTGGTGCACGTGAAATGTCGTTAGTTATCCGTTGGTTTGATTCGTTGATCGTATCTGATGGATTCAGGATGTAGTTTTCGTTTCGTATTTTTTGGGAGCGTTGAGGTAGTCGTATGAAAGACTTGGTCGCGCCTACACGCTTAAGTAGGTGACCATGAGAGAACGGTCAAAATACCCTTAGTGGGGAGGAAAGAAGTTCGTAGACGAACTAACGTGGTCATGAGGTCTCTTAGGATTACCAAGGAGATGAATAGAGATTTGTGGGATACCAGCACAAGTAACATGCCATAGAGAGTGTTGGAAGGGGATATTGTTCGTAAGGCATGTATGTTTTCTAAAAATTTCCTGAAATTTAGTAGGTTTGCCTATTATTTTGAGATAGAACCATGAATAGAGCAAGTAGGAGAAGTGAGAGGAGTTGTAGTTAGTGCCTTTCCAAGGAAATTGTTGATGGAATGATTTCAAGAACAAGAGTTGATGGAAATTGCAACGGATGCAAGGTAAAAGTTGAGTTGCTTTGTAGTAGATTGGATGTGGAAAGCGGTTGAGTGGGCTGATGAGAGGAAGCATTGGTCTTTTAAAATGCGTGTAGAATTTTGCAAGTAGAATGGGGTAGGAATTTATTCGTATTGCCGCTAAGAGAGGGTGCAAGGAGGACATAGTTGAAACTGCTAAGGATGTTGTATGAACGCTTTGGGTTTACGATTATGCATTTGGCTTCGTCAAAGCACTAGCGGTTTTCATGGTGTCAATGAACCAAGTGTGCATGAACGTGTATAAACGAGTTGTCATCGGGAGCATCGACGACATCTTGATCTACTCAAATCTGAGAAGGAGAGTGAGACGAATTATGTGTTGGTTTCGGAGTGGAGTTATACGTGAGATTTTCGAGTGTGAGTTTTAGTATTAAATTTACCATGATGAGTAGTTAGAGATGATGGCATATCATGGAACCAGCAAGGGGCGAAGTGAAGAAGGATGAGGAAGCATTTTGGAGGCTGAAGAAGTGGATTGGATAATGAGCCGATCTTGGCATTATCGGAAGGACTGGATGAATTCGCGAAGCATGACGATACATGGAGCAAGGATTTGGACGCGTATGAGGACGAAAAAGAAAGGCGATTGCTTATACGTTGCAGGAACTGAAGATTTGGAAGAACTGGATAGACTTAGTTAGTGGAGCTGGATTGTTATATCTACCTAGAATGCTAGAGGCATATAGGGTACGAGACGTAGAGAATGATCTATACGGATCATGAACGTCTCCAACACATATTCAATCACCTTGATTGAACATTTGGGAAAGGTGGTGGGTGGAGTTAAGTGACGAAAGAAAATTGCATGGCCAAGTACCATCTGGGAAAGGCAAGCATGGTTGATGAGACATGGAATAAGAAGAATGAAGTGAAGCTGAGAAGAACTTGAACTATATGGATGACGTATTAGGATGGTTTGGATGAAAGATGTAGGTTGCACGATTTGAGTTGTCTAAAGCAGAGAACGCGTCAACATGTATGTTGCGTGGCTTGGATAATCATATGGAGAAAGGGACGTAGACTATACTTCCTACATAGATAGGAGTAGCTTAGAAAGGGGCGATGTAAGGACGAAGTTGGTGGAAGGGATACATAATGCGTTGGAGGATTAAGTACGATGAGAGTTGGGTGATAGTCGATAGACTGACTAATTCATCACCTATTTCAAGAGGAATGAGAAGTCACGTAGTTGGGAAGTTGGAAGAACTAATGGATATGTGAAAGACCGTCGTAGGTCACTTTGTAAGGAAATTGGAATTTTTAAGTAGTTTGGAGTACGGACTGAAGGGAATTGATGAACATGATTGGATATGAGTATATCCAGCTAACTGGAAAAAGGATAGACAAGTGAGATATTTGTACAACCTTAGGAGTTACACCGAGGGCATGGGTGATTGATTTAGAGGGAGTTAGAAAACTCTTTAGCGATGGCTGAGTTTTCATATAACGATAGTTATCATACTAGAAGTCGATAAATTCCATTTGAGGCACTATGTGAAAGGATAGGGTGAGATGTCCCCATTGTGGACTAGAATTGGTAAAAGAGGCTACTAATGTGTAGTGATGTTTGTGGAAAGGATGAGTGCAACAAGGGATGCTATATAGAAAGGAGGAAACCACTAGAGTTAGTGACAGAGTTATGTATGAAGTTTCACCCATAGTAACGGGTGGTATGTTTTGGTAAAATAGAAGAGTTGATGTAGAGTTTGTAGGTCCATTTATGATCTTTGGAAAGATCGGACCATTAGCTTATGAGCATAGAATTACCTGGGGGAAATGAGTTGTATACATGATACATTTCATGTATTGGGATTGGTATAGGTTGTTTGGGAATGCATTTTGCCTGTACGGTTATTCGGGACTTGTGTTAATAAGAGTCTTTGTTTTATCAAAGATTCATTTGTGAGATTTATTGACTGCGAGGTCAAGAGTTTGGCAATGAGTTTAAGTATTTTTGGTTTGTATATGTGGTATTTTACAACTTGAACTAAAGTTCACGTGGATATGAGGGGAGTTCGTTTAGAACAAGTATCCTCATGTGATTTGTTGTTTGTGTGTTTGATCCTAAGGAGTAAATCTCGGGACGAGATTTCTATTAGGAGGGAGTGATGTGACAACCCTGGTTTTGAGGTTTGTCACTTAGTTTTATTTTGTGCTAGTTGCGTGTCTTTACGTGTTTATGTGCTTATTGGTGTGTATAGATTGTGGTTTGGATATCGTTTCTGGTACGGGGTACCTTGTGAATGAAACGATATGTGATGATTTCATGTTCATGAGTTCACATGGTAGTGACTATGAAGTGAGATGGTGTTATTTGGTGGTTTTAAGTATATGTATATGTATTATAGAAAATCGTATTTTTACGATTTACGGTTTAGCATTTGGAGGTCTCGGATGAGGTAATTAGTCATATGGATATTTTTCGGGATGGTTTTAAGTCATTTAGGACTTAGTTATAAGGTTTATTTTAAAATTTGAGATTTTTTCTAAAAGTGTATATTTTACGTCTTTTACGGTAAAACGCGTAAAAACTGACTAGTTTTACGGTTTTGAGGTTTTGGAGGCTTTAGGAGCTGAAATACATTAAGGAAAATTAAGGTAATATTATTAATACATATATTAATAATAAAAAAGAAAAAAAAAACGAAATTAGAGGGGGGGTTAGTCGGTTTTGGACGCAAGAGAAGGAAGGGAAAAAGGAAAAAGGGAAAAAAAAAGGAAAGTGGGCAATTATACTTGGGCTAGGATTTTTATACTATATAAAGAACACAACACATCATAACAAACGAAATTTTTCTTTCTCCTGGAGGTTTTGAGTCGGCCTTAATAGAAAAATTAGGGTTTCTTCTTAATTTTGGGGGCTTTCATAAATTAGAGGTAAATCTTGATAACCCTGTTTAATTTAATTATTTTTAATGTTTATATGATTATCTTATGATGGATTTAGGTTAGGGTTTAATATAAAAACAGTAAATTTAATGTTGTATTAATCATAATATGATGATTACATAAATTAGGGCTTGTAATTAGAGGGATTAGGGTTAATTAATGAGTTTAATTTAATTAAACCCGTTTTTAAAAATTGGGCAGAATTTTGAGTCAATTGTTTTGATCATATCGGAAGTTCTATAAACTCTTATTTTGCGATCCAAGTATCTCTGAAAAGGTAATTTAAGTGGCTTTCCAATTCAAGAAACTAGAACTAAATTGGAGGCAGGAAGTGGGTCAAAAATAGGTTACAACAGTCGGAGGTCAAAACAGTTTTGAATTCAGCCTGTTTTCTTTTTAAGTTTTGAGTTTTTTGGGGTACTTAGGGTTGCATTGGGATCTACTAACGAACATGAGAGATGGGTTATATATTTTAGTAAGTATCTGCACTTGGGCTAAGGTTGTGGTTTAGGGTAAGACCCCCTAATTGTAACAAACTTTTTATATGTTTAAAATCAGTAAAACTGGAATGACAAAAGTATATATATATATATATATATATATATATATATATATATATATATATATATATATATATATATATATATATATATATATATATATATATATATATATATATATATATATATATATATATATATATATATATATATATATATATATATATATATATATATATATATATATATATATATATATATATATATATATATATATATATATATATATATATATATATATATATATATATATATATATATATATATCTATATATATATATATATATATATATATATATATATATATATATATATATATATATATATATATATATATATATATATATATATATATATATATATATATATATATATATATATATATATATATATATATATATATATCGGGGCCTTAACAGAAGCTTTAAGGTTGGGGCAAGTGGGAGGTGTTAGCTAACATATGTAAGGGTGTGAATATTATTTTTATAGAAACCATGGGTATGTTTAAGTGGACGTTTGACTTAAAGTTTGGAGACCTAAAATTGGGACTGTTTTGTGTAAAATATGAACGGGATAGTTATTAAACTTAACCAAGTTAAGGACTTGTTAGGGAAGGGTAATGGGGTGATTAGAGCTTATCAATGAGGTATTTATATGGGAATAGGCTAGATGTCCATCATAGGTTGATGAGCCATCTTAGTGATTGGTTCATGTATTGATTGCGTGTTTTTGGTTTGTTAGCTTGTTGCTAGTGCGAGGACTTGTGAAGAAGAAATCAGGTGAGTTTTATAGTCCCATGTTTACTATTGATTTTGACTTCCAGATGGGATGGAAGAGACACTGTGTTATGTTGTTTATAAATTGATGCTGTGAATGTTTTTAAGGTTTGAGATGGACTTGTGTGTACATTATGTGATTAACTGCTATGTGATTCTTGTTTGTGTATGATTTGGATCGGAAAGGTACATAGGTGTATGGGCGCCTATGGTACCATGGTTGTTGTTAAGGCGTGATGCCTTGGAAATTATGGTTGTTGGTAAGGCGTGATGCCTTGGAAATTGTGGTTGTTGGTAAGGCGTGATGCCTTGGTATTGTGATGATTGATTGAACATGAATGCTAGTTGTTAATACATAATTGTAGCGCATTGTCCATATGATATTGTGTTGATGGTTGTTATTCACAGCTTATAACTGATTTGGTGTTGGAGTCTAAACCTATGACTCTCACCAACTTTATGTTGACGTGTTTTAGTGTCTCTTTCAGGTGATTTTATGGTTATGCTTGAGAATAGAAGTGGCTAGGATTTGGAGTTGCGTAGGAATGCATTTAGAAGGAGATCCCCGTTCCTTCTTAGTTTCTTTTGTTTGGTTAATAAGTAATATTGTTGGCACCTATATGTTTGTTTTGTTTGTGATATTTGATTGTCTTGGGTAAGAGGTAGGACTGTTACCTACTTACCTAGACTCCTGCATTTGTTGAGATATTGTCATGACTTTTGTGTCACCATTTTATGACATTTCTTATTTCATATAGTTATCTCTATAGACACGCCATGTTGTGATGATATCCATACGTCGTGCCCCATATTCCGCCATGGTGGGGTGTGACATCAAAAGTGCATCTTTTGGAGTTTTACACAAAAAGTTACCTCCCGCGACGGAATTTAACGAATCTTGCTGGATTAAGACCGTTATAAAAAGTATCGATTTGATGCAACTCGGAAAATCCGTATTGCCAAAGCAATTCCTTAAAACGATATCACATCTCTAAACGATTCATTTGGTTTTTGTTCAAACCTCGTAATCTATTTTTTGAAAAATGTGGTCTTAGACGGCGGAAAGAAATGATTAACGAATTTAGAAACGAGATCATCCCACGTTATTATGGAATTTGGTGGTTCTTTCTCGCACCAATCCTTGACGGAGCCATCGAGCGAATAAGGAAAAATCATAATCTTAATGACATCGGTGTCAACGTTCTTTAACTTGCTTGTGGCTAAAAGACGATTAACATTCTGAATGTGATCGTAAGGATTATCCGCCTCACGACCTTTAAACTTTATCGCTTGAATTAATGATAATGTTGAGTCTACTTCTTGAAGAATCTTTGAAACCTTGATCACAATACAAAGACTGTGCGGAAACCAATCTTTATATATAAGAAGAACAATATAAATAACCAAACGTTCAAGCCTCAATATATTAATACAATCACTCTAAATAGTGATAGGGTTTACAACCTTGAAGCTATAACAAATGATGAGAGAAATGTGTAGAGAATATGTGTGTGTGGATGTGTGTGCATCTCTACACCCTAGGACCTCCTTTTATAGTGCAAGGGGTCCTAGGTGGTTACAAGATAATTAATACTTGCCTAAGTATTATTATACATTAATACTATTTAATCATTTCCTAAATAAACTTGTAACCTCCTCATCATAATTAATATACTTGATACTTTCCATAAGACTATGAAGACTAAATATTTGATCTTATCTTATACAATCTTCCATCAACTTTATCTCATAATGTTGGAAATACGTTTTACGTATTAGAAAGGATCGGTCACTCCAACAATAGTCTAAGTAATATCTCGTAGTTTAGTTTTACTAATATTAAGTAAACAAGGCTAAGCCAAGCCTACAACTTGTGTAGGCCGGCCCAACTTGTAACCCAAGACCATCTTATGGGCTTGGGTATATAAATCCTCTCCTTAGATGGAGAGGGTGTGGATTCATTATAATTTTACACATAGTTCTTTCATTTCTCTCTCTAGAAGTGTGTGTGATTCTACCAAGTTTCTATCTCTTTCTCTCTCTAAACATAAGCTAGATTTACAATATTTTACAAATGGTATCAAGAGCTATGGGATGATTGGTTAGTTTATGTGTTTGTGTTCTTGATTCATACGCCTTTGTTTGATCCAAAATCATACGTACCAGTTTTTTTTTGTTTTTATGGTTTAATCTTGATATACATCATCTACTTACTTGTAGTAGTGATTTGGTATTGTTACTTTGGTTAAAATTTGGGTGTTTGATTCATTTTTAGGCTTAGAATCTCGAACTTGGTGTGTTCTAGTCCTATCCGAGAAAAGTGGTAAGTTTGATTCCATAGTACGATCTGTGTATTACGATCGCATAAACCTGGGGTTTCTACTTGCGATCCAATATCACGATCACATATTACGATCGCTTGTTACGATCCACGTTACGATCTAGTAACTGCGATCTATTACTACGATCAAGACTACAATCAAGGAGTGCGATCAATCGTTGCGATCACAGGCCACAATCACGTGTTGTGATCACTGGCTACGATCACTTGTTGCGATCACTGACTACGATCCAATGTCACGATCAAGGAGTGTGATCCAGCGTTACGATCAAGGAGTGCGATCCAGCGTCACGATCAAGGAGTACGATCCAACATCACGATAAAAGGAGTACGACCAGTGTTACGATCAATCGTCACGATCAAAGACTGCGATCTAGGATTGCGATCCCCACAACGATCCAAGGTTGCGATCACCACTGCGATCAAGAGTTGCGATCCAACATTTTTCAAAAACGCGTTTTTGAAATTTTTTAACAGTGTGAAATTTTGACTTGGATTTTTTGGTTTATCGAGAACATAACTTAGGGGATTTCAACATTATTTCTCGGCTTTAACACACAACAACAAATACATTTACTTTCTCTCATTGTTCGATCAACATTTGCAAATCTTAACTTATTGAAATGTAGTACACATCTCTTACGTATAAGTCCATCCTCTCGGGTACGGATAACCGTCCACCAATGTTGGTGAAAACTATGTACGAGGATTGGGCTTCCCGCATGGAACTTTATATGTTGAACAAAGAGAATGGATATCTTATTGGGCATCGGTGCTCAATGGACCATTGGTATATGGTACAGTGACGGAAGGTGCTGTTACTCGTCCTCGCACAACGGGTGAATTAACTAGAGATGCTAAGATACAAGACAAGTGTGATAAACAAGCTACAAACATCATTCTCCAAGCCCTTCCTCCAGATGTCTACAAACTCGTTAGTAAACATAAGGTTGCCAAAGAGTTATGGGATAGAATTCATGTTCTAATGCAAGGCACCTCGTTAACTAAACAAGAACGAGAGTGTAAGCTTTATGATACATTTGATAAGTTTGCCTATGTACCCGGGGAGACTCTCAATGATTACTATTTGAGATTTACCCTATTGTGGATGAGCTCAATATCTATGGCATGGCAATTCCTACGTTTCAATTGAACACCAAGTATTTGAACACTCTTCCTTCAGAATGGAGCAAGTACGCGACAACTGTTAAATTGGCTAAGGATTTGCATCAAAACAATGTGGATCAACTTCAAGCTTTTCTTCAACAACACGAAAGCCATATGATCGAGGCTCGGTTGTCTACACCTCAAGTTCGTGATCCACTTGCCCTATATGCTTCTCAACAAATGACTCCCCAACAAAACATGGCTTTCACTTATCAACAACCATCATACTTGCAGCAGCCACCACTACACACCTATCAGCAACCATAACAACCACCTTATCAACCACTAATGATGCCACATCAAGCATTTCAACAAAGTGTTCATCAAACAGCCTTTTCCACAGCAACCATCACATCAGGTATCACCCTCGCAAGCCATCACTTCTCCAATGGGCTATACTCTTCAGCAAGGATATTTTCCAATTGAAGCACAACCAGCACAAGCCTTCTAATCCAATGAACTTCCACCAATCCAAGCACCGGTCTTTACTCCAAATGATACACCTACTGATGTCTTAAACCATCTCACTGCCTACTTGTCAAAACTTGTTGCAACTAGAGGATTTCCACCAACGAACAATCAGCTTCGCACTT
Source organism: Glebionis coronaria (assembly GCA_025667525.1). Classification (NCBI taxonomy): domain Eukaryota; kingdom Viridiplantae; phylum Streptophyta; class Magnoliopsida; order Asterales; family Asteraceae; genus Glebionis; species Glebionis coronaria. The sequence goes on along the minus strand of CM046882.1, from coordinate 99,358,632 downwards.
CTTCAAATCCTCGACAACAAGCCACCATTCAAGATGGTCAAGTGACGGTGCAAACCATTCAGGGAAGGCAAAATTCATATGGACCTCCTTCAAGGACCGTGAACGCTCAAGCTGTGAATTCTCAAGCTAGTGGTAATGGAAGCACTATTGGTCCTCAAAAGGTTGTGACTTGCTACAATTGTCGAGGACAAGGTCATATGGATAGGGAATGCACTCAACCAAAAAGAAGAAGTGATGCCACGTGTTTTCGTGAGAAAATGTACTTGGTTGATGCGCAGTCTAAGGGAAAGATTTTGGATTCAGAAGAATTAGCATTTCTTGCAGACCCAGGGGCAGCAGATAATAAAGGCATTGCAGTCGTCTCTACTTCAAATGCAGCATATCAAGCAGATGATCTTGATGCATATGATTCGGATTGTGATGACATTCACTCAGCCCAAGATGCACTCGTTGCTAATCTCTCTCACTACGGTTCTGATGTCGTCAGTGAGGTACCAACCACATCTAATAATGTTCATGATAATCCACATCATGTTGACCATGAAAATGACAACTTCGAACAACATTCGGGAACTAGTAACTTAAATGATGCGGTATCCAATCCAACACATTTGAGTGAACCTCAACCAAATGCTACGACGGGTATAGAATCGTATGATCAACGTGATTTGGTAATGGTGCCTAAACATATTATTGATAACATGAATGTGGCTGTCCGACAAACCGTAGATATGAATGCCAACCTAACCGCTGAGCTTGCGCTGTATAAGGAAAAGGTCAAAACTTTTGAAATGGTCCCTCAAGCTGAAAAAATAACTTATTCTGAATTTGACCAATTTCGTTTTGAAAACATTGAACACTTAAAAGAAATAAAATCATTAAAAGCTAATCTTTCCAATGAATTAAAAGAAAAAGAGTCGGTTGTAAATGATTTTCAGAAACTTAAAATAGATTTCGAAACTCTCGAGTCTAAAAAGTTTGAATCAGAAATTAATGCTACCAAACTTATTAAATTCAAGGAACAACTTCTTTTAAAACAATATGCTTCCACAGAAAAGGTTCATCTGTTAACTAAATCGTTTAAAGAACTCGAACTTAAGCATCTTCAAGATTTACCACCTAATCCTGGTTTATGTTCGTAGTACTGAGGAGACTATGTCACTTGCGGAAGAAACTCGATTCAAAATGCTTTCAAAATTCCATAAGATTGATTATGATCAGCATAATAAAGATCAATTTTCTAAAAAGACCCGTATTGGTTTACAAAAGGAATTAGCCCAATTAACAATTTTTGTGCCTCAAAGTTTGTCAACGAAAAACCCTCCTAGTACGTCTCCTACAGTTGTCAAAAAGGATTTAACTAAGTTAATTCCACCGGTAAGTAAGGCATCCGTTAGCTTAAATGCGGTGCACCAACAATTAGCCGATTTTGACAAGGTCATTGTGGAACGTATGACGTCTTCGGCCATAACGGAAGGTGAATGAAATTTCGAGCACACTAGAGCTGCACTTCGAGACGAAATTGTTCCATTTTAAAACAATATTACATCCTGTCTTCGCAATGTTGATCAAGTATTACTTTTGGAAATAGAAGAAGTTAGACGTGTTTTCAATGAAATGGATGATGCTTATGAAAACAGTTTACTTGAAATTGAACGAGTTTCACGCCAAAATGATCAGCTTCTGAAGCAAGTGATGTCTCATGATATTGTTTTCGTCTGTGTGAATAAAAGTGTTGATAATGATTCTATTGTGCATAATGTTGAATCTGTGGATAATGTGGTAGATAGTACTTGTCACAAATCTGACGCTGAATTTTTAAAGCTTCAAGATTCTTATTTTTTGCTTTCAAAACATTTTGATGAGATTCAAAAACATAGTATTTCGCTTGAATGTAAGCAACAATTTATTCAAGAGCTTTTTGAAACGTCTTTCGAAGGTGTCAATATAGCTGATGCAAATTTTCAAAATAATTGTCGATTGGATTTACAATCAAAACAGCGTCAGCCAAGTGACAAGGTTGCTAAATCATTGCCGATAGACATAGAGAAATCTAAGGAGCCTACATGTGTGAACGTACTTGAGGCCGCTGAGAATGTTAAACTTGATCTAGATAATCGAGTTTCCAAGTTTTTGTCCAAAGTTGATAACTTAAAACAGAAAAATACACAACTCTTCGATTCAGTAAAGCCCGCATGTGCTAATACCACTGCATAGAATCAATCATTTATTGAACGATTGAATCAAAAGTCGGTGGAAATATCTGATTTGAGGGAACAAATTTGTGATAAAAATTTGGCTTTGACCGAGTTAAAGGAAACACTTCGTACCCTAAAAGGTAAGAATATTGTGGATAACGCAGCCACTGTCTCAGCACCGTCCTCTATTGCAATAAAAAAGAACCCTATCACCATCAAACCACTTAACAAGGGCCCTAGGACTAAACCATCTCAAACATTAGTCAATAAAGATAAGGCAAAATCAAAACCAGCCTCTAATATTCCCGTGTTGCCTTCTACAGGAGTAAGCACCACTACTATGGCTTAAAGATCTAAGCTTAAAAGAAACAAGAAGAATGATAGGATCTTGCCCCCATCTAGTAGTCAAGTGAAGAAGAAAGTAGAAGCCCACCCTAGGAATGTTATTTCTGTTTTGAATAAAACGAATCATATAGCTAAACCTAAAGGCTCTGTAGTTGTGCAGCGTTCTAAGCCTACTGTGAATTCTAATTTGAAATGTTGGAATTGCAATGAATGTATGTTTTCTAGTCGTCATGATTCTTGCCTAATTGACCATGTGAATGAGATGTATGCCCGGAAAAATGGATTAGAATGGAAACCGACTGGGAAAGTGTTAACCCAAGTTGGTTGGATGTGGCGCCCCACTGTAGAACTTTCACTATAGTAGGAAATACGTGCCCTTTAACTAGGATCACTCCCACTAAAGCGAAGAAAGCGTGCCCTTTAACTAGGAGTACCAAGGCTACCAAAACACAAGCGTGTCCTTTAACTAGGAACACCGACACTACTGTAGGAACAAAGTGCCCTTTAAATAGGTCTACTCCCACTGTAGTGCCCGCTAATACTCCAAAACCTCAGAAAGTTTGAACAATAAAACCTGTTAGTGCTAAAACTCACATTAGAAAATGCAGGAAATCTAAGGATAACACAAATGTTAGCAATTCTGATAATATCATATCTGTATCTGCTAACACTCCGAAACCAATAGTTTCCAATGCATTGTCTACTGTTGTTACTAAAAACAGGTGGTCCAAATTGTTCTCTGGTATTTGGACTCTGGTTGCTCCAAGCATATGACCGGAGATCTCTCTCAAATTGTTCTTGGTACGGTTCGATTTGGGAATGATCATATTGCAAAGATAATGGGTTACTGTGAATATCATATTGGGAATGTTATAATTTCAAGAGTATATTATGTGGAAGGTCTCAGTCACAACTTATTTTCTGTGGGACAATTTTGTGATGCAAACCTAGAAGTTGCTTTTCGAGAGCATACCTGCTTCATTCGTAATTTGGAAGGGGTTGATTTATTGAAAGGTACTCGAGGGAATAATTTGTACACTTTGTCTCTACAAGACATGATTGCCGCTTCTCCCATATGTCTTCTCTCCAAAGCATCAAAGACTAAGTCATGGTTATGGCATCGACGGTTATCTCATCTTAACTTTGACGCTATTAATCATTTGGCAAAAACGAACTTGTTCGTGGTCTTCCTAAACATACATTTCACAAGGATCATTTGTGTTCCGCGTGTACAATAGGGAAAAGCACTAAGAAATCATACAAACCCAAGACTGAAGACACCAACCAAGAGAAACTTTATCTGTTGCATATGGATCTTTGTGGGCCAATGCGTGTCGAAAGTCTTAGTGGTAAAAGGTACATCCTCGTCATTGTGGATGATTACTCTCGGTTTACATGGGTGAAATTTATTACAACAAAAAATGAGGCACCCAAATTCATCATCGGATTTCTCAAGATGATTCAAGTGCGTCTCAACACTACTGTTCGACGCATTCGTACAGATAATGGAACTGAATTTGTGAATCAAATTTTGCGTGATTATTATGAAGAAGTTGGCATATCTCATGAAACATCCGTTGCTCGCACTCCACAACAAAACGGTATCGTTGAAAGGCGAAATCGCACACTTATGGAAGCTGCTCAAACGGTGTTAATTTACACAAAGGCTCCATTGTTTTTATGGGCAGAAGCAGTATCTACAACAGTTTTCACCCAAAACCGGTCACTAATTCAAAAACGCCATGGTAAAACAACTTATGAGCTCCTACATGGAAAAGTACCAGATTTATCATATCTTCATGTATTTGGTTCTCTCTGCTATCGTCATAATGATGGTGACAATTTGGGAAAACTCCAACCAAAGGATGATATTGGTATTTTCATTGGCTATGCACCCACAAAGAAGGCATACCGAATCTACAATCGTAAGTCTCGTAAGATCCTCAAAACTATGAATGTTGATTTTGATGAGCTGACAGCAATGACTTCTGAGCAAAGCAGCTGTGAACCCGCACTTCATGAAATGGGACCCAGTAACATTAGCTCTGGTCTTGTCCCAAATAACCCTACTTCATCATCATTTACACCACCTTCTAGGAATGAATGGGATACGTTGTTTCAACCGTTCTTTGATGAATTATTTAATCCTCCAAGTATTGTTGCTCCAGAACCTGAGGTAATAGCTCCGGTAACCGAAGTTTTAGCTCCAGCAACCGAAGCACAATCAGATACGTTTGCACCTATAATTGGTCAAGATATACCTTCAACAATTAATTCTCAACCAACACCCGAATTAACTACCCATATCATGCCTATTGATGATGAAGAGGATGATGATGATCACGATTTGGAATTCGCTCAAATGCGTGAACTTCCATTCTTTGGTGTACCAATTCCCGACCATAATCAAGCTGGGTCGTCCACCTCAGAGGAAGCTCCTACTACGGTCTACTCCAATCCATGAATTCGTGAACATGACAGCAAGTGGACAAAGGATCATCCTATAGATTCTATTATTGGTGACCCTAATCGTCCGGTATCCACACGAAGTCAGTTACAAGAAAATGTAATGTTTTGTCATTTTGATTCTCACTGAAGTTGAACCTAAGACATGGCAAGAAGCTTTTACTCAATCATGTTGGATAGAAGCTATGCAAGAAGAACTTAATGAATTTATACGACTTGAAGTATGGGAACTTGTCCCATGCCTGGATCAAGTGCAGTTACTCACTTTGAAATGGGTTTACAAGGTGAAACTCGACGAGTTAGGAGAAATATTGAAGAATAAAGCTCGACTAGTAGCTCGTGGATACAAGCAATTATTAGGCATCGACTTTATGGAATCCTTTGCACCTGTTTCCCGTTTGGTAGCTATTTGACTATTCCTCGCTTATGCAACCCACATGAATATGATCGTCTATCAGATGGATGTGAAGACGGCATTTCTGAAAGGTGAAATCAAGAAAGAGGTCTATGTTCAACAGCCGGATGGTTTTGTGAATCCCAAATATCCTAATCATGTGTACAAGCTTAAGAAGGCTCTTTATGGGTTGAAGCAAGATCCACGCGCATGGTATGATCTATTGTCACAATTTCTCATTACGCAAGGCTTCGCTAAAGGCAAGGTGGACCCCACGCTATTCATTCAGAAACGAGGTAAAGATATGACTATGGTACAAATATATGTTGTTGATATTATATTTGCTGCCTCGACCCAAACCTTATCGGATGAGTTTAGGAAACTCATGTCTTCCAAGTTTAAGTTGTCAATGATGGGCAAGGTATCATTCTTCTTAGGTCTTCAAATATCTCAGAGTCCCAGAGGCATCTTTATTAATCAATACAAGTATGCCCTTAAATATCTTAAGAAATATAAGATGGAATCTTGCTACCCCGTGGATACTCCAATGGTGGAACGAACTAAGCTTGATGCAGATCCACTTGCGATTTCCGTTGATCCGACACTTTATCGTGGAATGATCGGTACCCTTCTGTATATCACAGCTAGTCGACCTGATCTTCAGTTTGCTATATGTATGTGTGATCGGTATCAAACCGACCTACTGAGTTACACTTAGCTACTGTTAAACGGATCTTTCGGTATCTTAAAGGAACCATTAATCGGGGAATTTGGTATTCGAAGGACTCTTCGATTTCACTAATGACATATGCAGATGTGGATCACGCGGGTTGTCAAGATACAAGGCGTAGCACGAGTGGAACTTTGCAACTACTAGGAGATCGACAAATCAGTTGGGCATCTAAAAGGTAGAAAAGCGGTGCAATTTCATGTACGGAAGCAGAATACATAGCTATGTCCGGTTGTTGTGCTCAAATTCTTTGGATGAGATCGCAATTAACCGATTATGGTCTAGGTTTCAACAAAATTCCGATGTACTGCGACAACAAAAGTGCAATTGCCTTATGCTGCAACAATGTTCAATTCTCCCGGTCGAAGCATATTGACATCCGCTACCATTTTATCAAGGAGCAAGTAGAAAATGGAGTGATAGAGCTTTACTTTGTCCGATCTGAGTATCAATTGGCAGATATTTTCACGAAAGCTTTAGATCGCGCTCGAATGGAAATTTTTGGCCGACAAGCTAGGTTTGAGAACATTCTCGCCCGAGACTCTAAAGGAACTGGCTAATGAAGCGAAAGAATAGTGGTGGTAAACTATTCTCTGTATCCTTGGTGATCATTCGTATATATTGTTCATATTTTTATCCACAAAAGCAAAATACAAAATTATAAAACCATATAAAAACCATAAAAATTGAAAAATTCAGAAAAATCCAAAAATATTTATACCTTATTTTTCAAAAGCATGTCTTTTGGTACGATAATATTTACGGCCTTAGAAATGTTGATTAATATTGACATGGCGCCATAAATAGAGTTCGTACAAAAGTTGTAAATATTTCATAAAACATGCCCATATGGCTTGTAGTTATTTCAGACTGCAACCCGCTTTTCATATTAAAGTCAAGTATTTCTTATGAAAGCTTTGGCTCTCAACGGGAATTAATTTTATCGGGCAAGGTTTACTTTAAAACCTTGTAAGGGATCAAGTTTACTTTATAACTTGGTCTAACACAAATCTATGTACGCTTCAGTGCATTTATTTGTTAGAACAAGAGAATTCTTGTTTTTATGAAGCTAACATCTCTACAACCATAGCTATCTACAATTGGTATCTACATACTCGACGATGTGACTACTCAAACGAAGACTACAACTCTTTCAATAGAACACGGTTCAACAATTGAGGGGGATCAATTGTCAAGCATTCAGAATCTTTGATGTCGAACGTGCCAAGTTCACAAATTGGTGTCAAGACAACAATACCAATCGCACATGTGGTGTCAAGAGATGACTTCAGACGTGACGAGGCGACCAACATTCGTGTACAAGAACCATTTGATCTTATCATATGATGTTCTCATCAATCAGGTCCAACTTTTTCAATTTATTCTAATATGGTGAATATGTGATCATGTTACAAATCGGTATCATATCTCATAAATTGGTCTCATGAAGATTAAAAGGACTTGCATTTTTCTTCCCAAAACCTTTGTTAAAACTTCATTAAATCAATTGATATTAAAAACATCGATTGGGTTATATTTTTAATATGGGGGAGAAAATGTGATTTAATATAGGAAATTATCACAAATGGTTTGACTTAACGTGATGGCTCATCCCGACATATGCAAAATGTTTTCGAATATCGTGGAATATGTTAAGGGGGGGCAAAACGGATTTGCACATCAAAATTGGATTTCATGGTGATTTTTACATACCCTCAACCCATTTATTTCACGACGATGAAGATTGTGGTGACATAAGGATGGTAGGATAGGTTAAAGTCCAATTATTCTTCCAAAACCGGAGGAATCTTCCCAAGGACATTCCATAGCTAGAAATAGTAGTCCTTAGGAAAGATGGGGAAAGATTGTGAACGTAGTTGAATGCCGACCAAGTACTTAAGTTAGCACTAGAACAATCACAACAAGGTGCTAGTTATGACGTATTGGTAAGCATTGAAGGGGTTGAAGGATAAAAAAGAATTGTAAAGATAAAGGGTGTAAAGAAAGTAGCCCTCCTTACAACTTAGGCAGAAACCGGGTCAATACATATGCTATTGAGATCATTTTTCAATGATTCTCGATATTGAAGATAGACATCATGGACCCAGTGATGCAATGCACAACCCATCCCAGCTAACTCATATATCTCTCAAAAGATATTTGTTTTAATCACACGGAGATAACGCATTATCTACTGATTTATTCACTCTGAATAAATTGGTATTGAAATGATGGCACTCCTCTCAGCCTTCGATCACTAAAATCCAAAATGCACGATTAAGTCTAGAGCCATCAGAGATCATCAAATATCTCATTAGGACACACTTTCATAATTCCTTGCTTCTTCACACACTGTGAAAAGTAAGAAAGATCTTAAGAGTCCTACGCAAAATCTTCATGATCTTGCCTGAACATCCGAGTAATACGCAAGTATTTACAATGAAGATGGAAATCCTTCTTGAGTGAATATCAAAAAGCTCATGGTAGGTGACTTGTGAGATTCTTTATGAATCAAACTTGTGATAACTGGAAAGCGACAGTTGTTTAATTCTTAATTGAATTTAAACACGTTCCAGGCCTCTACGCAATATCTTAATGATCTTGCCAGAACACTCAGAGTGACACTCTTAAGTGTTCACGGTGATGAGTGGAAATCCTTCTAGTGTTAACCTCAAACAACATTTGGTAGGTAACTTACAAGATTCAATATGAATCAAGCTCGTGACAACTGGAAAGCAACGATGGTGTGATTCTTTAATGAATCAAACTTGTTCCAGGAATCGAAATTGACGGCTTCAATCATGTGGATAATTTTATCCAATGATTCACTCTTTACGTTCGCAGTCAGCTCTGGACGGTCGAGTAAAGGGAACGGGTTTACCCGTGAAATCTTGTCAAGGAGATTTTTAATTAAATCTACCTGCCACAAGTACGATATTTTATATCGTCCAACGGTCTTTACCGACCAGAGGTAAAATGCTACCGAATTATAATGAAATGTTCAAAGCCATTTCGTTTGTGTCTACTTATGTTGCGGCATTTGAAGACTTGGCGTTAGGGAATCCGAGAAGAAGTCGTCCCCGCATGCTTATACTTTATGCACTTAATACTTCATCTAATTCAAGAAATCCTAAAAGTCAAGTCTTCCGCTGTATCGAACTCTAAAGCTTTCAAGAATTACGAAGGTATAAGTATGTGGGACGTGAAGTCACGAAGAGGCGAAGATCACAAGTGAAAGATGCACAAGATCAAGGCAAGATATTAATGCTAAAGATTGATATCAACGATCACATCAGCATGTTCAGCTGAAAAGAAAAAGAAAAGAAAGACGAAGACTACGAGCTCAAGACAAGCAAAGTATGCTAGGTTTATTTTATTATTGTAACTTGGGTAACGCCCTTGTTTGGAGTAACCTCCCTTAGGGGGAGATTTTTGGAAATACGTTTTACGTATTAGAAATGATCGGTCACTCCAACAATAGTCTAAGTAATAGCTCGTAGTTTAGTTTTACTAATATTAAGTAAACAAGGCTAAGCCAAGCCTACAGCTTGTGTAGGCCGACCCAACTTGAAAGCCCAAGCCCATCTTATAGGCTTGGGTATATAAACCCTCTCCTTAGATGGAGAGTGTGGATTCATTATAATTTTACACATAGTTCTTTCATTTCTCTCTCTAGAAGTGTGTGTGATTCTACCAAGTTTCTATCTCTTTCTCTCTCTAAACATAAGCTAGATTTACAATATTCTACACATAACCAGTAGGAACTGTTACACCAGGAGGAACGAAGTACTCCAGTAGTAACTGTAACACCATGAGTAACTTCTAAATATATTATTTCTTACAATCTTCCCCTAAATTTGAATTTAACTTGGTTGAGTTCAAGTTTCCACTGTTATGCTTCTTGATCACCAGGTGGATGCATCAAAACACTGCTTTGTGTAGTACGTTGTTTCGTTTTGCAGCATCACTTTAAATTTCAAAACAAGCCTCCCCTGTTTGGATGCACTCATATGTATAAAATTCAATAAATCTCCAATTCATGAACCATGGCAAGAAAAGTGGTACCAACACTCATCAATTCAATAAGTTCAAAACTATCCTCATCACTTTAAAGTGAATCATAGAAATGTATAGTTTTTGGCAAACTACCAGCCATAAACGGATTTGATGAAGTCTTTACCAAGAGCCGTACCCCCTTGGACTAGCCACTCTTTGTTGCAATAACATGGTGAGTGAAGGCCATATAGTTTTTAGCAAACTATTACAGTTATCAACGGATTTGAGAAAGTCTTCACCACATACCGTTTGCTTGTGGATTAGCCACTCTTCAGTCTAAGACCAAGGTGAGTGATGACCATCCAGTTTTAGGTAACCTGGCAACCATCAACGAATTTGATATGGTCTTTACCAAGCAGCCGTTTGCTCTTGGACTAGCCAGTTCTTATGTTTGTTAGACATGGTGAACTGATGACCATTTGTTGTATGGTGGTTAGCCAATACCGAAGCATTTCTCAGCAAGAACTAAACAACTCACAATAACCATTATTGTTTTTTTGTTTTTTTTTACTTTTTTTTTGTTTTTTTAACGATTCCAAAACTATGAGTCAACCAGCAAGAACTTATGAAGCAACAAGAAGAACAATGGTCCATGATAACTAGGTTTTTTCCTAATTAAAAAGATTCGTTGATGTGTGTCTAATCGAATAAAAATTAAAGTTCGTGTTCTCGGTATCTTAACGAATTGATTTCCGGCTTAAAGTATGACTCTATTGTTTTTGGTGAAACAAATATTTTTGGTTGTTTTTGAAATAAAAATGCAAAACTTAAAAGTAAATGGGCACTTAAAATAAATCTAAGTCTAATTTAAAGTAAATGACAAGTAAGTGTGCAAGTATTTAAAAATGTGCCGAGAATTAAAAGGCACTAAAGTAAATGACCCAAACTTAAATCTATCTAAGGCAAACTTAAAACGTAACTAAAACTTAAAATTAAGGCAAGGCTAAAATAAATCTAAGGCAATTAAACTCAAAGTGAGACTAAGGAAAAGGCGAGAAAAAATAAAGCTTGAAATTAAAAATCAAAGACAAAAACTAAAAAGAACCTGAATACATCTCATTCGGAACAATCCTTCGTCCGGAACAATCACTCATCCTGAATGTCACCTTCGTTCGGAATGATTCTTCTTCGCTCGGAATATTACCAAAATCCTTGATCCGGAACAAATTCTCTATTCTGAATATGCCACTTATCCGGAATAAATCATTCGTTCGGAACTTCTGCTGATTCAAAGCCCTTGGTTCGGAAGTTTCTGGTTCGGAAGCCTTGGTTCGGAAGTTGGTTCGGAACTTCCCTGGTTCGGAAGTTCTTGAGTCGGAACTTTCCGGTTCGGAACTTTTGAGTCGGAACTTTTGGTTCGGAAGCCTTGGTTCGGAACTTCTTGGTTCGGAACTTACTGGTTCGGAACTTTTGAATGTTCCGAATGAAGCACTTCCTCTCTGGTCCGGAACTCTTCCAAATGAACAAAATGTTGATCCGGAACTTCTTTGGTTCGGAAGTTTCTGGTTTGGAACTTCTTGGTTCGGAAGAAATTCTGACTGAACAAGTAGTTGGTTCGGAACTTCTTTGGTTCGGAACACTTGGTGTTGATCCGGAACTTACCTGGGAAAAGATCAGTAACATCAAAACAAACACCCCGAAGAACAGGGAACACAATATACACGAATCTAATCCAAACTTAAGCAAAATCAAACACAAGATTAAACCAAACTAATAACAAAACATCCAATAATCATAAACAAACTATCCAAATCAATAAAACTAACAAAACTAACCACAATAATCAAAACCCACTTTGATCAAAATAAGAACATGAACATGAACATAAACATAAAAATCAAAGATTAAAGAAAGGTAGGATGAGATCAAACAATAAAGATAAAGATTAACAAGAATTAAAAGAACACTTACTTGAAATTAAATGGTAATTAAGGTGCAAGACAAGTATTTAAATTTGACAAGTAATTAAATGACAAGGTAATTAAAAGTGGAAGAACTAATTGTCACTATTAGCCAACAAAATGAAATGATTAACTTCCTAATCTATTTATAGGGGAGGATTAAGGAGTGCTTAGGAAGCTTCCTCCCCTCTTTCCTTTCTCCTTAATTGCATGCTTAGTCCTTCTCTTCTTAATCTTTTGTTAATTGCACCATTGGTCCTTAAGCCTTTTAATCTTCTTTAATCTTGGACTTTAATGACTTTTGGCTCAGGATTTCTTTGTACTCGTCTTTTAATTCTTCAATAAATAAGACTTGAGTTCTTCGGCTTTAAGTAAACTTCCGTCTTTTGACTTTTTCTTCGATAAATCTTCAGAATTGGTCTTGGACTTCCGTTCTTTTTGCACTCTTGACTTCTTGACTTCGTCTTTCATCTTTTTCTTCAATAAAAGCCCGTGAATGCCCGTGTTTTCTCCACTTTTCACCTTTTCGTCCTAAATCACAATAAAAACACAAACCACGCATAATTCCGACATAAATGACATAAAATACACGTTTTGGCTCGGTTATTATTGTAATTAAGTGGTAAAAAGGATGGGTGTTTACACACCTATCAAATCCCCTACACTTGACCATTGCAATGTCCTCATGCAATGCATTAGTTACAAAGCAAGTTTACATTTTTCATCACAATCAATCCATATTGGCCTTTATTAAAGAGATAGAAAACTATAAACATTCAAAGTAAAGAAATCAAAAACATACCTTGGGTTTTGGAAATGTCATGAATGATCATCATCCTCAAGTTTTCACTTTCTCCAAACCAAGCTTAAAAACGAGATCATTGTTATTATAAGTTAGCAAACTAACACGAACTCATGTGGGCCAAATACTCACTTAGACTCCCTTATTCCTAGGTGTATCTCTTATATTTTATTGTTGTCTTGAATGATCACGAGGATGCATTGTTGACTTATTTTGATAGTTATTTAGTCCGAAAATAAAGTGAACGATTTAATCAATAGTTAGCTAAAGGACAAAATCTTTTAAAACTGCTTCTCGGGACCTCATAAAGTTCATATCTTGGCATAACTTGCTTCGCGATTTGAGACCTTTCTCGGACCGATATTTGGCAGCGACTTCATACTTCAAACCTTGAGAGACGTTCATGAAATAATGGTCTTCTCTTCATAATAGGAATTTCTTCACTTGAAGTTTTGAGAGATTCTTCATATTTGGACCACGACTTCTTCATTTTTCTCCAATCTTTATTTTGGACTTTGATATACAACGATCCGCCTACTTTTATGACTTGGATCTATTTATCCTCATACCTTGCTAGGGTCTTTTCGGATAGACTTCTCCATGACTTTTGGGGAGTTTTTGCTTTTCGTCGTGTGTCTCGTTCCTTCATATTGATCTTTGATAAATGATTCTTCACATCACTTTTGGATCTTTAGCAACAAAACGTAGCCCTCATGTCTTGTTAGGACCTTTTTGGACTCGCCAATCTTCGCATCCCGCTTCAATAAGTTATGCCTTGGCTATGAACTCGAATCCATACCGAGCAACTTTTAAACGATCTTGGGCTTGAAGCTAAGTAACTTTTCAAATCGTACAACCTTATTTATTGCAGATAAATTTATTAGCAAGCGATGGGAGAATAGGCTTATAATTAACTCACATAAATTCACGAAAGAATACGAAACTTATTATTGACTCTATCATCTCTCGTTCTCTACAGTTTAAAATCTCAAGGAATGAGACTCGTGGATGCTTAGCCTATTAAATCAAAGTTTTGGGTTTTCGAGTCGCCTATAGGATCTTGCAAACTCTTAGACTTTTTCAAGTTTAGAAATCGCATTTTAAAGTTCCCTTGATAAACGACTCTCTAGGATCAATTATAGGAACTTGCGAAAAGTTCTTGTTCTTAACCCGTGAGAGTTAAGACTTTCGCGTTTTATAGCTCCCTATATAAAAGCCTAGCAAAACTTGACTTAAACACGTTAAGGATACGAGCTAGAGTAAACTTAGATAAGTAAACTCGGGTTGAGTCAAAAGATTCACAACGTTTGAAAATTAAAACCACTTTATTAAAATTTATTCTAATAAGGAAAGCAAATAACTATGCAAAGGTAAAAACTAATAGGCCAAAATAGATCAAAATTTTTGAATAATGTCGAAAAAATTGATTTTCCGGTTAAAATGAGGACAAATACAAGGAAAAGGCCACTTAACTTCGATAGAAGTCCCCCTACACTTAATATAGACATTGTCCTCAATGTTTAAGCATGTGGGAGTAAACTCCCCTACACTTAGGACATTGTGCACTTTGTTTAAATCTCGCTAAGGAAGAGGCAACTAAAGAGATTCCTATTTTAATATTGAGAAAATATAAAATAGTGAATCGAAAAGAGTTTAGGATAGAACCGGGAAAATGGAACACGGAATCACGGGTCGTCAAGAATCATCAAGAGTGGATCATTGAGCGTTCAAATCCCTGATTAGAAGAGATGAGAGGGAATAGCAAACCAACGGGTCTCCCCTACACTTAGGATAAAGAAAGCTAAAAGATAGATACATGGGTTGCCTCCCAAGAAGCGCTTGATTTTTGTTTACCGAGTCGTGAGCCTGACTCGACCTTGATCATCAACGGAAGAAGCAAGAAACATATCCACCAGGATCAAAGACATAGTTGTCGTCCATCAAATAGCACAAGCTTAAGGCGAACAAGGCAAGCCAAAGAAGAGTAGGCAAGGTTCCCTTAAGCAGCGATGGAGCACGGTGGAAGTAAGGGTGAAGTGGTATAAGCATGTCTTTAATAATTCTAAAGATTTTTCCTTTTGTTTCATCAGGTGGATATTGAGATGGCTGCAAAATATCTATTCCGGGGTCGAACACCTTTTCCTTTAGGGGAAAATAGCACTCAGGCTCAGCAGAGTGTGAAGAAGATCCGCGAAGAAGATGCACAACCTCGTCCTCAGAAGGGGGACAAAGAGGTGTTAAATCATATGTGCTGCGGATATTGGTGTCGACCGGTTTCTTCTCCTTTGAAAGAATGTTCTTCAAATCCAAAGTAGGATCAGGACGATAGTCTTCAAAGTCCAAAGGAGGAGCATCACTCTCATGAGGGAAGTAAGTGTTGAGAAACGTAGAGAAGTCTTCCTCAAATGAGTAATCGTCCAAAGTAGGATCGAGTGATGACGGAGGATCTTCATCATGGGAAGAATCGCTCGAAAGAGTATCGGCCTCATCAAAATCATCGTATGTGGGCAGGTCGGGATACTCGGAAGTACAATCATCAAAATCATCTGAATCTGAGCTAGAATCATCATCATATGCATCAAATATCGGTGTAGAATCATAAATGGGTGAAGGTTCCAAATTGGATAGAGAATCATCCGCATCGTCTTGAAAAAGTGGATTATCAATGCAAGAGTCGAATAGAGGATTGTTGTAGATGACAAAATCATCGAGCACATTAATCATATTCGCAGATTCTCGTCCATAGGATTTGCTTGTAAGATTTTCCATTTTGAACACTTGTGCATCATTCCCGACTCTTAAGATTAACTCACCTTCGGCAACATCAACTAAAGCTCGTCCAGTTCTCAAGAATGGCCGACCAAGTATTAAAGGAATACGAGGGTCCATTTCATAATCAACAACGACAAAATCGACCGGGAAAGTAAATGTGCCAACTTTGATGAACACATCTTCGGCAATACCAACGGGGTAAGCGAGAGTGCGATTTGCAAGTTCAAGAGTCATCTTTGTTGGAGTAAGGTCGGGTAATGATAGTGTTTTCCAAACACTCAAAGGCATAAGATTAATACTAGCCCCAAGATCAGCAAGGGCAGTAAATTCTTTAGTTTTGTTGAAAATGCAAGGCAACACAAAACGACCGGGATCTCCAAGTTTTTCCGGAAGTTCTTTAAGAATAACTGCAGAGCAGTTTTCGTTTAAGCGTGTGTTGGCGAGCTCAATCAACTTCTCTTTCTTGGTAAGAAATTCCTTAAATACTTTAACAAATTTCAGCATGTGGACAAGTGATTCAACAAGGCTCATGTTGATGTTCATTTGAGAGAGCATCTTCACATAGCTTGACACTTGACAGTCATTCTTGGTTAGCTCGTTGGTCTTGCCTAAGCGAGAAGGATATGGGATATTGGGTTTGGGTGGTGAAGGTGAAGGTGGTAAAGGTTGAGATGTTGAAGGGTTCTTCTTGGGAACATCGTCATGACGAGGCAGAGACGGTAATGGTGCACTAATACTAGGTGTAGGAGGAGTAGGGATAAATGGTGGTGGAGGAGGTGTAGATGATGGGGGTGGGATAGGTGGTCCTACTATGGTAACTCCACTACGGGTAGTAATAGCACTCACATTCGCTCGCGGATTGGTGACGGTGTTTGAAGGTAGAGAACTCGAAGTAGAAGGTTGAGCGGCGGGCGAGAAACTAGCCATCATATTCTTTATGTCATTCGTTTGAGTGCTGAAGGAGGATTTAATATTATCTCGAAGCTCGGATCTTATCTCATTCCCTTGCTTGGTGATATCTCCTTTCAAATTTATAATTTGGCTCTGCAGATTCTTGATTTGCTCACCTTGGGTTCTCATTATAGCTTCAACATCGGGATTAATGGGTGGGGTTTGTTGAGCGGGTGGATGATAAGGATTAGAAGCTCTTGGTGGGATTTGGTTGCTTCTATTGTAGTTATTGGCGGGGTTTTGGTTTTGAGGAGAAAAACCAGGTGAAAGGTAGTTGTTTGACCGGTAACTCAGCAAATTTCTATCCCCTTGTGGTCGAGCTTGGTAATTTTCCGGTGAATAATTACCATAAGCTGCATACACGTTTTCCGGATTTCCTTGAGTCGAAGGACAATAGGTGTATGAGTGTGAACTGCCGCATGTTTCACAAGAAGGTGCAACCGCTTTAACTTGTTGTTGTTGGTTTGTAGCGAGAAGCAAGATATTTTTTTTCATTTCAGTCATCATGCGGGTGAATTCGGTCATATCAGGGCTTGCTGAAGTAGAAGAAACATTGACTCTCGGGTTGTTCCTTGAAGAAGCGGAGGAATCCCAGTTTTTGTGGTGAGTAGTCATGTTCTCAATTAGCTCTCTACATTCCTCGGGTCTCCTTTTCATAAATGTGCCACCGGCGGCTGCATTAATCATATCATGATCACGAAAAGTCAATCCGTTGTAGAAAGTATCAAATCAATGTGACAGGGAGCATGTTGTGGTTTGGACAACGATCGATCAAGACATTATATCTTTCCCAAGCGTCAAAAAGAGATTCATCGGGTTTTTGCATGAAACCGCTGATTTGATTGCGAAGGCTCGTGACCATGGATGGTGGAAAGTAGTGCAACAAAAAGCGTTGAGTCATGTCATCCCAAGTATGAATAGAATTCTTCGGAAGACGATCAAACCATTTCTCGGCGTGATGTGATAAAGTATGTGGAAAGAGTTGTAGGCGAAGAACATCCATTGTGGCACCGGGCAACTTCATGCTTTGGGTGATTGTAATGAACTTGTCGAGGTGTTTGTTGGCATCATCATCAGGCAATCCACGGAAAGGATTTGTTTGTACTTGCTGAATCATGTGGTGCTTCAACGAAAACTCCGGAGCCGTGATTTGCATCGGCGCAATCGGTACTCCTCGTCCAAACATGGTAGGTTGACAAAGCTCCTCCATGGTCCGAAGATCGGGCTGTGGAAGAACATTGTTGTTATTGTTGAGGTGCGGTGGATTATTGTTGTTGTTAACACCTGACATACTTAAATCTTCTCGAGTCTCGGGCTCTTGATAATTAGAAGATCTAGTACGCATACACCTACAAAGGCAAAAGAAAACAATACCAAACGCAAAAACAATATATATACACAATAAAAATAAAATCTTTTTGGATTTTTAAAATTTTTAATTTTTATGGATTTTTATCATTTTTTAATTTTTATGGTTTTTTGAATTTTTTAAGCAAGAAAATAACGCTCACAAGTGAACGGATCCCAAAAAGCAACGCGTCTCTCACAGAAAACCGTTAATCTTTACGAAAAGAGCCGACAACGGCGCCATTTGATAACTAGGTTTTTGCCTAATTAAAAAGATTCGTTGATGTGTGTCTAATCGAATAAAAATTAAAGTTCGTGTTCTCGGTATCTTAACGAATTGATTTCCGGCTTAAAGTATGACTCTATTGTTTTTGGTGAAACAAATATTTTTGGTTGTTTTTGAAATAAAAATGCAAAACTTAAAAGTAAATGGGCACTTAAAATAAATCTAAGTCTAATTTAAAGTAAATGACAAGTAAGTGTGCAAGTATTTAAAAACGTGACGATAATTAAAAGGCACTAAAGTAAATGACACAAACTTAAATCTATCTAAGGCAAACTTAAAACGCAACTAAAACTTAAAATTAAGGCAAGGCTAAAATAAATCTAAGGCAATTAAACTCAAAGTGCGACTAAGGAAAAGGCGAGAAAAAATAAAGCTTGAAATTAAAAATCAAAGACAAAAACTAAAAAGAACCTGAATACAACTCATTCGGAACAATCCTTCGTCCGAAACAATCACTCATCCTGAATGTCACCTTCGTTCGGAATGATTCTTCTTCGCTCGGAATATTACCAAAATCCTTGATCCGGAACAAATTCTCTATTCTGAATATGTCACTTATCCGGAATAAATCAGTCGTTCGGAACTTCTGCTGATTCAAAGCCCTTGGTTCGGAAGTTTCTGGTTCGGAAGCCTTGGTTCGGAAGTTGGTTCGGAACTTCCCTGGTTCGGAAGTTCTTGAGTCGGAACTTTCCGGTTCGGAACTTTTGAGTCGGAACTTTTGGTTCGGAAGCCTTGGTTCGGAACTTCTTGGTTCGGAACTTACTGGTTCGGAACTTTTGAATGTTCCGAATGAAGCACTTCCTCTCTGGTCCGGAACTCGACCAAATGAACAAAATGTTGATCCAGAACTTCTTTGGTTCGGAAGTTTCTGGTTCGTAACTTCTTGGTTCGGAAGAAATTCTGACTGAACAAGTAGTTGGTTCGGAACTTCTTTGGTTCGGAACACTTGGTGTTGATCCGGAACTTACCTGGGAAAATATAAGTAACAGCAAAACAAACACCCCGAAGAACAGGGAACACAATATACACGAATCTAATCCAAACTTAAGCAAAATCAAACACAAGATTAAACCAAACTAATAACAAAACATCCAATAATCATAAACAAACTATCCAAATCAATAAAACTAACAAAACTAACCACAATAATCAAAACCCACTTTGATCAAAATAAGAACATGAACATGAACATAAACATAAAAATCAAAGATTAAAGAAAGGTAGGATGAGATCAAACAATAAAGATAAAGATTAACAAGAATTAAAAGAACACTTACTTGAAATTAAATGGTAATTAAGGTGCAAGACAAGTATTTAAATTTGACAAGTAATTAAATGACAAGGTAATTAAAAGTGGAAGAACTAATTGTCACTATTAGCCAACAAAATGAAATGATTAACTTCCCAATCTATTTATAGGGGAGGATTAAGGAGTGCTTAGGAAGCTTCCTCCCCTCTTTCCTTTCTCCTTAATTGCATGCTTAGTCCTTCTCTTCTTAATCTTTTGTTAATTGCACCATTGGTCCTTAAGCCTTTTAATCTTCTTTAATCTTGGACTTTAATGACTTTTGGCTCGGGATTTCTTTGTACTCGTCTTTTAATTCTTCAATAAATAAGACTTGAGTTCTTCGACGTTAAGTAAACTTCCATCTTTTGACTTTTTCTTCGATAAATCTTCAGAATTGGTCTTGGACTTCCGTTCTTTTTTCACTCTTGACTTCTTGACTTCGTCTTTCATCTTTTTCTTCAATAAAAGCCCGTGAATGCCCGTGTTTTCTCCACTTTTCACCTTTTCGTCCTAAATCACAATAAAAACACAAACCACACATAATTCCGACATAAATGACATAAAATACACGTTTTGGCTCGGTTATTATTGTAATTAAGTGGTAAAAAGGATGGGTGTTTACACACCTATCAGTCCACAAGGATCAGTTTAAGTGATACCAGGAGGAACCATTGGTCGACTAGGAGCAACTTAGTTCTACTAGGAGGAACCTATCCACCAGCAACAATATCATCCTACAAAATTGATTAGGCAAAGAACACAATAATATACACAGAGATACATACAACAAGCCTCCCCTTAGGTAAAAACCTCCCCTTAAATAGAGCTAAGTATCCACCATCAAGGAAGTCCTTTTTTTTAATTCTAATACTTTTCTTTTCCTGCAAAAAGTTAGTTCACACAAATATAGAAAAATACAAAACATATCAATTGACAATCACACTTGCTGAAATAAACACAAACCAAGTAAAGATTAGTGCTTATGGAAGTCCCAAGCTAAGACAGACTTGAATCTTCCAAAAACATCAACATAGTAATATCTTGTTAAGGTTTTTGATGCACTATTTGATTTTGAGACATGTTGTAAACCATCTTGTTTAGGTTTCCAAACCCACCGAGTTAAGGCCTTAACAATATTAACCTTTGTTTTTGACCGCACAGACTCAACCCTAGTACCTTTAAAATTATTAAAATATCTTGGTTGTGGAATTATGTTACTTTTTGGATTGGGGTGACAAACTCTACCAAAGTTCTTATGATTTACCCGTCTTGAGTTATTCCACACCGGTTTAATCTGTTGTTGATCATTAATCTTTCTCTTGTGTTTACAAGTATATTTCAAGTTATCAAAACTACCACAACATAGCAAGCCTTATTTTTGAACTCAAAGTTATCACCTAATTTCTGAGACATCATGCCATTCCAACATCTTTGATTACCTCTAGGACTCTTATTGTTTTTCCTAGGGTTATCTGCTTTCCTTTTACTTTCATTCTTAGCACAAACAGGTTGAGGGTAGAACTTAGGTGATTTAGCACTTAAGGTAGACTTACATGAGGCATATCTACTAGTCATGGGTTCAATTATAACAAGTTCAAGCACAAACTCAAATGTTTCAACACTAGAGTCGGACTCACAAGAGTCAAGGTTACTGGTCTTAGGTTCTAAAGACTTGTCACTAGAGTTACAAGAGACAAAGTCATTAGACACAAAAATAGTTTCAATTGAGCCAGTGGACCTTGTACCATATGTAATTTGAGATTCATCAAAGTCAGAGTGGTTCGAGTTAGGCATGAATTCCCCAGTGATAGGTGGAGGAATAGCATGCATCTGTGCAGCTGGTTTATACCTATTGAAAACAGGCCTACCTTCCACATCTTCAGGGGTAGTGTCAAACACACTAGACAAAGAGGAGTCAAAAACATCATTTGGCCCAATATAGTTTTTAAACCCCAAGTTAATTTTGGTTCTACCAGACATAGAGCTATCTACTAATTTGATTAGATTTTTAGAGGAACTTGTCCATTTATCAAACCTAGCCAAAGCACTATCTAATTTAGCTTGTAGCTCCTGCTTCTCTTTATTTACCTCCGAATTAAGCTTTTCAGAATATGTCAATAGATTAGTTGTATTTTCTAAGTCAATAGTTAATATCCTAATCTTTTCTTCATATTCTAATTGGGTATTTTGAAACCACTTTTTCTGTTGCTCCAAGGTTTCAAGAGAGATTTTATATGCCTGAACTTCTAAATAATATATATCATTTTCAGCATTTAGATCAGCATATTGTTTTTGAAGTTCTAAATATTTATCTTCACATGTTTCTACACAACTAATTTCCAAGTCATAGTTATTATAAACATGCATTTTATTCTTTAGTTTAGCATTATATTCTCTAACTTCAGATTCAGTCATATAAGTTACCTCATCATCTAGAATTGGAGTTCTGCCCGCCATCTCTTCTTCAGCAACACCTTAAGTAGAAGTTTCTGTCACATAACCGTTACTTATCTGTCACAGAACTGGAAAAACTGTCACTAATCTGTTGCTAAACTGTCTAGAATTCTGAACAGCAGTTTCACTTCACAACAACACGATGGTAGAAATCTTGTTCTTCTCAATCAAAGCTTCTCAACGAGGCTCTGATACCAATTTTTGAGTCTACTTCTTGAAGGATCTTTGAAACCTTGATCACAATACAAAGACTGTGAGGAAACCAATCTTTATATATAAGAATAACAATAGAAATAACCAAACGTTCAAACCTTAATATATTAATACGATCACTCTAAATAGTGATAGGGTTTACAACCTTGAAGCTATAACAAATGATGAGAGAAATGTGTAGAGAATATGTGTGGGTAGATGTGTGTGCATCTCTACACCCTAGCACCTCCTTTTATAGTGCAAGGGGTCCTAGGTGGTTACAAGATAATTAATATTTGCCTAAGTATTATACATTAATACTATTTAATCATTTCCTAAATAAACTTGTAACCTCCCCATCATAATTAATATACTTGATACTTTCTATAAGACTATGAAGACTAAATATTTGATCTTATCTTCTACAATCTTCCATCAACTTTATCTCATAACCAGTAGGAACTGTAACACCAGGTGGAACGAAGTACTCCAGTAGTAACTGTAACACCAGGAGTAACTTCTAAATATATTATTCCTAACAGACAACATTCTCGATTTGATTTCAAAATTTTCCGCTTCGATTGCGGGAATTACGATCACGTCTCCATAACCCTCGGTGGATGCTTGGAGCAACTCCATCATCGTATGATTCTCGGCCATCTCGTCTCTAGTTTCAACAACGATATTAGTAACTTGAGGTTCTAAATTTTGTCTTCGTTGTCGATTCCTTCGATTTTGATTACGTCGATTCGACACGTTGTTAGAATTCGGATAATCGGACGAACGAGTGCGCATGCACTAAACGTAGAAATTGGGGGTAGCAAAAAATATTCTTTTTGGGGTTTTTGTTTTTTTTTGTTTTTGATTGTTTTTTTATTGTTTTTTTTGTTTTTGATTGTTTTTTAAATTTTTTTGGATTTTTGGTGTATTGTGTAGATAAAAAATCGACAAAATTTATTCTCAAATCAAAGGTCTTGATTAGAGAATCCAAATGAATGAAAGTAATTACGTCAAGTAAAAACCTCCGTTCGACTTTGAAGCGTTGGTGGAAAAGCAAAACGTTTCGAGGGTTCAAATATAAGCAAAGCAAATAAGATTATTAATACTTGATTTGGCAAACACTTAATTAATCGTCACTTTCTTAATACGCACAAGCGAGCGGAGAACACGAGGCGGTGCGAAGCACTTAAGAGCATTTTTTTTCTTTAGGTCGTGAAATACAACCGCCTTATACCCTCCACATAGTTTGTATTAATCGAGATTAAATCAATTAAAAGTATTTATCTATTTTGCCTTAAACTTCTCTTTGATCGATACACCCAATAATCACCGGAACACCAATTAATAGGGTGCGTTTTCACGCATATTTGGATAAATATTGTGTATTAATTCTGCTACATAATTACAATATAGGAATAAACAAAAAACAAAAACGATTTTGTGTTAATAGAGTTCTATTTAACACTTATTTACTTTATGGCTAATAATATAGTAAAAATAAAAATGAGTATGTACAAATATGAACACTTCCCAAAATGGAAGGTCAAAAATGCACTCCTCACAAAAATACATATAATAATATGGATATACACACCTTCTCGACAGCGGCGCCAAAATTTGATGTAGTGTTTTTGTACAAGTTTTAGGAAAAACAAGAAACAACGGCAAGTATTAAGTTAATACGTTCGTAAAAACGATCGTTGAGTACATTCTCGAAGGATGTGTGGTTGTAGAGCCAAGTTAAAAACGTTTTTGGATTAGTTCGTTTTTTGGTGAGAAAAAGATTAAAAATTAAAGACGAATTACACTAAAAATTACACTACGACGAAATCATGTTTTCGCGCGAATCGAGACGAAAAATAAAAAGTATCCTAAAAATTCTTAAAAGTTGCAATTAAATCCTAAAAATCTTATTTAAGATTGAAAAATCAATAAAACTTATTGAAACTTTTTAACTAATTATTATTTAGTTTTAAAATCTAATTAAAGACCTAAAAATCAAATTAATTAAGAAAAAGTCCAATTAAATATGTTACGACTTATAAACCTCACACTAATTAATTAAAAGATAAAGATTATTTTTCAAAAATTTTAAAAATATTTTATCTATTTTTTAATGACGTTCTAAAAAAATAAATAAATAAAAGATTAAAAATAAAAAAAGAAAAGGGAAGAATCTAAATGTAGTCTGAAGCAAAGGAAAAATAAAAGAGACGTATAAGCTAAACCTAATAAGCCAAAAAAGCCCGTTTTAAGCTACGGCTTAATATTATGCAAGGGAAGGAAAAAGCGTATAAGAAAAGGAAAATGAAAAGTGTTACCAACTTGTAAAGCTGGTACACTGGTAAGAGCCTGGACTCCCACACGATGGGTCACATGTTCGAGACCCAGGCTAGAATTTTTGTCATTTTTTTTTCTTTTGGGCAAAATCAACCTCACAAGCAATGGGCTTGTGGGGATGTGAATATTAAGCTACAAACAGTAACAAACAAGCAACAAATAAGCCAAAAGTGAACAGATAAGCAAAGAAATATTCAACAGCTATCTACCCTATGTCCGATATCTGGCAATAAGCAAGCCTAGATCGTCATATATCGGATGTAACTTAAAGTGGGTATATCAAACAAGTGCAATAGGGAATTTTGGTGAATTCACAAATAAGCTAAAAGCTATGAAACTTAATACTAACAATAAGCATAGCAAACAATACACCTAAACTAACAGTATCTAAAATCTTAAAGTCTAAAGCACAAAAACCACAAAGAAATTTGAATTGGTGAGTTTTGCTGTTTTAGACTAATGTTCATGCAAGATTGATTTCTCAATTTGAGTCCCTAGCTATTCATAGCACTAATATTTGTCTTTTTAGTTTGTTTTCTCTCGACTCAATACGAATTGATCAATCGAAAGAAATTAAGTTAACTAATTGTTTTTGGTGTTTGATTAATAAGATTTTCGTAATCTAGGTCTATTTATCACAAAGCACGTAAAAAGGTAAAAGTAGTATCTCTACGTATCCATACTAAGCTAAAAACATGTTGCACATACAATCCATAAAGCACAAAGTTCAAGTAAACCAAGCAAGTAACAAACTCAACAAACTTTTTAACAAAAATAACAAAAATAAAACTACTCAACAAAATTAACAAACTTAACTAATTAACCAACAAGAAAAATAACAAAATATAACAAACTAGCAAATTCAACAAACTAACAAATTTAACAAATTCTCTAACAAACTTTTTACGAACAAATTTTATAAAAGTTAAAATCCAATCTTTATAAAATCTATTTTTATAAACTTCTATTCAGTTTTCCACCAAAACACTTTCTATGTTTAAAATGTTCTTAACAGTTTAACAACTATCTTTTTAGAACTTTTTGACAAACAATTTTTCTGGCCCAAATCAATAAGCAAACCAAACTAACCCAACATCCACTAACGGTAGCCAAATCCAACTCTCTGACCATATCAACTAAATCTATACCCCACAAAATAAAACTCTCCACAACTATATGGAATTCAACAGTAAGGACTAAACGACATGCATGCAATCTTAACTACTAAACAGTTAAGCAAATGACTAGCCAAATTTTACAAACAACAATCGATCTATTCTATTTAAACAAATCAGTAAGCTAGAAAAATTTAAGATAACGTAGCAAAGAGCTTAACCATATCGATATGATGAATCCTTGTCGATGTAGCGAAGCGCTGAGCTTGCTAAAAACTATCACCGAAATCGAAACTCGAACTCGACTACCCGATCTAGTCTCAAACTGATAACAACACACACAAACAGTATGATCTTGACTGGTACTCTACTTTCTGCATCGAACGAACCGATCTGTCATTAGACTATCTTGAACTAAGGAATCACGTCACCAACCGTAGCAAGATCTCGTCTATCAGCATCAAATTACTCAAAACTCAAACAGTATGAAATCGAACTCGAACAGAAACTAAGTCGTGATCTCCAGGACTATTATCACACTATGGATTTAATCACGAACAGAAACTTCGTCGTCGAACTCTTCTTTACAATATATCAAACTCATGGAACTTCGAAAATCTTGAACTAACACTAACTAATTTCGATCAAATCAACAAGGTAAAATCACTAGCTCAAATTCATCAGCATATCGTTCTTCATTTAAGAACAATTCAACGACATGAACAGTATCAGCAATAGTAATGACCTTGAACCAGTGAATCAAGAATGTATAGTAACAACCATGGATTGAAAATGGATGATGATTTTATTGCATCAAAGTAAGAACAGATTCGGTTACAACATTTGTTGAACTAACTAATTGTTTAACTAAGGGACTGAGTAGTGTGAGTTTTATTTTGTGTAAAAATACACCGTAAAAAGGTGAGGGAAAATAGAAAGCTAAATTTTATCTATTATGTGTGTGTAAAAATACACACTAAAGTCTCTACAAAAAATGAAGAAGAATACAACTATATATAGGCTGAGAAGAAGTAGAGAGGTGATTGTTGATGATGTGTACAACCCAAGAAAGTTCTACCATGTGGATTAGTTATAACTTTATTTAGTTTCAATTCGAGTGCAAAGAATAAGGGCTTTTGATTAGCTGCTGGAAACAGGAGGTGGATCAAGCATTAATTGCATTTGAAGAGTCGTCCCATTAATTACTGATGATTGGTCTACCGTATAAATGCTGATTAAATGTTGCTCCTTCTTGATCCATGTGGCTTGAATCCTCAGCCTGTGATTGGTTGGCGAGAGTAATTGGGGATTCGGTATTAACTTCCCATTAATTGGCTGTCAAAGTCTCGGTTTAAAGGCTTATAATTGCTGAATTGATGAAGCTTCCCATTAATGCCAATGATTGGCTGTATTTATAACTCTCTTGATATCATGGCCACTGATATGTGTGAAAACACACATCTTTTCTACCACTTAATTACAATAATAACCGGACCAAAACGTGTATTTTATGTCTTTTATGTCGGAATTATGCGTGGTTTGTGTTTTTTGTTGTGATTTAGGATGAAAAGGTGAAAAGTGGAGAAATCACGGGAATTCACGGGCATTTACGGACTTTTATTGAAGAAAAAAATGAAAGACGAAGTCAAAAAGTCAAGAGTGCAAAAAGAACGGAAGCCCAAGACTAATTCTGAAGATTTATCAAAGAAAAAGTCAAAAGACGGAAGTTTACTTAAAGCCGAGGAACTCAAGTCTTATTTATCGAAGAATTAAAAGACAAGTCCAATGAAATTTCGAACCAAAAGTCATCACATTCCAAGATTAACAAAAAGATTAAGAAGGAAGGACTTAATGGCGCAATTAAGAAGAAAGGAAGGAGAGGAGGAAGCTTCCTCTAACCATCCCCTAATCACCTATAAATACCTTTCATATCACTTCATTTGTTCTTGTTGGATAGCTTGACAAACTATCTCTTCCACTTTTATTTACTTGCACCTTTAATTTCTTGCACATTTAAATACATGTTTTGCACCTTAATTACCTTTTAATTTCAAGTAAGTGTTTCTTTAATTACTCGCACCTTTACTTTATCTTGTCAAACTTCTTCTACCTTTCTTTAATCTTTGATTTACACGTTTTTTATCTTGTTAAGTTGTTTAAAGATTTGATTTTTATGCTTTTGATTGTTTTAAATCTCTTATTTTCATAGCTTATTTGGTTTAATTTCAAGTTTATATAGTTTTTACAAAAGTTATTTTATATAAAAAGTTGTTTTTCTTAAAGTTTATCTTTTTCGTGTCTTAAAAGTTTCTAACTTTCAGTTTCGTAGCTTATTTTTACACGGTTTTACCTTAGGATTTATTCTTGTGCTTATTAGAATCTTAGCTTATTTGTGTAGCTTATTTTGTGTACTTTTCCCCGTTTTCCGATCGTGACAATCGGAAAAGGGTTTTACATTCCGACTATAGCTACTGTGCTTGGTCGGAAAAGGGTTTAAAATATTCCGATTGGAGACTTTGGTATTCCGATTGGTGGTGTGTCTTGGGGTATTCCGATCGAGTGTAAGTGACAGGTATTCCGATCAGTGCTCTTTGCAACATTCCGATCGAGGTGCATGATTGGATATTCCGATCGTGTAAGGTGACATATTCCGATTAGTGTTTCCGATCTGCATTCCGACCAAGTCCATATTCCGATCAAGAGGTAAGTTAAGCATTCCGATTGGGGTGCGTTGGATATTCCGATTGGTAAGTGACAGCATTCCGATTGGGTTCCGACCGATATTCCGATTGGACAGGTTTGACATTCTGATTGGTAAGATCGGAATATATTCCGATCTAGGTAGTTTTTCTTGTTTTTGTCTTGCTTAATCTTTAGTTTATGTTTTATACTTGTCTAATTTTAATTTCCGTCACGCTTTTATTTTTAATAATTTAATTATTTTACTTCCTGTCACGTTTTTAAATATTGCACCATTTAAATTTGAATTAGACTTAGATTTATTTTCACGCACTTTACTTTAACGCCACTTTACTTTAACGACATTTACTTTTAAGTCTTTGTGCATTTAAATTTAAAACCAACCAAAAATATTTGTTTCACCAAAATAAAACAGAGTCACACATTAAACACAAGTTTTTCAATTCGAAGAGATTGGTACAACGAATCTTTTTAACCTGAGTAAAATCGAGTTATTAAATGGCGCCGCTGCCGGCTCTTTTCGTTAAGATTGACGGTTTTCTGTGAGAGACACGTTGCTTTTTGGGATCCGTTCACTTGTGAGCGTTATTTTTCTTGCCTAAAAAATTCAAAAAATCATAAAAATTAAAACTTGATAAAAAACCATAAAAATTAAAAATTTCAAAAATCCAAAAAGATTTTATCTTTCTTGTGTATATATATTGTCTTTGTGTTTGGTTTCTTTTTCTTTTGCATCTTCAGGTGTATGCGTACTAGATCTTCTAATTATCAAGAGCTCGAGCCTCAAGAAGATTTAAGTATGGCAGGTGTCAACAACAACATTCCACCGCACCTCAATAATAATAATAATAACAACAATGCTCTTCCACAGCCCGATGGACCATGGAGGAACTTTGTCAACCAACAATGTTTGGACGAGGAGGACCGATTGCGCCGATGCAAATCAACGCTCCTGAGTTTTCGTTGAAGCACCACATGATTCAGCAAGTGCAAACAAACCCATTTAGAGGATTGCCTGATGATGATGCCAACAAACACCTCGACAAGTTCATTACAATCACCCAAAGCATGAAGTTGGCCGGTGCCACAATGGATGAACTTCGCCTACAACTCTTTCCACATACTTTATTACATCATGCCGAGAAATGGTTTGATCGTCTCCCGAAGAATTCAATTCACACTTGGGATGACATGACTCAATGCTTTTTGTCGCGCTACTTTCCACCATCCATGGTCACGAGTCTTCGCAATCAAATCAGCGGTTTCATGCAAGACCCTGATGAATCTCTTTTTGATGCTTGGGAGAGATATAATGTCTTGATCGATAGATGTCCAAACCACAACATGCTCCCTGTGACCTTAATCGATACTTTCTACAACGGATTGACTTTTCGAGATCGTGATACGATTAATGCAGCCGCCGGTGGCACATTCATGAAAAGGAGACCCGAGGAGTGTAGAGAGTTAATTGAGAACATGACTACTCACCACAAAAACTGGGATTCCTCTGCTTCTTCAAGGAACAATCCGAGAGTCAATGTTTCTTCCACCTCAGCAAACCCTGATATGACCGAACTCACCCGTGTGCTGACTGAAATGAGCAGAAGTATGCAACTCTTGGCTTCAAACCAACAACAACAACAAGTTAAAGCTGTTGCTACTCTTTGTGAAACATGCGGCGGTCCTCACTCATACACCGATTGTCCTTCGACACAAGGAAATCCGGAAAATGTGTATGCTGCTTACGGTAATTATTCACCGGAAAATTACCAAGCTCGACAAGGGGACAGAAATCTGCTGAGTTACCGATCCAACAATTACCTTTCACCCGGTTTTTCTCCTCAAAACCAAAACCCCGCCAACAACTACACTAGAAGCAACCAAATCCCACCAAGAGCTTCTAATCCTTATCACCCACCCGCCCAACAAAACCCACCCATTAATCCCGATGTTGAGGCCATCATGAGAACCCAAGGAGAGCAAATCAAGAACTTGCAGAGCCAAATTATCAATCTGAAAGGAGATATCACAAAGCAAGGAAATGAGATAAGATCCGAGCTTCGAGATAACATTCAATCCTCCTTCAGCAATCAAACCAATGATTTGAAGAATATGCTTGCTAGTTTCTTGCCCCCTGTTCAACCTTCTACTTCAAGTTCTCTACCTTCAAACACCGTCACTAATCCGCGAGCCAATGTGAGTGCTATTACTACCCGTAGTGGAGTAACCATCGTAGGACCATCAATCCCACCACCATCATCTACAACTCCTCCACCACCATTTATCCCTACTCCTCCTACACCTAGTATTAGTGCACCATTACCGTCTCCGCCTCGACGTGATGAAGTTCCCACGAATGACCCTTCAACATCTCAACCTTTACCACCTATATCTGCACCTTCACCACCCAAACCCAATATCCCTTATCCTTCTCGTTTAGGCAAGACCAAAATGCTAACCAAAGAGGACTCCGACGTGACACGCTATGTGAAGATGATTTCTCAAATGAACTTCAACATTAGCTTTCTTGAAGCACTTGTCCACATGCCCAAATTTGTTAAAGCATTTAAGGAACTGCTTAACAAGAAGGAGAAGCTGATTGAACTCGCCAACACACGCTTAAATGAAAACTGCTCTGCAGTTATTCTCAAAGAACTTCCGGAAAAACTTGGAGATCCCGGTCGTTTTGTGTTGCCTTGCGTGTTCAACAAAACTGAAGAATTTACTGCCCTCGCTGATCTCGGGGCTAGTATTAATTTGATGCCACTGAGTGTTTGGAAAACACTATCATTGCCTGACCTCATTCCAACAAAGATGACTCTCGAACTTGCAAACCGCACTCTCGCTTACCCCGTTGGTATAGCCGAAGACGTGTTTATCAAAGTTGGCACATTTACTTTCCCGGTCGATTTTGTCGTAGTTGATTATGAAATGGACCCTCGTATTCCTTTAATACTTGGTCGGCCATTTTTAAGAACCGGACGAGCTTTAGTAGATGTGGCCGAAGGTGAGTTAATCTTACGAGTCGGGGATGATTCAAAAGTTTTTAAAATGGGAAAGCTTACAGGAAAATCCTTTGGAGGCCGAGAATCAGTGAATATGATAAATGTGCTCGATGACTTTACCGTCTATGACAATCCTCTATTCGAGTCTTCCACTGATAATCCACTTTTTGAAGATAATGTGGATGATTCTCACTCTACTTTGGACGCTTCCCCCATTTATGATTCGCCACCGATCTTTGATGCTTATGATGATGATGATTCTAGCTCAGATTCGGATAATTTTGATGATTGTACTTCTGAGTATCCCGAGCTGCCCACATATGATGATTTTGATGAGGTCGATCCTCTTTCGAGCGATTCTTCACACGATGAAGATCCTCCGCCATTACTCGATCCTACTTTGGACGCTTACTCATTTGAGGAAGATTTCTCTGAATTTCTCAACACTTACTTCCCTCATGAGAGTGATGCACCTCCTTTGGACTTTGAAGATTATCGTCTTGATCCTACTTTGGATTTGAAGAAAATTTTGTCAAAGGAGAAGAAACCGGTCGACACCGAAATCCGTTGCACATATGATTTGACACCTCTTTGTCCCCTTTCTGAGGACGAGGTTGTGCTTCTTTGCGGATCTTCTTCACACTCGGCTGAGCCTGAGTGCTATTTTCCCTTAAAGGAAAAGGTGTTCGACCCCGGTATTGAAGTCTTTAAGCCATCTCAGTATCCACCTGATGAAATAAAAGGAAAAATCTTTAGAAATTTTGAAGACATGCTTGCACCGCTTCCTACTTGCTTCCACCGTGCTCCATCGCTGCTTAAGGGAACCCTGCCACTTCTTCTTTGGCTTGCCTTGTTCGCCTTAAGCCTGTGCTATTTGATGGACGAAAACTATGTCTTTGATCCTGGTGGATATGTTTCATGCTACTTCCGTTGATGATCAAGGTCGAGTCAGGCTCACGACTCGGTTAACAAAAATCAAGCGCTTCTTGGGAGGCAACCCATGCATCTATCTTTCCGCTTTCTTTATCATAAGTGTAGGGGGGACCCTTTGGTTTGCTATTTCCTCTCCTCACTTCTTAATCAGGGACTCGAGCTTCAATGATCCACTCTTGCTGATTCTTGATGACCCGTGATTCCATGTTCTACTTCTTCCCGGTTCTATCCTAAACTCTTTTCGATTCACTATTTTATATTTTCTCAATATTAAAATAGGAATCTCTTTAGTTGTCTTTTCCTTAGCGAGATTTAAACAACGTGCACAATGTCCTAAGTGTAGGGGAGTTTACTCCCACATGCTTAAACATTAAGGACAATGTTTATCTTAAGTGTAGGGGGGACTTCTATTGAAGTTAAGTGGTCTTTTCCTTGTATTTGTCCTCATTTTAACCGGAAAATCAATTTTTCGACATTTTTCAAAATTTTTGATCTATATTGGCCTATTAGTTTTTCCCTTTTGTATAGTTATTTTCTTTCTTTGCTAGAATAAATCTTTGAATAAGTGGTTTTAATTTTCAAACGTTGTGAATCTTTTGACTCAACCCGAGTTTACTTATCTTAATTTACTCTAGCTAGTATCCTTAACGTGTTTAAGTCAAGTTTTGCTAGGCTTTTATATAAGGAGCTATAAAACGCGAAAGTCTTAACTCTCACGGGTTAAGAACAAGAACTTTTCGCAAAGTTCCTATAATTGATCCTAGAGAGTCGTTTATCAAGGGAACTTTAAAATGCGATTTCTAAAACTTGAAAAAGTCTAAGAAATTGCAAGATCCTATAGGCAACTCGAAAACCCAAAACTTTGATTTAATAGGCTAAGTATCCACGAGTCTCATTACTTGAGATTTTAAACTGTGGAGAACGAGAGATGATAGAGCCAATTATAAGTTCGGTATTCTTTCGTGAATTTATGTGAGTTAATTATGAGCCTATTCTCCCATCGCTTGCTAATAAATTTATCTGCTAATAAATAAGGTTGTACGATTTGAAAAGTTACTTAGCTTCTAGCCCCAGATCGTTTAAAAGTTGCTCGGTATGGATTAGAGTTCATAGCCAAGGCATAACTTATTGAAGCGGGATGCGAAGATTGGCGAGTCCGAAAAGGCCCTAACAAGGCATGAGGGCTATGTTTTGTTGCTAAAGATCCAAAGTGATGTGAAGAATCATTTATCGAAAATCAATATGAAGGATCGAGACACACGACGAAAAGCAAATACTCCCCAAAAGTCATGGAGAAGTGTATCCGATAAGACCCTAACAAGGTATGAGGATAAATAGATCCAAGTCATAAAAGGAGGCGGATCGTTGTATATCAAAATCCAAAATAAAGATTGGAGAAAAATGAAGAAGTCGTGGTCCAAGTATGAATCTCTCAAAAAGTTCAAGTGAAGAAATTCCTATTATCAAGAGAAGACCATTATTTCATGAACGTCTCTCAAGATTTAAAGTATGAAGTCACTGCCAAATATCGGTCCGAGAAAGGTCTCAAATCGTGAAGCGAGTTATGCCAAGATATGAACTTTATGAGGTCCCGAGAAGCAGTTTTAAAAGATTTGGTCCTTTAGCTAACTATTGATTAAATCGCTCACTTTATTTTCAGACTAAATAACTATCGAAATAAGTCAAACAATGCATCCTCGTGATCATTCAAGAAAACAATAAAATATAAGAGATACCCCTAGGAATAAGGGAGTCTAAGTGAGTAATTGGCCCACATGAGTTCGTGTTAGTTTACTAACTTATAATAACAGTGATCTCGTTTTTAAGCTTGGTTTGGAGAAAGTGAAAAGTTGAGGATGACGATTATTCATGACATTTCCAAAACCCAAGGTATGCTTTTTGATTTCTTTGCTTTGAATTTTTGTAATTTTCTATCTTTTTAATAAAGGCCAACGTGGATTAATTACGATGAAAAATGTAAACTTGCTTTGTAGCTAATGCATTGCATGAGGACATTGCAATGGTCAAGTGTAGGGGATTTGATATGTGTGAAAACACACATCTTTTCTACCACTTAATTACAATAATAACCAGACCAAAACGTGTATTTTATGTCTTTTATGTCGGAATTATGCGTGGTTTGTGTTTTTGTTGTGATTTAGGATGAAAAGGTGAAAAGTGGAGAAATCACGGGAATTCACGGGCATTTACGGACTTTTATTGAAGAAAAAAATGAAAGACGAAGTCAAAAAGTCAAGAGTGCAAAAAGAACGGAAGCCCAAGACTAATTCTGAAGATTTATCGAAGAAAAAGTCAAAAGACGGAAGTTTACTTAAAGCCGAGGAACTCAAGTCTTATTTATCGAAGAATTAAAAGACAAGTCCAATGAAATTCCGAACCAAAAGTCATCACATTCCAAGATTAACAAAAAGATTAAGAAGGAAGGACTTAATGGCGCAATTAAGAAGAAAGGAAGGAGAGGAGGAAGCTTCCTCTAACCATCCCCTAATCACCTATAAATACCTTTCATATCACTTCATTTGTTCTTGTTGGATAGCTTGACAAACTATCTCTTCCACTTTTATTTACTTGCACCTTTAATTTCTTGCACATTTAAATACATGTTTTGCACCTTAATTACCTTTTAATTTCAAGTAAGTGTTTCTTTAATTACTCGCACCTTTACTTTATCTTGTCAAACTTCTTCTACCTTTCTTTAATCTTTGATTTACACGTTTTTTTATTTTGTTAAGTTGTTTAAAGATTTGATTTTTATGCTTTTGATTGTTTTAAATCTCTTATTTTCATAGCTTATTTGGTTTAATTTCAAGTTTATATAGTTTTTACAAAAGTTATTTTATATAAAAAGTTGTTTTTCTTAAAGTTTATCTTTTTCGTGTCTTAAAAGTTTCTAACTTTCAGTTTCGTAGCTTATTTTTACACGGTTTTACCTTAGGATTTAGTCTTGTGCTTATTAGAATCTTAGCTTATTTGTGTAGCTTATTTTGTGTACTTTTCCCCGTTTTCCGATCGTGACAATCGGAAAAGGGTTTTACATTCCGACCATAGCTACTGTGCTTGGTCGGAAAAGGGTTTAAAATATTCTGATTGGAGACTTTGGTATTCCGATTGGTGGTGTGTCTTGGGGTATTCTGATCGAGTGTAAGTGACAGGTATTCCGATCAGTGCTCTTTGCAACATTCCGATCGAGGTGCATGATTGGATATTTCGATCGTGTAAGGTGACATATTCCGATTAGTGTTTCCGATCTGCATTCCGACCAAGTCCATATTCCGATCAAGAGGTAAGTTAAGCATTCCGATTGGGGTGCGTTGGATATTCCGATTGGTAAGTGACAACATTCCGATTGGGTTCCGACCGATATTCCGATTGGACAGGTTTGACATTCTGATTGGTAAGATCGGAATATATTCCGATCTAGGTAGTTTTTCTTGTTTTTGTCTTGCTTAATCTTTAGTTTATGTTTTATACTTGTCTAATTTTAATTTCCGTCACGCTTTTATTTTTAATAATTTAATTATTTTACTTCCTGTCACGTTTTTAAATATTGCACCATTTAAATTTGAATTAGACTTAGATTTATTTTCACGCACTTTACTTTAACGCCACTTTACTTTAACGACATTTACTTTTAAGTCTTTGTGCATTTAAATTTAAAACCAACCAAAAATATTTGTTTCACCAAAATAAAACTGAGTCACACATTAAACACAAGTTTTTCAATTTGAAGAGATTGGTACAACGAATCTTTTTAACCTGAGTAAAATCGAGTTATTAAATGGCGCCGCTGCCGGCTCTTTTCGTTAAGATTGACGGTTTTCTGTGAGAGACACGTTGCTTTTTGGGATCCGTTCACTTGTGAGCGTTATTTTTCTTGCCTAAAAAATTCAAAAAATCATAAAAATTAAAACTTGATAAAAAACCATAAAAATTAAAAATTTCAAAAATCCAAAAAGATTTTATCTTTCTTGTGTATATATATTGTCTTTGTGTTTGGTTTCTTTTTCTTTTGCATCTTCAGGTGTATGCGTACTAGATCTTCTAATTATCAAGAGCCCGAGCCTCAAGAAGATTTAAGTATGGCAGGTGTCAACAACAACATTCCACCGCACCTCAATAATAATAATAATAACAACAATGCTCTTCCACAGCCCGATCTTCGGACCATGGAGGAACTTTGTCAACCAACAATGTTTGGACGAGGAGGACCGATTGCGCCGATGCAAATCAACGCTCCTGAGTTTTCGTTGAAGCACCACATGATTCAGCAAGTGCAAACAAACCCATTTAGAGGATTGCCTGATGATGATGCCAACAAACACCTCGACAAGTTCATTACAATCACCCAAAGCATGAAGTTGGCCGGTGCCACAATGGATGAACTTCGCCTACAACTCTTTCCACATACTTTATTACATCATGCCGAGAAATGGTTTGATCGTCTCCCGAAGAATTCAATTCACACTTGGGATGACATGACTCAACGCTTTTTGTCGCGCTACTTTCCACCATCCATGGTCACGAGTCTTCGCAATCAAATCAGCGGTTTCATGCAAGACCCTGATGAATCTCTTTTTGATGCTTGGGAGAGATATAATGTCTTGATCGATAGATGTCCAAACCACAACATGCTCCCTGTGACCTTAATCGATACTTTCTACAACGGATTGACTTTTCGAGATCGTGATACGATTAATGCAGCCGCCGGTGGCACATTCATGAAAAGGAGACCCGAGGAGTGTAGAGAGTTAAATGAGAACATGACTACTCACCACAAAAACTGGGATTCCTCTGCTTCTTCAAGGAACAATCCGAGAGTCAATGTTTCTTCCACCTTAGCAAACCCTGATATGACCGAACTCATCCGTGTGCTGACTGAAATGAGCAGAAGTATGCAACTCTTGGCTTCAAACCAACAACAACAACAAGTTAAAGCTGTTGCTACTCTTTGTGAAACATGCGGCGGTCCTCACTCATACACCGATTGTCCTTCGACACAAGGAAATCCGGAAAATGTGTATGCTGCTTACGGTAATTATTCACCGGAAAATTACCAAGCTCGACAAGGGGATAGAAATCTGCTGAGTTACCGATCCAACAATTACCTTTCACCCGGTTTTTCTCCTCAAAACCAAAACCCCGCCAACAACTACACTAGAAGCAACCAAATCCCACCAAGAGCTTCTAATCCTTATCACCCACCCGCCCAACAAAACCCACCCATTAATCCCGATGTTGAGGCCATCATGAGAACCCAAGGAGAGCAAATCAAGAACTTGCAGAGCCAAATTATCAATCTGAAAGGAGATATCACAAAGCAAGGAAATGAGATAAGATCCGAGCTTCGAGATAACATTCAATCCTCCTTCAGCAATCAAACCAATGATTTGAAGAATATGCTTGCTAGTTTCTTGCCCCCTGCTCAACCTTCTACTTCAAGTTCTCTACCTTCAAACACCGTCACTAATCCGCGAGCCAATGTGAGTGCTATTACTACCCGTAGTGGAGTAACCATCGTAGGACCATCAATCCCACCACCATCATCTACAACTCCTCCACCACCATTTATCCCTACTCCTCCTACACCTAGTATTAGTGCACCATTACCGTCTCCGCCTCGACGTGATGAAGTTCCCACGAATGACCCTTCAACATCTCAACCTTTACCACCTATATCTGCACCTTCACCACCCAAACCCAATATCCCTTATCCTTCTCGTTTAGGCAAGACCAAAATGCTAACCAAAGAGGACTCCGACGTGACACGCTATGTGAAGATGATTTCTCAAATGAACTTCAACATTAGCTTTCTTGAAGCACTTGTCCACATGCCCAAATTTGTTAAAGCATTTAAGGAACTGCTTAACAAGAAGGAGAAGCTGATTGAACTCGCCAACAAACGCTTAAATGAAAACTGCTCTGCAGTTATTCTCAAAGAACTTCCGGAAAAACTTGGAGATCCCGGTCGTTTTGTGTTGCCTTGCGTGTTCAACAAAACTGAAGAATTTACTGCCCTCGCTGATCTCGGGGCTAGTATTAATTTGATGCCACTGAGTGTTTGGAAAACACTATCATTGCCCGACCTCATTCCAACAAAGATGACTCTCGAACTTGCAAACCGCACTCTCGCTTACCCCGTTGGTATAGCCGAAGACGTGTTTATCAAAGTTGGCACATTTACTTTCCCGGTCGATTTTGTCGTAGTTGATTATGAAATGGACCCTCGTATTCCTTTAATACTTGGTCGGCCATTTTTAAGAACCGGACGAGCTTTAGTAGATGTGGCCGAAGGTGAGTTAATCTTACGAGTCGGGGATGATTCAAAAGTTTTTAAAATGGGAAAGCTTACAGGAAAATCCTTTGGAGGCCGAGAATCAGTGAATATGATAAATGTGCTCGATGACTTTACCGTCTATGACAATCCTCTGTTCGAGTTTTCCACTGATAATCCACTTTTTGAAGATAATGTGGATGATTCTCACTCTACTTTGGACGCTTCCCCCATTTATGATTCGCCACCGATCTTTGATGCTTATGATGATGATGATTCTAGCTCAGATTCGGATAATTTTGATGATTGTACTTCTGAGTATCCCGAGCTGCCCACATATGATGATTTTGATGAGGTCGATACTCTTTCGAGCGATTCTTCACACGATGAAGATCCTCCGCCATTACTCGATCCTACTTTGGACGCTTACTCATTTGAGGAAGATTTCTCTGAATTTCTCAACACTTACTTCCCTCATGAGAGTGATGCACCTCCTTTGGACTTTGAAGATTATCGTCTTGATCCTACTTTGGATTTGAAGAAAATTTTGTCAAAGGAGAAGAAACCGGTCGACACCGAAATCCGTTGCACATATGATTTGACACCTCTTTGTCCCCCTTCTGAGGACGAGGTTGTGCTTCTTTGCGGATCTTCTTCACACTCGGCTGAGCCTGAGTGCTATTTTCCCTTAAAGGAAAAGGTGTTCGACCCCGGTATTGAAGTCTTTAAGCCATCTCAGTATCCACCTGATGAAATAAAAGGAAAAATCTTTGGAAATTTTGAAGACATGCTTGCACCGCTTCCTACTTGCTTCCACCGTGCTCCATCGCTGCTTAAGGGAACCCTGCCACTTCTTCTTTGGCTTGCCTTGTTCGCCTTAAGCCTGTGCTATTTGATGGACGAAAACTATGTCTTTGATCCTGGTGGATATGTTTCATGCTACTTCCGTTGATGATCAAGGTCGAGTCAGGCTCACGACTCGGTTAACAAAAATCAAGCGCTTCTTGGGAGGCAACCCATGCATCTATCTTTCCGCTTTCTTTATCATAAGTGTAGGGGGGACCCTTTGGTTTGCTATTTCCTCTCCTCACTTCTTAATCAGGGATTCGAGCTTCAATGATCCACTCTTGCTGATTCTTGACGACCCGTGATTCCATGTTCTACTTCTTCCCGGTTCTATCCTAAACTCTTTTCGATTCACTATTTTATATTTTCTCAATATTAAAATAGGAATCTCTTTAGTTGTCTTTTCCTTAGCGAGATTTAAACAACGTGCACAATGTCCTAAGTGTAGGGGAGTTTACTCCCACATGCTTAAACATTGAGGACAATGTTTATCTTAAGTGTAGGGGGACTTCTATCGAAGTTAAGTGGTCTTTTCCTTGTATTTGTCCTCATTTTAACCGGAAAATCAATTTTTCGACATTTTTCAAAATTTTTGATCTATATTGGCCTATTAGTTTTTCCCTTTTGTATAGTTATTTTCTTTCTTTGCTAGAATAAATCTTTGAATAAGTGGTTTTAATTTTCAAACGTTGTGAATCTTTTGACTCAACCCGAGTTTACTTATCTTAATTTACTCTAGCTAGTATCCTTAACGTGTTTAAGTCAAGTTTTGCTAGGCTTTTATATAAGGAGCTATTAAACGCGAAAGTCTT
The DNA here is from genome assembly GCA_025667525.1 of Glebionis coronaria. Taxonomy (NCBI): domain Eukaryota; kingdom Viridiplantae; phylum Streptophyta; class Magnoliopsida; order Asterales; family Asteraceae; genus Glebionis; species Glebionis coronaria. The sequence continues at coordinate 99,318,407 of CM046882.1, read as the reverse complement.
AACTCTCGCGGGTTAAGAACAAGAACTTTTCGCAAAGTTCCTATAATTGATCCTAGAGAGTCGTTTATCAAGGGAACTTTAAAATGCGATTTCTAAAACTTGAAAAAGTCTAAGAAATTGCAAGATCCTATAGGAAACTCGAAAACCCAAAACTTTGATTTAATAGGCTAAGTATCCACGAGTCTCATTACTTGAGATTTTAAACTGTGGAGAACGAGAGATGATAGAGCCAATTATAAGTTCGGTATTCTTTCGTGAATTTATGTGAGTTAATTATGAGCCTATTCTCCCATCGCTTGCTAATAAATTTATCTGCTAATAAATAAGGTTGTACGATTTGAAAAGTTACTTAGCTTCTAGCCCCAGATCGTTTAAAAGTTGCTCGGTATGGATTAGAGTTCATAGCCAAGGCATAACTTATTGAAGCGGGATGCAAAGATTGGCGAGTCCGAAAAGGCCCTAACAAGGCATGAGGGCTATGTTTTGTTGCTAAAGATCCAAAGTGATGTGAAGAATCATTTATCGAAAATCAATATGAAGGATCAAGACACACGACGAAAAGCAAATACTCCCCAAAAGTCATGGAGAAGTGTATCCGAAAAGACCCTAACAAGGTATGAGGATAAATAGATCCAAGTCATAAAAGGAGGCGGATCGTTGTATATCAAAATCCAAAATAAAGATTGGAGAAAAATGAAGAAGTCGTGGTCCAAGTATGAATCTCTCAAAAAGTTCAAGTGAAGAAATTCCTATTATGAAGAGAAGACCATTATTTCATGAACGTCTCTCAAGATTTAAAGTATGAAGTCGCTGCCAAATATCGGTCCGAGAAAGGTCTCAAATCGCGAAGCGAGTTATGCCAAGATATGAACTTTATGAGGTCCCGAGAAGCAGTTTTAAAAGATTTGGTCCTTTAGCTAACTATTGATTAAATCGTTCACTTTATTTTCAGACTAAATAACTATCGAAATAAGTCAAACAATGCATCCTCGTGATCATTCAAGACAACAATAAAATATAAGAGATACCCCTAGGAATAAGGGAGTCTAAGTGAGTAATTGGCCCACATGAGTTCGTGTTAGTTTACTAACTTATAATAACAATGATCTCGTTTTTAAGCTTGGTTTGGAGAAAGTGAAAAGTTGAGGATGACGATTATTCATGACATTTCCAAAACCCAAGGTATGCTTTTTGATTTCTTTGCTTTGAATTTTTGTAATTTTCTATCTTTTTAATAAAGGCCAACGTGGATTAATTACGATGAAAAATGTAAACTTGCTTTGTAGCTAATGCATTGCATGAGGACATTGCAATGGTCAAGTGTAGGGGATTTGATATGTGTGAAAACACACATCTTTTCTACCACTTAATTACAATAATAACCAGACCAAAACGTGTATTTTATGTCTTTTATGTCGGAATTATGCGTGGTTTGTGTTTTTTGTTGTGATTTAGGATGAAAAGGTGAAAAGTGGAGAAATCACGGGAATTCACGGGCATTTACGGACTTTTATTGAAGAAAAAAATGAAAGACGAAGTCAAAAAGTCAAGAGTGCAAAAAGAACGGAAGCCCAAGACTAATTCTGAAGATTTATCGAAGAAAAAGTCAAAAGACGGAAGTTTACTTAAAGCCGAGGAACTCAAGTCTTATTTATCGAAGAATTAAAAGACAAGTCCAATGAAATTCCGAACCAAAAGTCATCACATTCCAAGATTAACAAAAAGATTAAGAAGGAAGGACTTAATGGCGCAATTAAGAAGAAAGGAAGGAGAGGAGGAAGCTTCCTCTAACCATCCCCTAATCACCTATAAATACCTTTCATATCACTTCATTTGTTCTTGTTGGATAGCTTGACAAACTATCTCTTCCACTTTTATTTACTTACACCTTTAATTTCTTGCACATTTAAATACATGTTTTGCACCTTAATTACCTTTTAATTTCAAGTAAGTGTTTCTTTAATTACTCGCACCTTTACTTTATCTTGTCAAACTTCTTCTACCTTTCTTTAATCTTTGATTTACACGTTTTTTATCTTGTTAAGTTGTTTAAAGATTTGATTTTTATGCTTTTGATTGTTTTAGATCTCTTATTTTCATAGCTTATTTGGTTTAATTTCAAGTTTATATAGTTTTTACAAAAGTTATTTTATATAAAAAGTTGTTTTTCTTAAAGTTTATCTTTTTCGTGTCTTAAAAGTTTCTAACTTTCAGTTTCGTAGCTTATTTTTACACGGTTTTACCTTAGGATTTAGTCTTGTGCTTATTAGAATCTTAGCTTATTTGTGTAGCTTATTTTGTGTACTTTTCCCCGTTTTCCGATCGTGACAATCGGAAAAGGGTTTTACATTCCGACCATAGCTACTGTGCTTGGTCGGAAAAGGGTTTAAAATATTCCGATTGGAGACTTTGGTATTCCGATTGGTGGTGTGTCTTGGGGTATTCCGATCGAGTGTAAGTGACAGGTATTCCGATCAGTGCTCTTTGCAACATTCCGATCGAGGTGCATGATTGGATATTCCGATCGTGTAAGGTGACATATTCCGATTAGTGTTTCCGATCTGCATTCCGACCAAGTCCATATTCCGATCAAGAGGTAAGTTAAGCATTCAGATTGGGGTGCGTTGGATATTCCGATTGGTAAGTGACAGCATTCCGATTGGGTTCCGACCGATATTCCGATTGGACAGGTTTGACATTCTGATTGGTAAGATCGGAATATATTCCGATCTAGGTAGTTTTTCTTGTTTTTGTCTTGCTTAATCTTTAGTTTATGTTTTATACTTGTCTAATTTTAATTTCCGTCACGCTTTTATTTTTAATAATTTAATTATTTTACTTCCTGTCACGTTTTTAAATATTGCACCATTTAAATTTGAATTAGACTTAGATTTATTTTCACGTACTTTACTTTAACGCCACTTTACTTTAACGACATTTACTTTTAAGTCTTTGTGCATTTAAATTTAAAACCAACCAAAAATATTTGTTTCACCAAAATAAAACTGAGTCACACATTAAACACAAGTTTTTCAATTCGAAGAGATTGGTACAACGAATCTTTTTAACCTGAGTAAAATCGAGTTATTAGCCACTAAATGCCTCGCCCAATTAATTGTTGTGGAATGTTACGCCTCTTAATGCTGCCAATGTTTGGTATATAATAAAGGCTGAGTGAATTAATTTTTGTCACATAAATGTTGTTGAATGTTCGCCCATTAATGTTGTAGCAATAACTCTCAGATCATTATTGATATTGTCTTTTTTCCATAATAAGCCCAATGATTGCTGCAGGAGATGTATTAATAAGACTTGGCCCAAAGGTATTGACATGGATAACTGCACTTATAGATTTGGCAGAATTGGCCCCTTTGTTTTCATTTCTTTAATAGTTTGTTGGTAACTTGTTAAAACTTTGACAAATGACCATATTAAATGATGAGACTGCTTTTATACATAGTCTCACCGTCCAAAAACGGCTTAAAATGGTTGAAATATCATAAAAAGTGCCATATATATGCTTGTGTTTTCTCAATGTGTATTTTAGGTACGGATATCGAGAATGTAGAAACTAGAAGGGGGGTTGAATAGTTTATCATCGGTTTATCTCCTAACCAAAATTCCTTTCAATTAGGTGAGTGCACAAAACTATCTTTTACTTGAAAGTTAGTTGCATAATGATTACGTTCAATTCTAATGCATTAACAATGTATAGTAAGCGTAGTGATACTGAATGTAAGTAAAGAGTAAGGAAAGAAACAACCTAGTATGAAGACACCAAGATTTATAGTGGTTCGAAAACGAGGCTCTATCCTCGTTCCTACTCCACTCCTCGAGTACACCTTACTCGAGATTTCTACTATATCCACAAGCTCCCTTCTTGGCGGAGAAAACCTTACAACGTCGCTTACATTATTTTCCGACACTAAGCTAAATATCGAGACCTAATCTTAGCTAGGACCAATCTACACAACGTCGCCCACTTCACTCTTTTACGACACAAGGCTAGATGTCGGGTTCTAATCCAAAGGTAGAACCAATCTTCACAACGTTTCCTACTTCACCATTTCCGACACAAGGATAGATGTCGAGTTCTAATCCAAAGCTAGAACCAATCTTCACGACTCTTCACTTTGAAGCTAAGTGAGAACTTCACACAACACAACTACATATCACTTTATAGTTTAGTGAGCACTCACAAGACGCAACCACATCACTTTATAGTTTAGTGAGAACTCACAAGACACAACCACATCACTTTATAATTTAGTGAGAACTAACACAACTAATTACAACTCAACTAATCATATCCAAGTACACACATGTAGCTTGGATCTACACAACATAAATCTAAGCACACACATATGCAATGGATATACACAACTCTAATCCAAGTATTCACATATAGCTTGGATGAACACAACTAGTCCAAGTATTCACAAATACATTGGATCTACACAAGATACAAATAAACAAATGATGAACATGACTAGATCTTTAGGAGAAGGTGATCTTCATCAGTGCTACATCTTTAATCACATCACAAGTGTGTGAGTGATCTTCTCTATGGATAAGGTAAAGAAGGAGATCAAGAGGATAATCATGAGAAAACATACTTAACACATTAAGTGATCATTTACAAATGACTAGGATTAGATAAGAGAAAGAAGGTTGAAGAAGATGTACAAAAAGGGTTGATGAGAATGCAGATTTGATCCACTATTTATAGGATAAAACATCCAACGGCTATATCTGCCCGCGGTCCCTTATTGGAGCCCGCGGTTCCTTATTGATAAGGAACCGCCGTAGGTGCTAAGGTACCGCCGTCATAGAGTCCGCTCATTTTTGTCTTTTAGTGAATTTGAAATATCTGAGGTTGTTTAAACCTTCAAAGGATATTCTTATGGCATTTGGAATATGCCATATTCAAATTTGCATTTTCATTTTAATAAAACATTTTCTTAAAAATAAAGTTTATTAAAAATCTTTTGTTATGTCTGACAAAAGTGAGTTTTAAGGCTAATCACTTTTATGATCACTAAGCATGATTAAGATATGTTAGTGTAATGATTATTACCTTGATGATAGTGTTTGTTAGATAATTCGTTTTATGATTGTGTTTGACAATAAATGTCTTTGTAATTTGTCGTGATCAAAACTAAGAAAGATTAATTAATACTAACAATGTTTTTAGGCATTGGTTCGCATTAACAATCTCCCCCTTTTTGATTACGACAAACTATAAGCTCATTTACGTAAAATACAAGTTTATTCGAATTATTAATGAGTTTATCACTATCATTTCTCCCCCTTTGTCGAAGCAAAAAGGTTAGCACAAGTCTTTGAAGAAGAAAAGAACCGGACTTTTGCTAGTAGCTCCCCTTGGTGCTTACTCCCCCTTGCTTGGGGCACCAAGTCAATGAGCTAAGGTGACATGCTACACAAAGGTTAGAAGAAAGAAAATAAACACCAATGTATATATGTGCACTACTTACTAACTAACTTGAGAGGGAGAAGGAAAAGAAATCTCAAATTAAAAGCAAGCATTTGCTAAGTATGTCCAAAGGGTGTGTATTGACAATATCATAGTTCAATTGGTGGAATAAAGGAAGAAAATAAACATCCAAACCAATCAAAGATGATTTAAAATGTCAATGGGTTAAAATTTAGAATTTATGGAATCACCCATAATTAATTTTAAATTTAACCATGATCAAGTCTTTAACAAATGTGTGAAATGGAATTAGAGGGAAAGATAGCACACATAATATTCATATTACATAAATATGAAATAACATACAAGATATATATTCATACACACAATATGAATATTTAAAGCAAAAAATATGGAAAATAGACCACAAAGCATAAACTACTCTAATAGTGATAATCTTCCAAGATTGCTTAAATTTTATTGACTCAAACAACTAAAGTACAAAATGTGCCTTAGTTGGAAAAGAAAGACGACGAAGCATCATTCGAAGTTTTGTTCACGGGAACGAAAACTTTGAGAGGAGGTCGAGTGAGGAGGAATTCAATAAAATTTAGCTTGTCATAGATATGAGCAAGTTCAATTTGTTGAAAACGACAACACGCACACGAGGAACCATGATGCAAAACAAAGTCGTTAGATGGGGGAGGTCCACCAAGATTAGAGGTTGGTAGAGAGGGAGATAATGGATAAGAGATGTTTTCACAATGCCTAGTAAGGTTAGGGAAAGAAGATAGGTCATTGAGTTGAGGAGAGTTGAAAGGTTTAGGTGGTGGTGGAAGAATTTCTTTTTCTCCGGTAATTGGATTTATAGAGTAAGTCTCATTCCAATATTGAATCGGAGAGAAAGAGGAGTTCTTGGAGGATTTCGGAGAAGAAGAATCATGAGGATTCTTGTTCTTTTTTATCCAAATGGGTTTAACCGAGATTTTTGGTTTCTTTGAAAGCTTAGAAGAAGAAGCTTTAGGTTGAGAAGTTTGTGACAAAGAAATGTCAAGGTTAGGAAAGGAAGAATTAGGCATTATGAGGGATGAAGGAAAGAACTCCCAAAAGAGAAGAATTTAAAGAAAATAGACAAGGCAAAGATTTGAAATGAAAAAGAAAGGTTTTAGGGAATGCTTAGCCAAATTGGGTAAACAAAGAATCTTAACCAAAACAATGGTCAAAGAAGAAAGGCCAAAAATAAGCCAATAACGGCTTTACTGGACGCGGTTCTTTAAAATAGCCCGCGGTTCCATATCAATATGGATCCGCCTGGAGGCTAAAGAACGCGTCTAGTGGACTGTAAAACTTGATATTCAAAAGTTTTGGAGAAAGATAAGACTTTTTCAAAATTTTGCAAATCTTGGATTTTTACCTCTTTTAGCACTAGAGTATGCTAGGGTTGCATAAAAGCAACACATTCACAAAGAATGTCTTGACAAAGGGTGACAAAATATTTAAATAACATTTTGGTCCAATTTTAAGTCAAGTTTTTAGAGGTTGTAATAGATTTAGGTTCAATTTTAAATAAATTGAAGTTGTTTAATGTGATCACATAGATTAAAGCACATAAAAACTAAATCCATAAATTATCCACATGAGAAAATCATGAGGGAAAGGAAAGGAAATACAAGAATTAAAAAGACAATTAACTACCACAAAGATAACTAACAACTAGGTCTTGAGTTCATAATTCTCTTTTAGCTTGATCTTCTTTTGAAAAGCATGTTAATTTTAAAGTACATCATTTATCTCCTAGGAGGTGGAGGATTATAAAATAGGTTCAACAAGAAGCTTTGCAACTTGATGTGAGCCCCAATCATCTCCAACCTAAGGATATCAATGAGGTGAAAGTTGTTCAAGCAACAAGGGCAATTAGTTCCATTTTGTATGAAAAAATCAAACAAGTGTGGATCACCCAAGAGATGGGAAATGGGAACACCCAAGAGAGGAGTGTTGGTGGTAGGAGGATGAGGGTAAGGCATGGTATCCAAGGGTGAATTAGGTGAGATGGGTGAATTTGGTGGAGTGAAGGGAAGAGGCTAAAAAATAAAGGGAATCCTTTGATGAGGTTGTGGTTAAGCATTCATATTTAAGGGAGGGCTAGAAATGAGTGGAGAGGAAAACTCATTCATTCTTGATTGGAATGAAGAGGAGGTAGAACCATGTGAATGGTTAGTACCATGGGTTGAGGTTGTTTTCCATGAAGCAAGTGATGGTGAAAGTGATGAGGAGATGAGAATAGGTGAGGCTTCACTTTTTGGTTTGAAAGAAGATGGAGAACCAAGTTTAGAGGACTTGAGATTAAACTTAAGGCTTCTTTTGGATGAGTAGGTTTTGGAGGAGTTGAATGTTCTAGTGGATACTATGGTTGAATGTTGAGGTTAAGAGAAGAGTTGAAGGGATGAAGAACACAATCAACAAGAGAGGGTTTAAGAAGAGAAGAGGATGATCCAAACTAGTAATAGGTTAAAATCATTTTATGTGAACAATGAAATTAGGTAGCCTAGTTTAGGAAAGTGCAGGTTTTTGCAAAAGTTTTATCAAAGTTTTACACAGATTAAAGAAAACAGTGTAAAGTAAAGATTCTGTTGAAACAGTGCTTGTAAAACCCGCATGCTTTTACCATGAATAGTACCCTTAAGATCGTACGTACTAGATTAAAACTTTCCTATTATAGCATGATTACGATTACGTGTTAGGATTTTACGTATTACGTACGTGTTAGTACACAATAAGTATTTACTACGCACGAACACACAATAATTATTTGACAATAATTAATCACGAACATGCGATCATGAAATCACGAACGTAATTAAATCACGAACTATTATTAATTACGTATATATATTTATTACGAGCGTAAATAAATATATTAGGTCACGGTAATTATTTAACGGGAACACACAAAACGCGAACACAAATAAACACGAACAAACACGTAAAACACGAACACGAGAACACACTTATTAAATAGACACGGAAAATGATCGGGTTACCCCATGTGGGCCCCATATACCAAGAAATTAGGAGGGAAATGGGCTTAGCCCATCAATTTTACTAAACAAGAAAAAGGAGAAATCTTGTGTCATTTTTTACAAAACAAGAAAAATTACAAAAACCCAAAAAAGATTTCTTCCTTCTTCCTTTGTTCCTCTTTTGGCCGCCACCCATAAAACACCATGAAAGGGTGTTCGGGTTGATTTTGATCTTGGAATTTATGCAAGAGTTCGTGTGTGTTCATCCTTGATCGATCCACGTATTCGGTATACCTTTTTAATCCTTTTTCTTTTGTTTTGGATTTAAAAATTAAATAAGAACATGATGTTTTTAAAAGCCTAATTAAAAACATAGATCTAACATGTTTATGATTATGGGGTAGATCAAAACAAGGGTTTTTAGGGGTGTTTGTCTAGCCGACGCCTAAACCGAACACCTAAGGGGTCTCGGCTTGGCACATGGACCACCACCGAGACCTGAAGGTCCCGGTTTGGTGATGTGTGTCCCACGGCAGTAGCAAACCAAAGGGAACCCCGAAGTGGTTCGGGGTATGGTGTCGATTTCATGTCCGGTTCATGGTTTTTAGTCTAGATCCGGTTCATGGTGTATGTTTAGATTATTTTTATTTTTATGATCTTATGTTAAAATTAAATTAATAATATGACATGATTAATTTAATAACATGACTTAGGTTATTTTAATTATTAAAATCATGAAATTACTAACCTAAGTATTTTGTATTTTTAAGACTTATAATTAATTAATTATTTAAAAACCATGGTAATAATTAATTAATTAACATGACTTAGGTTATATTATTAATAAATAATAATACATGTTTTAACCTAAGTATTTAACTTTATTTAATTAAAAACATGTTATAATTTAATTAAATATTTTAACCTATAGTTTAATTTAATTGCATGAAATAATTATTAAACTATACATTATATCATATGACTTAGAAAATAATCATGAAAACACTTAGGCTTATATACTTAGCTTATTTAACCAGCTTATTTCTAATTATGGAAACTTTCTATTTTTAGAAACTTAATTAAATAAGGCAGCTAATCTATTTATGGAAACCTTCTATTCTTAGAAACTTATTTATTTCAGGCAGCTAATCTATTTATGGAAACTTATTTAATTAAGGCAGTTGATCTATTTATGGAAACTTTTTATTTTTAGAAACTTATCTATTTTAAGCAGTAATTCTATTTTTGGAAACTTTCTATTTTTGGGAACTTTCTATTTTTGGAAACTTTCTATATTTGGAAACTTTCTATTTTTCGAAACTTTCTAATTTGGTAACTTTCTATTTTTGGAAACTTTCTATTTTTGGAAACTTTCTATTTTAGGAAACCTGCTATTTTTGGAAAGTTACTTATTATTACACAATAAGTATAATAATACATGAAATACCAGAAATACTTAATCAGATTAAACAAGAATATAAGATAAACACAGTTTAAGGCTTTAAACAGTAAAACATGGTAAGAACATATAAAATAAGCTAAGACATGACATAAAACCAGCTACGTATCTAGTAAGCAGATACTTATTCATGTATGTATTTATGTAGCACTAGTGATACGGAAGTAGGATTCCTCTCAGTTCATCTTCTTCGTTCACTAGACATAAGGTACGGATTCCCGTCCTTTCAGTATGGACATTCTTTCCTTATTAGGATTCCCCGTATGTAGCCAACTGTTTTCCTAGTATTTGTTTTATATGTTTTTGAATTGCTTATGTTTAATTAGAATACCTATAGCCATATACATGCATGACCAGTTTCACCTAGTTATGGAGGTACCATAACCATAACATTAGAGGCACTGATGTTATGACTTCACCACGGCGGAGTGATTGCTCGTGGCGTCCCTTTAGCTTTTGGCCATTTATATTATATTTATCATGTGGGGAGTATGGGTGCATCCTAGTTACATGTTTCAGTCAGGATTTCATGGTGAATGTGGTGTGTGCCTTGCATCCTTCACAAGGAGCTGATCCCTCCTACCCAAAAACCAGTATATTAAATTAGAGGCAGCCCCTCTAATTTGCATGATGAGGTCACCCCTCTAAGTATTCATGCACGGTGGAATTTCATGACCTATATTGGCTAATGGTAAAATATGTTAAACAGTTTTCATAAGATAAACATAAGGCTTTTCAAACTATAAAACCAGTTTTATGAACATGTTCCAGGTTTTCCAGGACTTATACATTTCCGCTGCTATTAAGTCTTTATTATGCTTAGTCATTCATACTATGTCTATATCCGTGCACTGAGCGTTTTGCTCAGCCGTTACTTTCCTTTCCATGTCCCAAAACGGCAGGTACCCTAGGAAAGACTCAAGCATTTGGAGGACGTGCATAGGATGGAAGCTGCTAGAGACTTCTTTTCCTTTTTGCCTTCATATACTTATGCTTGTTTAGTCTTTCATTCATTTCTTTTACTTTATTATGTTTTGGGCTTATGTTTGGGAACCGATGTTTGATTCCGGTTTACCCTAAGGTCATGTAATGTTTTAGACATTTATCCTTGTATGCTTTGATGACACGCCATAATTACGCATGACATTCCATTTATCAAAATGAGGTGTTACAATTATGGTATCAGAGTCAAGGCTTCGACCTGTAGGCTCTAAAACTCGACCTGTGACTAGTGGGTAGTCACCATGAGCTTCCTAAGCCAACGTTTGCTACTCTACGTATTGATGTTTTCAGCGCATTGTTGCTTTAACCATGCTGTTTTCAGCACCTTGAGGTTTTAACCTTGATGTTTTCATCGATATTGTTTTACTAATATGGATGGACAACCGTCATTCATATTTAGTTATGTGTCATTGTTTCATGCACAATGTTCCTCGTGAACTGTGACTATGTGGACTGAACCCTAGTAGTTCATAATTAGTCACATAAAATTTTTTTCTGATAAGTTTTGACAGATAAGTTTCATTTATTTATGTTTCATGTATCATTGTTGCAGGGATTATGACTAAGTAATGGTTGGTACAGGACTGGCCCTATTTAGTCGCATGTGCTTTTATCGAAACTTTTAACTTTAGGACCGACCCATAGGCGTCCCCTCGCTATGTCTTTTGTTGTGGGACCGACCCATAGGCGTCTCCTCGCACATATAAAGGTTTTATAAACTACATTACGCAATCATGCATTGTTTTTCATGCATAAAATTTTTCTCATGATTTTTGGCATAATTTTTTTTTATGTCCCCTCATAAGTTACTATGTTGTTATGTCAAGTATGTTTTCATACTGTCATGGTTAAACTCAGTTTCATGCTGATTTTGTTATACACTCCTCCATGTTAAATCGTTTCGTGTTCCTTCATGATAATTCCGTTTTCATGTTGATTACGTCTTATGCCTCTTTTGTTATTTATGCCTTCACGCAAGACATTGTCGGATTTCATTGAATTCTGCTTTCATGATAGTCATGGTTGGTTTTCATTGATCATGTTGTCTGGCAAATCATCGTTGAATTTTGTGTAACCACACTTTAGCGTTTCTCTATGCAACCAGAATGAGGTATATACTGGCATTGCCAGGTTATCATGATGGTTTTCCTAACCGTTTAACCGATATACTTTCCTTAAATCATGATAAATGATCGACCCCATACTGATCATTTCATGTGCATTCCACGTGTACTCCACGTACCGTATTTCATGTGTATTACACGTACCTTAATCCATGTGTATTTCACTTACAATACTTCACGAGTATTCGCTAGTCGATTCTGAATCACCTTAGACGTATTTTCAATTGCTGATATTCTACAAATTGTTGATGTCGCTCATAACTTGGAAATGTTACTAAAGGTTGATGCTGCTGACGTTCGGAGACGCTACGAGATGCGGATGCTGTTCACAACCTGGAGATCCTACAAGACGAAGACAAAGGCGTCGGAGCAAAGCAATTGGACGAGGAGATGCTTCACCATCAGACGATTCCCATCAATCATTGTCCCTAATTCTTAGTTACATGTCACACGTCATTCGGCTGTCATTTCAGCCATATGAGTGCAAACCGGTACCAGCCGGCCACTCAGCTGAATAGTTACATGAATCACGGTCATGAGAATGACCATCATGGAACTGACAGACAGGAAGATAGTAACCACTACTATGACAGCAACTATCCTAGAAATCGCAACCGAAACTCTGGCCACGGACGTGATCAGAAATACAAACCGATCCGCCAATTCTGGCATAATAACCTTATATTGTGGTTATATTTGTTTCACATCTCGAGACACATGTCAAGACATCAGTCAAGACACATGTCTCACGTATACTTTCTGAAGACACATGTCAAGACATCAGTCAAGTCACATGTCTCACGTATACTTTCTGAAGACACATGTCAAGACATCAGTCAAGACACATGTCTCACGTATACCTCCTGAAGACACATGTCAAGACACCAGTCAAGACATATGTCATGCTTATAGTTCCAAGAAACGAGTCAAGACACATGACTCACGTCCAACTATGGACCATTTCTAAGAAATTCAGGGTACCCTCCAAGGGTATATCTATTTTGTTGCGCCATGTATTAATCAGGCCACAAGAATTTCAATACCATTATCGGCGCATCAGTGAGAACTGTCACGTTGCCGATGTCACTTTCATTTCTTTCACCATAGTTCATATATTCATGACCATGAAGGACGCCTTTCGTATTCCCACACATACGAAGGTTTTCCTTCAGTTTAATGATGAGATCCAAGCTGCTAACGCATTTCCTCGGACAGACACGAGATGAATTTTATCCTAATTATGGACTATGAACAACACACCATGCTATGATTCATAATTATGTACAGTAGTGTTTAGGCCCCCTGGACACATTCAGTTTGGTTCTCCATCAGGAAAATCTGTACAAATTATCTATGCTTCCCAAGCATGTGCTTTGTTAGCCATGATTGCTAAAATTTTCTAGTGGTTAGTAAGACACGACTACTAAAGTCCTTTTACGTATAACCAACGGATTATTCCAAAATTGTTCCTTACACTCCAGAAGAACCTTCAAGGAGAAGGACGGTAACATAAGATTATGTGTCGACAACCGTCGATTTTTAAACAAATCACCATTTACGACCGTTACTCTCCTCCATGTATTGACAAGATCGGATTCATGATCATGCTGCCAATAGTGACGGGTGAAAGAGCAAGACATGTCCATGACTGCTATTCGTGCACGACTCGGTCATGCTAGATTTATGATTTTGAATTAGTCTCATCAATGCTCCAACAGCATTATGGACTTAATAAATTGAGTTTTCATGAACTCATAAGCAAATTCATCAGCGTTTTCATTAAGGATAACCTAACTTCCTCTAAGCCTAGAGAAGAACAGGAAGACCATATCTGCACTATATTGCAAATTCTATGACAAGAGAAATTTTACCCTGGAAATTTTTTTTTCCAATATTAATTCTGTTTGATTTCTGAGACACGCTGAATCACATGGCTTTCTACGGTTAATCTTACCATGACTCAGCTTATGCGTAAAGGAGAGAACCCTACACTACATTAGGTGTTCTAGAAAATCCTACGCTAAGAGAAGTTTTGATTCATAGACTCAGAGTTTCGCAAACTCCTATGTATCAAGTTCGATGAAGCAAGATACAGTTACGTTCATATCTTCATACCTGTCATACAAACAGGTTAAGATAGGACACCAAAAGACTGGGATGTTTTCATCATATGAAATTGTGAATCGAAAAGGGACAAGATCTCCATGGATTTTAGTTACCAGATTTCTGCAAACTCAGAAGAAGCATGATGCTATCTGGGTTATTGTCAACAGTTTGATCAAGTCTGCAGAATCCTTACATCCGTATGGATTTCAGAACCAACAGATTGATCGGACATGTTCCAGCCAAGGCTCATCCGATCACTTGGCAATCCCTCAGTTATCGGGTCAGACAAATATTCATAATTGTGCTCCTAATTTACTTCACATCCTTGTTCAAATTTCACGACTTGCTTTCACGCTCGCGTTCATGACACTATTCACATTCATGATCGTATCTGGGCTTACGATTTTACGTTTATTTCGTTCTGGGAAGTTTTGTAAGAACTTGAGAGACCAGACCCAAGTTTAATATAACTCTCCACCATCAGATAGACGTTTCACGTCATATTCCACGTCTCACCTTGTAGCGTTTGGCGTTACCGCCATTATATTATATGATCACGATATGTTTCACATGTCATGTTCATTCCACGTTCCCCATATCATTATCAAGATATGTTACACGTATCATGGATCATGATATGTTTACTCATACTACGCTCGCCATATCTCCACGTAGCACGTTAAAAAATTTTCACGTATCACGTTCAAAATTTTTCGCGTACTACGTTTCTTTATGTCTCGCGCATCGTTTCTAATTATCAGTTAAGTCAGATTGTCTTGCATCGTAACGTTTCAGTTACCCTAGCACGTTAACTCTTATTTTCCTCGATCGAATTTAGGGGATCTACCTTCCATTGATAACCAAGAATTTCATCGTATTCCAAGTCAAGGTCAGGAGGACCAAGATTTATCATTAGTGTCAAGATCTTCTGAAGGAACCATTCCAAGAGGGAGGCCACTTGGAAACGGACAAGTTCATCCGGACTTTTATCCGTTTTCTCTCATCAATTAGATATGTCCTTTCAGTCACGTCACGTTCCATGTCCT
Organism: Glebionis coronaria; assembly: GCA_025667525.1. Classification (NCBI taxonomy): domain Eukaryota; kingdom Viridiplantae; phylum Streptophyta; class Magnoliopsida; order Asterales; family Asteraceae; genus Glebionis; species Glebionis coronaria. The sequence continues at coordinate 99,303,216 of CM046882.1, read as the reverse complement.
TTCAAGACATGTCACGTTCCAAGTTCCTTCTACCATGTCACCTGTACGTTCATTAATCTTACATACCCTCTCAGTTTAATTCGGGTATGTTTCTCTTTCAGTTACGTTATCTATAATTCGGGGACGAATTATTCTTTTTAGGGGGGAAGAGTTGTAAAACCCGCATGCTTTTACCATGAATAGTACCCTTAAGATCGTACGTACTAGTTTAAAACTTTCCTATTATATCATGATTACGATTACGTGTTAGGATTTTACGTATCACGTACGTGTTAGTACACGAAAAGTATTTACTACGCACGAACACGCAATAATTATTTGACAATAATTAATCACGAACATGCGATAATGAAATCACGAACGTAATTAAATCACGAACTATTATTAATTATGTATATATATTTATTACGAGCGTAAATAAATATATTAGGTCACGGTAATTATTTAACGAGAACACACAAAACGCGAACACAAATAAACACGAACAAAAACGTAAAACACGAACACGAGAACACACTTATTAAATAGACACGGAAAATGATCGGGTTACCCCATGTGGGCCCCATATACCATGAAATTAGGAGGGAAATGGGCTTAGCCCATCAATTTTACTAAACAAGAAAAATGAGAAATCTTGTGTCATTTTTTACAAAACAAGAAAAATTACAAAAACCCTAAAAAGATTTCTTCCTTCTTCCTTTGTTCCTTTTTTGGCCGCCACCCATAAAATACCATGGAAGGGTGTTCGGGTTGATTTTGATCTTGGAATTTATGCAAGAGTTCGTGTGTGTTCATCCTTGATCGATCCACGTATTCGGTATACCTTTTTAATCCTTTTTCTTTTGTTTTGGATTTAAAAATTAAATAAGAACATGATGTTTTTAAAAACCTAATTAAAAACATAGATCTAACATGTTTATGATTATGGGGTAGATCAAAACAAGGGTTTTTAGGGGTGTTTGTCTAGCCGACGCCTAAACCGAACCCCTAAGGGGTCTCGGCTTGGCACATGGACCACCACCGAGACCTCAAGGTCCCGGTTTGGTGATGTGGGTCCCACGGCAGTAGCAAACCAAAGGGAACCCCGAAGTGGTTCGGGGTATGGTGTCGATTTCATGTTCGGTTCATGGTCTTTAGTCTAGATCCGGTTCATGGTGTATGTTTAGATTATTTTTATTTTTATGATCTTATGTTAAAATTAAATTAATAATATGACATGATTAATTTAATAACATGACTTAGGTTATTTTAATTATTTAAATCATGAAATTACTAACCTAAGTATTTTATATTTTTAAGACTTATAATTAATTAATTATTTAAAAACCATGGTAATAATTAATTAATTAACATGACTTAGGTTATATTATTAATAAATAATAATACATGTTTTAACCTAAGTATTTAACTTTATTTAATTAAAAACATGTTATACTTTAATTAAATATTTTAACCTATAGTTTAGTTTAATTACATGAAATAATTATTAAACTATACATTATATCATATGACTTAGAAAATAATTATGAAAACACTTAGGCTTATATACTTAGCTTATTTAACCAGCTTATTTCTAATTATGGAAACTTTCTATTTTTAAAAACTTAATTAAATAAGGCAGCTAATCTATTTATGGAAACCTTCTGTTTTTAGAAACTTATTTATTTCAGGCAGCTAATCTATTTATGGAAACTTATTTAATTAAGGCAGCTGATCTATTTATGGAAACTTTTTATTTTTAGAAACTTATCTATTTTAAGCAGTAATTCTATTTTTGGAAACTTTCTATTTTTGGGAACTTTCTATTTTTGGAAACTTTCTATTTTTGGAAACTTTCTATTTTTAGAAACTTTCTATTTTGGTAACTTTCTATTTTTGGAAACTTTATATTTTTGGAAACTTTCTATTTTAAGAAACCTGCTATTTTTGGAAAGTTACTTATTATTACACAGTAAGTATAATAATACATGAAATACTAGAAATACTTAATCAGATTAAACAAGAATATATAAGATAAACACAATTTAAGGCTTTAAACAGTAAAACATGGTAAGAACATATAAAATAAGCTAAGGCATGACATAAAACCAGCTACGTATCTAGTAAGCAGATACTTATTCATGTATGTATTTATGTAGCACTAGTGATACGGAAGTAGGATTCCTCTCAGTTCATCTTCTTCGTTCACTGGACATAAGGTACGGATTCCCATCCTTTCAGTATGGACATTCTTTCCTTATTAGGATTCCCCGTATGCAACCAACTGTTTTCCTAGTATTTCTTTTATATGTTTTTGAATTGCTTATGTTTAATTAGAATACCTATAGCCATATACATGCATGACCAGTTTCACCTAGTTATGGAGGTACCATAACCATAACATTAGAGGCACTGATGTTATGACTTCACCACGGCGGAGTGATTGCTCGTGGCGTCCCTTCATCTTTTGGTCATTTATATTATATTTATCATGTGGGGCGTATGGGTGCATCCTAGTTACATGTTTCAGTCAGGATTTCATGGTGAATGTGGTGTGTGCCTTGCATCCTTCACAAGGAGCTGATCCCTCCTACCCAAAAACCAGTATATTAAATTAGAGGCAGCCCCTCTAATTTGCATGATGAGGTCACCCTCCAAGTATTCATGCACGGTGGATTTTCATGACCTATATTGGCTAATGGTAAAATATGTTAAACAGTTTTCATAAGATAAACATAAGGCTTTTCAAACTATAAAACCAGTTTTATGAACATGTTCCAGGTTTTCCAGGACTTATACATTTCCGCTGCTATTAAGTCTTTATTATGCTTAGTCATTTATACTATGTCTATATCCGTGCACTGAGCGTTTTGCTCAGCCGTTACTTTCCTTTCCATGTCCCAAAACGGCAGGTACCCTAGGAAAGACTCGAGCATTTGGAGGACGTGCATAGGATGGAAGCTGCTAGAGACTTCTTTTCCTTTTTGCCTTCATATACTTATGCTTGTTTAGTCTTTCATTCATTTCTTTTACTTTATTATGTTTTGGGCTTATGTTTGGGAACCGATGTTTGATTCCGGTTTACCCTATGGTCATGTAATGTTTTAGACATTTATCCTTGTATGCTTTGATGACACGCCATAATTACGCGTGACATTCCATTTATCAAAATGGGGTGTTACAGTGCTGGGGGGTTCCTTACGTAGGTCCGCGGTTCCTTATCGCTAAAGAACCGCGACATTGATATGGAACCGCGACCAGAGGTGTTTGAAAATAGCACTTCCTGAAACTTTTGCTAGCCCAGATTTTATACTAAGGTTTATCAAGCCAAAGAGAACTGATAATCAAAGACTAGGAGGCTATCTAACACATAAGATGCAAAGAGCCATGTAAATCGAAAAATCGATACCATGGATAATTAGGATTAAAATACTAGGTAATCCAAACAAAAATTGTTAGATAAAGAATACACAACATCCTAAGAATAGAGATAAGAGAAGAGAAAAAGATCAACAATCCATATATGTTTACACACATGTTAGTCTTACAAGAGTGGTATATATCATTCATCTATGAGCATTTCCTCCTTGCCTTGATTCACTCTGATTCGATCCTGAAGATGAAGATTGAGACAATACTGATAGTCTGAATCAATGTCTAGTGAAGACAATTGAGAGATAGATGATGACAAATTCATAACGAGAAATGAGAGAATTGTCTTGAAAGACATTTTCATCTTCATTTGAGTCATGCGTGAGAACTGAAGGGACATTTCCTTCAATAGGGATCATGACTCGAACCACGGAGTGAAAAGAAGAAGGATTAAGAGGAGGATGATCAAGAATAACTCTCTTAAGAAGCCGTTAGAGAATCATGGCATAAGGAAGAGTAGACCGAGATCCATTGAGAACAAATCTTATCCTTTTAGCCATGAAAAATGCAAGGTTGTATGGAGTAGTGGTAACAACACAATACAACATATGTGCAAGAAAAGCAGGCACATGGTTGTGATCACCAACCAAACACATTGCATTTTCCCTAATGATTTCGGACCAAGGGACCATAAAATCACTAAGATCGCTAGTTAGTAATTCCCAAGGAGTGAGAGCACGAAGTTCTCCTTCAAAATTACCAAGAATAGGATGTTCACGAGGTGAAGCAAGGGCACGAGAGATGGCCGAAGCCGAAGGAATCTCAGTCAAGTAATGCACATCAATAGGGGCTGATTCTAAGTGGTTTAAACCCCAAGCATCGGTGAACCCACATTGACCTTTGTATGGAACTTCGAGAATCTCACCAAATTCCTCGAGAGTGTATACAAAGGTTTTCCCCTTGATGGAAAATCATATAGATAGACCATTGTTGATGTGTATTTACTTGAATGAGTTAAAGAATTCCATGAGGAAAGAAGGAAAGATTGGCTCATCAATATCAAGCAAACAATCAAATCCAATGGTATTGAACATGAATCGAATGAAATCAAGTCCACGAAGGTTAGAAGGAACAATACATCCTTCATGGAAACAACGAGATTCGAGATTATGATAAGTTTTTTGAAAAGAGCGAGTTTGATTTGTCAAAGAAGGATTAGGCATGTATCTTCTACTGAGTAGATGGTCATTTTGATATCCTATGGTCATGATGATAGTACCTAAATATAACATATAAACATATTTCTCCAATTACTCATATGTTACATATAAACCAAAAATCAAGGAAAGTAAGAATGTGTTTTATCAATCTCTTGATAAATCAAGGTTTAATCCTTATCATTCTCATATTCACAATGTACCCATTTCACCATTGATCAAAACATATTAACTATGTAAGATCAACAATTAACTAGAATATTGGTTTTTTTTAAACAAAGTTTTTAGGTAAGCATTTAACAATTCCATTACCAACTTGTTCATGGGTTCATATCAATTCCATTAATCAACCAAACTATTTAGTCAAAATTCAGATTTGTTCAAATGGGTTTTAGTGAAATCTTAATGAATATAAACCTAAGGAATCATAGTAACAATACTATGTCAACTCATATTCCTAATAAGGTTCTAATTCAATGTCAATTTTAAAAAGCCCCAATTATGAATGTATGAACCCTAGAACAAATTAGATGAAATTGAAAGAAATAACTTACAATTAATTGATCTTGGATGATGGATGAGTGAAACCCACGAACTTGAATCAATTAATTTGAGTAATTGAAGGTTTTAGAAGCTTCAACAATGGTGGAAAAACAAGAGAAAACCGTCGGCTGTGCGTGAAGGAGGGAGAAGGACTTGCTTGAAAAAGATATTTTAATAAAACTGGCGCTCTGACAAAAGCTACTGCCCGTGGTTCCTTATCGATAAGGAACCGCGCCTCTGAGCCGCCAGAGATAAAGAACCGCCTACAGAGGCAGGTTTTTATCAAAGAAAGACAATGAATTTTTGAAAACCAAAGTTTTTAAAATACTTAAAAATATATCTTAAACCTTTTAGGATATCATTGGACCACCACAACACTAGGTAATAATGCCTTGATGAAGGATTACGAGTTGAATCGAGATAGGAAAAGACCGAAACGAACAAACGACTACTCGTAGCAAAACGACAAAGGGAGAGGAGTCAAGAGAAGTGAAGCAAGACCGAGAACATTGGTCAAGAGACAATAGACATTCTTCAAATTGAGGAGGTGAAAAGCTTGTGTCATATATAGTGGTTTAAGACGTGTCTTTCCGGCGAAAGTCTAAACGGCTTTGATAATGAATTAAACCAAGCAATTTTGATGCATATAATAAGATCATTTTTAAGAGTAGTATTATTCTATTTCAAAACATGAGCAAAGTATAGATTCACTTTCTCTCCCACATGATCGGATAATTATTGCTAGAATTAAGAATAACAATATTCTTGGAATATTTCAATTCCAAATGTGTAAAATCCACCTACAACTTAATGAAGTAGTTTGGTATCTCAAGGGATTCACTAATCATCCTAGAGATGAGCTTAATTGCACAAGTTACACATGATATAGGGCCTACTAACCGTAAGGATGCAAACCATGGAAATCATGCTTGATACTTTAAGCTTCTACTAACTCACCCTACATCTCCATAGTGAGTCAAGTATCCAAGCAATGAAGGTTTGAGAGGGAAAAAGAAAAGAATCACAAACCACAAATAAATGTCAAGGCAAGGATGCCAAGAGCAAGCATATAGTCAATTAATGATCAAAAGAATGATCAATAGGGCGTGTGGAAGAACGAAAGCGTACCTTGGCCACAAATTGCATTCCGAGCTTTCAAGGAACCGATGCAAAGCCCAACTATGACTAATAGTTACTACTAAGTCTTCAAAGACTAGTATCACTTCTACCCATCTTGATATCATCATTCAATGATGTTGGAAATCAAAGAAGATGAGTCTTCTACAAGTGTAAGTAACTCAATCCACAATCAATAGAATGATTTATCTTCATGAGTACCTACACATAACAAGATGCAAACTAGTAGATACATTTCAAGAGTAAATCTAAAATGCATTTAATACTACTAATTTAAGTAATATGTTAAAAGACCTGTTTTCAACAAAAAATAGTTTTGACCAAAGAAAAAACTTTAGTACAACTTAACCTTCTAATTTGAGGAGACAATGGATCGATCCAAGTTTTAAAGTACAATATAATTCAAAGATCTTGTGTCACCATCGCTCTGATAGCAATTGTAGAAACTAGAAGGGGGTTGAATAGTTTCTCATTGGTTTATCTCCTAATTAAAATTTCTTTCAATTAGGTGAGTGCACAAAACTATCTTTTACTTGAAAGCTAGTTGCATAATGATTAGGTTCAATTCTAATGCATTAATAATGTATAGTAAGTGTAATGATAATGAATATAAGTAAAGAGTAAGGAAAGAAACAACCTAGTAGGAAGACCCCAAGATTTATAGTGGTTCGGCAACGAGGCTCTATCCTCGTTCCTACTCCACTCCTCGAGTACACCTTACTCGAGATTTCCACTATATCCACAAGCTACCTTCTTGGCGGAGAAAACCTTACAATGTCGCTTACATTATTTTCCGACACTAAGCTAAATGTCGAGACCTAATCTTAGCTAGGACCAATCTACACAACGTCGCCCACTTCACTCTTTTACGACACAAGGCTAGATTTCGAGTTCTAATCCAAAGGTAGAACCAATCTTCACAACGTTGCCTACTTCACCATTTTTCGACACAAGGCTAGATGTCGAGTTCTAATACAAAGCTAGAACCAATCTTCACGACTCTTTACTTTGATGCTAAGTGAGAACTTCACACAACACAACTACATATCACTTTATAGTTTAGTGAGAACTCACAAGACACAACCGCATCACTTTATAGTTTAGTGAGAACTCACAAGACACAACCACATCACTTTATAGTCTAGTGAGAACTAACACAACTAAATACAACTCAACTAATCATATCCAAGTACACACATGTAGCTTGGATCTACACAACATAAATCCAAGCACACACATGTGCAATGGATGTACACAACTCTAATCCAAGTATTCACAAATAGCTTGGATGAACACAACTAGTCCAAGTATTCACAAATACATTGTATCTACACAAGACACAAATAAACAAATGATGAACATGACTAGATCCTTAGGAGAAGGTGATCTGCATCAATGCTACATCTTTAATCACATCACAAGTGTGTGAGTGATCTTCTCTTTGGACAAGGTAAAGAAGGAGATTGATAACGCCCAAATCCATCATGTTTTCCTGAGCGTTATCCGTATGTTTTGCATGATTTTTGGTTATAATAACGAGCTATTTAGCTCATATATGTGTGAAGTTGTGTTTTGTGTTGTTAGTTAGCCAAGATAAATGAAATTGAAGAAAAGACAAAGAAAGAAATAATAAATGATGATTCATGCATATACGAAGGAATCCCGGCAAGTACAAGCCTTTGAAGATCAATTCCGGATGCAAGAAAAAGTGTTTCAAGACAAGTACAAGTTCATCAACATGCAAAGTTGCCACCTACTTTTGTGTAGGCAGAACTTTGTCTACATACATGCAACTTCTCCAAGCCTTCATGAAGCTTCTATTGGATTCTAGAAGCACTTTGCCACCAAGAAAACTTCTTTGGATCCAAGTTATTTTCTTTGGCTCCAAGAAAAACATTGAAGACATGGCCTTGAATTCATCTATAAATAAGACCCATAGTGTAATTGTAACATATCACTTGAATCAACTCATAACCAACCTCAATATTCACCAAGGGAACTCTCCCAACCTTGGTGAAGACCCCAATTCCCGGATTTAATATTTGTGTGCCAAAAAGTGATGTTTTTGGAGCCCCAATCATCAAAATAATCTTGCCAAACTTTAAGGGATCATTACCCTTATCATTGGTAGTGTTTCTTGATACCTAAATCACCACCAACCTTCACCAAACCCCTCCAAAACCTTCCTCAAATCTCGAATACGAAATTCATTTGCATAACCCGAAAGACCACAAAACTTGTAGTCAATTGGAGGCTTAAGGATTGCTCTAAATTCTTCCATTCCATTTACTTATTGTATTCATACTTTAGGTAAACTTTTGTCACTTTCATGATGTTGAACTCTATATCATATGTTGAATGTTTGTTCTTGGTTAATATGATTATGGATTAGTGTTCTTATACTTGTTTGGAATAATGTAAACTTGGATATGGAGTGTTTATTATTTTGCAATGTTGAATTATGATTTTGTTAATGAGTTTGTTTAAATTGATATGAGTCTTGATAACTTGTTGGTAAACCATAATCGGGTCTAAAGGTCGAAAGGATTCCTAGTTATGTTTTGTTCCAAATGTTAATGCGCATATATGTTTGGTGTATCATGATTGACAACCATGAGTAAAAAAGTTAAATGGATTTATAAAGATTTAATCTAGAGAATAGGTCGAAAGGGCTCTAATGAACTAATTGGATAAAATCATACTTCTCACAAATGGATTTAATTGCCGGTTTGTAATGTTGATCATAGGTCGAAAGGGTTTTTTTTTCTAAACCGTGTCATGTGCAGTTCCATGATATTACCCATTTACTTGGAATTGTATACTTATAATTTGTGTGCTATTGCTTAACTATCTACCCGATAATCTATTCACTCCATTGAAATGAATACTAGTTCCAAGCAAGTATCTTTATTATTATTCTTATCTCATTTTAATTGCTTAATCATCATTTACTTGTTACTTGTTGCTTATTTGCTTATTTGTTACTTATATGGTAATTGTGGGAGTGAAAACCATTTTTACCACTAACGTTACATTGTTACAAAGATCCTTTACAATCGCAAACACCCAAATCCTAGTGAACGACCTCGGCTTACCACAACAAGCTAGCTACAAACGAAAGGGTCATACTTGCCCGTGTATTCTTAGCTTATTTAGAAATCCGTGTTATAAATTTAAAACTTGTGTATACTCACAAAGAACGCATCATGTTTTTTGCTAAGGGTTAATGGGGGTATGGATAACACATCAATGAAAGTGAAGAAAAGATAAAGAAAGAAAGAATAAATGATGATTCATGCATAAAGCCTTTGAAGATCAATTCCGGATGCAAGAAAAAATGTTTCAAGACAAGTACAAGTTCATCAACATGCAAAGTTGCCACCTACTTTTGTGTAGGCATAATTTTATCTACATACATGTAACTTCTCCAAGCCTTCATGAAGCTTCTATTGGATTCTAGAAGTACGTTGCCACCAAGAAAACTTCTTTGGCTCCAAGTTATTTTCTTTGGCTCCAAGAAAAACATTGAAGACATGGCCTTGAATTCATCTATAAATAAGACCCATGGGGTCATTGTAACATATCACTTGAATCAATCTCATAACCAACCTCAATATTCACCAAGGGAACTCTCCCAACCTTGGTGAAGACCCCAATTCCCGGATTTAATATTGGTGTGCCAAAAAGTGACTTTTTGGAGCTCCAATCATCAAAATAACCTTGCCAAACTCTAAGGGATCATTACCCTTATCATTGGTAGTGTTTCTTGATACCTAAATCACCACCAACCTTCACCAAACCTCTCCAAAACCTTCCTCAAATCTCGAATACGAATTTCATTTGCATAACCCGAAAGACCACAAAACTTGTAGTCAATTGGAGGCTTAAGGGTTGCTCTAAATTCTTCCATTCCATTTACTTATTTTATTCATACTTTGGGTAAACTTTTGTTACTTTCATGATGTTGAACTCTATATCATATGTTGAATGTTTGTTCTTGATTAATATGATTATGGAGTAGTGTTCTTATACTTGTTTGGAATAATGTAATGGATATGGAGTGTTTATTATTTTGCAATGTCGAATTATGATTTTGTTAATGAGTTTGTTTAAATTGATATGAGTCTTGATAACTTCTTGGTAAACCATAATCGGGTCTAAAGGTCGAAAGGATTCCTAGTTAAGTTTTGTTCTAAATTTTAATGCGCATATATGTTTGGTGTATCATGATTGACAACCATGAGTAAACAAGTTAAATTGATTTATAAAGATTTAATCTAGAGTATAGGTCGAAAGGGCTCTAATGACTAGTTGGATAAAATCATACTTCTCACAAATAGATTTAATTACCGGTTTGTAATGTTGATCATAGGTCGAAAGGGTTTTTTTTCTAAACCGTGTCATGTGCAATTCCATGAAATTACCCATTGACTTGGAATTGTATACTATAATTTGGGTGCTATTGCTTAACTATCTACCCGATAATCTATTCACTCCATTGAAATGAATACTAGTTCCAAACAAGTATCTTTATTATTATTGTTATCTCATTTTAGTTGGTTAATCATCATTTACTTGTTACTTGTTGCTTATTCGCTTATTTTTACTTATATGGTAATTGTGGGAGTGACAACCATTTTTACCACTAACGTTACATTGTTACAAAGATCCTTTACAACCGAAAACACCCAAATCCTAGTGAACGACCTCGGCTTACCACAACAAGCTAGCTACAAACGAAAGGGTCATACTTGCCCGTGTGTTCTTAGCTTATTCGGTAATCCTTGTATAAATTTAAAACTTGTGTATACTCACAAAGAACGCATCAAGTTTTTGGCGCCGCTGCCGGGGATTTGTGTTTTGTGCTTTTCATGTTTTGAATCTTTGTTTCACATCGTGTATCGTTCTTCCCCATTATGCTTATTTTGTTTAGTGCTTATTGCGTTTTAAGAATTTTAAAGTGTGTTTAGATTAAACTTTTCTCATCAACCCCCAAAAGTTTTTGTTAAGTGTTCTTAGCTTTTAGTTGCCAAAATCGCAACAAATAAAAAAAAAAAATTATCAGCAGCCAAGAAGCCGACCGGCATCTCCTTCTACCGTCGGCTTCTCCCAAACAGTCCCGAAGAAGCCGGCCGGCACCGAATCTTGCCGACCGGCTTCCTTAAAAAAAATTAAAAATTAAAAAAAACTTTTTATCTTTTTTTTAAACCGAGCCTTACCCAAACCCATTCTTAATTGTGATTTTCACTCGTTTAACGTCCGTTCTTCGAGTTTAAGAATCAATTATCCTTGTTTTATCATAACCCACCCAACCACCCCGTTTAATTATTTTGTGCCTCGTTCGTATTTCTATTCGCTCCGGTTTATTCCCAAACCCCGTGTCTAGAACCCGAAGTCATTCGAACCATCCGGTTTGATTGATTTGGTACAATATATCATTTACTTTTCTTTTTTATTTTCTATTGTTACTTTGTTTGTTTTGTTTAATAAAAAAATGGAAAAATATTTATTATTCGAGTTCCTTTATATTTTATTTATCTCTTCTTTTTTATTTTTAGTTGTTAATAAATTTTTCGAATTATTTCTATTTTTCATAAACCCACGTCTTAGAGGTAAATGCCTCGTTAATAAATTCCATGAACTTAAACGTAACTTCAAGAAGAAGACTCGTGAACCCGATAAAACCATATTTGATATCGAGTCACCCAAACCGTTCACCAAGGAACGTGTTTTCATACTCCACATACTCGAGTCGAAATTCGAAAACCCATTCCATATCGAAGGAATATCATCCTATGAAACCGAATCTGATTCCTCAACCATTGTTACCATTGATCCCGATGATCAACCGATGTGGTCAACCACTAGAATCGTTGCTCCAACGCCTAGTTCTTCTATTGTTCAATTACCTATTTTGAACAATTTCACTATCACGAGTACCCATATGAAAATGATTCGGGAGAACCAATTTGATGGAAAATCCCTACTCGATCCTCACCAACATGTATTCGATTTTCTTGAGATTAGTAGCCTTTTCCAATATGGTGAAAATCAAGAGGAAGCGATTAACTTGAGGATATTTCCATTCTCATTAACCGGAGAATCTAAGATTTGGTTGAATGAATTAGATGAAGGACCAATCACTTCGTGGAATGAATTAAGAGAAGCTTTTATAAGCCGATTCTTTTCATCCGCAAAGTTTAAACGTCTCCTAAACGACATTCATAACTTTCACCAACTCGATAACGAGACTCTCATTGAAGCTTGGCTCCGAATGAAACATATGCTTCGCGCTTGTTATGTACATGATCTAACCACGAGAACGATAATTGAAACATTTTATCGTGGTTTAGACGATCCAACTCAAGTATCTCTCGACTCCGGAGGAATCTTCCTCTACAATACTCCTAACGAAGCTTTCCAAATCCTCGAGGACAATGTCTTTCTCAAGATCTATTATTCAAAGGATTCATATGTCGAACCTTATCCAAAAACCGTTGTTTCCGCCGGTGGGAATAACATCATCTCCGATCACACCGTGTTAATGGATAAATTCGAAGCTCTCGCTAAACTTATCGATTCCCAATTCCTAATCATAAGGAATGAACTAAAAGATATGCAAGACGATCGTAGAAACGGTCACGATCCAAAAACCACTATGAAGGATGACACGCCGATGTGTGAACCTCATGAAGCGAATTATATCGAAGAATATCACCGAGGATATCACGACCAAAATTCGAGGAATTCACATTCCTATCTTACCCTAAACCCGAACCGTCCCCTTCAATCTCGACCGCGAGATGTGACGACATACTCATCACAATATCACCAAAAACCCGAAGCCTCAACGGAGGAGATGATGAAAGAATTTATGACTTGGCAAACTGAAGAAAATGAACGTGTTAAGAACAATTTGGTTGACTTGCAGTTTCAAATCAATCTAAACTTCTGAAACCATACAACCATAATCAAAGACTTGAAGACAAAAACCGATCGTGTCAAAAAGCTCATCCAACGAACCAAGTCTCTTCCTCAAATCACCAACACCAAAACAAGAGATAAAATACCCTCTATCCGAAACGAGGGTGATAAGGGTGATGTTGCTTTTATTGAGGAAGAAGAAGAACCTATTCCAACCGTGCCAAAACCAAACACCATCGTTTCTAACTCAACATTTCCCAAGGATTGCACCGTGCATATCCCATACAAAAAGGAGAAGACGTATGAACATGATGTAATGTCAATTCATGACGCGGAGTTGAAATCAATGAATAGCGTTGGAAGTAGAAGAATGATAAAGAAGGGCAATAATGGTGTGCCAAAGAAGCCTTTCAAAGTTTGGACTATAAATGGAGAATTGCTTTGGTTCAAAGATGATAATTATCAAAATCAATGGCACCCAACCAAAGTTCCCCATCTTAACCGTATTATCAAAAAATCCTAACATCGAGTGGAAGAGTCTAGCTAACGACTCGATAATAAATTAAGCGTTTCTCGGGAGGTAACCCGTGCTTTAATTGTTTGTGAGTTTAATTTTGTGTGTTTAGAATAAATATGTACACCCCAAAAGTATTTTTCTAACTTGGAAAATCTTAAGTATGAGGGGGTGTACATTTCTAGTAGTATTATATATATATGTTTGTTTGTTTGTGTTTTGTTTGAATAAATGCAGCAATAGGTAATGGAGGATGCATACATGGAGAAGGAATGAAGTATCAAGAACCGATTGATCTCACAAGCTTATGGTGTAGAATATTATCATATGGAGATCAATTGAAATTTCTAAACCCGGGAAGTTTCGTTTCTCTTTGACTATTTATTTATTTCCTCACTTTTCATGCTTTGTAACATTGAGTCCAATCCATAACTTAAGTGTGAGGGGAAATAAATGGGAAAACGAAACCAATTTTTGTTATATAAAAAAAATATAAAAAAATAAAGGAGAGTTTGTATACTTGTTTGCCCTTAGGGTCTAATTGTTTTCACACGTTTATTTTGTAATTATATTTCAATAACCGTCCCCACGAAAAAAACGTTTTAGTGAGATCACACTTGTATTTCAATAACCGTCCCCACAAATATGGAGAGTGCACGCTTCTATTTGTATTTTTTGTGGTGTGTGCTTAAACGAAGTGTGAGGGGAGCATGTTATGTATGTTAAAAAAATGACAAAATAAAAAAGAGGAGGATGAGAAAAGAAAAAAAAGAATAAGTCATCTAAAAAAAAGTAAAAAAAAGTTGATGATGACAAAAATAGCCAATGAGCTATATGTTTATGAAGATGAAGGAAGACAAAGTATATTTGGATATCGATTAGCCAATGTGCTAAGACGTGATATATATTTGTGTTGATCGATATGTGTTGAATAAAGCTCGTAGCTATGATCATTTTTGGGCTTGTAATTTGTTCGGTAACTAGCAACATGGGACTTAGACTTTTAATTTATATATTCGTGACACCTCTCATAAAATATCTCATGTCTTATCCATACCCATTAACCCTTAGCCTTGTGGCCCAATAAAATTCCTCTTTAGATGTGTACACTTGGTGCTCACGCCATTTCATTTAGTTTTGTTTGTACTTGGTAGATTTGCAACTTATTTTTCAATAAACCATTTTTATGCACCGTGTGGAAAAAATTTTCTTTTACTTGCTTGAGGACAAGCAAACTCTTAAGTGTGAGGGGGTTTGCACCATTAGCCATTTCTTATAAAAACCAAAAATATTTTCAATTTTTCATAGAATTTTCAATTTTTCATAAAAAAAATTCTTTTCTTTTAGAACCTAGGTATTTAGTGTCTAGCTTTATTTTTATTTTATTTGCTTGAAGGCAAGCAAAGTTTTTCTTTTCCTTGCTCGAGGACGAGCAAAACTTAAGTGTGAGGGGATTTGATAACGCCCAAATCCAACATGTTTTCCTGAGCGTTATCCGTATATTTTGCATGATTTTTTGGTTATACTAACGAGCTATTTAGCTCATATATGTGTGAAGTTGTGTTTTGTGTTGTTAGTTAGCAAGATCAATGAAAGTGAAGAAAAGACAAAGAAAGAAAGAATAAATGATGATTCATGCATATACGAAGGAATCCCGACAAGTACAAGGCTTTGAAGATCAATTCCGGATGCAAGAAAAAGTGTTTCAAGACAAGTACAAGTTCATCAACATGCAAAGTTGCCACCTACTTTTGTGTAGGCAGAATTTTGTCTACATACATGCAACTTCTCCAAGCCTTCATGAAGCTTCTATTGGATTCTAAAGTACTTTGCCACCAAGAAAACTTCTTTGGCTCCAAGTTATTTTCTTTGGCTCCAAGAAAAACATTGAAGACATGGCCTTGAATTCATCTATAAATAAGACCCATGGGTTCATTTTAACATATCACTTGAATCAATCTCATAACCAACCTCAATATTCACCAAAGGAACTCTTCCAACCTTGGTGAAGACCCCAATTCCCGGATTTAATATTGGTGTGCCAAAAAGTGACGTTTTTGGAGCTCCAATCATCAAAATAACCTTGCCAAACTCTAAAGGATCATTACCCTTATCATTGGTAGTGTTTCTTGATACCTAAATCACCACCAACCTTCACCAAACCCCTCCAAAACCTTCCTCAAATCTCGAATACGAATTTCATTTGCATAACCCGAAAGACCACAAAACTTGTAGTCAATTGGAGGTTTAAGGATTGCTCTAAATTCTTCCATTCCTTTTACTTATTGTATTCATACTTTGGGTAAACTTTTGTTGCTTTCATGATGTTGAACTATATATCATATGTTGAATGTTTGTTCTTGATTAATATGATTATGGAGTAGTGTTCTTATACTTGTTTGGAATAATATAAACATGGATATGGAGTGTTTATTATTTTGTAATGTTGAATTATGATTTTGTTAATGATTTTGTTTAAATTGATATGAGTCTTGATAACTTGTTGGTAAACCATAATTGGGTCTAAAGGTCGAAAGGATTCCTAGTTATGTTTTGTTCCAAATGTTAATCCGTATATATGTTTGGTGTATCATGATTGACAACCATGAGTAAACAAGTTAAATGGATTTATAAAGATTTAATCTAGAGTAAAGGTCGAAAGGGCTCTAATGAACTAGTTGGATAAAATCATACTTCTCACAAATGGATTTAATTACCGGTTTGTAATGTTGATCATAGGTCGAAAGGGTTTTTTTTCTAAACCGTGTCATGTGCAATTCCATGAAATTACCCATTGACTTGGAATTGTATACTTATAATTTGTGTGCTATTGCTTAACTATCTACCCGATAATCTATTTACTCCATTGAAATGAATACTAGTTCTAAGCATGTATCTTTATTATTATTGTTATCTCATTTTAGTTTCTAAATCATCATTTACTTGTTACTTGTTGCTTATTTGCTTATTTGTTACTTATATGGTAATTGTGGGAGTGACAACCATTTTTACCACTAACGTTACATTGTTACAAATATCCTTTACAACCGAAAACACCCAAATCCTAGTGAACGACCTCGGCTTACCACAACAAGCTAGCTACAAACGAAAGGGTCATACTTGCCCGTGTGTTCTTAGCTTATTTGGTAATCCTTGTATAAATTTAAAACTTGTGTATACTCAAAGAACGCATCAGAGATCAAGAGGATAATCATGAGTAAACATACTTAACACATTAAGTTATCATTTACAAATGACTAGGATTAGATAAGAGAAAAAAGGCTTAAGAAGATGTCCAAAAATAGTTGATGAGAATGCAGATTTGATCCACTATTTATAGGAGAAAACATCCAACGACTATATCTGCCCGCGGTTCCTTATTGGAGCCCGTAGTTCCTTATCGATAAGGAACCGCCGTAGGTGCTAAGATATCGCCGGCTTAGAGTCCGCTCCTTTTTGTCTTTTAGTGAATTTGAAATATCTGAGGCTGTTAAACCTTCAAAGGATATTCTTATGGCATTTGGAATATGCCATATTCAAATTTGCATTTTCATTTTAATAAAACATTTTCTTAAAAATAAAGTTTATTAAAAATCTTTTGTTATGTTTGACAAAAGTGAGTTTTAAGGATAATCACTTTTATGATCACTAAGCATGATTACGATATGTTAGTGTAATGATTATTACCTTGATGATAGTGTTTGTTAGATAATTCGTTTTCTGATTGTGTTTGACAATAAATGTCTTTGTAATTTGTCGTGATCAAAACTAAGAAAGATTAATTAATACTAACACTATTTTTAGGCATTGCTTTGCATTAACAGAAAAAATGACAAAAGATCACAAGAAATAAGCAAAAACAAACACGGAAAAAGAAGCCGCACAATGAACCAGAACCTAGAGTTGATTTTCCAAGAAAAAGTCCTTGAAGAATTGAAGATTTTACAAGAAGGGTCCTTCATTATTAAAGAATTGACACTTTATACCCTTGTTTATTCATAATTACAAGTTTGGTCCCTAAAGTTTGTCAAATTTACAAAAAGGACCCTCAACTTTGAAGAATTGGCAAGATTGGTCCCTCATAATTGAAGACTTGTCACTTTTAATCCTCCACGAAGACAAGAATACAAGTGAAGACCTTGAAGAATGAATACATGTCAAGATTGACCCTTCAAATATCAAGAATTACAAAACAAGTCCTTGACAAACCTTGTGGAAAGTTTTTGTGGCAAATGTGTGAAGTTTAAAACTTCATTTACAAAGGAAAGAAATTTTTGGCTGTTTAAATTACAAGTGAAACAAAGAGAAAAATGGAGGACTAAATATGGCCGACAACCAAAGATACCTAGACCACTCCTAGGCTGCCACCTTACCCCACTCACAAAATAAGCCAATCACAGCTCACCAATTCGCCACATCACAATCCCACTAATCCGGTTTATAACTAATAATTAATTAGTTATATAATTGGCGCCTAACATAATGTTTAAACATAAATCAAGATCAAACCTCAACTATTCACACCAAGAACACAATTTGGGCTTTTGATGATCTGTGAAAATTAAACCCTAATCTCTTCCAGATTAATGATTAAAGGTTTAACAAACAAAACCCAACCCATAAACTTGTTGCCACATCACCCAAGGTATCATATGATACCTCCCCTTTTGCATACTTTTGGGAAGATGATAAATTTGCCATAGAATCAATGACCCAAGCTCATGCCTCATTCCTACGCATCAGATGGACGCACAAGATCACTTTGCACCTACTGGCATCAACATACGTCCAAAATTCTTCACATGTTCAGTCAAGATATTCAAACTCCAAAGGGCAAAAATGGGACTTCATCAACTAGGTTTCTAGTATTTTATTCAGCATTTTAGTTCTTTGTAGCCTATTTAAAGGCATTAGGGTTTCACATTTACCCTTGTTCTTGGTTTTCTTTGGTCAAGTTTCTGTAAACCTTTGTTCAAGTGAATGAAAAAGTTTGAAAGTTGTGACGAATTCCAAGTTCCAATTTTTTAATTTACTTGTTTGTTTATGTTCTAAGTTTCAAAATCTAATTATTCCATTTCCATGTTCAAACACTTGGAGTTTTTGGGTCATAAGCTGATCATATCACCCTGATAAGATAATTATCAAGGTGAGGTGAGACTTGTGGCTTGGGAATATTCAAGGAGTGGGGTACAAAAATTGTATAAATCTGTTTCATTTTCATTTTTTTTATATAACTGTTTGTGCTTGACCTTGTTGATCTTAGCAGGGTGTTGTATTGGAAGCTTGTGGTTGTTGTGCTACCACAAAAGCTCTTACATTCGGGAGTGTGGATGTACATTCCTTAGGTTTTCCATTTTCTTTGTCCAAAATCTGTCAAAATTGGTGATAAGTGATTTTGGGTATCTGATGTTGTATATGGTGTTCTTGTGCATGAATTGTGTTTCTAAGTTCATGATAGAGTTGGTATGATGTTTGTATAAGTTTGGTTAAGCCTGAAAACTTTTTAGCTTTGTTAAATTTGCTTCAAAAGTTTGAAAAGACTGTTTGGGATTGCTCTTTGTTTCAAGATTTTGTAAGATTGAGTATGTGTTAGGGTTTGTTTGAGTTTGTATCTGTTATTGGTGTGGTTAGAGTCCATTATCTGCATAACTTGTGCTTTGAAACACCAAAACTGAATCTTTGCTATATCTAGTTTGTTCTAGGTTGTTTTGAACTAAAAACTTGTGAACACCTAGATTTCTTGTTATACTAGGGTTAAAAAGTGGAAAAACAGAGTTTATGCAACCTGAGTAATAGATCTAGGGGTTTGAAATTAAGTTTTTGGTCAAGTAGTTCAGCAATAGGGTTTTGGGTGTTCATCTTTGCACATCAGTAACTCACATAAGCTCATAACTAGTTCAAATCTTGGGACTTTTGCATGAAACCATTTTAGCTGTGCTTAATTAAGTTTGTTATTGCTTGTATATGCATTTGGTGGACTTTGGTCAGCTTATTCTTGCTTAAACATTGGCTTATATCATCAGATCTGCTTATTTTCATGTATGTATGCTTTTTGAATATATTGTATCAATTGGCTGGGTGAAATTGTGATTTCTTGCTTATTCTTGACTCCCTACAACCCACTGGTTGTAGGGGTGCCATTGTTGTCCAAAGAAACCAAGTTTAACTCACTAAAGACAAAAAATCAGTTCACAAGCAGTGGGAACTCCTATCCTACTACTACTAGCCACTGCTAGTTATAGTTTTCAAACAGCTTATTAATAAGCCTTTTTGGCTTATTCCATTGTGCACCAACTTTGATTTTGTAATCAGTCTTCCTTATTTGACCCATTTACTTGATCTAGAGCTTTGTAGCCTTTGACTTTTAAGTTTGACTAGAAAGAATTGACTTTTGTTTTTCAAAACAGCTTATTGCTTATTCCATCTTATTGAGTGTGCTTATTTGAAATCTTTTTGTTGATTAAGCTTAATTAAGTCATTACAAACCTTTTGCAACTTGAATCAGCTCTTGAAGTGGTCTAGAACTCAAAAACGACTATTTTGTCGTTTTAGTAGAGAGTATTGGCTTATTTCAGGCTTATTTCTTGAGCTTTTTCATTTTTTCTTTTTACAAACTGCTTTATAAGTTCAAAATAAGGATGTGTGTCAAATTTCAGCTTATGGCTTAATGGGCCAAAAAGCCCATTAAGAATAAACTTAATTCTATTAAGTTGTGATAAGCATTTATTCAGCTTTTGGGCCTTTAGAGTTTTTTATTTAAAATTAGATTTTAAGCTTATCTGGAAATTCTGGACTTATTTGGTGAAAGTTTTTCTTATTGGGCCTAAAAAGCCCATTAAGTGGACTGTTAACTGTTTTGGCCCAATTGGAGGCCCAATAGGGGTATTTAGGTCATTTTACTTTAATTTATAGGTATTAAGTCAAAATAAATTAGTTTGCAAGTTTTTAAATTTTTTTAAAAATTTTGAATTTTTAATATTATTTTAATATTTAATTTTTATTTTTAATTAGTTTTAATTAGTTTTAAATTTTTCAAAAATACTTTTTAGTTTAATTAAGTTATTTTAGAGGTTTACAAATTGAAAAATCTTATTTTAGGATTTTTATTGATTAAATTGATTTTTAGGGCTTTAATTAGCATTAAAAAATTAATATTTAATTAAATAAAAGGTTTGATTTTTGGTAAACTCTATTTGCATTTTTAGGGATTTATTGTGATTTTCTATGAATTTTTAGAGTAATTTTTAAATTTCGTCACGTTTTTACGTTTTACGTCTTAGCTTTCGTCGTAGTTTTATCATAATCGTAACCGTAATCATTTTCCCCTTTCTTTCTTAATATTAATCTCAAATACCATCAAGTTTAACACACACACCAAGCCTCCTTGAGAACGTACTAACACAAGGGTCATTAGTGCACGATTTTCCTAAATCGTCGTACTTAATACTTACCCTATTTACGCTCTTTTTCCTAAAAGATGTATATTACAACTATCATTTTGGCGCCTCTGCCGGGGAGGCGTGTTGTGTTTAGATTTGAATAAATTTTTTTTTGATATTATCCATAATAAGTATTTTTGTGATTAGCACTCTAATCATACGTATTATCGGTTTTTGTTTTTTGTGAAGAAATATTACTATATTGTATTACGTATCACAATAAATTCACAAGTACTCCAAAAGCTTGAAAATGCTATCTTAATTAGGATTTCATCACTCAATTATTGTATTCGAATCTAAAGCAAAAGAAAAAAAGGCAAAATAGATAATTACTTTCGAGAAACTTGATTTTAATTAACACAAACTATAAGGTGGGTATAAGGCGGTTATATTTCACGACCTAAGGGAAAAAGGATCTTAAGTACTTCGCGCCGCCTCGTTTCCCCCGCTTGCTTGTGCGTGTTAAGAGAAAAAGGGCTAATCGAGGGTTTGCCAACCAAAGTATTATCTACGTATCATATATATTTGCTTGGTTTCAAAGATTAAACCCTCTTGAACGTTTTGGTGTTCCACCAACGTTCTAAAGTCATTGAAGGCGTTCACTCAACGTGATCGTTTTCATTCCTTGAGGATCCTTTAATCGAGAAATCGATTCGAGGGGAGATTTGTAGATTTGTGTCTACGTAATTCACAACAAAAATCCAAAAAAGTTAAAAACAATCAAAAACATAAAAAAATTGGAAAAAGTAAAAACAACAAAAAGAATCTTCTTTACTCATCCCCACGTTGTACGTGACATTTATGCAAACTCGTAACCATGCAAGACATGCACGTAAACGTAGAAACCAAAAGGAAGGAACACCTTCTAGTGAAGAATTTTCTATTGACGAACCCATCGTAGAACAAGAAGCTCCCATGGCCAATCGTACTATGATGGAGTTGCTTCAAGCACCCACCGAGGGTTATGGAGAAGCGATTGTGATTCCCGCTATCCTTGCGGAGAATTTTGAGTTTAAGACGGGTTTGTTGTCCATGATCTAAAACAACAAGTTTCGTGGTGACGAAAAGGACAACCCTCATAACCACATTCGCCAATTCAATCGTCTTACGGCAACTTACAAGTTTAAGGACGTCTCGAACGACTCGATTAAGATGATGCTTTTTCCGTATTCCTTAGCGGGTATCGCTAAATTTTGGTTAGAGAAAGAGCCACCCAATTATATATTGACGTGGAAGGATCTCGTTTCTAAGTTCGTGAACCAATTTTTCCCGCCCTCTAACACTACGTATTTGAAAAACGATATTTCAAAGTTTTCACAAGAGTACAATGAGAGTTTTTCAACGGCTTGGAATAGGTTTAAGGAAATGTTGCATGAATGTCCTCATCACGTTTTTTTCCGACTTACATCAAATCGACACGTTTTACAATGGCTTGAACGATCATGAACGAGGCTATCTCAATGCCGCCGCGAGTGGTAATTTTTTGTGTAAAACGGTCGAGGAAGCATTATTGATCATTGAGAATAGGTCCAAGGTTTATAGCCCTCGTAGCACATTGAGTGTTAAGAAAGCTTCGTCTTCGCCTTCATTGTCACATACCATCGATGCTTGCCAAATAGACGCTAATTTGGAGAACAAGATATTTGATAAGCTTAAGGGACTATTGATTGAGTTTAAAGTTGGTGAACAACCTACTCCCACTACGGCTAAAGCGGTTGAGGTTTCTTGTGTTTATTGTGGTAGAGGTCATGATTTCTCCGAGTGCATTATCGCCGGTGGTAACACTTCGAGTGCCTACGCGGCCACGAGAACTTATAACCAAAACGGTCAAGTTACCCGCACTAATCAATTGACTCCACCGGGTTTTCCACCAAATCAAAATGCTAACAATTATCGAAACAATCAATTTGGTTACCAAGGAAATAAAAGAAACAATTATAAAGGTAACAACTATGGGAATCAAGGGACTAGTAATCAAGTGTAAAACAAAAATCAAAACCGTGATTTTCAAAACAACAACAAAGGTTTGCAAAACATGAAAGATCTTCCAGATGAATTTGTTGATTATGCAACGGCTAATGATGCTAAATTTGATAATATGCAAAGGGAGATAATTAGCCTAAGATCCGAGCTTAAGAATGATTTGAAAAATGAGTTGAAAAACGAGCTTGCTAATGAACTTAAGACTCATACAAACAAAATGGAGAGTAACGTGCAAAGGTTACAACAAAATCAACAAAAAATGGAACAAGGCTAATATGAAATTAAACAAGAGATGCTTAAGGCGGATAAAAGGCAATCTAAGTTTGAGGATAGAATATCAAGCATGTTTGAGGCTATAATGTGTAAACCGTCTTCTTCGGGTGGTGTTCCTAGTAACACCGTGTCAAACCCGAAGGGAGAGATGAAAGTGATTACCACACGTAGTGATAAGACCTTTAAAGAACCAATTCCTCAACCAATTACTCCAACGGTGGAGGAAATTGAGGAAGAACCCGAGGTGGTGGTCGAAAAGGAGCACATTACAATCCCACAAAGTACCTCTCAAACCACACCTACGGTCGACCCTTTACCAACATTGGAACCAGAGATTCCAAAGGCTATGCCTATGCCCCACCCCACACCACCCTTGCCTTATCCATCGAGAGTTCGTAAGGAAAAATTGCAAAAGCGTGACAATTACCAATTTGAGCTTTTTATTAAGATGTTTCGTGATATGCATTTTAACATAAGTTTTGCCGACGCTTTAATCATGACGCCTCGATTTTCTGCCAACTTTAAGAGTATGTTGAACAACAAGGAGAAATTGCAACAATTGTCGAGTTGTTCATCGGTTTATCTTAACCTCATACCTCAAAAAGTCGGTGACCCTAGTAAGTTTTTAATTCCTATTGGTATTCAAGATATGAAAGAATGCTATGCCTTGGCCGATCTTGGTACTAGTATCAATTTGATGCCTCTTGACATATTCAAGTCGCTCAATCTTCCTAATCTTACTCCTTCAAGAATGTCTATCGAGATGGCCGATCATTCTACGATTCCCACGTGTGGATTGGCCGAAGACGTTTTTGTGAAAGTGGGAAAGTTCTATTATCCGGTAGACTTTATCGTAGCCGATATTTACACGGATCCTCAAGTTCCTCTCATTTTAGGTCGTTCGTTTTTAGATACGTCGAGAGTGCTTATTGATGTGTGATAGGTGTGAAAACACCCATCCTTTTTACCACTTGATTACAATAATAACCGAGCCAAAACGTGTATTTTATGTCATTTATGTCGGAATTATGCGTGGTTTGTGTTTTTGTTGTGATTTAGGATGAAAAGGTGAAAAGTGGATAAAACACGGGCATTCACGGGCTTTTATCAAAGAAAAAGACGAAAGACAAAGTCAAGAAGTCAAGAGTGCAAAAAGAACGGAAGTCCAAGACCAATTCTGAAGATTTATCGAAGAAAAAGTCAAAAGACGGAAGTTTACTAAAAGCCGAAAAACTCAAGTATAAATTATTGAAGAAATGTCAAGACGAGTTTAAAGAAATCCCGAGACAAAGTCTTTAAAGTCCAAGTATTAAGAAGATTAACAAAAGGATTAAGAAGATCAAGGACTAAAGCATGTAATTAAAGAAAGAAGAAAGAGGGTAGGAAGCTTCCTTCCACTAATCCTCCTCCTCCCCTATAAATAGTAGTTAGTTTCATTTGTTTAGAGTTGTTGGGTGGATTGACAACCCACCTCTTCCACCATTTTCATATTGCACAATTTAATTTCTTGCACTTTAATTTTCCTTGTATCGCACCTTTTAATTCCTTTTAATTTCCAAGTAAGTTTTCTTTTATTGTTCTTGAATCTTTACTTTTCTTGTTTAATCTCTCATCTTCCTTTCTTGATTTTAGTTACTTTTGGTGCGAAATATATTTGATCCGTGTTGATCTTGATGTTTTCGTGCTTAAAACGTTCATCTTTTTATTCATCCATAAGTTTTTATATGGATTAAGCTTTGAGCTTATCATGCTTATTGGCTTAATTTATGCTTAGCTTATTTACTTTTTAAAAGTTTTCTTAAAAAGTTTCATATTTCTATGGTTTGATTTAAAAGTTTGCGTATTTAAGTTTTGATAAGTTTTTATTTGTGCTTATTTAGTCCTTTTTCATTATAGATTCGTTCAAGTTTTGGTGTTAGCTTATCATATTAGCTTCTCACTTTGCTTATTTTCGAATCCCATATTAATCGGAAAAGGATAAACCCTTTTCCGATTTGCTTTCCGATTAGCACCCCTTATTCCGATCACCCTGATCGGATTAGGGTTATAACTTTCCGATTTGCGTCTTGTATTCCGATCTGTTGATCGGATTGGGGTTTTATTATTCCGACTTGGGGGTTTGTTGACATTCCGATCTGTTGATCTTTATTACATTGTCAAGTTAACTTTCGTCGAGATTTAATTTTTGTCATTTAATTCATTTACTTTTAAAGTTTGCACAATTATCTTTTAGTTAGTTCAATTTATTTTTTATTTTTTTATTACCGTCATTTACTTTTAAGTTTTGCACATTTATTTTACTACAACCAAAAATATTGTCTCTACCAAAAACGACTGAGTCACACATTTAACCGGAAATCAATTCGTTAAGACACCGAGAAAACGAACTTTTCAACCTAGTAAAATCCCAGTTAATGTGCATGCAAGGAAAATCACCTTACGTTTCAACGACGAGGAACTTGTTATAAACGCAATACAAAACTCCAAACTTTCTCATGTTTTTCTATCGCGACTTTAAACCATATTGATATGATCGATGTCGTTTGCAAATAATTTTCACAAGAACTTTTAGGTTTTGGTGATGAAGAAGATAGTGGGAATCCCACTATGCTCGATCCTATTCTTGATATTTCGACAGCATCCTTCACTCCATTTGAAGGAGGTGGTTTTAATTTGGAAGAGTTTGATGTACCTCGAACTTCTAACGAAGACCTAGACAATGATGAGGACTTTTTGATTATCAAGGATTTTCTTAACGATTTCCCATTTCCTTCGCCGGTGGAGGTTATGAGTATCAAACCCAAATCTTCAATCGAGGAACCACCAATCCTCGAGTTGAAAGATCTTCCTCCTCATCTTGAATACCTATTCTTAGAAGGAGACGATAAGTTGTCGTTATTATTGCGAAGGATCTTTCGGATGATGAAAAACCGCACTTATCGATGTCTTGAAGGCTCACAAAGGGGCAATTGCGTGGAAATTATCTGACATTAAGGGTATCGACCCAAAGTTTTGTACACACCAAATTTTAATGGAGGAAGACTACAAGCCCGCAATCCAATGTCAAAGAAGGGTGAACCCCAAAATTCACGATGTCATCAAAAAAGAAGTCCTTAAACTCCTTGACGTGGGAATGATTTACCCTATTCCTGATAGCCCTTGGGTGAGTCCCATTCATTGTGTCCCTAAAAAGGGAGGAATGACCGTTGTGCCAAACGATGACAACGAGTTAATTCCAACTCGACTCGTGACTAGTTGGAGGGTGTGTATTGACTATCGTAAGTTAAATGACGCCACTCGTAAAGACCATTTTCCCTTGCCCTTCATGGATCAAATGTTGGAGCGTCTTGCGGGAAACGATTTCTATTGATTTTTAGATGGTTTTTCCGGTTACTTCCAAATCCCCATCGATCCTCGTGATAAAGAAAAAACTACGTTTACGTGTCCATATGGAACGTTTGCCTATCGTAGAATGCCATTCGGACTTTGCAATGCACCGGGAACTTTTCAACAGTGTATGATGGCTATTTTTCATGACATGATCGAGAAGACGATGGAAGTCTTTATGGATGACTTTTTCGTGTTTGGAGTTCGTTCACTTCGTGCTTAGGAAATTTGAAACACATGTTGAAACGTTGTGAGGAAACCAACCTTGTGCTCAATTGGGAAAAACGCCATTTTATGGTTAAAGAAGGAATCGTCTTAGGGCACAAGGTCTCGAAAGCGAGGATTGAGGTAGACAAAGCTAAGATAGACGTTATCGCCAAATTACCTCATCCCAAAACCGTCAAGAGAGTTAGGAGTTTCCTAGGCCACGCGGGCTTTTATCGTCGATTCATCAAGGATTTTTCAAAGATATCTCGACCCATTACACACCTCCTCGAAAAAGATGCTCCTTTTGTCTTTAACGAATATTGTGTACGAGCCTTTGAAATCTTTAAGAGGAAACTTACCGAAGCTCCCATTCTTGTTGCTCCCAATTGGAACCTCCCCTTTGAGCTTATGTGTGATGCTATTGATTACGCTATTGGGGACGTTTTGGGGCAACGTCATGAAAAGCACTTCTTGCATATTCTCTATGCTAGAAAGACGATGACTGAGTCTCAACTTAAGTACACCACAATGGAAAAGGAATTCCTTGCCGTGGTGTATGCATTTGAGAAATTCCGACCTTATCTAGTCTTGACCAAAAGTATAGTGTATACGGATCATTCGGTAATCAAGTACCTCTTGGCCAAACAAGATGCTAAGCCGAGATTGCTTCGTTGGATTCTCCTCCTACAATAATTTGATGTCACGATACTTGACAAAAAAGGATCCGAGAATCTTGCGGCCGATCACCTCTCTCAATTGGAAGATCCTCACCAAAGTGTGTACGAGAACAAGGAAATCACCGAAACATTTCCTCTCGAGACACTTGGTGTAGTGAATTCCAAGAAAGATTCGTTTACCCCATGGTTTGCGGACATAGCAAATTACCATGCGGGCAACTTCATCATTAAGGGTATGACGACTCAACAAAAAGGAAATTCTTTCGTGATGTCAAGTTCTACTTTTGCAACGACCCTTACCTATTTTGGACTTGCGCGGATCAAATTATTCGACGTTGTGTTTTTGGCACCGAGGCTTCTAATATCCTTAGAGCTTGTCACGAGGGACCCACGAGTGGTCACCATGGTGTTAATCTCACGGCGAAGAAGGTCTTTGATGCCGGTTTCTTTTGGCCTACTATTTACCGAGATGCGCACGCACTTGTCAAGTCGTGTGACTCATGCCAACGTCAAGGAAAAGCCTCACAAAACGATGAAATGCCACAAAGTATCATCCAAGTGTGAGATCTTTGACGTGTGGGGCATTGATTTTATGGGGTCGTTCCCATCATCTCGTGGTAATAAGTACATCCTTGTCGCCGTTGACTACCTATCCAAGTGGGTTGAAGCTAAGACTTTACCCCCGAACGATGCTCATGTGGTAGTCATGTTTTTGAAGCAACTATTCTCTCGGTTTGGAACCCCTCGTGCTATCATAAGCGATCGTAGAACTCATTTTTGTAACGACCAATTCGAAAGGGTTCTAAAGAAATATGGGGTTACACATCGGCTTTCTACGGCTTATCACCCACAAACGAGTGGGCAAGTCGAGGTTTCAAACCAAGCTTTAAAGAGAATTTTGGAGAGGTCGATAGGGGAAAACCGACAATCTTGGTCGGATAAGTTAGACGATGCTTTATAGGCCTTTCGGACCGCTCATAAGACGCCCATTGGGTGGGAAGAATTGCCACGTGCCAATTGAACTCGAACACAAAGCTTATTGGGCCCTAAAGCATTGTAATGATGACATTGAGACCACAAGAAAACACCAGAAAATGCAATTGAATGAATTGGATGAATTAAGGGACATTGCTTATGAAAATTCATTGATTTATAAAGAGAAAACTAAAAAGTTTCATGATTTAAAAATTAAAAACCGGGTTTTTAACATTGGAGATCAAGTGTTGCTTTTTAACTCAAGATTGAAAATATTTTTCGGCAAGTTGAAATCCCGTTGGTCCGGACCATTCACCATTACCCAAGTGTTTCCTTATGGGACCATCGAGCTAGCTCAAAATGATGGTCCTAACTTTAAGGTAAATGACCATAGGTTGAAGCACTACTTTGGTGGGGAAGTTCCTTCTTTGAACGACCTCGACCAAGTCACCTTCCCCAATGATAATTAGTATTGAGGGGATCGAGTCGAGCGCATGACTCGGTAATCAAAAATGAGGTGCCTCGTGGGGGAGTTCACATGCTTATCCATGTACATATTATCGCTTTCTAATGTAGCTTATGTGAGGGGATTTGTGCCCTTCCAACCTTTATTCCGTGGTTGTTTGTGAATTGTGGTTTTTAGATGATCATCTTCACGATTGGAGCCTCTCGTGTTCGTTTTACATGAGCACTCGATCGTTTGCTTTGAAGAATTTCTCGATATCCATATGATATATCCTTGATTGTTCTAACCTTAGGTCTTTTAGCAAACTTCATAAACGGCTATTGGTTTAATTGTTCCACCCTTTACATGCTAGATTAGGCATTCGACTTCGTCTCTAGAATGGGGGTATTCAACCCTTAGACTCGAAACATTGAGGACAATGTTTAACTTTAGTATGGGGGGGTGAATAGATACTTGCCTTACCAAACCTTCACGCTTTCCAAAGTTTATCTTTTTGTTTATCGTTTTGTTGGAAAATAAGGCTAAAAATGGCCAAATTTTAAATTTTTTTCTCATATTTTCATAAGTGTTTAAAGACACGAATGTAGATTTTCCGATGGCGAGAATAAGAATAATTTTGACTCGACCGTGCGTGTTGAGCACTTAGCTTCGATTCCTTAACTTATATTAGGCTAAGTCTCTTAAATGAGGACGAGAAATGATAGAGTTAATTATAAGTTACTATGCTAAACGTAGAGTACTCGTATTCTTTCAAAAACTCATGTGTTCTAATTGTTTGCTTATTCTCCCTTCGCTTGTATATATATTTTGCTAATAAGTATTGGCTTAGCGGTTTAGTCTTGATTGTTGGTTTCTAGTCTTTTCTAGTAGCTTCCATGTAATTAAATTGGGAAAACATTAAGGTATCGCCAGCGTCACGGTTTTGAAGTATTGGTAACCCGAATAATCAAAAGCTTCACCCAGTAATAAGATTTCAAGTGCTCACATCTAAATCAAGCAAAAAATCGAAGCTCACAAGGCCGAAAAATCTATGCATAATTGAAAGTAAAAAGACTTAATCTCGAAGCTTTAAAGATCCAAAATTCGCTTAGCGTGAGGATATACGTCTTTGGCCATAATAAACACCTCATAGCGAGGTTAAATAAAAGGCAAGGCGAGATCGAAGTCATAATAAAAACTCCATGGCGGAGCTGAATAAAAGATGGAGGGAAACCGGTTTTCATCTAACAACTTTTTCAGATTCTGATCACGCAGGTTGCCTTGATAGTCGAAAAAGCACTTCTGGTAGCGTACAATTTCTAGGGGAAGACAAGCTTGTGAGTTGGTCGTCAAAGAAGCAGGATTTCACTTCGCTCTCATCAGTTGAAGTAGAATATGTGGCTCTATCCGCATGTTGTGCTCAAGTCCTCTGGATGAGAACTCAACTCACAGATTATGGCTTCCACTTTGATAAAATACCTATGTATTGTGACTCAAAGTCGGCCATAGCCATCTCTTGCAATCCGGTTCAACACTCCCGTACCAAGCACATCGCAGTCAGATATCACTCCATCAAGGAACAAGTGGAACGTGGTATCGTGGAATTATACTTTGTCAGAACTGAGTACCAGATAGCAGACTCGTTTACTAAAGCCCTATCCCAAAATAGGTTTCAGTATCCCATTGGTTGTCTTGGTATGAAGTATTTGACTCCAGAAGACTTGGAGGTTTTGGCAAATGAAGCTGCTTGATACTCTCTCATAATGACTTCTAAGCGCATCACAGCTTAGGACTCGAACCTCAAATAAGGAAAGTTTATCACGGATGGTAACTTATCCTTCTCAACGAGAAATTCATATTTCTCGGTCATGAGCTTCTCATAAAAACATTCTAAGTTTTTAAGTTCATGAAAAACGATTTCTAAGTAAATGTCAGCTTAGAACTCGAACTTCAACTTAAGGAAAGTTTATCACGGATGATAACTTATCCTTCACAACGGGAAATTTATTTTTCTCGGTCATGAGCTAGTCACAAAACAATCAATGTTTTGAGCTCATGAAAAACGGACCCGAAAGGGAAGTGTACGTTTCTGTGCGCTTTCTCTAAGAAATAGAAGAGAAGTCTTCTCCTGATTATTTTAAAACCGTTGAACACAATTTTTCAAGAATTTCTCAAAAGATTTTTCTAAATCTTTCAAAATTGTGTGTTCAACATTCCCTTCCTCATATGTGGTTTTTATATATCAAAATTTTCATATGTTATTTTTATCAATTTTTGAGGGGGAGAGTTTTAAAATCAGACCTTTAATGTTGTTCAGTACATCTCTGAAATTGTCATATTTTATATATCCAACACATTCCGAAAACGGTTTAAAACTGTCATATGTAATATACTATATCGGATAAGGCATCTTAACTCCGTACTTAAACATATTTCGTGGTGTCGTTTTCTCCAAAATTTTGTCAAATGTAGTTATAAGACACACATATATTGTTGAGGGGGAGCTACCCGACTATGTTCCATGTTTCATGCTTGCACACATGTTTCTCTCCCATCGGTTTTCAGAAAACTGTCATATTTTAATCAACTGGTATCTCTAATATTATATTTTTATATTAGAGATAGGGGAGAAAATGTGATTAAAAAGTAATATATCGAAAAATGTGATCTTAAAGACTCAAGTGCAACTCTTTCTTCACATGCTAAACTATTTCGAATATTGATGCATGTGTATAGGGGGAGTATTTTGAAAATGTAAAACTTTCAAAGTGTTAAAAGTTTTGATTTTTATCAAGCGCTTTGAATGGTTTTCAATGGTTTATGGTTACGATCTATACCCAAAACAACCTACTATCCACGACCGAACGATGGAGTCAAAAGGTGGTTTAGGATAGGAAACTAAGTCCTATGATCCAGCCAGAACCGGAGGGATCTACCCAAGGACATTCCATAGCTAGAAATAGTTGTCCTTAGGAAAGATGGAGTAGAATGAAGCTGAATGTGGACCAATTAATTAAGTTAGCACTAGAACAATCACAACAAGGTGCTAGTGATGACGTGTTGGTAAGCGTTGAAGGAGTTGAATATTCTATGCAACTTAGGCAGAAACCGGGTAAACACATCTTTTGGAGACAAGTGTCATGGACCCAGTGATGCGATGCACAACCCTTCCCCAGCCATTCGAGTTTCTCTCAAAAGAAACTTGTCATTTTCACGGAGATCAACACGTATCTATTGACGTTCTCACTCCGAGTCAGTTAATATTGAAGAGGTGGCAGTCTGCTCCAGCCTCCGATTACCAAAATGCACTTATTGATTCTAGAGCCAAAAGAGATCAATCTATCATCTCATTAGGACCCAATCGAGTCCTACGCATTATCCTTGTTATATTGCCAGAACATCTGAGTGATACGACTCACAATAAAGATGGAAATCCTGCTTGAGCCAGCATCAAACAAGCTCATGGTAGGTAACTTGTGCGATTCTACACGAATCAAACTTGTGAGAACTGGAATGCAACTAAGTTTGGATTCTTACTTGATTTAAACTTGATTCCAGGTTTCTTCGCAAAATCCGTGTGATCTTGCCAGAACATTCAGAGTGACACTCCTTAGTGCTCACAGTGACGAATGGACTCCTTCTAATGTCAACATTAAACAGCACTGTGGTAGGTAACATGCAAGATTCTTTATGAATCGAGCTTGTGACAAACTGGAAAGCAACAATGGTGCGATTCTTCTAGAATCAAACTTGTTCCAGGATTTCTGAATTGACGACTCTAATCAGACGGATAATTTATCCTTATGATTCACTCTTTACGTTCGCAGTCTGCTTTGAGACGGTCGAGTAAAGAGAACTGGCAACTACCGTCGGGAAACCCTGTCAAGGAGGTTCTTAATCGAATCTACCCGATCACAGGTACGGTATTTGATACTGTCTAACGGTCTTCACCGACCGGAGGTAAAACGCTACCGAATTAGGATGAAATGTTCAAAGCCATTTTATCTGTGTCTATATATGTTGCTGCATATCAAGAAGCTGGCGTAGCTTTGTACTAACCAATGTCGATTCAGAAGTCATCTTAGTCACAAGGAGCACAAGATGAAGATCTCAAGCACTCAAAGTCAAATGACAAAGGCTCAAGATAAAGATCACAAAAGCATGAAGGAACAAAGTCGTTACAAACAAGATCAAGACCAAGACCAAGATACAAGACCAAAGCAGAAAGATCTTAATAAGTGTGAAAACACTTATCCTTTTACCACTTATTTCCAATAATAACAAGACCAAAACGTGTCATTTATGTCGTAAAAGTCGGAATTATGCGTGGTTTGTGTTTTTATTGTGTTTTTATTGTGTTTTAGGACCAAAAGATGAAAAAGGAAGAAAACACGGGCTTTCACGGGCTTTTATCGAAGAAAACGGGAAAAGACGAAGTCAAAAGATCAAGAGTGCAAAAAGAACGGAAGTCCAAGGCCTATTCTTAAGATTTATCGAAGAAAAAGTCTAAAGACGGAAGTTTAATGAAGTCGAAGAACTCAAGTCTAAATTAAAGAAGAAAATTATCAAGACGAGTTCAAATCCCGAGACGACGTCGAGAAAAGACAAAGAATTAAATCGAGTCGAGAAGACGTGAAGAAAGAAAGAAAGAAGAGACAACACATGCACTCCTTCCCATTTTTCCCTATAAATACCCTCCTAATACACATTAGAAGGGTGGTTAGTTTTTAGTAGTTAGTTTTCATTTTTCACTTTTCTTTCTAGTTTTAGAGAGAGAAAGTTCTCAACTTTCTCTCACTAAGTTTTCATCTTTTCTTTCTTTTAATCTTTCAAGATTAAACCTTTGTGTATTGTTGATTTCATTAATCAAGTTCAAGTTAAGCTTTTAATCTTTCATCTCTTTCTACCTTTCTTTGATTTTAGTTTACTTTTGGTGCGAAATCTATTTAATCCGTGTTGTTCTTAATGTTTTCGTGCTTAAAAGTTAATCTTTTTATGCTTACTTAAGTTTTCATACGAATAAGCTTTAAGATCTTTGTGCTTATTGGCTTATTTATATGTTTAGCTTATTTACTTTTTAAAAAGTTTTCTTAAAAAGTTCATCTTTTTATAGTTTGATTCAAAAGATTGATTATTTTAAGTTTGGATAAGTTGTTATTTGTGCTTATATAGTCCATTTTATTATAGATTCGTTTAAGTTTTAGGTGTTAGCTTATCAAATTAGCTTATCACCTTTGCTTATTTTTCGGATCATAAGGTAATCGGAAAGGGTAAACCCCTTTCTGATCAAGCATTCCGACCACCCCCTTATTCCGATCACCTTGATCGGATTAGGGTTTCATATTCCGACTGTGGGATCATTTGGTATTCCGATTGGGTGTCTTCCAAACATTCCAATTTGATTCATTTTTATTGTATTCTGATTGTGGTGTTTTGTAACATTCTGATTGGATTCGGTTTTCAGCTATTCCGATTTGCCTTTCCGACAACAGTATTCCGACGGGTCTTGTTTGCATATTCTGATTAGTGCTTTTTCCAACATTCCGACGCCAGCATTCCGACCAGGGAGCATTCCGATCAGTCTTTCCGACCTATATTCCGATCAGACTCCGATTTGGAAACTTTCCGATGGCTTAATTTGTTGTTTTTGTAAAGTTTTCAAGTGTTAGTTTCATTAAGTTTTCAAGTATTTTTCTAATCTTTTCTTTAATTTTTCAAGCATTTATTTTTAACTCGTTATTTTAGTTTAATCTTTAAAACTTTAATTTTACTCAACGACATTTACATTTATTTGCTATTAGTTTAAAATAGATAATCAACCAAACCATTTTTATTTCCACCAAGAACAATTGAGTCGCACTTTGAACCAATAGTCAATTCGAAGAGATTCGGACGATAATATTTTATACTTAGCCAAAAGCCTGGTATTAAATGGCGCCGCTGCTGGGTCTTTTCGTTAAGATTAAAGGTTTTTAGTGAGAGACGCATTGGATTTTTGGATCCGTTCATCTTTGAACGTTATTTTCCTTGCTTTAAAATTTTCAAAAATCCTAAAAAATATAAAATCTTCAAAAATACAAAAAAATTGAAAAACTATAAAAACCAAAAATATTTCCTTTCTATTTTTCTAATCCTTTTGTAGGTGTGCATGCGTACTCGTGCTCGTAAGAAGAGAGTAGCTCAAGCCGAAGTCATTACTCACCCAATTGTCACCATGGACAATCAACCAATGATCGAGCTTTTGCAATCGCACGTAGAAGGCAACACCGATGCAATTGTCATCCCTGAGATTGGAGCCAACAACTTTGAACTCAAATCTGGCTTTATACAAATGGTCTCTGCTCAACCTTTATTGGGCCGCTCACTTGATGATCCTCATGACCACATTAAAAGGTTTCTTCAGCTTACCAATACGGTTAAGTACAATGGGGTATCACAAGAAGTGATTCGCTTGCAACTTTTTCCTTTCTCCTTAGAGGGACAAGCCCGGAATTGGCTTGATAAGGAACCGCCACAAAGTATTCTTACGTGGACGGATTTAGAGACCAAGTTTATCAACTACTTTTTCCCATCCTCACGTACTACCGCTTTGCGGAATGAAATTATTACCTTTGAACAAAAGTACGGTGAGTCTTTTAGTGAATCTTGGGACCGTTTTAAGGAACTTTTAAGAAAGTGTCCACAACATGGTTTAACAAAAGTACATCAAATAAATACTTTTTACAATGGTTTAAGCATGAATGACCAAGATTCACTAAACAGTGCCTCGGGGGGTAATATTTTGGTTAAGTCTTCTAATGCTGCTTGGGATATTATTGAGAACAAATCTAGAGTTCAAACCAAGAGTGTTAGAACTAATGTAGCAAGTGCTAGTACTAGTGATGCCGACAAAAGAATTGATAAGCTTACTTCGCTTGTGGAAACGCTTGCTTTACAAACTGCCAACAATGCCACACAATTCAATGCCCAAGCTAATGTTTTGAGCCAATCATGTGATATATGCGGGGGATCTCACTCATACACCGATTGTCCTTCGACTCATGACAATCCGGAAAATGTGTATGCCGCCAACGGTACCTATTCTACGGGAGGCTATCAAGCACGTCCTCAAGGTGACCACAACTTGCTCAGCTATCGCTCAAACAACTTTCTTTCCCCACCCGGTTTTCCCCCACAAAACCCAAACAACCTCAATCGCAACAATAAAAACCAACCACGTGCTCCAAATCAATATCCAAACCAAAGGAATCTATATCCACCTCAACAAAATACCCAAGTTTACCAACAACCTGCTTATCAACCACCCGCCTACCATGCTCCTCCTCTCAACCAACCCACAGCCTTACATCAAGATGTTGAAACCTACATGAGGACGAACGATGTGATCGTGCAGAATCTTCAACGGGAAATGGCCAACATGAAAGCAGATATGGTTAAGCAAGGGAATGATCTTCGAGCTGATATGCGAAACACTTTGGCGAGTCAAACGAATGACTTGAGGAATATGATGGCTAGTTTCTTCCCTAGTAATCAAGCCTCTGGATCGGTTTCTCTTCCGAGTAACACCGTTGCTAATCCAAGAGGGGAGATGAAAGCAATCACCACTCGCAGTGGAAAAGGTTTAAAGGAACCCGATCTTCCTACACCTACACTGGTGATTGTGACAAAGGAAAACGAGTATCCTTCTCTGAATCCTCCATCTTCTATTCCTCCAACTTCTACTTCTCCAATTCCACCACCTTCTACTTCTACCCCTCCACCACCCAAGGATGTGAGTGCGAATTCTATCCCAAAGCCTTCATCTCAACCCAATATACCTTATCCTTCGAGGTTGAGGAAAGAGAAATTGAAGAACAAGGATGATATTCAGGTTTCGAATTTTCTTAAAATGTTCAAACAATTGAATTTCAATATTTCCTTTGCTGAGGCTCTCGCTCACATGCCGAAATACGCTAAAATGTTTAAAGATCTTCTCAGTGATAAGGAGAAACTTCTCGATATTGCTTAGACCCAACTTAATGAGAACTGCTCCGCAGTGCTCTTAAGGAAATTGCCCACCAAACTTGGTGATCCGGGTCGTTTCTTGATTCCTTGCAACTTCCCGAGAGTAGAGAATTGCATGGCCCTAGCCGATCTAGGTGCCAGTATTAACTTAATGCCATTAAGTGTTTGGAAGCAATTATCTCTCCCCGAGCTAGTCCCCACGCAAATGACTTTGGAATTAGCCAACCGTACGATTGCTTATCCAGTGGGGATAGCCGAAGACGTCTTCGTTGGTGTCGACAAATTCACCTTCCCGGCGGATTTTGTTGTCGTTGACTACGAGATGGATCCCCGTGTTCCATTAATCGTTGGACGTCCATTCCTGAGGACCGGTCGCACTCTCATTGATGTCGCCGCTGGCGAATTAATCATGAGAGTTGGTGACGATAAAATCGTCTTCAACATGGGTAAACTTTCTAAGCAGCCTTCAGAAAACGAGAGTGTTAATTTCATTGATGTTCTTGATGAGGCTTGTGAAGAACATTTCAAAGACGCTTGTAAGAGTGGTTCTTCTTCTCTACCCAATGTTGAGACCGTTGCCTCAATTGCTCCATCATTGACTCCTTTTGGAGAAAGTGACTTGGATGATTTTGAAGCTAGCTTGGGTCCTCTCGATCTTAAGTATGATACTTCTCCCACCGATTGGGATGAAGACATTCGTACCATTGAGAAACTTCTCAATGAGGACCAAACTTCTCCACCATCTCCTAAGGATATCTCTACCGATGATCCGAAGTTGACTACGCCATCCATCGAAAATCCTCCGGATTTAGAGCTTAAGGATCTTCCGTCTCATCTCGAGTACGTTTTCCTTGAAGACAACAAGACGTTACCGGTCATCATCGCTAAGGACTTGAAAGACGAAGAAAAATCCCGACTTATCGCCGTGCTGAAGAATCACAAGAAAGCAATTGCTTAGAAGATCTCTAATATTCGTGGAATCGATCCTCACTTCTGCACACACAAAATTCTCATGGAGGACGACTTTAAACCCACTATTCAAAGCCAACGAAGGGTGAATCCTAAGATCCATGACGTAATCAAAAAAGAGGTTATCAAACTTCTTGATGCGGGCATGATCTATCCTATCTCGGATTCACCGTGGGTTAGTCCCGTCCATTGTGTGCCTAAGAAAGGCGGAATCACCGTTGTTCCCAATGAAAACAACGAGTTGATTCATACTCGTCTCGTTACAGGGTGGAGAGTTTGTATAGACTACCGCAAACTCAATGATCCTACGAGAAAGGATCATTTTCCCCTTCCTTTCATGGACCAAATGCTTGAACGTCTAGCGGGTAATGACTATTACTGCTTTTTGGACGGTTTCTCTGGGTATTTTCAAATTCCCATCGATCCCAAAGACCAAGAGAAAACCACATTCACTTGTCCTTACGGAACATTTGCCTACAAAAGAATGCCTTTCGGCTTATGCAATGCTCCTGGGACTTTCCAAAGGTGTATGATGGTTATCTTCCATGACATGGTTGAAGAAACTATGGAAGTCTTCATGGATGATTTCTCGGTTTATGGCGATTCTTTCTCTGCTTGCCTTGCCAATTTAGAACGTATGCTGAAGCGGTGTGAAGACACTCGCCTTGTTCTAAATTAGGAAAAATGCCATTTCATGGTAAAAGAGGGCATCGTGCTAGGACATAAAATCTCCAAAGCCGGTCTTGAAGTGGACCGTGCTAAAGTCGATGTTATTGCTAAATTTCCTCCACCTTCAACCGTGAAGGGTGTGAGAAGTTTCCTCGGTCATGCGGGCTTCTATCGTCGATTCATCCAAGATTTTTCTAAAATCGCTCGCCCGATGACCCACCTCTTGGAAAAAGATACTCCTTTCATCTTTTCCAAAGAGTGTCTTGAATCCTTCAATCTTCTTAAGGATAAGCTAACTAAGGCACCGGTCTTGGTTACCCCTAATTGGGAGCTACCTTTTGAGTTGATGTGTGATGCTAGCGACTTTGCTATTGGAGCGGTTTTGGGCCAAAGAGTGAACAAACACTTCCAACCAATCCATTACGCTAGCAAGACAATGACGGGGGCTCAATTGCATTTCGCCCCTATCTTGTCCTTTCTACCACCATCGTGTATACCGAGCATTCCGCGTTGAATTACTTGATGACTAAGCAAGATTCTAAGCCAAGACTTCTTCGTTGGGTTTTGCTCCTTCAAGAATTCAACATTGAAATTCGCGACAAAAAGGGAGCTGAAAACCTAGCCACGGATCATCTCAGTAGACTTGAGGATCCTTATCAAGGGGATCATCCGAACAAAGAGATCAATGACTCTTTTCCCCTTGAGGCCTTAATGTCTATCCAAATCTCGATGACACCCCGTGGTTTGCAGACATTGCAAACTACTTAGCGGGTGGAATTCTCAAGGAAGGGCTCACGTCCCAACAAAAGAAAATGTTATTTAAAGATATTGAACATTATTTCTGGGACGACCCTTACCTTTTCAAACAATGTGCGGATCTGATTATTCGTCGATGTGTTGACGGGCCGGCAGCGGTACAAATCCTTGACGCTTGCTATAAAGGACCCACCGGTGGTCACTTTGGTCCCAATTACACCGCGAAGAAAGTATTCGACTCTGGATTCTATTGGCCCACCATTTATCGTGACGCTCACGACATGGTTAAACATTGTGATGCTTGGAAAAGACAAGGTAAGATCACACATAAAGATGAGATGCCTCAAAATTTCATACAAGAATGTGAAATCTTTGATGTATGGGGCATCGACTTTATGGGGCCATTTCCATCATCTAAAGGGAACAAGTACATCCTCGTAGCCGTTGACTACGTTTCTAAATGGGTTGAAGCTAAGGCTCTCCCTACGAACGATGAGAGGGTGGTTGTGACCTTTTTGAAGCAGCTCTTTGCTCGATTCGGCGTTCCTCATGTTATTATCAGTGACCGCGGGACTCATTTTTGCAATGATCAATTCGCAAGAGTCATGGCTAAGTATGGTGTTAATCATCGTCTTTCCACCGCTTATCATCCTCAAACCAACGGTCAAGCCAAGATATCCAACCGTGGATTGAAGCGAATTTTGGAGCGTACTGTGGGAGAGCATCGCGCCGCGTGGGCTGATAAGTTAGATGATGCTTTGTGGGCTTTCCGTACAGCTTATAAGACCCCGATTGGTTGTACACCTTATCGTCTTGTGTACGAGAAAGCATGCCACCTCCCCATCGAGCTAGAACATAAGGCATATTGGGCCTTGAAGTGGGCTAACTTCGACATCAACAAAGCCGGTGATCTTCGCAAGATTCAACTCAATGAGCTAAATGAACTACGGAATGAAGCTTATGAGAACTCGCTGATCTACAAGGAGAAGACCAAGATTATCCACGATGCTAGAATTAAGAACCGAGAGTTCCACGTTGGTGATCAAGTCTTACTTTTTAACTCTCGGTTGAAGATCTTCTCGGGCAAGTTGAAGAGCCGTTGGTCTGGTCCATTCACCGTCGCCAAAGTCTTTCCATATAGGACCATTGAGCTTTCTCAGCCAAATGGGCCCAATTTCAAGGTGAATGGCCAGCATTTGAAGCTGTACTTTGGTGAGGACATCTCTCATGAGATGATTCCATCCCTCACCATGTTTCCCATGAACTAATTTTGGGTCGAGCCAGGCTCGTAACTCGGTTATCAAAAACAAGCGCTTCTCGGGAGGCAACCCGTGATCTATCCTTTACTGCTTTCATAATAAGTGTAGGGGGAGCCCCGTATGTGTTTGTTGTCTTGTTTCTTGTGTTGTGCAGGGATTAAAGCTTCAACGATCCACTCTTGATGACTTTTGACGAACCGTGATACCGTGTTCCCATCTTCCCGATTCTATCCTAAACTCTTGTGATTCAATATTTCATATTTTATATGTTCACATTGAATTCACTTTAGTTGTCCTTTCCTTAGCAAGATTTAAACAAAGTGCACAATGTCCTAAGTGTAGGAGAGTTTACTCCCACATGCTTAAACATTGAGGACAATGTTTATATCAAGTGTAGGGGGACTTCTATCGAAGTAAGTGGCTTTCCATGAATTTGCCCTCATTTTAACCGGAAAATTTGATTTTTCGACATTTTTCAAAAAAATTTAATCTATTTTGGCCTAGTTGTATAGTTGTGTTTTCCTTTGTTATGGTTATTTTCTTTCCTAGCTAAAATAAAGTGGTTTTAAAATTTTTCAAAGTCGTGAACATTTTGACTCAACCCGAGTTTACTTATCTAAGTTTACTCTAGCTAGTATCCTTAACGTGTTTAAGTCAAGTTTTGCTAGGCTTTTATATAGGGAGCTATAAAACGTGAAAGTCTTAACTCTCACGGGTTAAGAACAAGAACTTTTCGCAAGTTCCTATAACTGATCCTAGAGAGTCGTTTATCAAGGGAACTTTAAAATGCGATTTCTAAACTTGAAAAAGTCTAAGAATTTGCAAGATCCTATAGATGACTCGAAAACCCAAAACTTTGATTTAATAGGCTAAGCATCCACAAGTCTCATTCCTTGAGATTTTAAACTGTGGAGAACGAGAGATGATAGAGTCAATTATAAGTTTGGTATTCTTTCGTGAATTTATGTGAGTTAATTATGAGCCTATTCTCCCATCGGTTGTTAATAAGTTTATCTGCAATAAATAAGGTTGTGCGATTTAAAAGGTTACTTAGCTTCTAGCCCAAGATCGTTTAAAAGTTGCTCGGTATTAATTAGAGTTCATAGCCAAGGCATAACTTATTGAAGCGGGATGCGAAGATTGGCGAGTCCGAAAAGGCCCTAACAAGGCATGAGGGCTACATTTTGTTGCTAAAGATCCAAAAGTGATGTGAAGAATCATTTATCGAAAATCAATATGAAGGATCGAGACACACGACGAAAAGCAAATACTCCCCAAAAGATCATGGAGAAGTCTATCCAAAAAGGCCCTAACAAGGTATGAGGATAAATAGATCCAAGTCCAAAAAGGAGGCGGATCGTTGTATATCAAAGTCC
Source organism: Glebionis coronaria (assembly GCA_025667525.1). Lineage (NCBI taxonomy): Eukaryota > Viridiplantae > Streptophyta > Magnoliopsida > Asterales > Asteraceae > Glebionis > Glebionis coronaria. The sequence goes on along the minus strand of CM046882.1, from coordinate 99,261,111 downwards.
AAAATAAAGATTGGAGAAAAATGAAGAAGTCGTGGTCCAAATATGAAGAATCTCTCAAAAACTTCAAGTGAAGAAATTCCTATTATGAAGAGAATACCATAATTTCAAGAACGTCTCTCAAAGATTCGAAGTATGAAGTCGCTGCCAAATATCGGTCCGAGAAAGGTCTCAAATCGTGAAGCGAGTTATGCCAAGATATGAACTTTATGAGGTCCCGAGAAGCAGTTTTAAAAGATTTTGTCCTTTAGCTAACTATTGATTAAATCGTTCACCTTATTTTCGGCCTAAATAACTATCGAAATAAGTCAAACAATGCATCCTCGTGATCATTCAAGACAAAAATAAAATATACGGAGTCTAAGTGAATAATTGGCCCACATGAATTCGTGTAGGTTTGCTAACTTATAATAACAATGATCTCGTTTTTAAGCTTGGTATGGGGAACGTGAAATTTGAGGGTGATAAACGTTCATGGCAGCCAAAACCCAATGTAAGTATTTGATTTCTTTACTTGTTTCTATCTTTTTATGTTTAGTATTTAATAAAGGCCAAGGTGGGTTATTTATGATGGAAAATGTAAACCGTGCTTTAAAATTAATGCATTGCATGAGGGCATTGCAATGGTCAAGTGTAGGGGATTTAATAAGTGTGAAAACACTTATCCTTTTACCACTTATTTCCAATAATAACAAGACCAAAACGTGTAATTTATGTCGTAAAAGTCGGAATTATGCGTGGTTTGTGTTTTTATTGTGTTTTAGGACCAAAAGATGAAAAAGGAAGAAAACACGGGCTTTCACGGGCTTTTATCGAAGAAAATGGGAAAAGACGAAGTCAAAAGATCAAGAGTGCAAAAAGAACGGAAGTCCAAGGCCTATTCTGAAGATTTATCGAAGAAAAAGTCTAAAGACGGAAGTTTAATGAAGTCGAAGAACTCAAGTCTAAATTAAAGAAGAAAATTATCAAGACGAGTTCAAATCCCGAGACGACGTCGAGAAAAGACAAAGAATTAAATCGAGTCGAGAAGACGTGAAGAAAGAAAGAAGAGGCAACACATTCACTCCTTCCCATTTTTCCCTATAAATACCTCCTAATACACATTAGGAGGGTGGTTAGTTTTTAGTAGTTAGTTTTCATTTTTCACTTTTCTTTCTAGTTTTAGAGAGAGAAAGTTCTCAACTTTCTCTCACTAAGTTTTCATCTTTTCTTTCTTTTAATCTTTCAAGATTAAACCTTTGTGTATTGTTGATTTCATTAATCAAGTTCAAGTTAAGCTTTTAATCTTTCATCTCTTTCTACCTTTCTTTGATTTTAGTTTACTTTTGGTGCGAAATCTATTTGATCCGTGTTGTTCTTAATGTTTTCGTGCTTAAAAGTTAATCTTTTTATGCTTACTTAAGTTTTCATACGAATAAGCTTTAAGATCTTTGTGCTTATTGGCTTATTTATATGTTTAGCTTATTTACTTTTTAAAAAGTTTTCTTAAAAAGTTCATCTTTTTATAGTTTGATTCAAAAGATTGATTATTTTAAGTTTGGATAAGTTGTTATTTGTGCTTATATAGTCCATTTTATTATAGATTCGTTTAAGTTTTGGGTGTTAGCTTATCAAATTAGCTTATCACCTTTGCTTATTTTTCGGATCATAAGGTAATCGGAAAGGGTAAACCCCTTTCCGATCAAGCATTCCGACTACCCCCTTATTCCGATCACCTTGATCGGATTAGGGTTTCATATTCCGACTGTGGGATCATTTGGTATTCCGATTGGGTGTCTTCCAAACATTCCGATTTGATTCATTTTTATTGTATTCCGATTGTGGTGTTTTCTAACATTCCGATTGGATTCGGTTTTCAGCTATTCCGATTTGCCTTTCCGACAACAGTATCCCGAAGGGTCTTGTTTGCATATTCCGATTAGTGCTTTTTCCAACATTTCGACGCCAGCATTCCGACCAGGGAGCATTCCGATCAGTCTTTCCGACCTATATTCCGATCAGACTCCGATTTGGCAACTTTCCGATTGCTTAATTTCTTGTTTTTGCAAAGTTTTCAAGTGTTAGTTTCATTAAGTTTTCAAGTATTTTTCTAATCTTTTCTTTAAGTTTTCAAGCATTTATTTTTAACTCGTTATTTTAGTTTAATCTTTAAAACTTTAATTTTACTCAACGACATTTACATTTATTTGCTATTAGTTTAAAATAGATAATCAACCAAACCATTTTCATTTCCACCAAGAACAACTGAGTCGCACTTTGAACCAATAGTCAATTCGAAGAGATTCGGACGATAATATTTTATACTTAGCCAAAAGCCTGGTATTAGATCTCCTCTACAAGAATGTATTCACTCAATCATCTTATGCTTTTTAAGCTTTTTAAGATGACTGATACATTGGGGGAGATTGTTAGCCCTATATTTTATATAGTCAAACAAGAATGTAATAGGTCATCTTAGTCGTTAATGGTCTTTTATTGTAATAGGTTAGTCGGGAAAACCGGGCTTGGACTTTAAGCTAATATTGTATAAGTTAGGGGCGTAAGCCCAAGCAAAGCCAAGCCCGACCCATGAACAAGCCCACAAAAGCCTTTTAGGCGTGGCATATAAATATTTTGACTCATAATTCTTTCTCTCTCTAGTTATGATTTAACCATCCAAATCTCTCTACTTTCTCTCACTAACTTCTTCTCTTCTCTTAATATCATTAATATTGTGTGTTATGGATTGAAGTGGGATTAACATTGAGGCTTGCCTATCTAGCCAATTCCTAGCAGTTCCCTCCAAAGAGAAAGGGAATAAGATCATCTTAACCGCATCGGGCGGTACCCCATTAAATTTAATAGTATTACAAAGTGACATGAATCTCTTGATATGGTCATGGGGGTCATCCATAGGTCTCCCTAGGAAGGGGATAGAAGAAAACACGGTAATCATGCATGTCTTAAGCTCAAAATTGTTAGCGGATATCTCGAGAATGACTATGGCATCCGCATTCCCATCCACATTGGATTGGAGAATCTCAATCAATGGTCTATTATCCATAGCTCCTTGTAAGTTGTCGAAAGCATGATGCTCAAGATCGTCTTGATGGACGGTGTTGTTCTTGTTCTTTTTCTTCATTTTGGGAGGAAGGGGTTGTACACCAACAGGTATATGTGCACGGGCTCGAGTGCGCATGCAACTCAACACGAGGAATGAGAGAGGAGCTCTCGGTCGACTTTGGAAAAGAAGGGATTATCTTTTCCGAGGTTCAATAGTGAAAACCACAAGAAAGTATAATATATATGTAGTACTAATTGGGCGGCAAAACCCCCCAACAAGTCTTCCTTCTTAGAATACTTACTAGTGAACGGGGAGAATGAGTTGGCGCTAAGCTCTTAAGTACATGTTTCCCTTAGGCTTGCATTTTATAGCAAAGCCGCCTTTCTATCCACTTAATAGTTCGTATTCATCGAATTCGTGATTATTGAAATTGTTTATCTATTTTTGCCTTTAATTTACTTTGATCGATACACGTAAATGGGAGCGGAACACCCCCAAGTACGGTGTATTGCCAAGGCAATACTTATCGAAATAGGTAAGTTGTTTGTTTGTATCTACGTATATGTATTTACATATAATAATATATCAAAAATATTTTTGTATTTATTTGATTTTTTATGAAAGTATATTATGTACGTAAAAACGAGTGAAACCAATATATACAATATATTTTTTGGTGTAATCTTTTAGGAAAAATTTTACTTTTTGATTTTTTTATTTTTGGTTCAATTCTCAAGAAAGAATTGATTTTTGTGGTTTTTTATTTTTTTATATTTTTATCTTTTTTATTTTTATTATATTTTTTATTTATGATACGTAAAAGGAACGTCCACAAGTGAACGGATCCCAAAATCCAATATGTAACCGTCAATCAATCGTCAATCTCCACGTAATGAACCGGCAACGGCGCCATTTAATATTTTTCTTTTTAGTTCGTTTTCTCTCGACTCAATACGAATTGATCAATCGAAAGAAATAAAGTTAACTAATTGTTTTTGGTGTTTGATTAATAAGATTTTGGTAATCTAGGTCTATTTATCACAAAGCACGTAAAAGGTAAAAATAGTATCTCTACGTATCCATACTAAGCTAAAAACATGTTGCACATACAATCCATAAAGCACAAAGTTCAAGTAAACCAAGCAAGTAACAAACTCAACAAACTTTTTAACAAAAATAACAAAAATAAAACTACTCAACAAAATTAACAAACTTAACTAATTAACCAACAAGAAAAATAACAAAATATAACAAACTAGCAAATTCAACAAACTAACAAATTTAACAAATTCTCTAACAAACTTTTTACTAACAAATTTTATAAAAGTTAAAATCCAATCTTTATAAAATCTATTTTTATAAACTTCTATTTAATTTTCCACCAAAACACTTTCTATGTTTAAAATGTTCTTAACAGTTTAACAACTATCTTTTTAAAACTTTTTGACAAACAATTTTTCTGGCCCAAATCAATAAGCAAACAAAACTAATCCAACATCCACTAACAGTAGCCAAATCCAACTCTCTGACCTTAACAGATTGAGCATTTTAGTAATATCAACTAAATCTATACCCCACAAAATAAAACTATCCACAACTATATGGAATTCAACAGTAAGGACTAAACGACATGCATGCAATCTTAACTACTAAACAGTTAAGAAAATGACTAACCAAATTTTACCAAACAGCACTCGATCTAGTCTATTTAAACAAATTAGTAAGCTAGAAAATTTCAAGATAACGTAGCAAAGAGCTTAACCATATCGATATGATGAATCCGTTGTCGACGTAGCGAAGCGCTGAGCTTGCTAAAAACTATCACCGAAATCGAAACTCGAACTTGACTAACCGATCTAGTCTCGAACTGATAATGACACACACAAACAGTATGATCTTGACTGAATACTCTACTTTCGGCATCGAACGAACCGATCCGTCACTAGACTATCTTGAACTAAGGAACCACGTCACCAACCGTAGCAAGATCTCGTCTATCAGCATCAAATTACTCAAAACTCGAACAGTATGAAATCGAACTCGAACAGAAACTAAGTCGTGATCTCCAGGACTATTATCACACTACGGATTTAATCACGAACAGAAACTTCTTCCTCGAACTCTTCTTCATAATATATCAAACTCATGGAACTTCAAAAATCTTGAACTAACACTAACTAATTTCGATAAAATCAACAAGGTGAAATCACTAGCTCAAATTCATCAGCATATCGTTCTTCATTTAAGAACAATTCAACGACATGAACAGTATCAGTAGTAGTAATGACCTTGAATCAGTGAATCAAGAATGTATGGTAACAAGCATGGATTGAAAATGGCTGACGATTTTATTGCATCAAAGTAAGTAATAGATTCGGTTACAACATCTGTTGAACTAACTAACTGTTTAACTAAGGGACTGAGTAGTGTGTGTTTTACTGTGTGTAAAACACACAGTGAAAAAGGTGAGGGAAAATAGAAAGCTAAATTTTATCTATTATGTGTGTGTAAAAATACGCACTAAAGTATCTACAAAAAATGAAGAAGAATACAACTATATATATGCTGAGAAGAAGTAGGGAGGTGATTGTTGATGATGTGTACAGCCCAATAAAATTCCGCCACGTGGATTAGTTATAACTAAATTTATTTAGTTTCAATCCGAGTGAAAAAAAGGGCTTTTGATTGGTTGCTGGAAACAGGAGGTGGATCAAGCATTAATTGCATTTGAAGAGTCGTCCCATTAATTACTGATGATTGGTCTGATGTATAAATGCTGATTAAATGTTGCTCCTTCTTGATCCATGTGGCTTGAATCCTCAGCCTGTGATTGGTTGACGAGAGTAATTGGGGATTCGGTATTAACTTCCCATTAATTGATTGTCATAGTCTCGGTTTAAAGGCTTATAATTGCTGAATTGCTGAATTGATGAAGCTTCCCATTAATGCTAATGATTGGCTCTATTTATAACTCTCTTGATATCATGGCCAATAAATGCCTCGCCTAATTAATTGTTGTGGAATGTTGCGCCTCTTAATGTTTCCAATGATTGGTATATAATAAAGGCTGAGTGAATTAATTTTTGCCTCAAAATGTTGATGAATGTTCGCCCATTAGTGTTGTAGCAATAACTCTCAGATCATTATTGATATTGTCTTTTTTCCATAATTAGCCCAATGATTGATGCAGGAGATGTATTAATAAGACTTGGCCCAAAAGTGTTGACATGGATAATTGCACTTATAGATTTGGCAGAATTGGCCCCTTTGTTTTCATTTCTTTGATAGTTTGTTTGTAACTTGTTAAAACTTTGACAAATGACCATATTAATCTTTGAACTTTGCCTTCAACTTCTTCAAGTCCTTTGATCTTCACATACTTGGCAAGTTAGGTCCTTGATGTCTTGTTTTGTCCTTTTCTTCGTCTTTTCTTCAAATAAAACCCATGAAAGCTTGTGTTTGCTTCAAACGTATCTTCTTACCTACACATTCAAAAACAACAAATAATACCCCGTAATTCCATTTTATCACAATAAAGCTTGGTATTTTCCTTGTGTTTTAGGGTTAAATATGATATAATTGATATGAGATTTCACTCATATCAAGCACTCAGACAAAAAAATCATCAATGAACAAATAGGCCCTAGTCAACAGATAACACTCATAACATCTAACTTGACAACTAAGTACTACTTCTTCAGAAAACATCACAAGCATGAAAAATTAAATATTATACTAATACCACGGATCTTTTTAGCTAAAACTAACTATCCTAAGCTACTAAAAGGTGCAGACAGGTTTGATTAGGTTGTGTGTCACTCAAAACCTTATACAGTCCAAACCAAACACCCCTTTTTTCTAGCTGTTAACAATTTTTTTAAACAAAAATCAACTTTAAATTCAGACAGCAGGTTCAAAACATGCAAGTGAAAGTTTATGGACTTATATTTAATAGTCATGTGATAGGATCGAACTCGAGACTACGGGATTGCGCTTAATACGTAAAGAGTTAATTTATTTATAAATATATTTATTGTATTTATTAAATTATTTAACAAATATATATATTTATGTATTCATTAAATTAAACCGAGATATAACTTTAACGATCGTTAAATAATAAGAGTTAAGTATTAGCGAGCGTTATAGAATATATAGTAAGTGGAATAAAAAGAAAGAAGATCGAAAGGTTCCGGAATACCCCATGGGGGTGTTCGACCGTCGGTTATGGAGGCAATGGGAAGGGGAAAAAACTTTCCTTATATTTGTTTTGACTACAAGAATTAGGTCTATATAAAAAACCCTTCATGTTAATCCCACTTCAATCCATAATAAAATATTAAGATGATATTTAGAGAGAGAAATAGATGAAGGTAGAGAGAGAAAGTAGAGAGAATTGGATGGTTAAAATATTACTAGATAGAGAAAGTAAATGGTAACCAACACCCTCTTCCACACATGGAAGAGGGTTTATAACCATGAGCTTGGTGGGATCATGGGGTTGTTTCTTGGGCCGGGCTTGGCTTACACTTGGGCTTACGCTCCTAACTTATAATATATTAGCTTAAAGTCCAAGCCCAGTTAACCCGACTAACCTATTACAATAAAAGACCATTAACGACTAAGATGACCTATTACATTCTTGTTCGACTATATAAAATATAGGGCTAACAATCTCCCCCAATGTATCTGTCATCTTTAAATGCATAAGATGATTGAGTGAATACATTCTTGTGGAGGTGATCTTCCTTCTTAGGTCTTGTATCTTGGTCTTGATCTTGTTTGTAACGGTTTTGTTCCTTCATGCTTCTGTGATCTTTATCTTGAGCCTTTATCATTTGACTTTGAGTGTTTGAGATCTTCATCTTGTGCTCCTTGTGACTAAGATGGCCTATTGCAATCTTAAGTATCTTGATTGTCGCCATCTTGTGCTCTTGTGACTTCTGAATCGACATGTTCACACTTTGTTGATTTCAAAAGGCTAACAATTTCCCATACAAGTATAGTTGTAGTTAATCCTTCACATATTCATCAGAGTTGCGGAAGACTTTAACTTTTAGTATGAACATGTGAAGACGAATTTGGTTAGTACACTGCTACGCCGCCTCCTTGATATGCTGCAACATATATAGACACGGATAAAATGGCTTTGAACATTTCATCCTAACTCGGTAGCGTTTTACCTCCGACCGGTAAAGACCGTTAGACGGTATAAAATACTATACCTGTGATCAGGAAGATTCGATTTAGAACCTCCTTGACAGGGTTTCCTGGCTGTACTAGCCAGTTGTCTTTACTCGACCGTCTCAAAGCAGACTGCGAATGTAAAGAGTGAATCATAAGGATAAATTATATGGCTGATTAGAGTCGTCAATTTAGAATTCCTGGAACAAGTTTGATTTTATAAGAATCGCACCATTGTTCCTTTCCAGTTTGTCACAAGCTCGATTCATAAATAATCTTGTGAGTTACCTACCGTAGTGCTTTTTGAGGTTGACACTGGAAGGATTTCCATTCGTCATTGTGAACACTAAAGAGTGTCACTCTGAATGTTCTGGCAAGATCACACGAATTTTACAAAGAAACCTGGAATCAAGTTTGAATCAATTAAGAATCCAAACTTAGTTGCTTTCCAGTTCTCACGAGTTTGATTCGTGTAGAATCGCACAAGTTACCTACCATGAGCTTGTTTGATGCTGACTCAAGCAGGATTTCCATCTTCATTGTGAACCTTATCATTCAGATGTTCTGGAAATATCACGAGGATAATGCGTAGGACTCGATTGTGTCCTAATGAGATAATAAATTGATCTCTTTTGGCTCCAAACTCGATAAGTGCATTTTGGTAATCGGAGGCTGGAGCAGACTACCACCTTTTCAATATTAACTAACTCGAAGTGAGAAAGTCAATAGATACGTGTTGATCTCCGTGACAATGAGACAAGTTTCTTTTGAGAGAAACTCAAATGGTTGGGGAAGGGTTGTGCATTGCATCACTGAGTCCATGAAGACTTGTCTTCAATAGATGTATTGACCCGGTTTCTGCCTAGGTTGCATAGAATATTCAACTCCTTCAATGCTTACCAACACGTCATCACTAGCACCTTGTTGTGATTGTTCCAGTGCTAACTTATGTAATTGGTCCGCATTCAGCTTCATTCTACTCCATATTTCCTAAGGACAACTGTTCCTAGCTATGGAATGTCCTTGGGTAGATCCCTCCGCATCTAGTTGGATCATAGGACTTAGTTTCCTATCCTAAACCACCTTTTGACTCCATCGTTCTGTCATGGATAGTAGGTTGTTTTGGGTATAGATCGTAACCATAAAACCATTGAAAACCATTCAAAGTGCTTGATAGAAATCAAAACTTTTAACACTTTAAAAGTTTCACATTTCCGAAAAGCTCCCCCTACACACATGCATCGATATACGAAATAGTTTAGCATGTGAAGGAAAGAGTTACACTCGAGTCTTTAAGATCACATGTTGCGATATATTACATTTTAATCACATTTTCTCCCCTATCTCTAATATAAAAACATAATATTAGAGATACCAATTGATTAAAATATGACAATTTCTAAAAACCGATTGGGAGAGAAACATGTGTGCACGCATGAAACATGGAACTTTTTGTCGGGAAGCTCCCTCTTAACAATATATGTGGGTCCTAATTGATCAAGATTTGACAATATATAGGAAAAAAACGACACCACAAAATATGTTAAGGTACGGAGATGAGATGCCTTATCCGATATGGTATATTACATATGAAAACTATAAACCGTTTTCGGAATGTGTTGGATACATAAAATATGAAAATTTAGAGATGTACCCAACAACTTTAAAGGCTTTGATTTTAAAATGCTCCCCCTCAAAAGTTGATCAAATTAACATATGACAATTTTGAGATATAGAAACCATATTATGAGGAAGGGAGTGTTGAACACGCAAATTTGAAAACTTTAGAAAAACCTTTTGAGAAATTCTTGAAAAATTGTGTTCAACGGTTTTAAAATAGTATCCGATTTACATGAGCTCAAAACTTTGAATGTTTTGTGAATTGCTCATGACCGAGAAAAATTAATTTCCCGTTTTGAAGGATAAGTTATCATCCGTGATAAACTTACCTTAAGGTGAAGTTCGAGTTCTAAGCTGACATTTACTTAGAAGTCGTTTTTCATGAACTTAAAAAACTTTGAATGTTTTTATGAGAAGCTCATGACCGAGAAATATGAATTTCTCATTAAGAAGGATAAGTTATCATCCGTGATAAACTTTCCTTATTTGAGGTTCGAGTCCTAAGCTGTGATGCGCTTAGAAGTCATCATGAGAGAATATCAAGCAGCTTCATTTGCCAAAACCTCCAAATCTTCTGGAGTCATATACTTCATACCAAGACGGCCAACGAGATACTGAAACCGATTTTGTGATAGAGCTTTTGTAAACAGGTCGACTATCTGGTATTCAGTTAGGACAAAGTATAATTCCACTATACCACGTTCCACTTGTTCCTTGATAAAGTGATATCTGACTGCGATGTGCTTGGTACGGGAGTGTTGAACCGGATTGCAAGAGATGGCTATGGCCGACTTTAAGTCACAATACATAGGTATTTTATGAAAGTGGAAGCCATAATTCGTGAGTTGAGTTCGCATCCAAAGGACTTGAGCACAACACGCGGATAGAGCCACATATTCTGCTTCAGCTGATTAGAGCGAAGTGCAATCCTGCTTCTTTGACGGCCAGCTAACAAGCTTGTCTTCTCCTAGAAATTGTACGCTACCAGAAGTGCTTTTTCGACTATCAAGGCAACCTGCGTGATCAGAATCTGAAAAAGTTGTTAGATGAAAACCGGGGTCCCTCGGATACCAGAGTCCCATGTAAATGGTATTCTTAAGGTACCGAAAGATTCGTTTAACCTCTTTGAGGTGCTTTTGAGTAGGTCTGGCTTGATATCGTGCACAACATCATGTGGCATGATGAATATCAGGTCTGCTGGCTGTAAGGTACATAAGAGACCCGATCATACTGTGATATCGCATTTGATCTACGGGATATGAGTACAAGTCAGCGTCTAAGGATGTGGTCGACAATGGTGTACCAACGCGGGCACATGTGTGACAATCCGTCAATTTATGGTTGATATTTTATTCTCAAATATTATTCAAAAACATTATTTTAATGTTATATTACGAACTCTAATGCTAAGCTTTTTACTAGGTGAAAAGTTCGTTTCTCGGTATCTTAACGAATTGATTTCCGGTTCAAAATACGACTCAATTGTTTCTGGTGAAACAAATATTTTTGGTTGTTTTAAAACGAAAGTGCAAGACGTATATGAAAATGACGTTAATTTAAATCTAAATCTAATTTAAAATAAAAGGCGAGAATTTAAAAGCGTGACGAAAATTAAAAGGCACTAAAAGTAAATAATGCAAACTTAAAACTATCTAAGGCAAACTTAAAACGCAACTAAAACTTAAAACTAAGGCAAGGCTAAAATAAATCTAAGGCAAATAAACTTAAAGTGCAACTAAGTAAAAAGGCGGGAAAAGTAAAGCTTGAAAATTAAAAATAGAAAGTTAAAAACTGAAACTAAAAAGAACCTGAAAATAGCTCATCCGGAATAAACCTTCGTTCGGAATAATCACTCATCCGGAATGTCACCTTCGTTCGGAATGATTCTTCTTCACTCGGAATATTTACCAAAAACCTTGATCCGGAATAAATCCTTTATCCGGAATATGTCACTTATCCGGAATAAAGTCTTGATTCGGAATACTTAAGCTTGATCCGGAATGTTGCTGATCCGGAATGTTTTCCGAATGAATTCCCTTGATCCGGAATGTTGAAGATTCCGGATGAAGACCTTGATCCGGAATAATTAATTATTCCGAATAAAACTCCTTGATCCGGAATATCTCCCTTGATCCGGAATATCTTCCTTGATCCGGAATGTTTCTTCACAAAGCCTTCACTCGGAATGTTCTGAATGAGCTTTTTGATCCGGAATATTAAATATTCCGAATAAACGACTTAATTTAGAACAAATTCTTCACCCGGAATATTTCTGATCCGGAATATGGCCTTGATCCGGAATATGTCACTTATTCCGGATGAACGCCCTTTATTCGGAATAATCAACAAACAATCTTCACTCGGAATGTTTTGGTCTTTGATCCGGAATAATCCTGGGAACAGAAACGAAGAACACGTAAGAACAATATACACGAATCTAGACAAAACTAATCAAAATCAACCACAAGATTAAATCAAACTAATCAATAAACATCTACTAATCATAAACAAACAATCCAAATCAACAAAACTAACAATAATGATCAAAATAATCAAAACCCACTTAATCAATTTAACAAAAACTCAAGAACATGAACATAAACATAAAGATCAAAGATTAAAGAAAGGTAGATAGGAGATTGACAAGAAAAGTAAAGATTGACAATAATTAAAAGAAAACTTACATGAAATTAAAGGTGCAAGGTAATTAAATGTGCAATTAAGATAAATGACATGTATTTAAATGAAAAGGTAATTAAAATTGGAAGAACTAATTGTCACTATTAGCCAACAAAATGAAATGTAAATCCTAATGTTCTATTTATAGGGGAGAATTAGGAGGTGCTTAGGAAGCTTCCTCCCCTCTTTCTTCTTTCTTTAATTGCATGCTTATGTCCTTGTCTTCTTAATCTTTTGACTTTAATGACTTTGTCTCGGGATTTCTTTAAACTCGTCTTTTAATTCTTCAATAAATTAGACTTGAGTTCTTCGGCTTTTAGTAAACTTCCGTCTTTTGACTTTTTCTTCGATAATTCTTCAGAATTGGTCTTGGACTTCCGTTCTTTTCGCACTCTTGATTTCTTGACTTCGTCTTTCGTCTTTTTCTTCGATAAAAGCCCGTGAATGCCCGTGTTTTCTCCACTTTTCACCTTTTCGTCCTAAATCACAACAAAAACACAAACCACGCATAATTCCGACATAAATGACATAAAATACACGTTTTGGCTCGGTTATTATTGTAATTAAGTGGTAAAAAGGATGGGTGTTTACACACCTATCAAACTCACTTATTTTTGGGAAGAAATTTGGATTTACGTCTTGAAGTAGCATCGACTACATCTAAACCGGAGGATTCAACGTTACGTGCTTACGTTTACATACACCGTTTTGGTGACAGTCCGACATTTCAGAAAATAAATTTGTCCGTGAATATTATTTTGAGATTTTAAATTTGTGTTGGTTCATAAACTCACAAATTTACGAGAAGAGATTAAGACTTACGATTATAATTTAACGTCCTTTACGACTAAACCGGAAACCCTAGGATTACGTATTTACATTTTCGAACTTCGTTTTTGATGAGACAATTTTTATTAGATTCGTTTTGTGTCGTTGATTCATAATTTATAAAAACGTTTTTCGTAAAACGACCCGAGGGCACGCAAATCGAGGAAACTAAAATCGAGGAATACCCGTAAATTAGTGGGATGAGACAAGTATACACTTGTCCCACCCCGCTATATGGGACGGCTACACAAGACACCACATCACAAGATGTGGCAAACTTATAGCTTAATACTTACACTTGTCTAGTTAGCTTAACTTGTAAGCCTTCCACCACAAAACCACTTAGCTAAACTAGCAACCTCATTTTCATCCATGCTAAAGCTTCCATTTTCTCTCTTCCTCTCTCTATGGTGCCGTCCACTTTCTCCCCCTAAACACCCATTTTGATCAAAATTTACCATGAAATCTTATGTTATTTACACCCATGATGAAGCCCTTTTGAAGCCCTATTGATTGGTGGTGATTATAACATCCAAGGAGGAGTTACTATGAAGTCTTGGGGCTGATTTTCCACAAGGAGTTCTTGAAGATTGGTGGACTTGAAGATGATATTGGTTTATCACAAGTTGTGTGATCAAAATCTATGTCTTGATCACAACCTACATCATCATGGTGGTATAAAGATTGTTCTTCCATCCTCTTGTTATTTTGATTATGTAATCATGTATTTTATTTCCTATTGTATATATATATGATGAATATATGATGATAAAAATATTGTGTGGGGATTTGGTGTTGATAATCATGGGTAAAAAGATGAAAAACTATATGTAAAAGTGGTAAATCTTGCTTAATTTAGTAGGCTGTATAAAAATAGTAAATAACCATGTGATGAACTGATAAAATGGCATAGATTAATGGATATACAGTAAGTAATATTTCTTGTACACATGTGAGAGTTGGCCATGCAATGGAATCATTAGGATGAGTGAGATATGATCAAAACAATATTAGAGTACAAATCTGCATAGACTGTTTTGGACGATTTTTATAAAATACTTAGAGGCTGATTCAACAGTAGCCATAGAAGAGTTAAATGGAGCACATATCATGTAGTTTATGCCATAAACATTTGGGCTTCTATCTCCATATAGAACTCTAGATATGGCTGTTTTGGTGAAAATGAAATTTAAAATCAGATTTGTATAATAAAAACTTATATAATATAAGCACTCACTTATATATTTATAAAATATATACACATGAAAACCCACTAACTTATAAATTTCATTTATATAGATATGTATAAGGTTAAATAAATGTACTCTTTATAAAAATGGTAGTTGAATAAGATTTGTAAGTTATAAAAACTATAAACATGATTTTTACGACTTTTTCGGCTATTACCGTAAAATTAACGTTTTTGTTAAATAAAACTTAGACGGTTGGACCCGTCTAATGTAAACTTCTATAAACTCATATACTGATATATAAACATATATATAACAAGTAAAAACCGATAAAACCCGAACTATATAACATACGGACATTAACGGGCTAAGTTAAGGTTATTGGACTAATAATACAACAAAATGGGCTAAAACACTTATAAACTTATTTACTGGGCTTAACCCATTTGGGCCCAACATGTAAAGTATAAATACTGATAATACAAGTATGAAATGGATTAATACAAGTTAATTAACTTATAATAAGCTTATTGGACCTAAAACACGTAAATAGGTAAAACTAGTAAACTAGTAAGAAGTTACCAATACATAAACACTAAAATGAGTAAAAGAGAATAAGTAAACCCACTTGATAATCATATATATAAAATTATCATATGTATACATAATTGTTATTTTGATAAAGTCATTGGAAAAAAGTCTAAGACGAGTATTATTTGTCTAGGTTTCCGTGATTGAAGCACGTACCGTACATCCAAATCATCGATAACCGCCTTCCCACATCAATGTGAGTTCATAGCCTCGCAATCTTTTAAATGTTTTTATGAAATGTTTCATAAACCCGCGAGGGAGATAACATGTTAGTTTTACTAAAATAGGACACTAGTTTTCCCGATTGTCTGTTTATTGATTTGGACCCGAATGATTGTATGACCTGATGAATGATTAAATGACCCAATAGATGAAACGAAATGGATTATTAAAGTTAGTTTATGTCACTAAAAGTCCCATTAGCATGAATTGTGAACTACCGGGTTTGGTAGACGCTTATGCATATAATAGTACTATTTGGGGACGATCACCCCAGTTCGCGCCTTGACGGTTGATCCCCGTCGTGCCACTTTGATTGGTAAGCGAATTTATGTATGAGAAGATTACACAAGCGTGATTATTGTGACGACACGCTAATTTAGATGGGCAAATTGAGTTTCGAGCTAGCTACCCGTTGTTTGGTTTAGTAAGGTAACAATGTCATGCGGCTTATAATAATCCAATTAACAAAATACTGCTATACGCACCGAATTACAATATATTGCCTGACTAGCAATACGGGGTCATATTATTGATATTATGTTTGTGTTTTGGTTTTTCATAACCATATTCATATAACGGTTTTTATTTCTATACAACTTTATAAAACGTATTGTATGATGTTTTTACGACATTGGCTCGTATAATGATTTTGAAGGCGAATGCCTATATTATGATTTTTGATAAGGATTTGTATAAAATGACTTTGGCTATTTTATGGCCTATTATAAAGATTTGTATAAAATGATTTTCGGTAATAATTATGTACCGATGATATATTACTGGTTTTATTAAACTCTATGAATTCACTCGGCGTTATCGCTGACCCTTTTCTTTTAACATGTTTTGTCTCAGGTACTTGAAGGTAATTCTCGGGAAGACAACAAGAATTCATGGCCCGCACTTAATTAACAATTTCCATTCAAATCTTTTTTAAAATTGTATGAAATGATTATGACTTGGGACCTATGTAAATTTGATATTTATGAATGGAAATGCTTTATTATTAAACGACGTGATTTTTAAGCGTTGTCTATGATGTGAGTAATGTGCTATCCCGTAACACCAACGAGTCTTCCGCTGTATTGAATTGTGTAAATTTGGGGGTGTTACAACATGATTGCATACCATGCTTTTTAAGTATCTCTTGAGCATACTTAGCTTGGTTAATAAAGATACCACGTGGGGATTGATGAATCTGAAGGCCTAAAATTTTTCTTAGCTCCCCCATCATTGACATTTCAAATTTGATGTGCATTAATGTTTCAAAACGTTTTGAAAGTTTTGGGTTCGTAGAACCAAAAATGATGTCATCAACATAAACTTGCACAAGCAATATGTCATCCCCATATTTATTAAGAAAGAGAGTAGGATCAATGGAACCTTTGGAGAATCCTTTGGATACCAAGAAGTTTGATAGTTCATCGTACCACGCCCTTAGAGCTTGTTTGAGTCCATATACTGCCTTCTTGAGACGGTAGAATTTGTCAGGATGATGAGGATCAACGAACCCTTCTGACTGATTCACATATACTTCTTCCTTCAAATGACCGTTGAGAAAAGCAGTTTTAACGTCCATCTGATGAACCGTGAAGCCTTTATGTGCAGCATAAGCAAGGAATATCCTGACAGCTTCCAAACGAGCAACTAGAGCAAAGATTCATCGAAATCTATCCCTTCTTGTTGACGATATCCCTTAACCACCAGACGAGATTTGTTTTTGATGATGGTTTGTTCTTCATCCAGTTTCTTTTTCCAGATCCATTTGAAATCTAACATCAAAATTCCGTAGGGTCTGTCAACAAGTTCCCAAACATTTAGGCGTTCAAACTGATGAATTTCGTCTTGCATTGATTCAATCCACGCATGATCAGTCATGGCTTGCTTGATGTTTGTAGGTACAGTTGAACTCACGGTGAGTGCATACATACACACATCGCCATCGGTTTCGAGTTGTCTGCGTGTTCGAACTGCGTGTTCGAACCGGTTGTGAAGGATTTCCAATAACTTGTTCTAATGGATGATCACATGTCCAATGGTAAGTAGATGGATATCGTTGGTAGAATATATGCATGTTGGACGGATCAACATGTTGACTAGAAGACTCTCCGACTTAGCGTACCGGTGTACCAAACGGGTTGATAAATTCTTCTTCGTCATGTTGTGTATCGACTGCTTGATTGTTGTCTCCTCCTGCAGCATTGACGGTTGGTGAGGTTGGTTGTATGATGGTTTCTTGAGTTTGTTGAGTATCCAATGGAATAGCCTCTTGAGCAAGGGTTGTTGAAGTAGATGCAGTTGTGTCTTGTTGACTTTGTTCGGGTGCATCAACAGTATTGACAGCGGAAGGCTTTGACACAACTTGATTGTTTCCATAGTAATATTCATCAAACATTGTATCATATAAATCAACCAACTCATTCATTTGTGTCGTATCCGTCGAGTCTGCTGTAGGAGTACTTTCTTGACATTCTCGCACGGGACGTACACTGTTTTATGTAGGTGCCATTGCTGGACAATAAGGTGCAGGACTTGAGCTGTTGTGATCAAGTACCATTTGTGGCAATTCGTCAAAGTTCACATGAATGGTTTCGACAATAATCTTTGTTCTCTTGTTGTAAACTCGATATCCTTTCGACAATGTAGCATACCCCACAAAAATACATGCATCACCTTTTTCTTTCATCTTGTCAAGATTCTCACCGTCTTTAAGAATGTAGCATAATGATCCAAATACGTGAAGGAGTTTAACAGTAGGTTTCCTGCCATTGATGATGTGGTAACGTGTCTTTTCATGTCTAGGGATTAAGAGAGAACGATTCTGAGTATAACAGGCAGTTGCAATTGCTTCAGCCCAGAAGAATAGTGGTAATTTTGAAGCAGAAAGTGTTGTTCGAACTGCCTCAACCAAGGTGCGGTTCCGTCTTTTGACAACGCCGTTTTGTTCTGGAGTTCGAGCAATGGACGTTTTATGTTCGATGCCTTCTCCTTGAAAGTAAGATTGCAAGGTCTTGTTCAAAAAGTCAGTACCCCTATCCATTCTTACGGTTAAGACTTGAGCTTGAAGATTGCGTTGTATCATCTTGAGAAAGTTTTTGAGAACCTCTGGTGTTTCATATTTGGACCTTAAGAAGAAAGTACATGTGTATCTAGAGTAATCATCAACAATTACAAGAATATACTTTTTCCCGTTAATACTCTCTACACGCATGGGACCACATAAATCCATGTGTAGAAGTTCCAATCGTCTTTTTGAGCTTGGGGTAATCTTTGTTTTTAAAGACTTCCGTTTTGCTTTCCCCAACTCACAAGAAGAACAAAGATGGTCTTTGACGAATTTTAACTTAGGAAGACCGGTCACAATATCATTCTTCAAAGCAAGTTGATGGTGTCAAAGTTGAGATGTGACAATCGTTGATGCCATAACAATGCTTGAGAGGATGAAGCTTTCGCCATTAAGCAAATTGGATTTGTTGAAGATGTGTCTTGAAGAGTTATTGTGTAGAGATCAGAAACACGAGAACCTGTAAGAAGGTCATTCCCATCGTAGTCTCTAACATAGCAAGTAGTTTTCCGAAAAGCCACTTCCAAATCCGCATCACAAAATTGACCAACGGAGAATAAATTGTGATTCAGTCCCTCGACGTAATAAACCCGATTGATAGTGATATTCCCTTGAACCAAATCTCCATATCCGAGTATCGGTGCAAACTGATCATTTCCAAATCGTACCGTACCCAGAAACTTCTCCACGAAATTACTGAGAAGCTTGAGATTTCCCATCATGTGCTTTGTGCACCCAGAGTCCATTATGAAGAGAATGATCTCGACGAGCTGCATAAGAATTAGAAGACAATGTAGAGTTTGACAAATGGGAGCCCTTGATAGAAGTGGGTTCGAAAATATTAGTAGGCCTAGATTCTAAAGGCAAGCTAACATTCATAGACCCAATTAGAATAGTGGTTGTCTTAGGTTCCCATTTGTATTCGGGAGGTGTAAATATTGAGTACCCCCGTTTACATGTCCTACTCATGTTCTCATAAAGCTTCTTTAACATGTTTTGTTTATGCAGAGTAGTGGATTCAAACGCACTTAGTTTCTTAAGTGGTTGAGCAGTGGATTGGTTCAAAGTTCTTGTGGGTTTTCTAGTACTAGTGGGCATAAGAATAGGCTTCCTTGTTCTAGCATTCACGTCATTATGATTAAAAGCACAAGTATCATGATTGAAAGTACGAACACAATTTCCACATTTAACACAAACAAATTCAACATTCAAAGTCTTAACATCCAAACTGTCATTACATGTAGTTACATACGTTTTATTCTTAGAAAAGATAAAATTCCTACGGTGGTCTTCTACTTCCATCTTCTTCCCTTGACTATTGTTAGGCATGACTCTATCTTGAATTCTAGTGCTCTTAAGTTGTGGTCCGCTAATGCTAGTAGTGGAAGTTACTCATGTAGAAGAAGACACACGTTGATTAGTTTTCCTAGTATTCTGAGGTAACCGCGACGTTCCAGTTTGAGTGGACCTAGTGTTCATCTTATACATTCCAGGTGCTATCACATTTGTGCTCTTATCAGTTCCTAGCTTAGGCAAAGTTTGTGGGTGGTTTTCCCAAAATAGATGATTTAGGGCATTTAACCGCATTCTGTTGACGAACGGCGGATGGTATACCCAATTCAGACTTTCCTTTCGTTTTCTCAGTGAGTTTTTGTAACTCACTGATAGTTATGTCCCTTTCTTGTAGATGAGCTTTCAAATCATTTATTTCGAAATCTTTTTCATTTAATTGACGAACCGAAGAAGTTGCCAGTTCTTGACACTTTTTATGATTATGAGATTTTTCACCTTTTTGTAAAGCAAGTTCAAGAGAAATGGAGTGTTTCTCAAGTTGGGAAAAAAATTTCGAAAGTTTGTTATATGACTGAATTTGTTTCGAAAGCTCAACTTCAAGATTTTGACATTTCTCGTCCGTTTCTGACACTAGACATGCTACATGACAATATTGATCAAGATCGGTGTACACACCAAGTATAGCATTCATATGGTCAGCATAAAAGTATTCCTTAGAAAGTCGATCAATTTCTTTAGAAAGTTGGTGTTCTTGTGTCTTTAATTTAGTTTGACAAAAATCAACTTCATCTTCAAGATATTTAACATATCTTAAATCAGTTAACATTTCCTCAGTGAGAGCGTTATAAACATTTCCACATTATTTGAAAGATCATCGATGGTTGGAACAAAACATTGTTGAATGACGACTTCTACTTGTGGGTTAGGTTTAATATTCCAAACAGTATCTCTAGAAACTTTTTCATAATCGACGACACCTTTGTACAAATTTAAAACCCCTTGTTTTATAAACTCAAATTGTTGAACACTTTTACTTTTCTCATCCCATTTACGTTTTTCATCCGAAATTTGTTATTCTAACAAAATTGATTGATTTTTGAAACCCCTTTTTAAAGAAACTTTCTTTTCCGTTTCAGGACTCGGTGGTGGAACATTTGTAAACATTTTTTGTTGTTTTGAAAGTTCTTTTTGAGGAACAAACTTAATATAATGATCAGAATCAGAAAGGTTTATTAAATCACTTAAGTTTGATCGACTTTCTTCTTGATGACGAATGATTTCGTCGCAGTCAGGGAAAAGCATAAGAGCAAGATTATCAACATAACAACCGATCTCATAAAGAGCAGGCTTGATACTTTGAACTTTCTTGAGATAGTCAGGCTTAACAAAACTCGTTTTCATATTTCTATTGAGCATATTCATAGTTTGAATAGACTGACACGTTTTGTAAACAATGTTGTTTAACTTTTCGACTCTCTTTTCCAAAGCAAGAATTTTTTCAATATCCTTTTCTTCACGAGTTTTATAAAGCTCAGTTTGATCTTTGTTAACCGGCTGTAATTCAGTAATCTGAAGTTTATGTAGCAGCAGTTATTCTTCAAGTTCCGATATCTTTTGTTTTGACATATGAATTTCATGTGTTACTTCAGAACAATATTGTTCGTCGAGCACCTTACGTTCATATACCAAACCATTAGCTATTGCTACTCGTCGATCAGCTTCTTTTACATAATCACACTCTTTAAGCCTATCTATCTCCTCGGATAAGGATGTGTTTTCTTGCTTCAAACGTTTATTAGCCTCTTTGTTTTCCTCAATTTCATGTTTTAAAGAATCAATAATAGACGCAAGCAAATCACGGTCCTCATCCGAGTCAGTATCCTGAGCATCATTTCCGTCATCATTACACATATGCGGTGAATCCGTAGAGATATTGCTATCCTCTGTGTCCATTGCAAATGTGTCATTGATGCTTTCGGGTTGCTCAGGATGTCGTCGTTCATTAGCAAACACATTATAGTCGTATGATGGTACCTTTTCAATTGGCTCAGTATCAAAGATAGGTCCAGAATTATCAGCAGTCTCTGGAATCACTTCTTGAATCTTTGCCGTGTACACATAATGTGCCTCCAACTCTTGATCATCGGCTTCATCATCAGTGTCATCGCGCCAATCAACTTCATCTGCTGTGAGTGGAATCCCTACTTCTTCTTTCTTACATAGCAACATCTTTTCCTTGTGATATCCCGAATCCTTAACTTGTTTTGGCTTCTTACATTCCCTAGCCATGTGCCCAAATCCTTTGCAATTGAAACATTAAATCCCAGTCTTCTACACAACCGAAGTGCCTACAGTATCTCTAGCCCCAACTTGCTTCGAGATCCTCAGATTATCATACCTAGCATCACGATCATACTTAGGTGCATGATCAACTTCCTTATATCTAGCATTGGATGATGATCTGAGGTTGTTATTGGTAGGTTTGTAGATCTTCTTATAAATTGTGGTGAGTAAAGACATGAGTTCCTCAATCTTCTTGTCCCTTGAAGTTTGTTCATCATCATTGTCTCCATCTGACTCGGTGTCATACTTTGGAGGTGGAGTAGGGACAATTGCTTTTGCTTTGTTTCTAGCAGTATTTAGAGGTTTGGTGGATGAGCTTGATGACTTTAAGGAATGAGTAGGAGGTTGTTGACGGTGAACGGGTTTTGTTGAAGTAGCAGCCACAAAAGCAATAGAGTTAGCAGACCATTCTGCCTTTTCAGCCCTTTGTTCATTCACTTCATTCTGATTTTGTTTCAAGATATCATAAAGTTTGTGATAAGAGATTGTCTTGATATCTCCCTTTGTTTAACCAAAGTCACAAACCTTTGCCATTCGGGTTTGAGTTGAAGTAGAAACTGAACATTGGCATGATGATTGGAGATGGTGCACTGATTTCTCACAAGCTCATTCATCATTTTGTAGAATCTCGAGTAATATGAGTCAATGGATTCACCATCTTCGGATGTGAATTTTCCAAACTCCCAAAGTAGATTAGTCTCAAGATCTTGAACATTGATCGACTCACCTTGCTTCAATTGATGAATTGCATTCCACATTTCCATAGCATTAGGACGTGCATCAACCGTGGAATAGATATCGTTATCAATCCCAGTGAGTATGTAATTAACAGCATCAGCTTCAGCTTGGAGGAGTTTCTTTTTCACAGTAGGACATGTATCAAAATTCTCCATAGCTCGTGTAGTTGATGAAGTGCCATCCTCTGCTTGTGTGGTAATGGGTCTGAATTCAAAAACTGGAGGAGGATTTTCAAGGCAGTGACGAAGAGCAGTTCGGTTCTCTTTTCCATCGAGAAATCTGAGAAAATGAGATCTCCACTGAACGTAGCAACCGGCATTGAGTAAAGGTGGATTATCGTTGCCACCTTGTTCCAAACAAATTTGATTGGCAGTCGCATTGCTGATGTTGTTGTTAGACATGGTAAACGTTTGTGAATGGATTAGGATCTTAATGGATGTGTTGTGATGAGGTGTGGTTTAAAATTTCGTACCGTTCCGAGAATTTGTTCAATGTTCAAAAGTCGGAATCCAACATTGTAGCAAAAGTCAGAATGCCTGGAAGTCGGGATCTTCAAGCTTTTCAGAAGTCGTAATTTGTGATCTTCACAAATGTCGGAATCTTCACTCCTTAAAATTCGGAATATTGTATGCGAATCAGAAGTCGGAATCCAAGTGCAATACAAAATTTGGAATTGAGAATTCAATATAAAAGTCGGAATCCAAGTTGTTCCAAAAGTCGGAATCCAAATATTTCACAAATGTCGGAATACAAATTCTTCAAGAAATTCGGAATACGAATTCTTCACTCGGAATACTAATTCTCCACAAATGTCGGAATACTAATTATTCACAAATGTAGGAATTTGTAATCTTTACTAAAGTCGGAATATGTGACAAAAAGTCGGAATCTTCACTTTGAAGAGCCAAATTCGGAATCTAAAACTTTTGAGAAGTCGGAATATGTTTGTCTACAGAAGTCGGAATCCGTTATGTTGTAAAATTCAGAATCCGTGATTTGTTGTAGAATTCGGAATCCATACTCTTTTGAGAAGTTGAAATATAATACTTCTTCAGCAAAGTCGGAATGTAGATTTGCTTCCCAGAAGTCGGAATATGATGCTTAAAATGTCGGAATCTGTATTCTGAGCAAAAGTCAGAATAAAATTGAAGGCCTAAAGTCGGAATACAGAAACCCTAGGATTCCGAAATCTGAACATTCCAAAAGTCGGAATTCTTCTTATATCTCGGATGTCAAAGATGAAATACGTGATTTTTCACCAAAAATCGATCCAAACGCCAAAATATTTTGTGTTTTTAACCAAAACAAAGATACAAAATCACTACCACAACTATGTAGATGATTTTGATAAAGATTAAACCACAAAAAAAATTGGATCAAGGATTTTGGATCAAAAACCTCACGAAATCAATAAGAACAATAACCACAAATCTTCAATCACCTATCCACTATAGGCTCTTGATACCAAATGTTAGTCCCACTTTAATCCATAACACAATATTAAGATGATATTTAGAGAGAGAAATAGATGAAGGTAGAGAGAGAAAGTAGAGAGAATTGGATGGTTAAAACATTACTAGAGAGAGAAAGTAAATGGTAACCAACACCCTCTTCTACACATGGAAGAGGGTTTATATACCCATGAGCTTGGTGGGCTCATGGGCTTGTTTCTTGGGCCGGGCTTGGCTTACACTTGGGCTTACGCCCCTAACTTATACAATATTAGCTTAAAGTCCAAGACCGGTTAACCCGAATAACCTATTACAATACAAGACCATTAGCGACTAAGATGACCTATTACATTCTTGTTCGACTATATATAATATAGGGCTAACACGTCACCTCATAATTCAAGACACACAAAAATCTCTCCCTCTCCTCTCTCTTTGTTGCGACAGCAAGACAGCCTACAAAAGGGGTTTTGGTTGGTTTTCTTGTTTGCTCAATTTTACTTATAATCTAGTCCTAGCCCCTGTCTAGGGTTGTTGGGTAGAGTTTCTACAAGCGTAAAAGCTCGGCTTACACATGCTAGAATCACGGTTAGCTCGTTGTATTACGTGTGTACAAGATCGTAATATAGTCTTACTTTAGACTATATCTTGGTGGTGTTCGTTATAAACCCTAATTTGTGATTCGTTCTTCGTCTTGTGGATTTGCTTTAGCGTAAAGGTATGTAACCCTAATTTGATTAATTATAGTTGTGTTAATTATGATCTTGTTAAATCGCTTCCGCTATATGTGTGTTTTGATCTCGTTTAGGGTTTTATATAATTGTTATGATGTTAATAAACCATCATTGGCATCGAGAGCCGTTTTAACATGTTATAATTATCGAAAATCTAAAGTTTTTTAACTAATAATTATTTTGAGTTAAAACTACATGTTTTTTAGGTTTTCTTAAAATTAGGGTTTTGCTTTTAAAAACTAGGGTTTTGGCCGAATTTTTTAATAAAAAAAGAATTGTTTTGAAATCCTAAATTACATGTGGGATAATTTTAGATTAAATTGCATGATTAATTGTTATGTCATGTATAGTTACGATCCGTAGAGATTTAATTGTTAAGATTTGTGGGAGGATCCATGATAACGTGCATGTTTTCATGGATTATAAAATTATATGTTTATATGATTTTATGTGCTACGTGACTATTTGATTCAATAAATCTTGAATTAGGGAAGAATTTTATATGTATATAAAAACCTAGATTTGATGATCATTGAATAAATCGTATGCATGTGGCTATTTGATTTATTTATTGCACATATGTAGAATCTTGATAACCTATGAATCTATGAAGTGGGTTGATGTTTTCTAGAAAGAGAAACTAGAGAGAGAAAGTGAGAGAAACTATGTGTCTTTTTATTCAAGTGAAAACAAGAAATGAACAACAACCAACCCCTTTCCATGGTGGAAAGGGGTATTTATATCCTAGGCCCTTATTTGGGCTTGGGCCGGCCCATGACAAGCCCATGGGCCGGTTTCTTACTTAACTTAATAAGTAACACTAACTACGAGCCATTACAACATAAATAATATTGTGGAGTGACCGACACTTCTAATATACGTAAAAACGTATTTCTAACAATCTCCCCCTAAGGGAGGTCACTCCACGTTACAAAGTTCTAAACCTAGCATACTATACTAAGTCTTCGTTCTTCAGCTCGTAGTCTTTTCTTCTTTCTTTTTGTTGTGAATATTTTGATTTTATCTTTTAGGCTTTGACTTAAGAGCATTGTTCTTTTGGCCTTTCACGTGCGATCTTTGCCTTCTTGTGAAACTTGCCTCCTCGTGACTTCATGTTCCACACACTTATGTCTTTTTGTTGAATTCTCGAAAGCTTCAGAGTTTTGTACAGCGGAAGACTTCATTTTGCACTTTCTTGAATTTTGCTGAACTTTGATGGAGAAAAACATAAGCATGTGGGAACGAATTCTACATGTACACCGCAACACCACCGTCTTCAACTGGTACACAGCAACGCCACCGTCTTCAACAGGTACACAGCAACGCCACCGTCTTTAACAGGTACACAGCAACGACACGAATAAAATGGCTTTGACATTTTATTCTAATTCGGTAGCATTTTACCTCCGGTCGGTGAAGACCGTTGGACGATATTAGATATCGTACCCGTGACGGATAGTTTCAATTAAGTAACTTCCTGACAGGATTTCGCGGGTAAACCCGTTCTCTTTATTCGACCGTCCAAAGCTGACTGCGAACATAAAGAGTGAATCACTTGGATAAATTATCCTTGTGATTTGAAGCCGTCAATTCATGAAACCTGGAACAAGTGAATTTCAATTAAGATTTTCACCATCGTTGCTTTCCAGTTATCACGAGCTCAATTCATAAAGAATCTTGCACGTCACCTACCAAGTGTTGTTTGATGTTAACAATAGAAGGATTTCCACTCGTCACTGTGATCAATAAAGAGTCACTCTGAGTGTTCTAGCAAGATCATATGATAATGCGTAGAGGCCTGGAACGAGTTTAAGTTCAATTAAGAATTAAACCACTGTTTCTTTCCAGTTCTTCACAAGATTGGTTCTAAAAGAACCGCACGTGTAACCTACCATGAGCTTGTTTGATGTTGGCTCAAGCAGGATTTCCATCTTCATTGTAATACATGCGTATTACTCGGATGTTCTGGCAATATTACAAGAATACTGCGTAGGACTCATAAAAATCTCTTACTTTTCACAGTGTGTGAGAAAGCAAGGAATAAATGGAAAGTGTCCTAATGAGACTTTTGATGATCTCTTGGCTCTAGACTCGATAGTGCGTTTTGATTTAGTGAGCGATAGCTGGAGAGGAGTGCCACCTTTTCAATACCAGTCTATTCGGAGTGAATAAACCAATAGATAACGTGTTGATCTCCGTGTGATTAAAACAAATACCTTTTGAGAGATATTTGAGTTAGCTGGGAAGGGTTGTGCATTGCATCACTGGGTCCATGATGTCTTTCTTCAATACCGAGAATCATCAACAAAAATGATCTCAATAGCATATGTATTGACCCGGTTTCTGCCTTAAGTTGTAAGGAGGGCTTCTTTCTTTACACCCTTTATCTTTACAATTCTTTTTCATTCTTCAACCCCTTCAATGCTTACCAATACGTCATAACTAGCACCTTGTTGTGATTGTTCCAGTGCTAGCTTAAGTACTTGGTCGGCATTCAGCTACGTTCACAATCTTTCTCCAACTTTCCTAGGACTTCTATTTCTATCTAGGGAATTGTCCTTTGGACTAAACCTATTCCTACCACCCTTTTGTCACCACATTCGTCGTGAATTAAGCGTGTTTTGGGAAAGTATAGCCACCATGAAAAATCATTGAAAAATCACCTAAGGTACTTGTGATATTGAAATCAAAAGTTTTGTACCTTATGTGTTTTGTTCATCAAAAACGCTCCCCCTTAACACGTGCTTTACACATATTAAGTTGGATAATCGTTAAGTCTTTATCATCTTTTAGCCAAGTATCATTTAAGTCTCCTTAATCCCATTTTCTCCCCTTATCCAAAATGTTAACCATTAATATATGGGATATTGAATGGATTAACCGGTCTTTGGGTAAAAATGAAATCGATGTTTGGCCATAGAACATGTTAATGCTCCCCCTTAAATTAATAAGGGATAGTTGTAGTGCTTTAGTATGGTATATTTTGAAAGATTTAGAATCTCGTGAGAAATTCTTGAAAAATTATCATACCTTAACACTACATCAAGCCATAAAAGCACAATATTCACAAATTTACATATTCACAATTAAAAACCAATATAAAGTGGACCTGAAATGTACGACCCATTAGATGGATCGTTGCAGTAACTTGTGGTGCACTCCATATGATCTACCACCAACGAATCTTTCTAAGCTCCTCATCAATCTACGTTCACGGAGCTTTTGATCAATCTTCTTGATCACATACTTCGCCATTTGCCGATAACCCTGATGCCAATCCTCGGTCATCTCTGGTAAAGACCCACCCGAATTGAGATGATCCAACTTTCCTCTAACGTAGATGAGAGTCCCATCACTGTACTTATAAAGCTCACCCACCCTCATAAACTTCATTAACCCTCGACTGTTCAAGTAGAAAATCCCGCAATTCGGAACAGAAATGCCGGTATAGGGACATCTGTTGACATGTTGAGGTAACACTTGATTCACTGGACGGGTTAGGTTAAGCTTCCTTTGGTAACTTTCGACTCCCAACTGAAGATCTTCAACTCGTTTCTTGATAACAACGCTTCGTGTGAACATACGAAGTGCTGTATTCAAGGCAATGATGTCTTCATGAGGAATATGTGTGAGTTGATCCCGGGTCATCATAAGCAACATGTCTTCGATATCCTCAAGGCGAATGATAGAAAAATCTCCCTGCTGGATTTTGTATTCTCTGTCATCCTCCCTTTTCAGACGAATCTCCGTTACATGATAATAGCCATTCTTGGCTTCAGTTTTCAGCCCTAAAATGCTGGAGATGCGGATATCGGATCTAACGTTACTTCCTGAATTGGCTAAGCAGCAACCCCTGTACGCCCTTCGGACTCGTTCGTCCCAATGAGATGCACCTATAACAGCATACATATCATAATTACGAGTTACCCTTGGGACCCAGAGTCGGTTTACCTTTTCCTCGATCCAGGGTATTGTCCCCCAGTTGGCAGCTTTCAGCAAGGTCAAGGAGGTTGCGTACTTTGATGAACCCTTCAGAAGATACTCACGATCATAGGTGACGAAGAAGTCGAGAGCAATCTGATTATCTTGAGAAGGATCAAGTGGAGGTGGAGCTCTTTCTGATTCATGGAGGCCTGGCCTTTGAACGGTGTTAAGAGCTTTCAGGACCTCGTCAGCATAGTACTCGAACTCCATTCGGGTTAACCTAGTTTTGGCGCGAATTCTCTTATCCTTCAGCGCTCTCTTTACCAACGACGGAGTAACCGAAGTCTTATACTCATGAGCCAGAAATGCGCACAAGTCAATCGGACTGCGGATACGGAGATATAAAACATCTCTGTCAGCGTCTGTGATTGGATCATATTGCGCCGCTGCCGTGATCCAAGCCTGTGGCGGTGCAGTCTCGTCAATCTCCAACGTGTCTGCCCAGTCCCGTGTGCTTGACTCAGGAACAGTAGATTGTGGTTCTTGTTGTAGAGGAGTAGAAACGTGAACATCTGCTGGTTCTGATTCAGGCATCTCGGCGGTGTCATGAACGGGCGAGTGTTGTGCAGCTTTAGGTTCAGTTACTGACTCTGCAATCACAGGAGCAACAACAACAGAACTAACAGGGTTAGTGGTAACAGGTATAGACACAGCAATAGATGTACCAGGAATCGATGACGCTGTAGTAGCATTCACATCGTGTCGCCACTTGGATCGTCTTGATTCCGTTGAGGTGGATTGTTCCTTCTGCGCAGCATCTTTCTTGGACTTGGTTCCAGACTTAGAAGGTTTCTTTGTGCTGGCAACCTTATCCCCTGTTTTCGGCTGTTTACCACCATCATCCTTATCGCTATCCTCGTTACTTCCCTTAGCACTCTCCTCATTTCCATCACCACCATCATCACCATCATCATCATCATCATCATCATCCTCATCATCATCACCATCATCATCATCTTCTTCTTCTTCTTCTTCTCCTTCTTCTTCCTCTTCTTCTTCACCCGTACCCTCTTCCTGTTCACTTTCTTCCCTTTCTTCCTCAGGCAGAATGTGGTAAGGTACCACACTTCCAAACATCTTGAACAACCGATCATCCTCCATGATAGCGTCATTCAGGGATTTGTAGAGTGTCCGTTGAATCTTAGATTTATCAAACGATCCAAGTTCCCTCATACGAGCTTTGAGGATCTTCTTTAGCTCAAAATCCGTCAAGTCATAGGCAATTTTGTAGGCGGATTCAGAAGGATTGGATGACTTGATCATCAAGTTATCAGCCGCGAGTGTCTTCAACTCATCACGCAGTTTTGGCATAATGGATTCAACGGATTCTTTCACTCTCTCTTCAATAGAAGCTTCAAGTGCTTCTTTTTGCTCCTTGTATTTATCCCTCATGGCTTGAAGTCTCGTGATTCGTGCAGCATGCTTATCAGCTTCAGCCTGCTTAACCTGAGCTAGTTCTTCTGCATGAGCTTTACGTGTCAACTCCATTTCTGCAGCGAACTTAGCAAGCATCTCTTCTTGGGCTTTCTTAGATGCTTCTTCACTTTGAACTCGTCTATGTAGCTCTCGGCGAAGTTCATCCATCTCTCTTTTGTGATTATCCGTATGTTTATCCAACATTTCTGCCATTACAAATGCAGCCATTGTAGACGATGCAGAGCTGCTCTGGGTTGGTTGAAGAGGCTCGGTTGTGACCACAGTACTGAGAATGGGAGTTATTGGAGGTGGAAGGAAAGGTGTTGAAACCGGTCGGGTTGGTAAAGGTTGTATTGGTGGAGGTTGAGTTACTAAAGGTTGAGTAGGTACCATGATTGTAGGAGCAACGGACTCATTTTCAACACTTGCTGATACAGGGATGGATGTCTCCTTCGAAGTAGAATACCTTTCAGGTGATCCAAACACATCAATATCATCTGGCTCCTCGTACTCTTCTTCAATATTAACCCGTGCACCCGAACCACTACCGCCCGTATCTCTCCTACTCCTTTCAATAGCTATCTTCATCATTTTTCTCTCCGCCTTGTCAAGAGTAGGATCATCAACATCTTCTTCGTCACGTAGAACTAACTCATCAGCCTTACCCTTTCCCTTCTTAACCTCAGTCTTCTTCTTCTTGGTTTCAGGTTCAGGTAAAGCAGCTGGTTGCTTGCGTTTACCTTTACTCTTGACCGTAGTAGACGAGTCTTCTCCAGTCTGAAGGCTTGCTTTTAGCTTCTTGATTTCTAGCAGCAGTAGCTTGTAATCAGCAGAACCTTTGATTTTATCCGTCAGAAGATAATCGGGAATAGGACCAGGAATCACACCACCAGATGGTCCTTCATGCCTTAGATCTACAGTATGATCAGCCTCTTCAGTGTGATGACGACTTGCTGCACGCCTATCAATAGTAACATCATTCTTCATACAATAATTAATGATAAGCTTGATAAATCGAGGGTAAGGAAAGAAATTAGTCTTCAGCTTCTTGTTTTGGAAGAGTTGAAAGGTGAATTCTTCCCACAACAATAATGCATAATCTGCATTTGCGCCTTTGTACATTCCATGGAAGATGTTCATAATTGGACTTCGCAAAGCATCATGCCCACTTGTTTTCGGTGTAAGACATCTACTGAGAATACCCAACATTGCTCTCCAAGGTTGACCTAATTTAGCAGTGGTAAACTCAGACACAACTCGTATGTCAGGACATCCAATAGCATCAAACAACTCCATGAGTTCGTCTTTAGTAGGATCCCTCGAAA
Source organism: Glebionis coronaria (assembly GCA_025667525.1). Lineage (NCBI taxonomy): Eukaryota > Viridiplantae > Streptophyta > Magnoliopsida > Asterales > Asteraceae > Glebionis > Glebionis coronaria. The sequence goes on along the minus strand of CM046882.1, from coordinate 99,229,412 downwards.
ATGCCATACCTTTGGGTGTATCCCGAATGCCAAATATCTTACGGAAGTCTGAAACAGTAAGTGTCTGCTGTTTGTTGTCGAGAGTGAAGGTGATCTTGTTTGAAGTACTTTCCTTGGTGGCCTAGAACTCATACATGTACTCATATGGCACCGAGGCAGTACTCCTCAAAGCATTCTTAAAGTGAGAGTGATCAAGGATTGCTATGGCTACTTTGAAACCATGGTGAGTGGATTTTGAGACTTGCTTCAGCCGGTAATTGTTTGGTATGAACTTGAGTGTTCGTGCTTCGGCAATTGCTGCTTCTCTAGAGTCTTGGATTGCTTGTACTGTTGGATTAGTCATTGTATCTGCTTAAGATAAGACATAAAAGGTTGATGCACAAACAATATATAGATATATATCATTATGACTTCTAAGCATAATACATTTCAACAAGTACTTAGAGCAAGCAAACAACTATCAATCAAACAACACTCCATCCGGAACGTTCCTTCATTCGGAACTCTTCATTCGGAAGTTCTTCATTCGGAACTTCTTCATTCGGAAGTTCTTCATTCGGAACTTCTTCATTCGGAAGTTCTTCATTCGGAACATCTTCATTCGGAAGTTCTTCATTCGGAACTTCTTCATTTGGAAGTTCACTCGGAACTTCTTCATTCGGAAGTTCATCCGGAACTTCCTTCATTCGGAAGTTCGTTCGGAACTTCCTTCATTCGGAAGTTCGTTCGGAACTTCCTTCATTCGGAAGTTCGTTCGGAACTTCCTTCATTCGGAAGTTCGTTCGGAACTTCCTTCATTCGGAAGTTTGTTCAGAACATTCCTTCATTCGGAAGTTGTTAGCCTTGTTCATCCGGAAGTCATTAACGCAGCCTATGATGATTATTCTAAGCGCGATTTGGGAGTTTTAAGGCATGCTAAGGCAACACAACATCTATCTAAGAACATTCCGAGTATAACCCACCTAAAACCCCTAATTAATTGATCCCAAATTAGGCAAACGAACCCTAATTTGATAATCTTACTTCAATCGAATTAATCAAGTGGATTTCAATGAATTAAATGAATTAATAAGTTAAAGATTGATGTTATTACCTTTTAAATCGAATGAAACAGGTTGGATTGATTAAAAACGAGAGTTTGAGAGCTTGTGTGTGTGTTAAGTGTGTGTTAATGGCGGAAAGGGAGAGATGATAAACAGTGAGGATAAAAAAACGGGGGGGGGGGGGGGGGGGTTTGGTTTGACTTAGGTCAAGTTTTAGCAACTTTTACACATTGTCACTTTTACCCCTACATTTTTTCCCTTTTATTTTTTTTTTATTCCTTGTCTTTTCTATTCTCCTTAACCATTGTTAAACTTAGTCAACTTAATCTTGCTTAGCTAAACTAATCACGACAATCTCGCACAACTTAGGTATCGCATCCAATTATCAAATCTCCAAGATCTTAAAGCAATTCCTATCACATAGAACAAGCCGAATTCTAAAGCAAGACCACACAAAAACCATTCAGCCAATTAATTTTCCACAAACACTTTTGAAAATTGTTTTGATGACGAAGATGATTTAATATTTTCTCCCCCTTAAACGATGACCTGTTTTCTATTTAAAGAGCTGTAGTCATTGTTTAAAGAGTTAAATATTGATGAAAACATTTCCAATTAATATCTTGAAAAAGATTGATTCGTGGTGGCAATAAGATTTCTCTTATTTTGACAAATTAATGCACTGAGACGTACACTAATTCGTGTTAGACCAAGTTATAAAGTAAACTTGATCCCTTTGCATGACTTGGCTTGTAAATCATGCCCGAGAAAATTAATTCCCGTTGTGAGCCAACGTTTTCCAAGGAAATACGTGACTTTAATATGAAAACCGGGTTGCAGTCAGAAATAACTACAAGCCATAATGGGCATGTTTTAAAAATGTACAACTTTTATACGGACTCTATTTATGGCACCGTGTCAATATTGATCGACATTTCTAAGGCCGTAAATATTACCGTACTAAAAGACATGCCCGTTTTAAAAACGAAAAATATTTTTTGGTTTTTCTTGATTTTATAATTTTATGGTTTTTGTAGGTTTTATATTTTTTATGGTTTTTCTTGGTTTTATATTTTTTATGGATTTTCTTGGTTTTATATTTTTGTATTTTTCTTTTTGGGTTTAAATATATACGATAATATACATGATCACGAACAACGGATACGCCTGAATAGTTTACCACTACTATTCAGCTGATTCTTCTGCCAATTCTTTGAGAGTCGCTGGAGTAAATGATTTCATGCCAAGCTTGTCGATCAAAAACTCGATTCGTCCTCGATCTAAGGCTTTGGTGAACATATCTGCCAGCTGATACTCAGTAGTGACAAAATACAGCTCGATCACTCCGTTCTCCACCTGCTCTTTAATGAAATAGTAGCGAATGTCTATGTGCTTGGCCCGGGAGTGTTGAACATAGTTGCAGCAAAGGGCAATGGCGCTCTTGTTGTCACAATACATCGAGATTTTGTTAAATCCCAAACCGTAGTCAGTTAATTGTGATCTCATCCAAAGGACTTGAGCACAACAACCGGACATGGCGATGTATTCAGCCTCCGTGCTAGAAATTGCAGCGCTTTTCTGCCTTTTTGAAGACCAACTGATCAATCTATCTCCAAGGAGTTGCACAGATCCAGAAGTGCTACGCCTCGTGTCTTGACATCCAGCATGATCGGCATCTGCGTATGATATTAAAGCAATAGAGGAATCTTTTGGATACTATAGACCACGATGAAGTGTTCCTTTTAGATACCGAAAGATCCTTTTAACAACATGTAGGTGCTTTTCGGTAGGCCGAGCCTGATACCGGGCACACATGCATACGGCAAATTGCAAATCAGACCTGCTAGCAGTCAGATAGAGAAGGGTGTCGATCATCCCACGGTAAAGTTTTGGATCGACAATAGTCCCATTCCTATCTTCATCTAACTTGGATTTCTCCACCATTGGAGTGTCCATGGGGTCACAATTATCAAAGTTATATTTCTTTAAAGATTCTAGAGCATATTTGGATTGATTAATAAAGATGCCTCTGGGATTCTGAGAAATCTGTAATCCTAAGAAAAATGAAATTTTTCCCATCATTGACATCTGAAAGCGTGTGGACATTATCTTCTCAAAGCGTTTAGACAATTCTATGTTAGAGGCAGCAAATATTATATCATCAACATAAATTTGTACCAGAATCATGTCGTTGTCCTCCTTGAGAGTGAATAGAGTGGGGTCCACTTTGCCTTTGGAGAAGCCTTCCGAGATGAGATATGTTGAAAGGAGATCGTACCACGCGCGTGGAGCTTGTTTCAACCCATATAGAGCCTTCTTAAGCTTGTACACATGATTAGGAAACTCCATGCTAACGAACCCATCCGGCTGACTAACATATACTTCTTCCCTTAGTTCACCATTCAAAAATGCCGTCTTCACATCCATTTGATAGACGATCATGTTCATATGAGCCGCATACGCAAGGAATAGTCTAATCGCCTCCAATCTTGCCACAGGAGCAAAAGATTCTTCAAAGTCTATACCCAAGGCTTGTTTATATCCTCTAGCAACCAATCTAGCCTTATTCTTCAAGACTGCACCCATCTCATCAAGTTTAACCTTATAAACCCACAACAAAGTAAGGATGTTAGCCTTGTCAGGGAGAGGAACTAATTCCCATACTTCAAGTATTTGGAATTCATTTAGTTCCTCCTGCATGGCTTCAATCCAAGATGATTGAGTCATAGCCTGCTGCCAATTTTTAGGTTCAACTTCAGAGAGAAATGCATCAAAGTAGCAATAGAGTGCACTCTCTTGTAATTGATGGCGTGTAGAGACTGGTCGATCTAGATCTCCAATGACATTCCTAATTGGGTGATCTTTTGTCCATTTGGTGCTATGATTTTCAATCCTAGGTGGTCTGGAGTGAACAATAGAAGGAGCTTCTTCTGAGGTAGACGCGGCTGAAGGGTTTTCAGGGAACGGTATACCAAAGAAAGGAAGCTCTTTTAAGTGAGCATATTCCAAATCGTGATCAGTAGAATCCTCTTCCACATCATTAGGCACAAGTAGGGGTGATGATTCAGGTGTAGTTTGAGAATCACTTGGTAAAGGTGCATCCGGTTCAATGTTAATTGAAGATGCATTAGATAAAGGTTCATTAGCTTGAGCAACAACTTCAGGGATTGGAGCTATCACTGCAGCTGCTGGAACTTCATCATTTGGGGGATCAAAGAATTCATCAAACAACGGTTGAAACAGTTTATCCCACTCGGGCCTTGAAGGTGGTAAAAATGATGTAGAAGTAGGATTATTGGGAACTAATCCGGAACTAATAGCACCGGTTCCCATCTCATGAAGCACGGGTTCAGAGTTGCGTTGCTCAGAAGCCATCGCTGTCAGCTCATCGAAATTTGCGTCCATAGTTTCTACAATCTTACCAAGACGACGGTTGTAAATTCGGTATGCTTTCTTGGAGGGTGAGTAACCAATGAAAATACCTATATCGGCTTTTGGTTGAAGTTTGCCCAAGTTCTCACTATTAATGTTTGGATAACAAAGATCACCAAACACATGAAAGAATGAAACATCGGGTTTACGATCATGTAGAAGCTCGTAAGGTGTTTTTCGATGGCGTTTCCGAATGATAGAACGGTTTTGGGTGAAACATGCAGTAGATATAGCTTCTGCCCACAAGAACAATAGAGCGTTCGCATAAATCAGCATAGTCCTAGCAGCTTCCATAATCGTACGATTCCGTCTTTCAACGACACCGTTTTGTTGTGGAGTACGTGCAGCGGATGTTTCATGAGAGATACCAACTCCTTCATAGTAATCACGAAGAGTCTGGTTGACGAACTCTGTTCCATTGTCTGTACGAATACGGCGGACAGTAGTATTCAAACGTACTTGAATGAATTTCAGAAAAGTGATGATAGCCTTCGGTGCTTCATCCTTTGTACGTAGAAATCTAACCCATGTAAACCTGGAGAAATCATCCACAATGACAAGAATGAATTTCTTACCGCTCACACTTTCAGTTCTCATTGGCTCACAAAGATCCATATGCAAAAGATGAAGTTTTGCTTGATTGGTGTCTTCAGCTTTGGGCTTGTATGATTTCTTGGTACTTTTCCCCCTTGAACACGTGGAACATAAATGGTCCTTGTGAAATTTGAGCTTTGGAAGACCACAAACTAATTCGTTTTTAGCCAGATGATTAATAGCATCAAAGTTTAGATGAGATAATCTGCGATGCCATAACCATGACTTGGTCTTAGATGCTTTAGAGAGAAGACATACTGGAGAGGCGGCCATCATGTCTTGTAAGGACAAGGTATAAATATTTGCACCACGAGATTCCTTCAACAAATCTTTTCCTTCCAAGTTGCGGATGAAACAAGTGTGTTGTCGAAAAGCAACCTCTAGGTTGGAATCACAAAACTGTCCTACTGAGAATAAATTATGACCAAGACCTTCTACATAGTATACCCTTGAAATCGTAACGTTTCCAATCTGATATTCACCATACCCCATTATTTTTGCAATATGATCATTACCAAATTTAACCGTACCAAGAAACTTGCTGACGAAATTTCGGAGCATCGAGCGATCTCCGGTCATATGCTTTGAACAACCGGAGTCCAAATACCAGAGGATGATTTGGACCACCTGAAAATATCACCACACGAAGACAATGTAGAGGTATCGGAATCTGAATGTTCCTTGTTATTAGCAGGTACAGATTTAATAATCTTAGATTTGCTAACTTTAGGTTTCTTAGATTTCCTAGCCTTCTTCTTCCTAGTTGGTGGTGTAGATTCTAGTTGGCTTAAATCCTGAGGTATTTCTTCACTGATAGGCACTATAGTGGGGGCTGACCTAATTAAAGGGCGTTGTTTCCATACTTTAGTGCTAGTGTGCCTAACTAAAGGACGCTCAGACCTAACCTCAATGGATGCATTCCTAGTTAAAGGGCACATTTTTCCATCTAATGTAAAGGTCCTACCAGTGGGACGCCATTGCCATCCAACTTGGGCACGAGTTCTACCAGTTGGCTTCCATTCAAGATTATTCCTAATGGCATTCATTTCATTCACATGATCAATAAGACACAAATCATGACGTTGGGAAAACATACATTCATTACAATTCCAACAATTCAAATTAGAATTCACGAATGGTTTAGGCTTCTGCACAGTCGCAGAGCTTTTAGTCTTAACATGATTCTTTTTATTTAAAACTGAACTAACATTCCTATGGTGAGCTTCTACGTTCTTCTTGTTGGTACTACTAGTGGAGGGCTTGATCTTATCTTTCTTGAGTGGCGATCCTTTAGCCTTAGTAGACTCTTTTACTCCTGTAGAAGGCAAAGTGGGAACATTAGCAACAGATTTTAAAGGTGCCTTACTTGATGGTGCCAATGACGGTTTTGCTCCTGGGGTCTTATTGAATGGAGTTACAGCAATGGGCCTATTAGTAAGTAGTGCAGAACCTGGTTTACCTATGTATTGCAAATATGCTAAGCAATATTGAACTCGCTTAATGTATTCATGAGCTGAGTAATAGTAGCTACTTGAGGGATCTAAGGCATAAAGATCGTCTAAAATATCCCTAACAAGATCTACATGCTTAATTGCATTCCTCATATAATCATCGTAGGTAACCGGGTTTTTCTTATGGAGCGGGTTCTTATAAAGCACTACTGACTTGGTTGTTGGAGCACTAGAGGACGGTGCAGAGTCGGTAGCTAAGTTATCAACAACTTCTTGTCGGGTGAGAAGAAGTGTCTCCTTTAACTCGGCCAAAACCATGTTTTTGTCAATGAGCAGGATGTTTAAGTCAGAGATTTCCTCACACTTTTGGTTCAGTTGTTCAACATAAGATTGTTGCTGTGCTGCATTAAAAGCTAAGTGTTCTTCTATTGAACCATAAAGAGCGGATAGTCCCTGTCTTGCCCGATCCATCTCCCCTAGAATAGACGAAAGTCTAATTTCTAAGTCCTGATTTTTAGACTCTGCGGCCTCTAGTTCCAATTTTAATGTTTCATTTGATGACACATCTCTCTTCAATCTCATAATCTCTTCCTCTAATGCTTTAACTATTGCAATCATCTTGTCACTCGTCTCAACACCGTTTTCACAACCATTTGATATCAAAAGATCCTCATTTTGAGTTTGTTGTTTTAATTCTAAAGATATACAATGTTGTTCGAGTTGATTAAAGCGTTTTGAAAGTAAATTGTAAGAATCTTGTAGCTTTAAAAATTCAGCGTTAGATTTGTGACAAGAATGATTATCTACCTCATTTACAGTATCAGCAACATTTACAGAGAGATCACAAACATCATCACATATATTCACAGCATCACAATTAATCATAGCGGATGTAAGCTCATTCGAATAATTAACATTTACAGTAGTAAGCACATCACACGAAATTACTTGGGATAAGAATCGGTCATATTCGGATAAAATCTTTTCCTTTTCAGTTAGTTGTAGTTCGTAAGCGGTGTCCATTTCATAAAACACTTTTTGAACTTCTCCAATTTCAAACTCAAGATTTTCTTTAAGAGATGCCAAACTTCCTTTTAGACTTTCGACAAATGGGTTGATCTCATTCTTAAACACCTCGTTCATGTGTTCGAAAGCCCATTCTCCGGCGTTTAGGCCATTTGAAGTCGTACATTCCAAAATGACCTTGTCAAAATTAGTAAAGTATTGATTAATCTCTTGCAAGTTTAACCATACAGTGCTAACAGGTGGAAGATCCTTTGGAATTTCCTTAGGACCTTCCATTTTGACAAGTGTAGGAAGTGTACTAGGGTTTTCTTCATTCAACATGTAGGTTGGTGCTGTAATGAGATCTTTGTCCATATGGAAGCGAATTCTAAAATCCGTTTTAGCAAGCTCCTGATTCATTTTAAAATAATCACAATCTGGATATTTTGCAGAGTTGTATGACCGATTCTCATCAACTAGATCCTTATTGGTGCGATCATCGAAAATATTAATCGGGTCTAAGACCAATCCTAATTGGGTTGCATTATAAAGTCTAGGACTATGGATTAAAGCTTGTTTTGCATACCGTGGATTAGGGGGAAGGCCTTTTTGACGCGATAAGTTAAATTCTCTAAACGAAGCATCAAATAAGTGCACTAGTTGAGAGGCAGCGTATTGTCTTAAAAGCAAATAATCTAGACTTCTAATCTTATTAGCCGCATTAATTTCCATTTCATTCTTCTTAGACTCAAGTAATTCAAAATCCGTTTGAAGTTTTTGAAAATTAGTGACCGCTAACTCTTTTTCTTTAAGTTCGTTAGAAAGATCTGCTCTTAAGGTTTCAATTTCCTGCAAATGACCCATTTGTTTGTTTCGAAAATGATCATACTCGGGATTTGTTAGAACACTAGACGAAGGCACTAATTCCAAAGTTTGAACTTTCTCGTTGCTTAAGGCAAGCTCATCAGACAAATTCTTATTCTTAGCTAGGGTTTCTAAGAGTGCAGCATTCATTTGGCTAAGTAATGTAGCAGGAACCATGACCAAATCTTGTTGAGCAGGAGTATGCGTATGCGAAATGGCTCCCGGTTGTGATTCACTCAAAGTCTGGGGACTCACATTGACATTACTATCATTGATTGTCTCCTCATTTGAAAGACTCACCACCGAAGATTCATTCGAATCAGCACGCTCTTGCACAACTTGATGTGGTTGAATACTAGCATCAGTGGTATTATCAGTGGTATTAATAAGTACCTCAGATCTCTTTTCTGGCCCTAAGCTGGAGATAGTTGCCATAAGAGCTGCCTTTGTAGATTGAAATTCATCACAGTCTGAGTCATACGCATCAAGTTCATCTGCTTGGTATGTTGCATTCTGTGTGGTGACAACGTCTTGTTCAGCAATCCCTGGATCGGCAAGAAATGCAAGCTCCTCTTCAACAAGTTCCCATCCTTGTGCCTGAGCATTCACCAGATAAATCTTCTCTGCAAACCATTGACCATCCCTTCTCCTCTTGGGTTTCTTGCAATCCCTGGACATGTGACCTTCTTCCTTGCAGTTGTAGCATGTAATCATTCTCAACTTGCCTGTGGAATTAGCCCGTGGAGGAGTGTTGACCATTGGAGCAGGATTGACCGTGCGAGCATTGGTAGTTGATGTAGTAGGTCTCCCCTGATAAGGTTGAATAGGTTGAACCATTACCCTGCCATTCTCAATAGTAGCTTGTTGGCGAGAATTGGATGAATTCCTCAACTGATTGTTAGTAGGAGCTGATCCCCTAAATCCTCGTTTACTTAATGTCCTTGTGAGATAAGCAGACATAGTGGTTAACACTTCAACTGGGTCAGTTCCTTGTTTGAACACAGGAATGGGGACTTCATCATCATCACAATACATTGCTTGGTCTTGATGAGCTGCATAATCACTAGAAGGAATACTCATGTGGTCAGGGTAGCTTGTTGGATATGCTGCATTCTCTTGATAAGAAGAATATGAAGACTGAGCATAAGGTGCAATGCTTGCTGGGTGAGGTTGTGTAGCATATTGTGATGAAGGTGCATTAAACCGATATTGTTGCTGATGTGAGGTGGGTGGTTGCGGTAGAATCGAGTATTAGGGAAAGGTTGGTGTCATGTAAGGTGATGGATGATAGGCTTGATGTCCCAAGATATAAGGAGTGTTGTTGTGTGACAAGCTTGGTTGATTCGCCATCAAAGCTAAAGAATCAGGGTACATACCTCGAGGCGAACGGTGCATGATCACATGTTTCTCATGCTGCTGAAGAAAAGCATAGAGTTGATCCAAATTGCACTTATGCAAATCCCTGGTTAACTTAACATCGGTAATATACTCACCCCATTCAGCTTGAGGTAAAGTATTCAAAAATTTGGTGTTAACCTGGAATAGAGAAATCACGAGATTGTATACATTCAGATCATTCATGAGAGTAGTGAATCTGAAGTAATAGTCGTGAAGCATTTCCCCTGGGTTTTACGTGATCTATCAAACAGATCATACAACTGACATTACCTTTCCTGTTTGGTAAGAGACGTACCTTGTAGCAACACCTTTAGACGTTCCCATAAATCCTTTGCCACCGTATACTGACTTACCATCCGATAGATGTCATGTGGAAGAGCTTGGAGAATGGTTTGAAGAGCCTTTTCGTCTGCATCGGCAACAAGTTGTTGAGCTGGTGTAAGTTCTTCAAACTCCCTTGGTCGAGTCACATTGTTAACCACGATGGTTCCATAGTCAAGTGGACCATTTAAAATTGACTTAACCATAAGCCTCCCATATACCGGTTTTCCCTTAAGGTAAGACATCATCCGGCCTTGCCATGCTTCAAAAACTTCTTTGATGAGCATTGGAGGGCGATTATCCGTTCACGTAATGACGGAAATATCCGTAAGTGATGTCATCTGAGGCATTACTGAATTCGGATTCATTTTGTTCACTTCAAAGAGACAAAGATTATCGGTTGATCGAGCAGTGAAGTAAAGCTTGTGAATTGTGTTGAGTTTTTGTTGTAAGAAACCAAGATTAAATCCTCTAAAAAATCGTCGAAAAAACAAGTAAAATATCCCTTGATTCGGAACTTTTGTTGATTCGGAAGTGTTGATTCGGAAGATTTTGGCTTGGAATACCTTGATTCGGAACTTTTGGTTCGGAAGACTTGATCCGGAACTTTTCCTTGATCCGGAACTTTTCCTTGATCCGGAACTTTCCTTTGATCCGGAACTTTCCCTTGATCCGGAACTTTCCCTTGATCCGGAACTTTGCCTTGATCCGGAACTTTCCTTGATCCGGAACTTTCCTTGGTCCGGAACTTTTGGTTCGGAACTTTCCTTGATCCGGAACTTTCTTGATCCGGAACTTTCCTTGATCCGGAACTTTTGGTTCGGAACTTCTTGATCCGGAACTTTCCTTGATCCGGAACTTTTGGTTCGGAACTTCTTGATCCGGAACTTCTTGATCCGGAACTTGTTGATCCGGAACTTTTTGATCCGGATGTTTTTGGTTCGGAACTTTGTCTGGGTAAACAGAAACCTTGTTCGTATGAACAGTCGATCAAAAAATGATGATTAAACCCAGATTTTTTACCAAATAACCCAAAAAGTTTTGTGATTTCTACAATAATAAGTAAAAACTAATACTTATCTACTAATCCCAATCACAAAAACACCAAAAACTCCAAGAATCAAGATGGATCTTCTTAAAGAACACTAATACAATCAAAAACTAAAAAACCACACAAATCATTACCTTAAATCACCCAATAGCTCTTGATACCAAATGTAAAATCTTGATAACCTATGAATCTATGAAGTGGGTTGATGTTTTCTAGAGAGAGAAACTAGAGAGAGAAAGTGAGAGAAACTATGTGTCTTTTTATTCAAGTGAAAACAAGAAATGAACAACAACCAACCCCTTTCCATGGTGGAAAGGGGTATTTATATCCTAGGCCCTTATTTGGGCTTGGGCCGGCCCATGACAAGCCCATGGGCCGGTTTCTTACTTAACTTAATAAGTAACACTAACTACGAGCTATTACAACATAAATAATATTGTGGAGTGACCGACACTTCTAATATACGTAAAAACGTATTTCTAACAACATATAAATGTTATTATCTGTTTATGATTTAGTTTTTTTACTTGTTTATATTAAAAATTGTTGAATTGTTATAAACAAAGGTTTTTTTTTAAGAAATAATATGGACTAAATCATATTTAAATAAAGAATTGTTAGAGATCTAAATTACATAAGATTACTGATAGGTGTGAAAACACCCATCCTTTTACCACTTAATTCTGGCTAAAACGAGACCAAAACACGTATTTAATATCATTTGTTTGGAATTATGCGTGGTTTTTGTGTTTATTTTGTTTTCAGAGTCAACCGGATGAATATTGAAGAAAACATGGGATTGCACGGGTTTTATCGAGGAAAAAGACTCAAGACGAAGTCTATTGTCCAAGAGATGCAAAAGATTTGAAGTCATTGTGCCTATTTGAAGATTTATCGAAGAATAGAGCCAAAGATGGAAGATTCATATATGTCGAAGAACTCGAGTCTATTAAACAAAAGATTATAAGACGAGTTGGAATTATTCACCGACACTTCTCAAAATCTAAAGTCGGAAACGTTTATTTAAAAGAAACGTAAAGACTAAAGAAGGAAGAAGAAAAGAAGCCCAAAACCAAGCCCATTCACAAAGCCCACAAGACATGCCTATAAATAGGACTTTACTTCACAAATTTGGGACACTTAGTTAGTCTTAGTTAGTTTTTAGTTTTTCACTTTCTCTAGTTTTAGAGAGAGAAAGTTCTAAACTTTCTCTCACTAGTTTTCATCTTTTTCTCTTTCAAGATCAAACCTTTGTATTATTTTTCATTAATCAAGTTTAGTTTCAAGCTTTTAACCTTTAATCTTATTCTACCTTTCTTTGATTTTGATTACTTTTGGTACGAATTACTTATGATCCGTGTTGTTCATTTATGTTTTTGTACTTAAAAAGTTAATCTTTTATGTTTTCTTAAGTTTCTACACGAATAAGCTTTGAGATCCTTGTGCTTATTGGCTTATTTTGTTAGTTTTGCTTATTTACTTTTTATAAGTTTTCTTAAAAAGTTCATCTTTTTATTATTTGATTTAAAAGTTTGTTCATTTAAAGTTTAGATAAGTTGTTTTTAGTGCTTATTCGATCCATCACATCATAGATTCGACCTAGTTTTGGTGATTGGCTTATTCAATAGCTTATTCACCTTGCTTATATTTCGGATCAAAGGGATATCGGAAAGGGTAAAACCCTTTTCCGATCTGTTATTCCGACGAGCAGTCCCCCCCCCCTTATTCCGATCGTGTGATCGAAAAAGGGTTTATGTTCATTCCGATTGAGCTGTTTGTTGAGATTCCGATTAGTTAATTTTCTAGTTATTCCGATTGGGTGTTTTTAGTGTATTCCGATTAAAGTCTTTCTCCCATATTCCGATTGCTTCATTTTTGAGTATTCCGATCGCATTCTTTTCCATATTCCGATTGGTCCTCTTTGTATAACATTCCGATCAGCATTCCTCAACATTCCGATCAAGCTGATCGGAATATATTCCGATCTAGGACTTTTAGTGATATTCCGATTTGGATTAAATTGTTTGTTTAATTTCTTCTTTTTGCAAAGCTTTCAAGTGTTAGTTTTATTCATTGTCCAAGTATTTTTCTAATCTTACCTTTAAGTTTTCAAGCATTTATTTTTAAACTCGTCTAATCTTTTAAAGCTTTAATTTAATCATCGACACTTACTTATTTGTCATTAGTTTAAAATAGATAAACAAACCAACAACTTTTTATTAACCAATAACAAATCATTCCACTTAGAGCCGTGATCAATTCGAGGAGATACCGAGAACTTAATCCGAACCCCATACAAAAACATTTGTATCAAATGGCGCCGCTGCCGGCTCTTCTCGTTAAGATCAACAGTTTTTTGTGAGAACTTGGATTTTGGGATCCGTTCCCCGTGAACGTTACTTTTTCATAAAAAATTTCAAAAACACAAAAAAATATAAAATTTTCAAAAATCCTAAAAATTAAGAAAACATAAAAACCAAAAATATTTTTCCTTTGTTTTTGCCTTGTTAGTTCTTTTGCAGGTGCATGCGTACACGATCAACGTCTTATCAAGAGCCCAAGCCTCTCGAAGACTTAGACATGGCCGGTGTACAAAACAACAACAATAACCCACCTCAAAACAATAATAATAACAATAACAACACACCTTTCAACAACAATAATAACAACAACAATGAGCCTCTACCGGATAATCGCCCGATGATTGAACTTCTGCAAGCACATGTAGATGGCAACAATGATCCAATTGTCATACCCGCGTTTGCAGCCAACAACTTTGAGCTCAAATCCGGCTTTATCCAGATGGTCTCTGCTCAACCATTCTTGGGGCGTACCATTGATGATCCACATGACCACATCAAGAGATTCTTGCAACTCACCAATACGGTCAAATTCAATGGCGTTCCACAAGAGGTAATCCGTTTACAACTTTTTCCCTTTTCTTTAGAGGGACAAGCCCGGCATTGGCTTGCTAAGGAATCGCCACAGAGTATTCTTTCGTGGACGGATTTGGAGACCAAGTTTATCAACTACTTTTTCCCACCCTCTCGTACTACCGCTTTGCGGAATGAAATTATCAATTTTGAACAAAAGTACGATGAGTCTTTTAGTGAATCTTGGGACCGCTTCAAAGATCTTTTAAGAAAATGCCCACAACATGGTTTTACCAAAGTGCACCAAATTAACGCTTTTTATAATGGTTTAAGCATGAATGACCAAGATTCACTAAACAGTGCCTCGGGGGGTAATCTTTTGGCTAAGACTTCCAATGCTGCTTGGGATGTCATTGAGAACAAGTCTCGTGTGCAAACCAAGAGTGTTCGGACCAATGTCGCTAGTGCTAGTACTAGTGACAGCGATAAGCGACTTGACAAAATCACTGCGCTTCTTGAATCGCTTGCTACCCAAACCGTCAGCAACACCAACAGCATCAATGCTAAAAACGCTCAAGTCAATGCTGTTAGCCAACCATGTGAAATATGCGGGGGTCCTCACTCTTACACCACTTGTACCGCCACCCAAGACTACCCTTCTGAGAATGTGAATGCAGCATACGGTACCTATCCTCAACCCGCTTATCAAGCTCGTCCTCAAGGTGACCGCAACCTGCTTAGCTACCGCTCCAACAACTATCTCTCACCACCCGGTTTTACTCCTAACAACCCAAACCAACAACAAAACCTCAACCGCCCTCCTCAACAACAACAACAATCTCGTGGACCATACATACCACCTCACAAACAACAACAACCACCTCAAAGAAACAACCAAGTTTACCAGCAACCTGCTTATCAACCACCCGCATACAATGCTCCTCCCAACCAACCCAACGCTTTACACCAAGAAGTGGAAACCTACATGAGGACTAACGATGTGATCGTGGGAAATATTCAGCGGGAAGTGCTCAACTTGAAAGCATACCTGGTGAAACAAGGGAACGATCTGAGATCTGATATGAGAAACACTTTGGATAGTCAAACGAATGACTTAAAGAATATGATGGCTAGTTTCTTCCAAGGTAATCAAACCTCTTCTTAGGGTACTCTTCCGAGTAACACCGTTGCGAATCCAAGAGGGGAGATGAAAGCAATCACCACTCGTAGTGGCAAAGGTACTAAGGAACCCGAGCTTCCTATACCTCCACCGGTGATTGTGACTAAGGAAAACGAGTCACCTGCTCCTATTCCCCATCCTCCTACTTCCCCAATTTCTCCACCTCTTACTTCTACCCCTCCTCCACCCAAGGATGTGAGTGATCCCTCGATCCCAAAGCCTTCCTCTTCTTCTGATATACCTTATCCATCTAGGTTGAGGAAAGAGAAGCTCAAAAGCAAGGATGATATTCAGGTTTCGAACTTTCTCAAAATGTTCAAACAATTAAATTTCAACATCTCCTTCGCTGAGGCTCTCGCTCACATGCCTAAGTACACGAAAATGTTCAAAGATCTTCTTAGCGACAAGGTGAAGCTTCTTGATATTGCTAACAGCCAACTTAATGAGAATTTCTCTGCAGTACTCTTAAGGAAATTGCCAACCAAGCTTGGTGATCCGGGTCATTTCTTAATCCCTTGTAACTTCCCGGGAGTAGAGAATTGCATGGCCCTAGCCGATCTAGGTGCCAGTATTAATCTAATGCCTCTGAGCGTTTGGAAGCAATTATCTCTCCCTGAGCTAGTCCCCACCAAAATGACTTTGGAATTAGCTAACCGTACGGTTGCTTATCCAGTGGGGATGGCCGAAGACGTCTTTGTAGGAGTCGACAAATTTACTTTTCCTGCCGATTTCGTCGTTGTTGACTATGATATGGACCCTCGTGTGCCATTGATCGTTGGTCGTCCATTCTTGAGGACCGGTCGCACTCTCATCGATGTTGAAGCCGGTGAGCTTATCATGAGAGTGGGCGATGATAAAATCGTCTTCAACATGGGAAAGTTGTCTAAACAACCTTATTCATACGAGAGTGTTAATTGTATTGACGTTCTGGATGAGGCTTGTGAAGAACACTTTATTGATGCTTGTAAAAATATTCCTACCTCTCTTCCCAATGTTGAGACCGTTTCCTCTATTGATTCATCACTGTCTCTATTTGGAGAAAGTGATTTCTTTTGGAAAGATCTTGAAGCCACCATGGGAGATGTGAACTTAACAAATGACAATTCTCCCACCGATTGGGACGAAGACATGCATTTCTTTGAAAACCTTCTCAAAGAAGAAAATCTTTCTCCACCATCTCCCACGGTTAAGGAGTTGCCGCCCCATCTCGAGTACGTGTTCCTTGAAGAAGAGAAGAAGTCACCCGTCATCATCGCGAAGGACTTGAAAGAAGAAGAGAAATCTCGCCTCATCGCCGTGCTTAAAGATCATAAGAAGGCAATTGCTTGGAAAATTTCCGACATCCGCGGAATTGATCCGAAATTTTGTACTCACAAGATTCTCATGGAAGATGACTTTAAACCCGCAATCCAGAGCCAAAGAAGGGTTAATCCTCGCATTCATGACGTCATCAAACAAGAGGTTATCAAACTTCTAGATGCCGGCTTGATCTACCCTATTTCGGATTTGCCGTGGGTAAGTCCCGTCCATTGTGTGCCCAAGAAGGGCGGAATAACCGTTGTTTCCAATGAACACAACGAGTTGATTCCCACTCGTCTCGTTACTGGGTGGAGAGTTTGTATTGATTATCGCAAGCTCAATGATGCCACGAGAAAAGATCACTTTCCTCTTCCTTTCATGGATCAAATGCTCGAGCGTCTTGCGGGTAATAACTATTACTGCTTTTTAGATGGTTTTTCCAGGTATTTTCAAATTCCTATCGATCCCAAGGACCAAGAAAAGACCACATTCACTTGTCCCTATGGAACATTTGCTTACAAACGCATGCCTTTTGGTTTATGTAATGCTCCTGGGACGTTCCAAAGGTGTATGATGGCTATATTCCATGACATGGTGGAAGACACTATGGAAGTATTCATGGATGATTTCTCGGTCTATGGCAATTCTTTCTCTGCTTGCCTTGCCAATTTAGAACGTATGCTTAAGCGGTGTGAAGACACTCGCCTTGTTCTTAATTGGGAAAAATGCCATTTCATGGTAAAAGAGGGCATCGTGCTAGGACACAAGATCTCCAAAGCCGGTCTTGAAGTAGACCGTGTTAAAGTCGATGTTATCGCTAAGTTGCCTCCACCTTCAACCGTGAAGGGTGTGAGAAGTTTCCTTGGTCATGCTGGCTTTTACCGTTGATTCATCAAAGATTTTTCTCAAATCGCTCGCCCGATGACCCACCTCTTGGAAAAAGATACTCCTTTTATCTTTTCCAACGAGTGTATCGAAGCCTTCAACTTGCTTAAGGATAAGCTTACTAAGGCACCGGTCTTGGTTACCCCTAATTGGGAGCTGCCTTTCGAGTTGATGTGCGATGCTAGTGACTTTTCTATTGGAGCGGTTATGGGACAAAGAGTGAACAAACACTTCCAACCAATACATTACGCTAGCAAGACAATGACAGGGGCCCAATTGCATTATACGACAACCGAAAAAGAGCTTTTAGCTGTTGTCTATGCTTTTGAAAAGTTCCGCCCCTATCTTGTCCTTTCCACCACAATCGTTTACACCGATCATTCCGCGCTGAAGTACTTGTTGACTAAGCAAGATTCCAAACCAAGACTTCTTCGCTGGGTTTTGCTACTCCAAGAATTTAAAATCGAAATTCGTGATAAAAAGGAGTTGAAAACCTAGCCGCAGATCATCTCAGTAGACTTGAGGATCCTTATCAAGGGGATCATCCGAACAAAGAAATCAATGATTCTTTTCCCTTGGAGACCTTAATGTCTATCAACTCGACTGCTGATGAAACCCCGTGGTTTGCGGACATTGCAAACTACTTGGCGGGTGGAATTCTCGTTGACGGGTTAACATCCCAGAAAAAGAAGAAGTTCTTTAACGACATTAAGACTTACTTTTGGGATGACCCGTATCTATTCAAGCAGTGTGCTGACTTGATTATTCGCCGATGTGTTGATGGACCGGCAGCTTTAGAAATCCTTGACGCTTGCCACAAAGGACCCACCGGTGGTCACTTTGGTCCCAACTACACCGCCAAAAAAGTGTTTGAATCGGGATTTTATTGGCCCACCATTTACCGTGACGCTCACGAGATGATTAAACATTGTGCTGCTTGCCAAAAACAAGGCAAGATCACACATAAAGACGAGATGCCTCAGAATTTCATTCAAGAATGTGAAATCTTTGATGTTTGGGGTATCGACTTTATGGGGCCATTCCCTTCTTCTAAAGGAAACAAATACATCCTTGTAGCCGTTGACTACGTCTCCAAATGGGTTGAAGCCAAAGCTTTACCCACTAATGACGCAAGGGTGGTTTGTAACTTTTTGAAATCGCTATTCGCTAGATTCGGTGTGCCTCGTGCCATTATTGGTGATCGCGGGACTCATTTTTGCAACGACCAATTCGCAAGAGTCATGGCTAAGTATGGTGTAAATCATCGTCTTTCCACAGCATACCACCCACAAACTAATGGCCAGGCTGAAATATCCAACCGAGGATTAAAGTGAATTCTCGAAAGAACTGTGGGAGAGCATCGTGCCTTATGGGCTGATAAACTTGATGATGCTTTGTGGGCTTTTCGTACCGCATACAAGACTCCGATTGGTTGTACACCATATCGTCTCGTGTACGGGAAAGCATGCCACCTCCCCATTGAGTTGGAGCACAAGGCTTACTGGGCTTGAAGTGGGCTAATTTTGATATCAACAAAGCCGGTGACCTACGCAAGATCCAACTCAATGAGCTGAATGAACTCCGTAATGAGGCTTATGAAAATTCTTTGATCTACAAGGAGAAGACTAAGCTCATTCACGACTCTAAGATTAAGAACCGAGAGTTCCAAGTTGGAGACAAATTTTTACTCTTTAACTCTCGGTTGAAAATCTTTTCGGGGAAGCTAAAATCTCGTTGGTCCGGCCCATTCACCATTGCCCAAATTTTTCCATATGGTACTCTCGAGCTCGCTCAACCTAATGGACCTAATTTTAAGGTGAATGTCCAACGAGTGAAGTTGTACTTTGGTGAGGACATCTCTCAGGAGATGATTCCATCCCTCACCACGTTCCCCATGAACTAATTTTGGGTCGAGTCAGGCTCGTGACTCGGTTATAAAAAACAAGCGCTCCTCGGGAGGCAGCCCGAGTATCTATCCTTTTTCATTTAACCTCCTAAGTGTAGGGGGGCCTATATAGGTGTTTGTATTTGTGTGGTGATGTGATTACAGGGATAAGTGCACTCTTGGAATCTCTGAAGAACCGTGCTCCCGTGTTATCCGAAATCCGGTTCTATCTCTCAACTATCGTGATTCAATTTTCTTCATACTCACATTTGAAATTGATCACTTTAGTCGTCTCTTCCTTAACTTGAGTTAACCAACGTGCACAATGTCATAAGTGTAGGGGAGACTTTTCCCACATGCTTAAACATTGAGGACAATGTTTATCTTAAGTGTAGGGGGGACTTCTATCGAAGTTTTAAGTGGACTTTTCCATGAAAATGCCTTCATTTAACCGGAAAATCATATTTTTCAACATTTTTCAAATTTTTTATTAACTTTGGCCATTTAGTCGTAATTTTTAAATTTTTATCGTTGCTTGCATATGTATATACCCCGCAATAAAGTTAAAAATATTAATAAAGTGGTGTAGCTGGTTTAGAATTCTTTGACATATTAGGCCCGTTGCGATTATTTTGACTCAACCCGAATAGACTTATTCAAGTTTATTCTAGCTAGTATCCTTAACCATGTAGACCTTAATTGGTTTATTAGGCTAAGCATCCACGAGTCTCATTACTTGAGATTTTAAATTGTGGAGAACGAGAAATGATAGAGTCAATTATAAGTCGGTATTCTTGCACAAGCTCACTTGGTGTAATTATTTGCCTATTCTCCCATCACTTGCTAATAATTTATCTGCAATAAGTAAGGTCGTACGATTTGAAAAGTTACTTAGCTTCTAGCCCAAGATCGTTTAAAAGTTGCTCGGTAATGATAAGAGTTCATAGCCAAGGCATAACTTATGAAGCGGGGCGCGAAGATTGGCGAGTCCGAAAAGGCCCTAACAAGGCATGAGGATTCAATTTTATTGCTGAAGATCCAAAGTGATGTGAAAAGCATTATTCCCAAAATCAATATGAAGGATCAAGACTCACGACGAAAAGCAATCAACTCCCATAAAGATCATGGAGAAGTCTATCCGAAAAGACCCTAACAAGGTATGAGGATAAATAGATCCAAGTCCGAAAAGGATGCGGATTGTTGTATCTCAAAATTCCAATTAGAGATTGAAGAAATAATCATGAAGTCGTGGTCAACAAAGTTGGAGTACCCCTCAAAAGTCTCCAAGTGAAGAAACTCTATTAACGATGAGAAGACCATTATCTCAAGAACGTCTCTCAAGATATGAAGTATGAAGTACATGCCAAATATCGGCCCGAGAAAGGTCTCAAATCATGAACCGAGTTATGCCAAGATATGAACTTTTTGATATCCCGAGAAGCAGTTTTAAGAGATTTTGTCCTTTAGCTAACTATTGATCAAATCGTCCTACTTTGCTTTCAGCCTAATAAACTATCAAAATAAGTCCAAAAATGCATCTTCATGATCATTCTAAGACAAAAATAAAATATAAGAGATACCCCTAGGAATAAGGGAGTTTAAGCATATAATTAAGCCATGTGAGTAAGTGTTTGATTTGCTAACTTATAAAAACAATGATCTCGTTTTTAAGCTTAGTTTGGGGAACGTGAAACTTGAGGGTGATGAATCGTCGCAGCACCGAAGCCCTAATGTAAGTCTTAGATCCCTTTGCAAGTTATTTCCACATAGCTATTTTCCATCCTTTTGTTTACTTTAAAGTTTTGATTTCTCTTAGTACTATAATTTTGGTTTAGTAGTATAATTAATAAGGCCAAGGTTGATTGACTATGAGAAAAGTGTAAATTTGCTTTATCGCTAAGCATTGCATGAGGGCATGGCAATGGTTAAGTGTAGGGGATTTGATAGGTGTGAAAACACCCATCCTTTTACCACTTAATTCTGGCTAAAACGAGACCAAAACACGTATTTAATATCATTTGTTTGGAATTATGTGTGGTTTTTGTGTTTATTGTGTTTTCAGAGTCAACCGGATGAATATTGAAGAAAACATGGGATTGCACGGGTTTTATCGAGGAAAAAGACTCAAGACGAAGTCTATTGTCCAAGAGATGCAAAAGATTTGAAGTCATTGTGCCTATTTGAAGATTTATCGAAGAATAGAGCCAAAGATGGAAGATTCATATATGTCGAAGAACTCGAGTCTATTAAACAAAAGATTATAAGACGAGTTGGAATTATTCACCGACACTTCTCAAAATCCAAAGTCGGAAACGTTTATTTAAAAGAAACGTAAAGACTAAAGAAGGAAGAAGAAAAGAAGCCCAAAACCAAGCCCATTCACAAAGCCCACAAGACATGCCTATAAATAGGACTTTACTTCACAAATTTGGGACACTTAGTTAGTCTTAGTTAGTTTTTAGTTTTTCACTCTCTCTAGTTTTAGAGAGAGAAAGTTCTAAACTTTCTCTCACTAGTTTTCATCTTTTTCTCTTTCAAGATCAAACCTTTATTAATCAAGTTTAGTTTCAAGCTTTTAACCTTTAATCTTATTCTACCTTTCTTTGATTTTGATTACTTTTGGTACGAATACTTATGATCCGTGTTGTTCATTTATGTTTTCGTGCTTAAAAAGTTAATCTTTTATGTTTTCTTAAGTTTCTACACGAATAAGCTTTGAGATCCTTGTGCTTATTGGCTTATTTTGTTAGTTTTGCTTATTTACTTTTTATAAGTTTTCTTAAAAAGTTCATCTTTTTATTATTTGATTTAAAAGTTTGTTCATTTAAAGTTTAGATAAGTTGTTTTTAGTGCTTATTCGATCCGTCTCATCATAGATTCGACCTAGTTTTGGTGATCGGCTTATTCAATAGCTTATTCACCTTGCTTATATTTCGGATCAAAGGGATATCGGAAAGGGTAAAACCCTTTTCCGATCTGTTATTCCGACGAGCAGTCCCCCCCCCTTATTCCGATCGTGTGATCGGAAAAGGGTTTATGTTCATTTCGATTGAGCTGTTTGTTGAGATTCCGATTAGTTAATTTTCTAGTTATTTCGATTGGGTGTTTTTAGTGTATTCCGATTAAAGTCTTTCTCCCATATTCCGATTGCTTCATTTTTTAGTATTCTGGTCGCATTCTTTTCCATATTCCGATTGGTCCTCTTTGTATAACATTCCGATCAGCATTCCTCAACATTCCGATCAAGCTGATCGGAATATATTCCGATCTAGGACTTTTAGTGATATTCCGATTTGGATTAAATTGTTTGTTTAATTTCTTCTTTTTGCAAAGCTTTCAAGTGTTAGTTTTATTCATTGTCCAAGTATTTTTCTAATCTTACCTTTAAGTTTTCAAGCATTTATTTTTAAACTCGTCTAATCTTTTAAAGCTTTAATTTTAATCATCGACACTTACTTATTTGTCATTAGTTTAAAATAGATAAACAAACCAACAACTTTTTATTAACCAAGAACAAATCATTCCACTTAGAGTCGTGATCAATTCGAGGAGATACCGAGAACTTAATCCGAACCCCATACAAAAACATTTGTATCAATTACGTTGATTGGTGAATTGAAATAATAATCTAACGGTCTACTCTTTTTGACAAATTATAAAGTGAGTTTAACGCACTGCTGGTCATGTACCCGGTTAAGGAAGGAGATGTTATGCCATTAGTCGCTGACCAAATTCTTGGCTCGCCTGTGTGTCAAATTGAAATTACCTACGCTTATTAATTTAATTATACCTTAAGGGTGATTTATCACAAATTCACATCCGAAATACATTGAATAAGGTTATTGTTGTTCCCATTTCAATCCATAACACAAGATTTAGAGAGAGAAATAGTAGAAAAGTAGAGAGAGTAGAGAGAGAAGTGGAAGGTTTACACTAAAACTAGGTGTTTTATGAAATGAACCAACACCCTCTTCCACATGTGTAAGAGGGTTATATATGCCACGGCTCTAAGGCCTTTGTGGGCTTCATCTTGGGTCGGGCTTGGCATTCACTTGGGCATATAGCCCCTAACAAAGACAATATTAGCTTAAAGTCCAAGCCCGCTTTTCCCGACTAACCTATTACTATACAAGACCAATAACGACTAAGATGACCTATTACATTCTTGTTCGACTATATAAAATATAGGGATAACAATCTCCCCCAATGTATCGGTCATCTTAAAAAGCTTAAAAAGCATAAGATGGTTGAGTGAATACATTCTTGTAGAGGAGATCTTCCTGCTTTGGTCTTGTATCTTGGTCTTGATCTTGTTTGTAACAGCTTTGTTCCTTCATGCTTTCGTGATCTTTATCTTGAGCCTTTGTCATTTGACTTTGAGTGCTTGGGATCTTCATCTGTACTCCTTGTGACTAAGATGACCTATTACATTCTTACATTCTTAGGTATCTTGATTATCGCCATCTTGTGCTCTTGTGACTTCTGAATCGACATTGGTTACACAGCTACGCCACCTTCTTGATATGCAGTAACATATACAGACACGGATGAAATGGCTTTGAACATTTCACCCTAACTCGGTAGCGTTTTACCTCCGGTCAGTGAAGACCGTTAAACGGTATTAAATACCGTACCTGTGATCAGGTAGATTCGATTGAGAACCTCCTTGACAGGGTTTCCCGGCGGTAGTAGCCAGTTCTCTTTACTCGACCGTCTCAAAGCAGACTGTGAACGTAAAGAGTGAATCATAAGGATAAATTATCCGTCTGATTAGAGTCGTCAATTCAGATTTCCTGGAACAAGTTTGATTCTAAAAGAATCGCACAATTGTTGCTTTCCAGTTTGTCACAAGCTTGATTCATAGAGAATCTTGCGAGTTACCTACCGCAGTGCTGTTTGATGTTGACACTGGAAGGATTTCCATTCGTCACTGTGAACACTAATGAGTGTCACTCTGAATGTTCTGGAAAGATCACATGGATTTTGCGAAGAAACCTGGAATCAAGTTTGAATCAATTAAGAATCCAAACATAGTTGCTTTCCAGTTCTCACAAGTTTGATTCGTGTAGAATCGCACAAGTTACCTACCATGAGCTTGTTTGATGTTGGCTCAAGCAGGATTTCCATCTTCATTGTGAATCGTATCACTCAGATGTTCTGGCAATATCACAAGGATAATGTTTAGGACTCAATTGTGTCCTAATGAGATGATAAATTGATATCGTTTGGCTCTAGACTCAATAAGTGCATTTTGGTAATCGGAGGCTGGAGCAGACTGCCACCTTTTCAATATTAACTGACTCGGAGTGAGAAAGTCAATAGATACGTGTTGATCTTCGTGACAATGAGACAAGTTTCTTTTGAGAGAAACTCGAATGGCTGGGAAGGGTTGTGCATTGCATCACTGGGTCCAATGACTTGTCTTCAATAGATGTATTGACCCGGTTTCTGCCTAAGTTGCATAGAATATTCAACTCCTTCAATGCTTACCAATACGTCATCATTAGCACCTTGTTGTGATTGTTCCAGTGCTAACTTAAGTACTTGGTCCGCATTCAGCTTCATTCCACTCCATCTTTCCTAAGGACAACTATTTCTAGCTATGGAATGTCCTTGGGTAGATCCCTTCGGTTCTGGTTGGATCATAGGACTTAGTTTCCTATCCTAAACCACCTTTTGACTCCATCGTTCCGTCGTGGATAGTAGGTTGTTTTGGGTATAGATCGTAACCATAAACCATTGAAAACCATTCAAAGTGTTTGATAAAAATCAGAACTTTTAACACTTGAAAGTTTTACATTTCCGAAAAGCTCCCCCTACACACATGCATCGATATACAAAATAGTTTGCATTGTGAAGGAAAGAGTTGCACTTGAGTCTTTAAGATCACATGTTGCGATATATTACATTTTAATCACATTTTCTCCCCCTATTTCTAATATAAAAATATAATGTTAGAGATACCAATTGATTAAAATTTGACATTTTCCGAAAAATTGACGGGAGAGAAACATGTGTGCACGCATGAATCATGGAACATTTTCAGTCGGGTCGCTCCCCCTCAACAATATATGTGTGTCTTGAGACAAAATTTGACAAAATTTTAGAAAAACGACACCACAAAATATGTTGAGGTACGGAGTTGAGATGCCTTTACCGATAATATATGACAGATTTAATATCATTTTCAGAATGTGTTGGATACATAAAATATGACAATTTTAGAGATGTACCCAACAACATTAAAGGCTTGATTTTAAAACGCTCCCCCTCAAAAATTGATAAAAATAACATATGACCTTTTAGAGATATAAAAACCACATATGAGGAAGGGAGTGTTGAACACACAATTTTGAAAGATTTGGAAAAACCTTTTTGAGAAATTCTTGAAAAATTGTGTTCAACGGTTTTAAAATAATCAGGATAGAAGACTTCTCTTCTATTGCTTAGGGAAAGCGCACTGAAACGTACACTTCCCTTTCGAGTCCGTTTTTCATGAGCTCAAAACTTTGATTGTTTTGTGACTAGCTCATGACCGAGAAAAATAAATTTCCCGTTGTGAAGGATAAGTTATCATCCGTGATAAACTTTCCTTAAGTTGAAGTTCGAGGTCTAAGCTGACATTTACTTAGAAATCGTTTTTCATGAACTTAAAAACTTTGAATGTTTTTATAGGAAGCTCATGACCGAGAAATATTAATTTCTCGTTGAGAAGGATAAGTTATCGTCCGTGATAAACTTTCCTTATTTGAGGTCCGAGTCCTAAGCTGTGATGCGCTTAGAAGTCATTGTTAGTGAAAAATCAAGCAGCTTCATTTGCCAAAACCTCCAAGTCTTCTGGAGTCATATACTCCATACCAAGACGGCCAACGAGATACGCAAACCTATCTTTCGAGAGAGCTTTTGTAAACAAGTCTGCCAGCTGGTACTCAGTTCTGACAAAGTATAATTCTACGATGCCGCGTTCCACTTGTTCCTTGATGAAGTGATATCTGACATCGATGTGCTTGGTGCGGGAGTGCTGAACCGGATTGCAAGAGATGGCTATGGCCGACTTTGAGTCACAATACATAGGTATTTTATCAAAGTGAAAGCCATAATCCGTGAGTTGAGTTCTCATCCAGAGGACTTGAGCACAGCACACGGATAGAGCCACATATTCTGATTCAGCTGATGAGAGCGAAGTGCAATCCTGCTTCTTTGACGACCAGCTGACAAGCTTGTCTTCCCCTAGAAATTGTATGCTACCAGAAGTGCTTTTTCGACTATCAAGACAACCTGCGTGATCAGAATCTGAAAAAACTGTTAGATGAAAACCGGTTTCCCTCGGATACCAGAGTCCCATGTGAATGGTATTCTTAAGGTACCGAAAGATTCGTTTAACCTCTTTGAGGTGCTTTTGAGTAGGTCTGGCTTGATATCGTGCACAATAGCATGTGGCATGACGAATATCATGCATGCTGGCTGTAAGGTACATAAGTGACCCGATCATACTACGATATCGCGTTTGATCTACGGGATATGAGTACAAGTCAGCGTCTAGGGATGTGGTCGACAATGGTGTACCAACGCGAGCACATGAGGTCATACCATGCTTTTTAAGTATCTCTTGAGCATACTTAGCTTGGTTAATGAAGATACCACGTGGGGATTGATGAATCTGGAGGCCTAAAAAGAATTTTAGCTCCCCCATCATTGACATTTCAAATCTACTGTGCATTAATTTTTTAAAACGTTTTGAAATTTTTGGGTTCGTATAACCAAAAATAATGTCATCAACATAAACTTGCACCAGCATTATGTCATCCCCATATTTATTAGTTAAGAGAGTAGGATCAATAGAACCTTTGGAGAATCCTTTGGACACCAAGAAGTTTGAAAGTTCTTTGTACCATGCCCTTGGAGCTTGTTTAAGTCCATATACAGCCTTCTTGAGACGATAGACTTTGTCAGGATGATGAGGATCGATGAATCCTTCCGGCTGATTCACATACACTTCTTCCTTCAAATGATCATTGAGAAAAGCAGTTTTAACGTCCATCTAAAAAACCGTGAAGCCCTTATGTGCAGCATAAACAAGGAATATCCTGACTGCTTCCAAACGAGCGACTGGAGCGAATGATTCATCGTAGTCTATGCCTTCTTGTTGACGGTATCCCTTAACCACAAGACGAGATTTGTTTTTGATGATGGTTTGTTCTTCATCCAGTTTGTTTTTCCAGATCCATTTGAAATCTAAAATTGACATTCCATAGGGTCGGTCAACAAGTTCCCAAACATTTAGGCGTTCAAACTGATGAATTTCGTCTTGCATTGATTCAATCCACGCATGATCAGTCATGGCTTGTTTGATGTTTGTAGGTACAGTTGAACTCACGGTGAGTGCATACATACACACATCGCCATCGGTTTCGAGTTGTCTGCATGTTCGAACCGGTTGTGAAGGATTTCCAATGACTTGCTCCAATGGATGATCACGTGTCCAATGGTGAGTGGATGGATATGGTTGGTAGAATGTATGCATGTTGGACGGATCAACATGTTGAGTAGAAGACTCTCCGACTTCGTGTACCGGTGTACCGAACGGATTGATAAATTCTTCATCGTCAGGTTGTGCATCGACTGCTTGATTGTTGTTTCCTCCTTCAGCATTGACGGTTGGTGATGTTGGTTGTATGACAGTTTCTTGAGTTTGTTGAGTATCTACTGGAATTGACTCTTGAGCAACAGTTGCTGAAGTAGATGTAGTTGTGTCTTGTTGACTTTATGCGGGTGCATCAGCAGTATTGACAGCGGAAGGCTTTGACACAACTTGATTGTTTCCATAGTAATATTCATCAAACATTGGATCATATAAATCAACCAACTCATTCATTTGTGTCGTATCCGTCGAGTCTTCTGTAGGAGTATTTTCTTGACATTCTTGCACGGGACGTACACTGTTGTGTGTAGGTGCCATTGCTGGACAATGAGGTGCGGGACTTGAGCTGTTGTGATCAAGTACCATTTGTGGCAATTCGTCAAATTTCACATGAATTGTTTCGACAATAATCTTTGTTCTCTTGTTATAGACTCGATATCCTTTCGACAATGTAGCATACCCCACAAAAGTACATGCATCACCTTTTTCTTTCATCTTGTCGAGATTCTCACCGTCTTTAAGGATGTAGCATAAAGATCCAAATACGTGAAAGAATTTGACAGTAGGTTTTCGGCAATTGATGATGTGGTAAGGTGTCTTTTCATGTCTAGGGATGACGAGAGAACGATTCTGAGTATAACAGGCAGTTGCAATTGCTTCAACCCAGAAGAATAGCGGTAATTTTGAAGAAGAAAGCATTGTTCGAGCAGCCTCAACCAAAGTACAGTTCCGTCTTTCGACAACGCCGTTTTGTTCAGGAGTTCGAGCAATAGACGTTTGATGTTCGATGCCTTCTTCTTGAAAGTAAGATTGCAAGTTCTTGTTCAAAAATTCAGTACCCCTATCCGTTCTTACGGTTAAGACTTGAGCTTGAAGATTGCGTTGTATCATCTTGAGAAAGTTTTTGAGAACCTCTGGTGTTTCATCTTTGGACCTTAAGAAGAAATTCCATGTGTATCTAGAGTAATCATCAATAATCACGAGAATATACTTTTTCCCGTTAATACTCTCTACACGCATGGAACCACATAAATCCATGTGTAGAAGTTCCAATCGTCCTTTTGAGCTTGGGGTAGTCTTTGTTTTGAAAGACTTCCGTCTTGCTTTCCCCAACTCACAAGAAGAACAAAGATGGTCTTTGACGAATTTCAACTTAGGAAGACCGGTCACAATATCATTCTTCAAAAGCAAGTTGATGGTGTCAAAGTTAAGATGTGACAATCGTTGATGCCATAACCATGCTTGAGATGATGAAGCTTTAGCCATTAAGCAAATTGGATTTGTTGAAGATGTGTCTTGAAGAGTTACTGTGTAGAGATCAGAACCACGAGAACCTGTAAGAAGGTCATTCCCATCGTAGTCTCTAACATAGCAAGTAGATTTCCGAAAAGCCACTTCCAAATCCGCATCACAAAATTGACCAACCGAGAATAAATTGTGATTCAGTCCCTCGACGTAATAAACCCGTTTGATAGTGAGATTTCCTTGAACCAAATCGCCATATCCAAGTATCGGTGCAAACTAATCATTTCCAAACCGCACCGTACCCAGAAACTTCTCCACGAAGTTAATGAGAAGCTTGAGATTGCCCGTCATGTGCTTTGTGCACCCGGAGTCCATTATGAATAGGATGATTTCGACGAGCTGCAGAAGAATTAGAAGACAATGTAGCATTTGACAAATGGGAGCCCTTGATAGAAATGGGTTCCAAAATAGTAGTGGACCTAGATTCTAAAGGCAAGCTAACATTCATAGACCCAATTAGAATAGGGGTTGTCTTAGGTACCCATTTGTATCTGGGTGGTGTAAATCTTGAATACCCCCGTGTACATGTCCTAATCATGTTCTCATAAAGCTTCTTTAACCTGCTTTGTTTACGTAGAGTAGTGGATTCTAACGCACTTAGTTTCTTAAGTGGTTGATCAGTGGATTGGTTCAAAGTTCTTGTGGGTTCACTAGTACTAGTGGGCACACAAATAGGCTTCCTAGTTCTAGTATTCACGCCATTATGATTAAGAGCACAAGCATCATGATTGAAAGTACGAACACATTTGCCACATTCAACATAAACAAATCCAACATTCGAGGTCTTAGCATTTAAACTGTCATTACATGCAGTTACAGACGTTTTATTCTTAGAAAACTTAAAATTCCTACGGTGGTCTTCTACTTCTAACTTCTTTGCTTGACTATTGTTAGGCATGACCTTATCTTGCATTCTATTGCTCTTAAGCTGTGGTCCGCTAACGCTAGTAGTGGGGATTACTCCTGTAGAAGAAGACACACGTTGATTAGTTTTCTTAATATTCTGAGGTAACCGCGATGTTCCAGTTTGAGTGGGCTTAGTGTTCATCTTATACATTCCAGGTGCTATCACATTGGTACTCTTATCATTTCCTATCTTAGGCGAAGTCTGTGGGGGTTGTCCCAAAATAGATTATTTGGGGCATTTAACCGCATTCGGTTGACGAACGGCGGATGGTTAACCCAAAACAGACTTTCCTTTCATTTTCTCAATGAGTTTCTGTAACTCACTTATGGCTATGTCCCTTTCTTTTAGCTGAGCTTTCAAATCATTTATTTCGAAATCTTTTTCATTTAGTAGACGAAATGAAGAAGCTGACATTTCTTGACACTTTTTATGATTATGAGATTTTTCACCTTTTTGTAAAGCAAGTTCAAGAGAAATGGAGTGTTTCTCAAGTTGAGAAAAACTTTTCGAAAGTTTGTTATATGACTGAATTTGTTTTGAAATCTCTACTTCAAGATTGCGACATTTCTCGTCAGATTCTTACACTAGACATGCTACATGACAATATTGATCAAGATCGGTATACACACCAAGAATAGCATTCATATGGTCAGCATAAAAGTATTCCTTAGAAAGTCGATCAATTTCGTTAGAAAGTTGGTGTTCTTGTGTCTTTAATTTAATTTGAAGAAAGTCAACTTCATCTTCAAGAGATTTAACATAGCTTAAATCAGTTAACATTTCCTCAGTGAGAGCATTATAAAACATTTCCACATTTTTTGAAAGATCATCAATTGTTGGAACAATGCATTGTTGAATGACGACTTCTACTTGTGGGTTAGGTTTAATATTCCAAATGGTATCCCTAGAAACTTTTTCATAGTCGACGACACCTTTGTACAAATTTAAAACCCCTTGTTTTATAAACTCAAATTGCTGAACACTTTTGCTTTTCTCATCCCATTTACGTTTTTCATCCGAAATTTGTTTTTCTAACAAAATTGATTGCTTTTTGAAACTCCTTTTTAAAGAAACTTTCTTTTGGGATTCATCACTTGGTGGTGGAACACTATTGTACATCTTTTATTCTTTGGAAAGTTCTTTTTGAGGAACAAACTTAATATAATTATCAAAATCAAAAAAGTTTATTAAATCACTTAAGTTTGATGGACTTTCTTCTTGTTGACGAATGATTTCGTCGTAGTCAGGGGAAAGCATAAGAGCAAGATTATCAACATAACAACCGATATCATAAAGAGCAGGCTTGGTACTTTGAACTTTCTTAAGATATTCAGGCTTGACAAAACTCGTTTTCATATTTCTATTGAGCATATTCATAGTTTGAATAGACTGACCCGTTTTGTAAACAATGTTATTTAACGTGTCGACTCTCTTTTCCAAAGAAAGAATTTTTTCAATATCCTTTTCTTCACGAGTTTTATAAAGCTCAATTTGTTCTTTGTTAACCGACTCTAATTCAGTAATTTGGAGTTTATGTAGCAGCAGTTGTTCTTCAAGGTCCAATATATTTTGTTTTGACATATGAATTTCGTGTGTTACTTCAGAACAATATTGTTCATTGAGCACCTTACGTTCATATACCAAACCATTAGCTATCGCAACCCGTCGATCAGCTTCTTTTACATAATCACATTCTTTAAGCCTGTCTATCTCCTCGGCTAAGGATGTGTTTGCTTGCTTCAAACGTTTATTAGCCTCTTTATTTTCCTCAATTTCATGTTTTAAAGAATCAATAATAGACGCAAGCAAATCACGGTCCTCATCCGAGGCAGTATCCTGAACAGCTTTTCTGTCATCATTACACATATGCTGTGAATCCGTAGAGATATTTCTATCCTTCGTGTCCATTACATATGTGTCATTGATGCTTTCGGGTTGCTCAGGATGACGTCGTTCATTAGCAAACACATTATAGTTATCATGTGATGGTACCTTTTCAAGTGGCTCAGAATCATAGATGGGTCCAGAAGTATCATCAGTCTCTGGGATCACTTCTTGAATCTTTGCTATGTACACATAATGTGCCTCCAACTCTTGATCATCGGCTTCATCATCAGTGTCATCACGCCAGTCAACTTCATCTGTTGTGAGTGGAATTCTTGCTTCTTCTTTCTTACACAGCAGCATCTTTTCCTTGTGATATCCCGAATCCTTAACCCGTTTTGGCTTCTTGCATTCCCTAGCCATGTGCCCAAATCCCTTGCAGTTGAAGCATTGAATCCCAGTCTTCTGCACAACCGGAGTGCCTACAGTATCTCTAGCCCCAACTTGATTCAGCAACCTCTGATTATCATACCTAGCATCACGATCATACCTAGGTGCATGATCAACTTCCTTATATCTAGCATTGGATGATGATCTGAGGTTGTTGTTGGTAGGTTTGTAGATCTTCTTATAAGTTGTGGTGAGTAAAGACATGAGTTCCTCAATCTTCTTATCCCTTGAAGTTTGTTCATCATCACTGTCTCCATCTGACTCGGTGTCATACTTTGGAGGTGGAGTGGGGACAATTGCTTTTGCTTTGTGTTTAGCAATAGCTAGATGTTTGGTGGATGAGCTTGATGACTTTGAGGAATGAGTAGGTGGTTGTTGACGGGGAACGGGTTTTGTTGAAGTAGCAGCCACAAAAGCAATAGAATTTGCAGACCGTTCTGCCTTTTCAGCCCTTAGTTCATTCACTTCATTCTGATGTTGTTTCAAGATATCATAAAGTTTGTGATAGGAGATGGTCTTGATATCTTCCCTTTGTTTAACCAAGGTCACAAACCTTTGCCATTCCGGTTTGAGTTGAAGTAGAAACTGAACATTGGCATGATGATTGGAGATGGTGTACTGATTTCTGACAAGCTCATTCATCATTTTATAGAATCTCGAGTAATATGAGTCAATGGATTCACCATCGCCAGATGTGAATTTTCCAAACTCCCAAAGTAGATTAGTCTCGAGATCTTGAACATTGATCGACTCACCTTGCTTCAGTCGATGAATTGCATTCCACATTTCCATAGCATTAGGACATGCATCAACTGTGGAATAGATATCGTTATCAATTCCAGTGAGTATGAAGTTTACAGCATCAGCTTCAGCTTGGAGGAGTTTCTTTTTCTCAGCAGAACATGTGTCAAAATCCTCCATAGCTCGTATAGTTGACGAAGTACCATCCTCTGCCTGTGTGGTAATTGGTCTGAATTCAAAAACTGGAGGTGGATTCTCAAGGCAGTGACGAAGAGCAGTTCGGTTTTCTTTTCCGTCGAGAAATCTGAGAAAACGAGATCTCCATTGAACGTAACAACCGGCAGTGAGCACAGGTGGATTACCGTTGCCACCTTGTTCCAAACGAATTTGATTAGTAGTTGCAATGTTGATGTTGTTGTTAGACATGGTGAATACTTGTGAATGAATTGCAGATCCTAGTGGATTTGTTGTTATTTGATTGTGGTTGAAATTTCGAAAGTTCCATAAAAAAAAAAAATTCCCAGTCGGACAATAAATTCCTCAGTCCGATAAAACGGTAAGCGGAAAAACTTTGTATCGCCAAATTTTGAAATTGAGTTAGAAATAGCCAAAAACTAGTAGGGAAAAAATTTTAATTTACTTGACCTAAAATTTTTTAACTTCTTTTTTTTTAATCTTCGTGTAAACTATGTTCCGAAACTAGTCTAGATAGTGGCTAAGTCTAAAAATTGCTCAAACAAAATTTATCTGTCCATCGCAATACCCATCGCACTCTCAGATCGTACTCTTAGATCGTACTCTTAGATCGCACCCACCGATCGTACTCCTTCATCGTACCCAACGATCGTACTCCTTGATCGCACCCAACGATCGTAATCCTTGATCGTACCCAACGATCGTACTCGGATCGCACTCGTGTGATCGTATTATGGGATCGTCCTATTGGATCGCAAGTAGAAACCCCAGGTTTATGCGATCACAATACACAGATCGTACTATGGTTACCATTTTTCTCGGACAGTACAATGCACAACAAATTCGTGATTTTTAGCCTAAAAATGAATCAAGCACCCAAAATTTTTTTGTTTTTAACCAAAATAACAATACCAAATCACTACCAATAGTATGTAGATGATTTGTATCAAGAATAAACCATAAAAACACAAGAAAATATTTTAGTACGTGAGTTTTTGGATCAAAATAGGCACGAAAAAATCAAGAACACAACACACGAATCTTTAATCACCTATCCACTATAGGCTCTTGATACCAAATGTTGTTCCCATTTCAATCCATAACACAAGATTTAGAGAGAAAAATAGTAGAAAAGTATAGAGAGAGAGTAGAGAGAGAAGTGGAAGGTTTACACTAAAACTAGGTGTTTTATGAAATGAACCAACACCCTCTTCCACATGTGGAAGAGGGTTATATATGCCACGGCTCTAAGGCCTTTGTGGGCTTCATCTTGGGCCGGGCTTGGCATTCACTTGGGCATATAGCCCCTAACAAAGACAATATTAGCTTAAATCCAAGCCCGCTTTTCCCGACTAACCTATTACTATACAAGACCAATAACGACTAAGATGACCTATTACATTCTTGTTCGACTATATAAAATATAGGGCTAACAGTTATTGCTTTGTGCGTAGCCGAGTTCTAGCAAAAGTACGTTGTGAATAGTTATGGGTTGTTAGCCCTAAAATGTGAGCGCCATTTACGGAATTACATTTTATTCAGATAGGCAAAACGTGGAGGGACTACTATTGACATGTTGTCAAAGTGACCTCTTGTTTAGCCTATATATACCCCTCCATACTTCCATGGAGGGGTGAGGCTTTTCATTCTTTGTGTATTTCACTTTCTCTCTCTAAATACACACACTACATTCAAGCTTTATCTTTCTCTCTCTAAAAATGTTTAAATACTTCTTTTATCCTCCCCGACCTCCGGATCACCTCTTGTTAGCTTGAATCTTATAACGTTAACAATTGGTATCAGAGCTAACCGGGGGTGTTTTGTGTTTGTGTTTGCTTATCTCTTTGTGTTCGTGTTTGTTTGGTGTTTATCAGTCTAAGACACGTCACCAGTATGTTTTGGTTGTCATCAGTACGTTTTGGTGTTTGCTCAGTCCATCTGATATCATATGTCCATGTCACTGTCCAAAATAAAGTCCTTCATTATCAATGTTTTGTGTTCCTTGTCATTTTGTAATCTTGAATGCTGTTTCATTATTATTTTTGTTGGTAACGGACAAGAAACTTCCCAGATCCACTTTTTTCGGAAAAACCATGAAAATGGGTCAAAACCCTTTTCCGATGGTGATTCCGATGAAGCTTATTCCGATGAAGCTTATTCCGATGATGTTTATTCCGATGATGTTTATTCCGATGGGATTATTCCAATGCATCTAAATCCAAAAACATTCCGACAGATGGTTGTAAAAACATATTCCGATGGTCAACCCAAACTCATACAATGATGTTAAAAATTTTGCATTCCGATAGAAAACAACAACATTCCGATAGTGAGTTCAGATTTGACTCTACCAAAATCATCTTATAGCAAAACTCTCCTTTCACTCACCGAGTCAACTCGGTAATTACCGAGCTGACCAGGTCAACTCAGTGGGTCAAGATTACCACCAAACAACACCCTTCCTATATCCTATCCCATCCTCCAACTCATCTCACCTCTTTCATACATCGAGACCATAAAAAAAAAAAATTCAACCGGACTCAACAACATTAACCAACAATCAAATCCGTCTCTATTTCTCCTAATTCCATTGTCACCTTTCCCTTAATAATCTCACCATTCAGACTCAAAACTAAAGAAAGAAAACTAAGATCTCAGAATCATTTCGTGATTATCAAACATGCAAGCCTTTATTATTACACGAATGAATAACTCATCACTGATCTTTGTAAGGGAATAACCCTTTATTATTATTCGACCATAAAAGATTGAAGAAAAGGATAAACAAAAATGTTTTCCTCATCTTTGTGTCGATTGAAAGTCAAACCGAGTTAAATGAAACCTTACCTGAGACAATATTTCATATCTGAAGCCAAAGAACTCACTGATTAAAATTAACTGTTGGGTGTTGAAGGTTATGGATATGTAAATGATTGTGGTTTGAGGGGATATAAGATGGTGACGATTTGTAAGACAAAGAATGATGGGGGCAGATCGTGAAAATGATGGTGAGATCGTTGTAGTTTAGGGAAGATTTGTGGGATCTCAGATTAGGTGACTGAGTTTTCTAGATA
Source organism: Glebionis coronaria (assembly GCA_025667525.1). Taxonomy (NCBI): domain Eukaryota; kingdom Viridiplantae; phylum Streptophyta; class Magnoliopsida; order Asterales; family Asteraceae; genus Glebionis; species Glebionis coronaria. Next base: position 99,192,994 of record CM046882.1, on the reverse strand, counting down.
GAAAAAAGGGGGCTGAGAAGTTTATGTTAGAGAGATTAGGTGAAAATAGTGACTGCGTTTTTCCTGGATAAAAGATTAGGTTATGGTTTGACCTAAAGATTAGGGTTGTGGGGCATTAATATAACCAAGTCACTAGATTGGGTTTAATACATATGGGTTGACTATTCGGTTTGTGATATGGGCAGCATTTCAGTTCACTTGGGCCATTATCAGTCAAGCATTCCATTTCTTGGTTGGGCTAGATTTGTGTTATGAGTACTAATTCAAATGGCAAATGTTATATGGGCTGAAAAAAATTTTGGATTGCGGATATGCATTGATGTGGACCATGTATCATTTAATTTGAGCTATGATGATATTTTGATGTCGGGTATTCGGTATGTTTCAATCGAAAGTGCTTAAACGACATAGAAAATTTTAGGTTTTAAACCTAATATTGTTTGAAAAATTTTCGACGACCTCACCGCGGAGGTCGATCCGCGCATCAGTTGGGCATGTGACTGACGTTGAGCTTAAATGACAAGTTATCTAGACAATTTTTGTCCCTTAATGACAATTCTTTTTGGAATTTGTTCTAGATAACGACATTCACAACACACAACACCAAAGCAAACAAAACACTTAACGCTAAAACGATCCGATATAAGATTCACTTTAACGACAAGGCTAGTTTTGATTCTACAAAGACAAGTGATCACGAAGTGGATTTGATATTCTTTATTTGAAGTTGAAGTGGGATTTCATGAAGGCGTCTACTTATTTCATCATCGAGCCTTCCTTCTATTTTTCTACCCCTTTTCTTCAAACCCAGTCTATCGATTGATGACTTGCTTGGGCGATAAAATTTATGATTGAGACTTGAATTATCTAGTTTCCACTGTCAAGGGGTGGATGGTCGACGACATGGATAACTATCATTTGTGGGTGTCACGCACAGTTGCTCGTGTGGATAACTTCAAGAGATGTTAGAGACTTGTTTCTGCACCGTTCTTCAATCGACATAAGTGCAAGCTTAAGTAACAAATTTGGGGGATTGTACTTCAGTTTCAAGTTTGGAATATCGGATTTACTTCACATGTGGTCACAACAAATAGCCGAATGAATTCGAGGTTGGTAAGTTAGACAGAGAGAGATGGAATCAGCAATCAATTCTCACGGGATATTTATGAGCTTCACAACGACAATGGTACTTCATAGTCTAAGCAAAATTTTTCAAAGTTTCTCAATGACTTTCAAAATTTTTCAAGACATTTGCTTAAGACTAAGAACTTCTCGAGTATATGGACGTCCACGATAATGATGCTTCCGAGAGTTCAAAATCATCATGGGGGAAGATCGTGTACTTTGAAGTAATCGGATCAACTTCCAGGGGGAAGTTATGTACATGGAATGGTATCTACTTCACTTTATATGATTTTTATGAGGTATTCTGCAGGCGTGAGAAGAATTGTTGCTGATTTCCTGCATGTTACCCCAAACGGATTATCACCAAAACCTAAACGACATGAAACAGTATAGAAGCAGTGTTATTTGGTGTGGTTCTTCTACAAATTTCCGCTGTGCACTTAAACCGATGAGCTAGAAGATTGTTTAAACTACATCAAAGTGTCAGAATCTGCTTAAGATACAGATATTGGTTTGGGGGGAAGCTGATTCAGAAACTTCGTCAAAAAGAAGTCTATGAAGAAAGTTTTTTAAATACATGCTGCATGAATTGGGGGGAAGGTAATCCAAATCATGCATATTACAATTGTTCCACAACAAGCAAAGACAAAGAGGATTCAAGCTGAGGTACAAGTTATGAAGACCAGAAGAATTAAAAGACATCCTCAGCATTGGAAGCGCCTTGGAAGACTTTATTTTGTTGTATTTTTACTTGTTAGGAACATTGTAAGTAATTCCGTATGTCTCCACATTGGGGGAAGATTGTTAGCCCTAAAATGTGAGCGCCATTTACGGAATTACATTTTATTCAGATAGGCAAAACGTGGAGGGACTACTATTGACATGTTGTCAAAGTGACCTCTTGTTTAGCCTATATATACCCCTCCATACTTCCATGGAGGGGTGAGGCTTTTCATTCTTTGTGTATTTCACTTTCTCTCTCTAAATACACACACTACATTCAAGCTTTATCTTTCTCTCTCTAAAAATGTTTAAATACTTCTTTTATCCTCCCCGACCTCCGGATCACCTCTTGTTAGCTTGAATCTTATAACGTTAACATGGGTAAATTCTTTAATTGGTTTAACCAATACCTCAACATAATTTATGTAGAAATTTAGTCTCGTGAAGAAGTTTACTAAATGTTTTGTTAAACTTATGCTATGGAGTTGTATGCATGCTTCTCCATACATTGATTTTGACATCAAATTTATACCCTTAAAATTTAAGTCGAATGCTCCTAATTGACGAACAATTGAAATTACTACGTCATTAAATGAGATTTTTGGGTGATGTTGTAATGGAGAGAAAACTTTCATAGAATGAGAATTCGTATAATGGTTTTACGTTACTCAGATTAGACGACTTAATTAAGCTACTCGATGAGATCTGGAAACTTAAGGCATTCAGAAGGGATGAAACATGTTTAAAATGCAAAACGTCTTTTGGGGAATGTAAATCCCTTTAAATATCTAGAAATTGAAAATTGTTTGTCAATTGAATTGTTCAACAAGTCGCTACATTGAGTACATTCATTACTAGCAGATCAACTGATGTAATGGATCTATGTTAATATAGTTCTACGATTCAAGGAAAATAATATGGTTTTTATACCGGGGTAATTTTATTTTCTTGAAAGTATTTTGTTATTGAAAATACTAATATTTGAACTTATTTCTGTAGAAATGGCTCAACCCGACAATAACACTATAACATCTGCGTTCAAAACATTCTTTGATCGTCCTGAACTTACTAGCCCAAACTTCAACGATTGGTACCGCTCACTAAGAATTGTCTTGAGAGTAGCGGGTACTATTGATATCTTGACTACTCCTTATCCGGAGGATCTTGCTGAAGGAGCATCTGATGCGCAAAGGCTTGAACACGCTGCTAATGTTAAGAAGCACTCTGAGGTGGCTTGATAAATGCTAGGTAAAATGGCTCCTCCACTTCAACAAAAGTATGAGTTATTTTCACCAAAGCAAATGCTTGAGGAGCTCAAGGCTATGTTCGAAAAGCCGCAAGTTATGGAGATCTACGACTTAGTAGATGTTTTGCATAGCTGCAAGCAAGCTCTTGGAAACTCTGTTAGTGCCCATTACTTGGAGATGAGGGGTTATTTGGAACAGCTCATTGCACTAGGACAACCCTTTGATCATAATATGGCTATCAACTTGATCAATAGGTCCTTTAACAAGGACTTCAATGATTCTGTTAGAAACTATAATATGCATTACACGGGGAAGACAGTTAATGATTTGCATGCAATGGTCATTGACTAGGAAAAGGGGTTGAAAGACAAGGCATCTACTTCTACGCCTCCTGTACTAACCATACAAAAGGGTAGAGTGAGTAAGCCAAAACCACAAGCGAACAAGAAGAAATGCAAATGCAAGGGTGATAAGGGCAAACAAGTTGTGACTTATTCAAACCTAAGCAGAACTTTGTCAAGAAGAATAGATCTCAGAAGGGTGAGACTTGTCACCATTGCAAGGCAAGTGGTCACTGGAAGAGGAATTGCCCTCTTTACCTCGAAGAGTTGCGAGAAATAAAGAAGAAGTCTGAGCAGAGCGCTGCAGCTTCAGGTACTTTATTTATGATTGAATTGTTCAATTTAACACACAAATTAAATTCCTGGGTATATGATACAGGATGCGGTATTAACATTTGTAATACGCTGCAAGGATTTAATCTGGAAAGGAAGCTTTATGTAGAAGTATGATAATCTTTGATTTATCAAGAGGGTTGTTGTTTCTAGTGAGAGAAGGTAGAGACAGAGATGAGAGAAAAATGTAAAAGTGATATTAATCAAATAAAATAACCAACACCCCTTTCCATGGTGGAAAGGGGTTTATATACCCAAGTCCCTAAGTGGACTTAGGCCTCCGGCCCATGAACATGCTCATGGGTCGGGCTAAACATAAGTATTACTTAAACAATACTACGAGCCTATAACTATATTGTTGGAGTGACCGAGACTTTCTTTATACGAAAAACGTATTTCCAACAATCACCCCTAAAGGGAGGTCACTCCAAATTTACAAAGTCCTAATCTAGCATGTTAGATCTTCGTTCTTGAGCTCGTAGTCCACTTTCTCTTTTCTTCTTTCACTTTTCTTCTTTTTGTGAATATGTGTTGAATAACATCAGGCTTTTGCTTGGAACATGTTCTTTTGGCCTTTCACGTGCAATCTTTGTCTTCTTGTGATATTCGCCTCTTCGTGACTTCATGTCCCACATACCTATCCTTTGTTGAATTCTTGAAAGTTTCAGAGTCGATACAGCGGAAGACTTTTAGGTCAGACTTTCTTGAATTTGCTGAGATATTTGATGCAGAAGGAATAAGTATGTGAGGACGAATTCAACTGGTACACCACAACGCCACCGTCTTCAAATGCCGCAACATAATAAGACACAAATAAAATGGCTTTGACATTTTATTCTGATTCGGTAGCATTTTACCTCTGGTCGGTGAAGACCGTTGGACGATAATAAATATCGTACTTGTGACAGGTAGCTCTAATTAAAGATCTCCTTGACAAGATTTCGCGGGTAAACCCGTTCTCTTTATTCGACCGTCCAAAGCTGACTGCGAACATAAAGATTGAATCATTTGGATTAAAAATCCGTATGATTGAAGCCGTCAATTCATGAAACCTAGAACAAGTGAATTTCAATTAAGATTTTCACCATCGTTGCTTTCCAGTTATCACGAGCTTGATTCAAATAGAATCTTGCTTGTCACCTACCGCAGTGTTGTTTGATGATGACACTGGAAGGATTTCCACTCTTCACCGTGAACACTAAAGGGTGACACTCTGAGTGTTCTGGCAAGATCATTTGGATAATGCGTAGAGGCCCTGGAACAAGTTTAATCTCAATTAAGAGTTAAACCATCGTTTCTTTCCAGTTATCACAAGATTAGTTCTTAAAGAACCGCACGTGTCACCTACCATGAGCTTGTTTGATGTTGGCTCAAGCAGGATTTCCATCTTCATTGTAATACTTTCGTATTACTTAGATGTTCTGGCAATATTACAAGAATATTGCGTAGGACTCATAAAAATATTTCTTATTTTTAAAATTGTGTCCTAATGAGACTTTTGGTGATCTCGTGGCTCTAGACTCAATAGTGCATTTTTGTTTTGGTGAGCGGAGGCTGGAGACGATTGCCACCTTTTCAATATCAATTTATTCGGAGTGAATAAACCGATAGATAACGTGTTGAACTCCGTGACATTAAAAAAATATCTTTTGAGAGATATTTGAGTTGCCTGGGAGGGGTTGTGCATCGCATCACTGGGTCCATGATACTTTGTCTTCAAAATGATTTGACCCGGTTTCTGCCTAAGTTGTAAGGAGGGCTTCTTTCTTTACACCCTTTATCTTTACATTTCTTTTTCATTCTTCAACCCCTTCAATGCTTACCAATACATCATCACTAGCACCTTGTTGTGATTGTTCTAGTGCTAGCATCAGTACTTGGTCGGCATTCAGCTACGTTCACATTCCATTCTCCATCTTTCCTAAGGACTTCTATTTTCTAACTATGGAATTGTCCTTGGGAAGATTCCTTCGGTTCTTGGAAGAATCATTGGACTAGTACCTAATCCTACCACCCTTTAGTCACCACATCCGTCGTGAGTTAAGTGTGTTTTGGGTAAGTACTTGTCACCATGAAAAGTCCTTGAAAACTCACTTAAGATACTTGTGATATAAATATCAAAGCTTTGTATCTTTAAGTGTTTTTGTTCATCAAAAATGCTCCCCCTTAACATGTGCAACACACATATTAAGTTGGTTTATACTTGAAGTCTTTTTCATGTTTAGCCAAATATATTATCAAGTCTCCTTAATCCCATTTTCTCCCCTTATCTAAAATGTTAACCATTAATATTTTGGATATTAATGGATTAACCGGTCTTTGGGTAATAAAATGAAATTAGTTGCTGGCCATAGAACATGTCAATGCTCCCCCTCAAGTTAATAAGGGTTAGTTGTAGTGCTTGAGTATGATAGGTTTTAAAAGATTTAGAATCTCGTGAGAAATTCTTGAAACATTATCATACTTTCACACTACAGCAAGCCACAAAAGCACAATATTCACAGTATTTACATATTCACAAAAGATATATGGAGTGAACCTGATATAGTACGACCCATTTTAAATGGATCATTCCATGAACTTGTGGTGCGCTCAATATGGTCTTCCACCAACGAATCGTTCTAAGCTTCTTATAAGACGTCTTTCCCTCAGCTTCTCCTCAATCTTCTTGATCGTATAGGTAGCACTCTGTTGATATACCGTGTGCCAATCTACAGTGACCTCTGGAAGAGTCTTATACTTGTTGAGATGCACCAATTTTTCCCGAATATGGGTGAGAGTCATGTCACTGAATTTGTGGATCTCTGGAATTCTCATGAACCTCATTAGACCACGACCATTCAGGTAGAAAATGCCGGGCATCGGGTCAGTGGTGCTGGTGTAGGGAGATTTGTTTGTATGCCTCTGCAACACTTTAGTACGTGGTTTAGAAAGATTGAGCTTCCTTTGATAACTTTCTACTCCAAGTTGGAGATCTTCAACTCTTTTCTTGATGACAACTCGACGTGTGTACATTCGAAGAGCTGAATTCAAGGCAATTAGTTCTTTAGATTTCAAGTGCCTGAGGGCATTGTGAGTAAGCAATAGCAGCATGTCTTCAATATCTTCGAGACGAAGAAGTGGAAAATCTCCTTCCTAGATAGTGTAGACTTTTTCATCTTCTCGAATGAGTCTGATCTCTGTCAAATGTTGATAGCCTGTTTTGGGTTCAATCCTAACTCCTTGGATGCTTTTGATTCGAATGAAAGAGAAGACTTGAGAACTTGAGTTGTCCAAACATGCATAGTTGTAGGCGCGTCGCACACGCTCATCCCAATATGAAGCACCCAATTCGGCATATCGATCATATTCATGATATTTTTATGGAACCCAGAGACGATTAACTTTTTCTTCTAACCAAGGTATCAAATCCCAAGTTGTAGCCTTTACCAATGTTAAGGAAGTTGCATACTTGTTTGCTCCCTTGACCAAGTATTCGAGATCCTCACTGACAAAGAATTCAAGTCCTATTTGATCATCATCTACAGTTGTAGTAGGAGGAGGTTTTTCAGGCTCATGAAGACCATCCCTTTGAGTAGTTCTCAACGCTTTCAGAAGCTCATTTGCGTTGTACTCGTATTCCGTACTGTTGAGCTTGGATTTAACACGAAGGTTGGGATTTTTGAGTCCTCTCACAACCATTTCTTGAGTTATGTTAGACCCATAGGTGTACTCCAAGAATCTTGAAAAATCTATTGGATTGCTTAGGAATTGGGAGAAGTCAGTTTCATCAGCCTTTGTTAGTGGACGAAGTGCAACAGCGTTGGACACCCAAGGTTGTACGGGTGCATTTTCATCTTCATCGAGTGTATCTACCCATGCTGGTTCACTTGACTCTGGAATATCAGGAACGGTGGTAGAGACAGGGACATCAACAACAGGTACTGCTACTGCTTCAGTGTCTTGTATGTCTTGGACTGGATCAGAGACTGGGATATCTGGTACAGGTTGATCGGGTTCCGTCAGTTGTTGTTGCACTAAAGGTGTAGTAACTGAAGCAAATGAGGAAGATGTGACAGGAACAGATGTGGTTGAAGGAGAGGTTGTGGCCGGAGTATGTGATGAGGCTGTATTAGCATCTACATCATGAAACTTCTTGGTGTGTCTGCCTTGATGAGGTGGAGGTTTTGGAGTTGATTTACCCTTGGTAACATCATCTTTGAGAGATTTGTCACCTTTGGACTTGTCTTTATTAGACTTGTCTTGCTTATCTCCATCCTTTTTCCCTGTATCATCGTCCCCTTCTTCTTGATCATCACCATTTTTGCCGTCACCATCACCATTATCATCACCATCACTGTGTTTATCACTTTATTCTTCTTCATTAGTACCTTCTTCGTTATCACTACCTCGTTCTTCATCACTTCCTCCTTCGCCATCACTACCTTTGTCTTCATCACTCCCTCCTTCGTCATCACTACCTTTGTCGTCATCACCCTTGTCATCATCATCATTGTCATCATCAGCATCATCGTCATCATTGTTGAATTCATCTTCTTCTTCATTTAAGATATTATAGGGAACTACAATACCATGTTTCTCGAATATCTTAGTATCTTCGTCTATAGCCGTTTTAAGAGCTTTATGAAGGATCTTTTGAGCTTTGGTTTTGTTGTAGGACCCGACTTGAATCATCCGAGCATGTAAGAGTTTCTTTAACTCATAATCCGTGAACCATTGAGCAATGAGAAAATCTGACTTTTTAGCGTCAGAAGACTTGATCATGACTTTGCTTGCGGCAATTTGTTTCAACTCGTCTCGCAGATTGTCAATAGATTCCTTAACCTTTTCATCAAGTGATTCAACAATTGAATCGTTAACTTTGGCAAGAACCTCTTTCTCATCTCGGTACCTTCTTTTGAGGTCTTGAAGACGAATCAACTTTGCTTCATTTTGGCGGATTCATTTGCTTTGACTTGAGCTAGTTCTTTTGCATGTAGTTTACGAGATAATTCTAACTCTTCTTGGAATTTAGCAATTGCGTCTTCTTGAGCTTTTCTTGTGGATTCTTCACTTTGCTGTCTACGAGCTAACTCCTCTTTAATTCTAACCATCTCTTCTTGTTGAGCTGTCATGAGTTGTTCTATTTGAAGCATGAACATCGCTGGTAATGATGGAATCAACGATATCGGTGCAGCTGTGGTTTGTTGTGTAGGAGCAATGGTCATGGCCGTGCTTGAAAGTGAAGTGGAGAGAGGTCGACTTGGTAGAGTTAAAGGAAGTTGAATTGACACAGGTGGGGTCACTGTAATAACTGGTGGAGGTAGAGTTAAAACTGGTGGAGGCACTATAGAAACTGGAAGAGACATTGTAGAAACTGGTGGAGGCACTGTAGACACCGGTGGAGGCACTATAGAAACTGGTGGAGGCACTATAGACACTGGTGGAGGCACTGTATACACTGGTGGATGTACTGTAGAAACTGGTAGAGGCACTGTAGAAACTGGTAGAGACACTGTAGTACTTAAGGCTTTGGTAGTCTCAATAAATGATGTCGTATCAGTAGACCTGGTAATGTCCATGTCCTTCAATACGTCATGAGGTTGTTGTTCATCATGAATATCGACATTGTCATCAACTTGGGCAGATTTCTCACGAAGAGGTATGTAGTCATCCGGCTTCCCAAATTCAGCAATATCATGAGGTAGTAAGGTTTCTTTTGCCTTCATTCCTGAACCACTACCCCATGTGTCTTTCTTACTTTGCATGATTGCTTTCTTGACATTTCGTCTTTCAGTTTCGCGAAGCAGTTCTTCTTCATTTATATCTTCATCTTCATCCTCAAGCATTAGCTCCTTCCCACTAGACTTGGCAACACTTTTCTTCTTTTTGGGTGTAGGTGAAGCTGTTTCATCTGATTGTTCACTTTGTTTGCGTTTGCCTTTGCCTTTGGGTTTTGATGAGGAGAAATCTCCCAATGCAACTCTTTCCTTTTGAAGTTCCATTTCATCCAACAATTGCTTGTATGCCTCACTTGCTTTGAGTTCATCAGTCAACATATGAGTAGGAATAGCGATTAGAATACCTGAGTAAACACCGGTGTGTCCATCGTGTTTTAAATCCGCAAGAGTAGCATCGTCATCGAGATTATGATGAGGACTTTTTTCACGCTTATCGATTGAGGCATCAAATTGCATGAAGTGATGAATAATAAGCTTAATAAAACGTGAGAAAGGAAAGTAACCTGTCTTCTTCTTGGTATTGTGGAAGAGTTGATAATGAAATTCCTCCCATAGTAACTCTGCATAATTCACATTCTTACCCTTATAGATGCCCCAAAAGATACAAGCAGTTGAAAGACGCAAAGAGTCATATCCAGTTGATTTAGCAGTAAGACACCGAATGAGTATTCTGAAAATGATTTCCAAGGTTGACCCAAGTTAGCTGTAGTAAACTGAGACACCACTCGTAACTCAGGATCACCGTATCCAAGAGAATGATACATCTTCACAATTTCATTCTTGTCCAGGTCGACTGTAAACCTTTGACCTGTAGGTGGCATTGGTAATCCGAATATTTGACGAAAGATAGGAATTGTGAGAGTATATTCCTTTTTGTTGATGGTTGATAAGTGTGAAAACACTCATCAATAATGATCCAAAAACCACTCAAAACACAGTCAAATACATAATATTTAACTTTAAAATATCAGAATTACGCGTGTATTTGTGTTTTTGTGTTTTCAGGTAAGAAAGATACATTTTGAAGCAAAGACACGTTTTCAAGGATTTATTTGATAAAAAGATGAAGAAAAAGACGAAAGATGATTCAAGGACTTTATTTGCCAAGTTTTCAAAGATCAAGGGCTGAACTTGCAATTTTCTACAAAGATGAGGATGAAAGGAAAATGTGCTAAAAAGTTTATATACATTTGGAAAGAAAGGAAAAAATGAAAGGACTAAATGGAAAATAGAGAAAGTTAATTAACTTTTATAAAAACTTGGTCAATTGACCAAACCGGTCAAACACACAAACACATTTACGTCTCCTTCTCCAACGAGAAGAGAGAGAAACAGCGACTTCATCTTTCTTCATCCACTCCATAACCTGCAAATGCAAATCAAGGGAGAACAAGAAGTTTTCAAGTGAAGATTATAACTACAAAAATGCTCATCTCCTTCTCCTCTACAAGAAGATACTTATTAATTTGATCAAGGAAGAAAGACGAAGAAATCCCCAAATCAAGAATGAAGAACGAGTCACCTTATCCTCGTATTTTACACGTGGCGATTATTGATTGGAGGACACACGTCATCCCACCTCTCTCGACGGCTATAAATAGAGATGAAGACCTTCATTTTAGACGGTTAGCTTAGGAGTAGATTTACACCTAGTAGTTAGGTTAGATAGTTAGTTAACCAGTCAGGTAAAAGTTTGTTAGAATCTGTTAATTAGTTAATCTCTTGTAACTGAATATTGATTTTCCACCATTAATGAAAATAATAAGCTTTCACTTTTCTATATCTCTTCTCTCAACTTTTGTTCTTTTTTATTAGTGTTACTTTTAGAAGCTGTTAATCAGTTACATTTCAGATTAGGCAGTTGTAACAAGATTTTTCTTACTTCCATTAATGAAGTTTTCAACCTTTACATTCTTCTTTTCTCTTCTTCATTGTTACTTTGATAATCCGAGCTTATGATTGAGTTTAGTTTCTTTAATCGATCTGATTTTGCAGCTTGTGCAATTAACTAGTACCTTTTAGACTTCATTTCAGAAGATTGTAGGAACAAGTGCTTTCGAATAGGTTGATTTCAGGTTTTAGCTTCAGTTTTTGTTTATAAGAGCTTATGATAAGCTTTTCAGTTGAGCAGTTGAAACAAGATTTCTTTTCCATTAATGTTTTTAGTCTAAGCTGATCTTCAAAATCAGCAATTATAATATTCAGTAGATGTGTTTGATTTAGAAGTAAGATTCAGACAGTGTAACTGGATTTGTCGATTTCGAGTTTTCTTTGTTTGGATACTCAGTTTTGCAGGATTACATTCAGTGTTGGAAATACGTTTTACGTATTTATGAAGTATCGGTCGCTCCAACGATAATTATGTAATGGGCTCGTGATCTATTTACTTTATGTATAGTCCATATAGCCCACATGTAGGGTGGGCTATATATATCCCCTCCTAGCATGTTAGGAGGGGTTGTTGATTGTCATTTCATTTTAATCATTTCCATCTTTATTTTCTCTCTCTAGTTTTCCCCTTTTCTCTCCTTTCTCTCTCTAATCCCTCATCTCCTTCCTTCATCTCTTTATGTTTATCATCTAAATCAACCATCCAAATCCATCAAATCCATCACATAGAATAGACACACTGTGAAAAGTAAGAAAGATCTTAAGAGTCCTACGCAAAATCTTCATGATCTTGCCTGAACATCCGAGTAATACGAAAGTATTTACAATGAAGATGGAAATCCTTCTTGAGCGAATATCAAAAAGCTCATGGTAGGTGACTTGTGCGATTCTTTATGAATCAAACTTGTGATAACTGGAAAGAAACAGTGGTTTAATTCTTAAATGAATTTAAACACGTTCCAGGCCTCTACGCAATATCTTAATGATCTTGCCAGAACATTCAGAGTAATACTATTAAGTATTTACAGTGACGAATGGAAATCCTTCTAGTGTTAACATCAAACAGCACTTGGTAGGTAACTTGCAAGATTCTATATGAATCAAGCTAGTGACAACTGGAAAGCAACGATGGTGCGGTTCTTAATTGAACTTCACTTGTTCCAGGAACATGAATTGACGGCTTCAAATCATGCGGATAATATTATCCAAATGATTCACTCTTTACGTTCACAGTCTGCTTTGGACGGTCGAGTAAAGAGAACGGGTTTACCCGCGAAATCTTGTCAAGGAGGTTCTTTATTGAAACTACCTGCCACAAGTACGATATTTAATATCGTCCAACGGTCTTCACCGACCGGAGGTAAAATGCTACCGAATTAGAATGAAATGTTCAAGGCCATTTCATCCGTGTATATTGTTTTGTTGCTAACTGTCTTATGCAGCGTAACAAGAAGGTGGCATTGCGGTGTACAAACCAGAAGAAGTCGTCACCACATGCTTATACTATATACAAAATAGTACTTCAACAAATTCAAGAAAGCCTGAAGGTCAAGTCTTCCGTTGTATCAAACTCTGAAGCTTTCAAGAATTTAAAAGTATAAGTATGTGGAACATGAAGTCACAAAGAGGCAAATATCACAAGTGAAGAATGCACAAGGTCAAGGCAAGGAAACATGCTCAAGACTAAAGTCAAAGATCACATCAAGCATATTCACAAGAACAAGATCGAAGACTCAAGCATAGATGCTAGGTTTAAGATTTTGTAAAAAGATGTGACCTCCCTTAGGGGGAGATTGTTGGAAATATGTTTTTCCCAATAAAGTCTCGGTCACATCTTAGTTAGCATAGATCACGAGTTATAGACTATTTAAAATTTGTTTCTTGGAGCGACCTCCCTTAGGGGGAGATTGTTGGAAATACGTTTTACGTATTTATGAAGGTTCGGTCGCTCCAACGATAATTATGTAATGGGCTCGTGATCTATTTACTTTATGTATAGTCCATATAGCCCACATGTAGGGTGGGCTATATATATCCCCTCCTAGCATGTTAGGAGGGGTTGTTGATTGTCATTTCATTTTAATCATTTCCATCTTTATTTTCTCTCTCTAGTTTTCCCCTTTTCTCTCCTTTCTCTCTCTAATCCCTCATCTCCTTCCTTCATCTCTTTATGTTTATCATCTAAATCAACCATCCAAATCCATCAAATCCATCACATAGAATAGGCCAATGATTTCGTAGACCTTCATTCAGCAAGGAGTAAGATAGCAGTAGGTTCGAAGTGAAGGTGTGGTTGGTTTTAAGCGAGCTCAGCGCTCCGCTTCGCCCACAACGGAGGCGTCGGATACAACGGTTTAGTTTTGCTTTATTTTCTGCATTTTTTTAGAACTGTTGTAGTATATTGAGTAGTGTAAATTTTGCTACTTATTAGTTTGTTCTGCATTGGTTGACTCATTTGTTTGGCAGTGTTTGGATTTGTCTCCTTAAATGTTGAAGTTTGCGTGTTATGAATCAACTGTTGATAGGATCAGATTATAGTCTAGTTGTAACTGATCGGTTTAGTCCTGAATAGTGCAAGATTGTTTTTGGCAGCCAGATTTGCTTTGTTAGTTGGACATATATAGCTGATACAAGTCTGTTTGGATTAGCTATGATCTTAGACTTTAGGTGAGTATCTGTTGATCTAGTCATTCGCTATAGTTGTATAACAAGTAGTGGACTTTAGATTACCAAAGTATAAATCAGTAGTCAAATCTGCATATAAAAAATTATACACTTAGTCTAAGAAGTAAATATCAATAGGTTGTTGTAACAGTTGGTAGTATAGGATTTTGATTCACGAAAGGTTAGACTTGAAGCGTTTTAATTTGGTAGTCATAATTGTTTACCATAAGATGTTAAATATAGGAGTAAAGTTAGAGTAAACTGTGTATAAGCTTTTGTAGATTTAAAGAATAAATAGTAAAAAAGGGCAATAGTAAGGAATTGAACACACGACCTTCTGTTTACTACACAAAGCTATAACCAATGGACTAAGTGCTACAAGTTGTTTAACTTTTCATATGTTTTCCTTTTAATCTTTGTCATTTACAATTGGCTGTTTTAGTTAATGATTTCGTTCAACCTTATTGTGCTAGCTCATTTTAGAATTTCTTTCATCAAAATCGTTTGTTTTTTGGAAACTTTATGTGGGCCGTTTATTAGTGTAAAGTAAAATTTGTACTTTTGATTTTGGTTAGATTGCTAATGAATAGAACTTAAACTTTGTTAGATTTTTGTAAAAATGTGTAGTTGTAAAAATGATTAGTTTGTTATTTTAATCTTTTAGTTTTAAATTCTGTATTTTGTATTTTCATTTGTAGTATAACTTGTATTTTAATTTTGTATATTTGTGTGCATTCAATTGTGGTAGTTGCAATATGTTTTGTAGAATAGTACATATACGTAGGTAATATAGAGTATTTTTACCTTTTTACATGCTTTGTGCCAATTAGTCATAAATACCATTCAATTTTTACCACCAAAAACAATTAAGCCTTACTTGAAAACGTTATATCAATTCGGATTGAGTCGAGAAAAACGAACTAAAAATGAAATATTAATGGTGAATGTGAGCTTTCTGTCTGATAGTCGTTTCTTTGAAGCCCAAAATTCATACATATAATCGGTTGGAACCGAAGCCGTACCCCATAAAGCCTTCTTTATTGGAGTTCGATCAAGAATTTTTGTGGCCACTTTGAAAGCATAGTGAGCCGAGGCAGAATCTTCTTTGTCTTCTTTCAGTCGAAAGTTGTTTGGTATGAACTTTAGAGCCTTGGCGGTGACAAGTGCCTGATTAGCTTTGATTTGCTGCTCGGTAAGTTGAGACATGTTTTCTGCTTAAGACAAACAAACATACAAAATTGATATACCCAAATATATATATCATGATGTATCTATACCTAAGCAAATCAAACATATACCATAGACAACAAACAATACACCATCTTCGGATAAATCCACATTCTTTGGATAAATGCAATTGACATTTTCGGAATAATTGACATTTTCAGAGAAAATAATCTTTTTCGGAAAAAAAAATTGACATTTTCAGAGAAAACTATCTTTTTCGGAAAAAATTGACATTTTCAGAGAAAAACAATCTTTTTCGGAAAAAGTTGGCATTTTCAGAGAAAACAATCTTTTTCGGAAAAAATTGACATTTTCAGAGAAAACAATCTTTTCGGAAAAAATTGACATTTTCAGAGAAAAACAATCTTTTTCGGAAAAATTTGACATTTTCAGAGAAAACTATCTTTTTCGGAAAAATTGACATCTTCGGATAACATAACTTCTTCATATAATCCTAGCTTCTTGGGAAAAATGGACATTTTCGGACAATCATGACTTTTTCAGATAAAACAACTTTTTTCGGAGAAAATGAATATTTTCGGATAAAAAGACTTTTTCAGAGAAACTATCTTTTTCGGAAAAAACTTAACATTTTCGGATAACATTACTTTTTCAGATAAAAGACATTTCTTCGGAAAAACGTAGTATCTTCGGAAAAATCCTGAATCTTCGGATAAATGACATTTCTTCGGATAACTCAGTATCTTCGGAAAAATCATGTATCTTCGGATAAATGATATTTCTTCGGATAATTCAATATCTTCGTAAAAATCATGTATCTTCGGATAAATGATATTTCTTCGGATAAATCAATATCTTCGGAAAAATCATATATCTTCGGATAAATGATATTTTTTCGGATATTTCCATATCTTCGGAAAAATCATATATCTTCGGATAAATGAAATTTTTTCGGATATTTCACTATCTTCGGAAAAATCATATATCTTCGGATAACTGATATTTTTTCGGATAATTCACTATCTTCGGAAAAAGGCAAGTATTTTCGGATAAAAACAAATCTTCGGATAAATGCATGTTTTCCAGATAATAGCACTTTTTCGGATAAACACTATTTTTTCGGATAAACAGTCTAAGACAGATTACATGATCATCCTCAAACTCAAACTTTGAAGATTCTTAGGCAAACGTGATTGAATCTTATGCATCCTAAACTAAGCCTCTATGTTCTAAATCTTATGGCATATAAAAACCTCTCTATCAATTAACCAATTAATCGAAAAAAAAATCTATAACCCTAATTTTGACATTTAGGGGTTGACTAATTAACCAAAGAAACAGAGGAATCATACACAAAATTAGATTAAACATAGATACCTTAGATGTTTATTAGCAGATTAAATCAAATACAAGCTTGAGGAAATAAATCAATGGCAGCAAAGGTTTGTGGTTTGTTTTTGTGTTAAACAGAGAAACGATACAAAAAATGGGGGGCGCGTTTTTATTTGTTTGACTTAGGTCAAAATAAGCCTTTTCCCTTTTTACGCATTTAGTCCTCCTATTTTCGTATATTTTCGTTTAGTGATTATCCTATTTAGTCACACACAATCCAAACCACACAATTGACCTCCTATGTCTTAACACCCATTAATTATATTATCACGAAAAAGCCTAAGACTGAGTCACATAAATCACGAAAGTTCACGAAGCACAACGAGTACACACGAAGAATGATTCACCATAAAGCAAATAACCAATTAATTTTTCTGAAAGACTTTTGAAGACCGATTTGATGATGAAAACGATTTGATATTTTCACCCCTTAAATACAGACCCGTTTTCTATTTAAAGAGTTGTAGTCTTTGTATTTAAGAGTACTGATGAAAGACTTTTTCCGTTTAAGATGATATTCGAACAATTCGTGGTGGCAACAAGATTTCTCTTATTTTAACAAAATAAGTGCACTGAAGCGTACACTAATTTGTGTTAGCCCAAGTTATAAAATAAACTTGATCCCTTGTATGGTTTTAAAGTAAACCATACCCGAGAAAATTAATTTCCGTTGTGAGCCAACGTTTTCGAAATAAATACGTGACTTTAATGCGAAAAGCGGGTTGCAGTCAGAAATAACTACAAGCCATATGGGCATGTTTTAAACTATGTACAACTTTTATACGGACTCTATTTATGGCGTCGTGTCAATTTTAATCGACATTTCTAAGGCCGTAAATATTACCGTACTAAAAGACATGCCCGATTTAAAATGAAAAATATTTTTGGATTTTCTTGATTTTATATATTTTTATGGTTTTTGTATGTTTTATATTTTTAGTATTTTTATTTTGGTGGTTTAAATATATACGATAATATACAAGATCACGATCAAAGGATACTCTAGAATAGTTTACCACCACTATTCTGCAGATTCTTCTGCCAACTCCTTAAGTGTCGCTGGTGAGAATGATTTCATGCCTAGCTTTTCGATCAAAAACTCGATACGTCCTCGATCTAAGGCCTTTGTGAATATATCTGCCGGCTGATACTCAGTGTTGACAAAATACAGTTCGATCACTCCATTTTCCACTTGCTCTTTGATGAAGTGGTAGCGTATGTCAATGTGCTTCGCCCTGGAATGTTGAACGTAGTTGCAGCAAAGGGCAATTGCACTTTTGTTATCATAGTACATCGGGATTTTGTTGAATCCAAGACCGTAGTCAGTTAATTGTGATCTCATCCAAAGAACTTGAGCACAACAACCAGACATAGCAATGTATTCAGCCTATGTACTTGATATCGCAGCGCTTTTCTGCCTTTTGGATGCCCAACTAACAAGTCTATCTCCAAGAAGTTGCACACTGCCAGAAGTGCTACGTCTAGTATCTTGACACCCAGCATAATCCGCATCTGCATATGATATTAGTGCAATAGAGGAATCCTTCGGATACCACAGAACACGATGAAGTGTTCCTTTAAGATACCGAAAGATCCTTTTCACAACATGTAAGTGATTTTCGGTAGGCCGAGCCTGATATCGGGCACACATGCATATAGCAAATTGCAAATCAAGCCTGCTAGCATTCAGATAAAGAAGGGTGCCGATCATTCCACGGTAAAGTTTAGGATCGACAGCTATCCCATCCCTATCCTCATCTAACTTGGATCTCTCTACCATTGGAGTATCCACGGGGTCACAGTTTTCAAAATGATACTTCTGTAATGATTAAAGAGCAAATTTGGATTGATTAATGAAGATGCCTCTGGGATTTTGAGAAATTTGCAACCCTAAGAAAAATGAAATTTTTCCCATCATCGACATCTTAAAACGTGTGGACATAATTTTCTCTAAATGGTCAGACAATCTTTGAGTAGTGGCAGCAAATATTATATCATCAACATAAATTTGTACCAGTATCATGCCGTTGTCCTCCCTAAGAATGAATAATGTTGGGTCCACTTTGCCTTTGGAGAAGCCTTGCGAAATCAGATAAGACGATAGGCGATCGTACCACACGCGTGAGCTTGTTTCAACCCATAAAGAGCCTTCTTGAGCTTGTACACGTGATTAGGATACTCCGAGTTGACGAATCCATTCGGCTGGCTTACGTAGACATCTTCCCTTAATTCACCATTGAGAAATGTCGTCTTAACATCCATTTGGTAGACGATCATGTTCATGTGAGCAGCATAAGCAAGGAATAGTCTAATCGCCTCCAAGCGTGCCACAGGAGCAAAGGATTCTTCAAATTCAATACCCAAAGCTTATCTGTAACCTCTAGCAACCAATCTAGCTTTGTTCTTTAGTACTCCACCCAACTCATCGAGTTTAACCTTATATACCTACAACAACGTAAGGATTTCAACGTTGTTGGGTAAAGGAACTAATTCCCACACTTCAAGACGTTGAAATTCATTAAGTTCCTCTTGCATGGCTTCAATCCAAGATGATGGTGTCATAGCTTGTTGCCAATTTTTAGGTTCAATGTCGGAAAGAAATGCATCAAAGTAGCAATATAATGCATGTTCTTGGAGTTGGTGGCGTGTTAAGATTGGTCGATCAATGTCACCAATAATATTTCGGATTGGGTGATCCTTTGTCCATTTGGTGTTGTGATTTTCAATACGTGGTGGTCGGGAGTGAACGATTGCAGGAGCTTCCTCTAAGGTAGACGCACCATTAGGGTTTTCATGTATTTGTGAACCAAAGAAAGGAAGCTCTTGTAAGTGAGCAATTTCTAAACCGTGATCATAGTGATCCTCTTCAACATCATTAGGAACAAGTGGGGGTGATGATTCAGGTATAGTTTGTGAATTGGTGGGGGATGGGACATCTGGTTCAATAGTAACAGTAGATGCCTCGGACTGATTTCCATTATTTTGAGCAACAACTTCAGGAATCGAAGCTACTGCTGCAGGTGCTGGAGAATCCTTACTAGGTGGATCAAAGAATTCATCAAACATAGGTTGAAATAACTCATCCCACTCGGGCCTTGTAGGTGGTATAAATGATGGAGAAGTAGGATTGTTAGGAGTTAATCCAGAACTAATCGTACCGGTTCCCATCTCATGAAGTGCGGATTCAGAGCTGTGTTGCTCAGAAGCCATCGTTGTCAGCTCATCAAAATCGGCATCCAAAGTTTCTACTATCTTGCCAAGACGACGGTTATAAATTCGGTAAGCTTTCTTTGCGGGTGAGTAACCAATGAAAATTCCGATATCAGCCTTCGGTTGAAGTTTGCCCAAATTCTCACTATTAATATTTGGATAACATAGTGCACCAAATACATGAAGAAATGAAATATCAGGTTTATGTCCATGAAGTAGCTCATATGGAGTTTTTCCATGGCGCTTACGAATCATAGAGCGGCTTTGGGTATAACATGCGGTTGCCACTGCTTCAGCCCATAAGAATAAAGGAGCATTCGCATAAATCAACATAGTTCTAGAAGCTTCCATTAGTGTACGGTTACGTCTTTCCACGACACTGTTTTGTTGTGGAGTGCGAGCAACAGAAGTTTCATGTGAAATACCGACCTCTTCATAATAGTCTCGTAGAGTTTGATTAACGAACTCAGCTCCATTATCCGTGCGAATGCGGTGAACAGTAGCATTAAGACGTCCTTGGATCATCTTTAAAAAAGTAATAATATAATTTGGTGCTTGATCCTTGGATACTAAAAACTTTACCTATGTAAACCTTGAGAAATCATCCACCATGACGAGGATGTATTTTCTACCACTCACACTAGCCGTACGCATTGGCCCGCAAAGATCCATGTGCAAAAGATACAGTGGTTCTTGGTTGGTGTCTTCAGCTTTAGGTTTGTATGATTTCTTGGTGATTTTCCCCAAAGAACACGCGGAGCATAAATGATCCTTGTCGAACTTAAGTTTTGGAAGACCGCGAACAAGTTCGTTTTTAGCCAAATGGTTAATAGCATCAAAGTTAAGATGAGATAATCGGCGATGCCACAACCATGACTTGGTCTTAGATGCTTTGGAGAGAAGGCATACAGGAGAGGCGGCCATCATGTTTTGAATGGACCGTATGTAGAGATTATCCCCTCGAGAACCTTTTAACAAATCATTTCCTGCAAGATCGCGAATCAAGCAAGTATGTTGTCGAAAAGCCACCTCAAGGTTTAAATCGCAAAATTGTCCCACTGAAAATAAATTATGACCAAGTCCATCCACATAATATACCCTTGAAATCGTAACATTCCCAATTTTATATTCACCGTAACCCATGATCTTCGCAATATGGTTGTTGCTGAATTTCACCGTTCCTAGAAACTTGCTGACGAAATTTCTAAGCATCGAACGGTCTCCGGTCATATGCTTTGAGCATCCAGAGTCCAAGTACCAGAGGATGATTTGGACCACCTGAAAATATCACCAGACAAAGACGATGTATCGGAATCTAGTAGTTCCTCTGTGTTAGCAGGTACAGATATATTTATCTTAGATTTGCTAACCGAAGAATTCTTAGGCTTCCAGATTTGCTTCCTAAATGTCGGCTTAGATTCTAGGTTTCTAAGATCCTGAGGTACTTCTTCACTGGTAGGCACAATAGTGGGGTCAGACCTAGTTAAAGGGCGCTTTTTACATTTCTTAGTGCTAGTGTTCCTATTTAAAGGACGCTGAGACCTAACTTCCGTGGATGTGATCCTAGTTAAAGGGCACGTAGTTCCATTAGCAGTGAAGGTCCTACCAGTGGGTTTCCATTGCCAACCAACTTGGGTGAATTTCTTCCCCATTGGAATCCATTCAAGATTGTTCCTAATTGCATACATTTCATTCACGTGATCAACAAGGCACAAATCATGATGCTTAGAAAACATGCATTCATTACAATTCCAACATCGCAAATTAGAATTCACATTTTGCTTAGGCTGCTGCACAAACGCAGGGCCTTTAGTCTTAGTTATATGATTCTTTTTATTCAAATTTGAAATAACATTCCTAGGGTGAACTTCTACTTTCTTCTTCGCAGTCCTACAAGTGGAAGGCTTGATCCTGTTCTTCTTGTCTTGAGATCCTTTAGCCTTAGTAGATACAATTACTCCTGTAGAAGACAAGGGAACATTAGTTACAGATTTTGATTTAGCCTTGATGGGTGTGTTTAATATAGGCTTAGATCCTGGATTCTTATTGAATGGAGTCATGGCAATGGTGGTGATTTGTTTTTTAAGTGGTGCAGAACCCGGTTGTCCTATGTACTTCAAGTGCTCTAAGCATTGTTGTACCCTCTCAATGTAAGCATGAGCATGGTAATAGTCACTATTCCTAGGATCAAGTTCATAAAGATCATCTACCACTTCCCTAGCTAGATCCGCGTACTTAACTGCATGCTCCAGATATAACTTATATGATAGTGGATTGTTCTTATTGTGCGGGTTCTTAGTGATCACCACCTTGTTGGTTTTTGGAGCACTAGAGGTCGGGGCAGAGATTGTAGCTGGATTATCAACAACTTCTTGTCCTTTAAGTTGAAGTGTCTCCTTTAATTCAACCAAAACCATGTTTTTGTCTATGATTTAAATATTTAAGTCAGAGATTTCCTCACACTTATGGTTCAGTTGGTCAACGAGTGACTTTTTCTCTGCCGCATTAATAGGGAAGCGATCTTCTAACGAACCATAAATTTGTGAAAACCCTTGCTTTACTTTATCAAACTCCCCTAGCATAGAATTAATTCTATCTTCTAGGGCATGATTTTTAATCTTTGCAACCTCTAGTTCCAATTTCTCTGCTACGGATTCTCTCTTAATTCTCATAATTTCTTCTTGCTAATGCCTGAACCACCTGAATCATCTTGTCACTAGTCTCAACGTAGTTTTCACAATCATTTGTTTTTGAAAGAGTTTCATTTTTAGATTGATTTTCAATTTCAAGAGATATGCAATATTGTTGAAGCTCATCAAAACGTTTTGAAAGTGAGTTATAAGAATCTTGAAGCTTTAAAAATCCAGCGTTAGATTCATGACAAGAATGATTATCTACATTATTCACAGGTTCAACAATATTCACAGATATATCATGCACATCATCACATTTATTCATAGTAGATATCATCACAAAAGCAAATTCAGTAGTAACAACTTGCATCACTTCGAGAGACCCTATATGTTCTAAGAATCGGTCATATTCGGACAAAATCTTTTCTTTCTCAATTAAATGTTGCTCATAAGCATCATCCATTTCATAAAAAACTTTTCGAACTTCACCCATTTCGAAACTAAGATTTTTCTCGAGATCTAAAAATCCCTCTTTAATAGTGTCTACAAACAGAACGATCTCTTTCTCAAACACCGTTTTCATGTGTTCGAAAGCCCATTCTCCAACGGTTTGAGCCGTTGAAGTCGTACATTCCTGGATGAACTTGTCAAATCCGGTTAGGTATCGCTGAATCTCTTCCAAGCTTAGCAATACCGTACTTACTGGGGGAAGATTCTTAGGAGTTTCCTTAGGTTCGTCCGAATTAACAAGTGTAGGAAGTATACTAAGGCTTTCTCTAGTAGGAATGTAAGCTGGTGTATGGATAAATTCCTTTTGCATATTAAAGCGAATTCTAAGATCTATTTTTGCATACGTTGCATTAAGTTGTGCATAATCATACTTAGGATATGTAAAAATTACTTTTGACCGATTCTCTTCATGTAGTGACATACTCTCAGATTCATTTGAAAACACAATCGGATCTAAGACCAATCCTAACTTTGTTGCATCATAAAGTCGTGGGTTGTGGTTAAATGCTTGCTTTGCATACCCCGGGTTAGGTGGTAGGTCTATTAGACGCGATAGAGTGAATTCTTGAAAAGAAGAATGACACAAGTGTACTAAATATGAAGCAGAGTATTGTTTTAAAAGCAAAATTTTAGTCTTTTTAACTTTCTCATACGCCTTTATTTCTGTTTCAACCCTTTTAGACTCGAGAATTTCGAAATCCGTTTGTAGTTTTTGAAATTATTAACGACTGACTCTTTTTCTTTAAGTTCTTTCGAAAGATTTGGTCTTAAACTCTCAATTTCTAGCAAATTATCCATTTGGACTTTCCTAAACCTATCAAATTCAGGATTGGTTAAGGTAGTGGTCACTGGAGTTAATTCCAAGGTTTTAACCTTTTTCTTATACAAAGCAAGCTCGGCAGATAATGTCTGATTAACACTGAGGGTTTCAAGGACCGCATTATTCATTTGGCCAAGCATAGATGCCGACACCATAACCAAATCTTGTTGAGCAAACGAATTTGTAGATGTAATAGCTCCCGGTTGTGTTTCACTCAAAGTCTGAGGACTTGCATTGATATTGCTATCATTGTTTGTCTCCTCGTTTGAGCTACTAACCACCGGAGGCTGTTTCGGATACTCAGACACTTGCTCAACTTGATAAGGTACAATACTAGTAGCATTGGTAGTATTTGGTACCTCAGAAATTGTGTCAGCTCCATAAAGTGAAAGATTTATCATGAGAGCTGCTTTAGCGGTATTGAGATCATCACAGTCAGAGTAGTATGCATCAAGATCGTCACATTGATATGCGACATTGTTTGTGATGGCTGCTGTGAGACCGTCAGTGTCCGCAACTCCAGGATCTACGAGAAATGCTAACTCTTCTTCATCGAGCTCGCGTCCTTGGGCTTTAGCATTCACTAAGTAGATCTTCTCCTGAAACCATGTGCTATCCCTTTTCCTTTTTGGATGCTTACACTCTCGAGCCATGTGCCCTTCCCCTTTGCAGTTATAACATATGATCATCTTCATTTTGCCAGTGTTATTACCCCTTGTAGCAGCAGTGTTAGATGGACGTGCACCAGTATTAAATGATCTTGGTCTCCCCTGAAGTGGTTGCACTGTGACTCTGCCATCTTGAATTGTAGCTTGTTGTCGAGAGTTAGAAGAGTTCCTCAACTGATTGTTTGTTGGAGATGGTCCTTTGTAACCTCGTTTGTTCAACGCTTGAGTGATGTAAGCAGACATTTGAGCAAGTATATCAGTAGGATTATCCCCTTGTCTAAACTCAGGGACAGGAATCTAATCATCACGATAGAATATTGGTGTTGGCTGAGCTAGAAACTGATTTGAAGGAGCACTAACATGTTGTGAGTAATGGGGTTGAGGAGCCTCATGTGGTTGATAGGGGATGGCAGGGTTTGTTGGAGATTGATAAGGTGAATATGGTTGTGAAGCATAAGGTAAATGATGTGAATCTCCTTGTGATGATGTTGCTGGTTGCTTGTATTATTGCTGATAAGATGTAGGTGGTTGTGGCAAGATCGAATACTGTGGAAAGCTTGGCGTTTGATACAATGGTTGATAGGAGGATTGGTGTCCCAAAGCAAACGGAGAGTTGTGATATGACAACGTTGGATGATTTGCCATTAATGCCAATGGTTCTTGATAAGATCCCTAAGAGATGCGATTTTTGATCACGTGCTTCTCGTGTTGCTGCAAGAAAGCATAGAGTTTATCTAAATTTGACTTGTGCAAATCTCGAATCATCTTAACATCGGTGACATATTGACTCCACTCTTGGCGTAACGTGTTCAAGAACTTGGTGTTTAGTTGAAACTGAGCAATCCTTAGATTATACACGTTCATATCATTCATCAAAGTGGTGAAACGCCAGTAGTAGTCATGAAGTGTTTCCCCTGGAATGTATGTGAATCTATCAAACAAATCATACAATTGACACTCTCGTTCCTGCTTAGTTAGTGAAGTCCCTTGTAACAAAACAGATAAGCGATCCCAAAGATCCTTTGCCACTGTGTGTTCACTTACCATTCGATAGATATTGGGTGGAAGAGCTTGAATTATTGTCTGAACGGCCCTTTCATCTGCATCGGCAATGAGTTTGTTAGCATCCGGTAACTCATGATACAACCTTGGCCGCGTCACATTGTTGACAGTAACTTCTCCCCAATCGAGTGGACCTTTTTCAATGGATTGAAGCATAAGTCTACCATTGGGTTTACCCATGATGTAAGTTTTCATGCGACCTTGCCATGCTTCAAATAATTCTTTGATGAGCAACGGTGGGCAATTATCGGTACCCGAAATGATTGAAATATCGGTAAGCGATGTCATTGTAGGCATGAATGAATGAGGATTCATTTCTTGAACACTTGATTGAAAACGATTATCGTTTGATCGTCCAATGAAGTAAGGATGTTAAAAATGTTTATATTTAGATCGTGTGTTGATGTATCAATGTTAAAATCCACTAAGAATCCTAGAAAAATACTCTAAATAAAACCTATCACTAATCTTCGGAATAATCCCCTATCTTCGGAATAACTTGAATCTTCGGATAAAGGTTGGATTTTCGGAATTGTAGGTTTTTCATAGAATCAACAATTCTTCGGAATAATGATTTTTTCAGAGAAATAACAGATCTTCGGAATAATGGTTTTTTTTGGAGAACCAACAAATCTTCGGAATAATGAGTTTTTCAGAGAAATAACCAATCTTCGGAATAATGGGGTATTCAGAGAAATACCAAATCTTCGGAATAATGGGTTTTTCAAAGAAATACCAAATCTTTGGAATAATGGGTTTTTCAGAGAAATCTTCGGATTTTCGGAATAATGGGTTTTTCAGAGAAATCTTCGGATTTTCGGAATAATGGGTATTTCAGAGAAATCTTCGGATTTTCGGAATAATGGGTTTTTCAGAGAAATCTTCGGAATACTTAACCCTTTTCCGAAATAGTAATTTCGGAATTATAAACCCTTTTCCGAAAAAATAATTTCGGAATTATAAACCCTTTTCCGAAATTTCTGATACGATTCTTAAAATACAGTAACCAAATAATACCCAAAAATTACCCAAAAACACGTAAAAAAAATTTGTGATTTCAACCAAAATAATCAAACCGAATGTTTTGTTTACAACTTTAAACCATAAAATCACAAAAAATTTTAAGATTTGAGATGGATTATCCTAAAACACCCACTAACCCAATCAAACACTAAACAACACGAATCAACATACCTTAAATCATCCCATGCTCTAATACCAATTGTAGAAGTATGATAATCTTTGATTTATCAAGAGGGTTGTTGTTTCTAGTGAGAGAAAGTAGAGAGAGAGATGAGAGAAAAATGTAAAAGTGATATTAATCAAATGAAACAACCAACACCCCTTTCCATGGTGGAAAGGGGTTTATATACCCAAGTCCCTAAGTGGACTTGGGCCTCCGGCCCATGAACATGCTCATGGGTCGGGCTAAACATAAACATTACTTAAACAATACTACGAGCCTATAACTATATTGTTGGAGTGACCGAGACTTTCTTTATACGAAAAACGTATTTCCAACACTTTCCTATGGGGAACAATTTTTGCAAGTGGGCAATGGCGCACAAGCAACAGTTGAAGCTATAAGAACATTTAATTTAGTTTTACCTTCGGGTTTAGTACTGATTTTAAATGATTGTCAATATACACCTACAATTATTAGGGGTGTTATTTCCTTTTCTTGTTTGTTGAATAATGGATTCGTTCACACAACTGATAATAATGGAATTTGTTTGGAAAGACGGTATTTTCTATTTTTAATGTAGTTTCCGTGAATGGTGTGTTTGACATAGACATGCATGATAATGAATCCAAGAATAATAATAATTCTGTTTTTAGCATGAATAAGAAGAAAAAGTTTGACAAGAACTCTTCTTATCTTTGGCATTGTAGACTTGCTCATATTGGGAAGACTCGTATACAAAAGCTTCAAAGTGAAGGTCTTTTGTAAAATATCAATGATGAATCATTCGATAAATGTGAGTCTTGTATCTCTGGGAAGATGACCAAGAAACCTTTTAATAGCAATATCGAAAGAGCTACTGATCTACTTGGATTAATACATACTGATGTGTGTGGACCACTTAGACATGTGTCAAGGAAATGTGCTAGCTACTTCTTAACATTTATGGATGATTATAGCCGTTATGGTTATGTTTATTTACTTAAGCATAAAAAGGAGGTATTTCAAACATTCAAAAGGTTTAAAGAAAAAGTAGAACTGCAACTAGGAAAGAAGATTAAAGTTCTTCATTCTGATAGAGGTGGTGAATATTTAAGTCAAGAGTTTATAGATTATCTAAGTAAGAATGGAATTGTTCAGCATCTTACTTCTCCCTATACTCTACAACAAATGGTGTATCCAAAAGGAGAAATCGTACATTATTAGATATGGTGCGATCTATGTTTAATCTTACAACTTTATCTTTATCCTTTTGGGATTATGCTTTAGAATCTGTTGTTCGAATTATATATATGGTTCCCACAAATAAGGTCGATAAGACACCATATGAACTATGGCATGGCAAGAAGCCATATTTGTCTTATTTAAAGATCTGGGGTTGCGAGACGTATGTGAAACATGACTCGGGTGACAAACTCCAACAACGATCTGTGAAATGTATCTTTGTAGGATACCCTAAGGAAACTATGGGTTACTACTTTTATTATCCACCTGAGAACAAAGTGATTGTTGCTAGGTATGGAGACTTCCTTGAAAGTAAACTTGTAAATCAAGAATTCAGTGGGAGTAATTATGATCTTGAAGAGAGTCATATAGATACATTACCTTCTGAAAACACTAGCGATGTAATTCCTGTAGAACCAGAAAGTCTGGCGGTTCCACCGGAATTAGTTCCTCTGCGTAGATCCGCAAGGATTAAAAACGCAAATAGCAATATATGTCTTAACATAGAGGATGATGATGAAGTAGGGGATCTTGGTGAACCTGCTAATTATAAATCCGTCATACTTGATCCTAAGAAGGATAAGTGGATGGTTGCTATGGATGAGGAAATGAAATCTATGAAAGTAAATGATGTTTGGAGATCCACCACCAAATGCTAAAGTAGTGAGACATAAGTGGATATACAAGAAGAAAACCGACATGGACGGAAAAGTACAATCCTATAAAGCTCGTTTAGTAGCTAAAGGTTTTACTCAAACTTTTTGCATAAACTACGATGAGACATTTCTCTTGTAGCAGACTTAAGAGCTATTAGGATTCTCATAGCTATAGCAGCATACTATGACTATGAGATATGGCAAATAGATGTTAAAACTGCCTTCTTAAACGGTCGCTTAGATGAAGACATCTATATGCAGCAACCAGAAGGGTATGTTGATCCTAAGAATCCAAAGACATGTGTGCAAACTTCAAAGATCTATTTATTGTTTGAAACAAGCATCACGTCAATAGAATAAACGATTTGATGGAGAAATCAAAAAGTTCGAATTTATTCAAAATCGTGATGAGCCATGTGTATATCGTAAAGCTAGTGGGAGTGATGTAGTGTTTCTAGTCCTATATGTTGATGACATATTAATCATGGGAAGTAACATTCCAAGACTTAAAGTTGTTAAGGATTATCTTGGTAAATGTTTTTCTATAAAGGATTTAGGAGAAGCTGCATACATTCTGAGAATTAAGATCTATCGAGATAGGAAAAGACGGTTAATTGGTCTAAGTCAAGATGCTTATATAGATAAAATATTGAAGAAGCATAATATGCATAATTCCAAGAAAGATTTTCAACCTATGGAAGTTAAGCATAATCTAAGTCATGAGATGGATGCATCAACTCCTGAAGAGGAGGCATACAGGCGGAAGGTGTCTTACACTTCGGCTGTAGGATCTATTATGTATGATGTTAGATGCACAACGCCTGACGTGGCGTTTGCTCAGAACTTGGTCAGTCGATACCAACAGAACCTAGGGAAGCTCCACTGGATTGCTGTTAAACATTTTTGCAGTATTTGAGGAATACGAAAAGAAATATTTTGGTATTCGGAGGGTAGCCATATACATAACTAAATGTGGTTTGGATTAGGAATTTTATTGGAGATCTTGGGATGATGCTTGCAATAAAAGAACCTAATAAATATGTATTGGGATAATTCTGTCGCAATCATATTCGCCAATGATGTTGGAATCATGAAGGGTGTCAGACACTTTAAACGTAGACATCACTACGTACGAGAACAAGTTGAAGCTCGTAAAATAAAATTAATAAAAGTTCACACAGATGATAACGTAGATGATCCTTTAACTAAGGCTTTGCCTAGACCAAAGGTAGTTAAGCATGCCAAGGCGATTGGGTTGTA
The DNA here is from genome assembly GCA_025667525.1 of Glebionis coronaria. Lineage (NCBI taxonomy): Eukaryota > Viridiplantae > Streptophyta > Magnoliopsida > Asterales > Asteraceae > Glebionis > Glebionis coronaria. Next base: position 99,163,145 of record CM046882.1, on the reverse strand, counting down.
ACTAGCTAGCGAACTCATGCAATAAATCTGTGATTAGTATTTGGATAAAGGATGTTATGACATTATTATTTAATAAAATAAAGATTGGGTTTCGTTTATTCTTATTATTTAATTTTGTATCCTATTTTACATGTTTTACTTAATCCATGAATAAATTGTTATGCTAAATGTCCGTTGTCGATTAATAATATGAGAATATTATTAAACTAAGACAAATCAAAATAGTGATAGAGTATACTTGAAAGTATATTGATCGATTTTGGATGATATTCGATGAATCGGATATTGGACTTATCGCAAGTATATGATTTTACTTTGTGGATCTTTGTCATCAAGTAAATCATAAATAGTTATCCTTAGACTTGAGATACCAGGAAACTGTTATGAATCTAGTGCATCTCTGTGGAATAATCTAACGTTAAACGTAACTGGTAACTATAAGGATTATTTTCGGAAGTGTTGAAAAATTCATAAGTTTTGCTTGTAGTTAATATGGAATTTATTTCCTCTAATTTCGTTTTGGAGTTTAATACAGTTGGCCCCTCGTGGGATTAGTAAGATGTTTGTGTGGCCACACCCAAATTCGTTTTGGTAATCTTGTTGAATCTGTGAACGAGAAACAGTATGGTTAATGAAAGGAATGACTAAGATCCATATCCTTATTAACGTTGTATTAGAAATAAAAGGATAATAATAATGATTAATCATTAAAAGGTTTTATCCATGAGACCTTACTCGAGTTGTACTAGAGACATTGCTAGTGTAACTAGACGCTAGTCAATGTAAACACGATATTCGAAATATGTCCAAGTGGGAGCTGAAAGTTTATGGACTTATATTTAATAGTCGTGTGATAGGATCAAACTCGAGATTACGGGATTGCACTCAATACGTAAAGAGTTAATTTATTTAATAAATATATTTATTGTATTTATTAAATTATTTATTAAATTATTTAATAAATATATATTTATGTATTTATTAAATTAAACTGAGATATAACTTTAATGATCGTTAAATAATTAAGAGTTAAGTATTAACGAGCGCTATAGAATATATAGTAAGTGGAATAAAAAGAAAGAAGATCGGAAGGTTCCGGACTACCCCATGGGGGTGTTCGACCGTCGGTTATGGAGGCAAGGGGAAGGGGAAAAAACTTTCCTTATATTTGTTTTGACTACAAGAATTAGGTCTATATAAACAACCCCTCACCTCATAATTTAAGACACACAAAAATCTCTCCCTCTCCTCTCTCTTTGTTGCGATCGCAAGACAACCCACAAAGAGGGTTTTGGTTGGTTTTCTTGTTTGCTCAATTTTACTTATAATCTAGTCTTAGCCCCTCTCTAGGGTTGTTGGGTAGATTTTCTACAAGCGTGGAAGCTCGGTTTACACGTGCTAGAATCACGGTTAGCTCGTTGTATTACGTGTGTACAAGATCGTAATATAGTCTTACTTTAGACTATATCTTGGTGGTGTTCGTTATAAACCCTAATTGGTGATTAGTTCTTCGTCTTGTTGATTTGCTTTAGCGTAAAGGTATGTAACCCTAATTCGATTAATTATAATTGTGTTAATTATGATCTTTTTAAATCGCTTCCGCTATATGTGTGTTTTGATCTCGTTTAGGGTTTTATATAATTGTTATTATGTTAATAAACCTTCAGCAAGAATACCATTAAACCTAAATTAACAAGAATTTAACATTAAGATTGCACAAAAGAGTAGATCACACAAAAACCTCAAAAATCTCACAAAGCAAATAAAAATCAGAAAAAAGGGTCAAGTGGTTACCAGGCTTGGTCTTGTTCAGACCAAGCATACACCAAAAGAATGAAACAGCCAAAGGGCTTCTCCGATTGTATGAGCTTATGGAGGAGCTTGTGGCTACTTGTGAACAAATCAACAAACTAAAATCTACAAATCATCTAAAAATCTACGCAAGTCCTTGGGTACCTGCACATAAACAAACCAACAAACTACAAGTACATAAAGATTGATTACAAGCTCATTTGTCAAGTGAGCTTGTGATGAGTTTTATGTATAGTAAGTGTTAATCAAAAAAATAAACCACATATTTTTTTGAAAACCAAACTTTGGAACCAGCTTTGCAAGAACTAAATGGTAACCAACAAAGGAAATTTAACAAACCCTTATGCCTTTGCTTGTGCTTGATTTGTCAAACTAGCCACATATAATCAAGCTTAAGATTTTGGTTCTTTAAACTTTGAATAAAAATATTCTTTTTTTTTGTTTTAAAAAAGTTTAAAATTTGCTGAAAATTAAAATAACTTGAATTTAAATGACAAAAAAAGTAAGGAACTCAGTTCGCAAAGCCAAAGAAATTCTTTAATTAATCCTTAATTCGGGTTTACAAAACTGGAACAAAAGAATGAAAATTACATTGAGCATCTATTTATACTAAGCTACGAATCATCTAGAACAATTAGGTTACATGAAACCCTAGCTACTTGGTATTCCCGTATTGCCCTTGAATCTTTATAATATCCTTTTTTGATGCCTTCATTGTTTGAACTTTAATCTTCGCCAAATAGCTCCAGTGGTTGAGATCATGTGAGTTGCCAAAGGTGTAGATACAACCACAGCTGTCCATTTGGTTGTGGGAAGCAAGCAATTCCATCCATCCATTGATCTTGTCGAAAAACCAGAGTGTGTCGAAAGTGATGGGTCAGGGCAGGTCTCAATGTGCCATGTGGGTGAGCTGGAGGAAAGTTTAAGGGTGGGGTTTGGTTAGAAATGTGTTAAATCAAAGATCTGGAAAGGAATTAAAATTAATCCTTTGATTTGAGTGAGATAGGGATTTTAGGGTTTATGAGTTCAAAGGGGGTGTTTTGATCTTAATCACGTGAACAGTGGGGTGTTTGACGCCTAGAATAAATAAACTAATCCCGTTTAAAATTAGTTAATAATTACACCGGGTTGGGATTTTGGGCTTGGTGGGTTATTAGGTTGGGTTGGACGGGTTTGGGTGTGAATATGGGTTTATTTAAGTCGTTTTCACCCCCACAACTTTAAGCAAGTTTACATTTTTTCCCTCCACACTTTGCAACAGATTTAGGGCAATTTTAATTTGTAATAACTTTAGCATAATGGCAGTTTTGGTCCTTGTCTCTTTTAATAACTTTTATAAGGACTTTTTTACAATTCTTTTGATCTTTAAGGGCTAGTATTGTCAAATCTTGAAACTTTAGGGACCTAAATGTAATTTTTGAGATTTACAGGGGTATAAAGTGATAAGTCTTCAAACTTGAGGGACCAATCTTGTACATTCTTCAAACTTTAAGGGTATTTTTGGAAAAATCACCATTCGAGTCCAGTTCTTTGTGCAGCTTCGTTTCCCGTGTTCGTTTTTGCTTGATTCTTGTGATCTTTTTATTAATTCACGATATTCGAACCTACAAACACACATTGAACAAATACAAAGGTTTTTGCACGATTTTTATGATATTTTTATACATTTTAAGCCTGATTTAAGCAATGAGACCATGTATAATTATGGTCTCATTAACGGTCCAAAATGCTTGCAATATATCACATTGGTGCAATCGAATTGCAATATATCATGCAACACTACTGATATGTTTGCCGCAATGGATTGAGTTGGTATGAAGTCGAGGCTTATATTATAAGCGAATGTTGAAACTTATATTTTATAAAGCTTTCTTATAAGCCAGTTTTTTATCTATAACTAATAACCTTTTTCGTAAGAGTATTTACAATGCCTATTTTTTTAAAAACTTACGACATTGTCTTTTGGACCATTCCGATCAATCCTCGATTAATCTCCGTCAAACCAAATTAACCGCTTAACGTTACCCAACCGCCTAGCTAGCGTCGAGCGATTTCTTGCAACTCTGATTCTCCCTTGATCCATTTAATGTTTTTCTTTAATATCTGCTTGTTCGGTGAATTATTATAAAAATACTAGGAAAGTGCTAGAAAATAGAAATACAATAACCCACCTTACAGATCATCAAAAGTTACATAAAAACTAAGTAACGACAAATTGGAACAATATTGAATGAGCACAAACTCAATACAGAATAATACAACTATCTATAAACTCAGTTTTTATCACTAAATAAAGGCCCCCCAGAAATGACATGATTCAAGAATGCAGATGCGCTTGCCACAACCAACAGGGAGAATTATACAAAGCTAATCCACAAATGATTTTTAAAGCCAGAAAATACCAGAAAAGGAAGATCTATAATTTGGAGAAGAACACACGAGCTGACACGAGCCTTGTGTTGTTCTTAACTTTATATAGCAAAATACTGGATCTGTTTAAACCTGAGACAATTATGGTTAAATGCATTGCCTTGTCACATCACACTATAAACTCCTGTAGTCAATGACGGTCACTTCATCCTCCGGAGCATCAAGATCTTGATAGCTGCAAATAACAAGAGAAGAGGAAAAAGGATTACGTTGATGCCTGTGTGAATTTAGTAACTGATTTAGCAAATAAAGTAGTTCTTGAAAGAAAAATGATGTTATAGCAGGGATATATACAGCACAAACATCATCTGATACAAGAATGTAAACTTAACCATTACTTAGGGGTGTGACCCAGGAACAAATTTTACCCGAACCGAATAAACAGAACAACCCGAGAACCGAACCGATGAACACCCCAAACATTACTTAAGCTAAATCACCATAAGTTTGTACAAGTATAACAGACACCAGAAATAAGCATTGCCATGAATATTCGGGTTATGGTTTATCTCAATTGTAATTTACTAATTTTAAATAAACTAGATAGAGAAACCACAGGTAAATGACCTTAAACAGCTCAAATGTCGCCCATGGTATGTATGCCATATGCAAACAGCCTCCTAATTTATTTAATTTAATAGCCTATTATTATTAAACTAATAACAACAATCTTTGCAATCATAACCCGGCATTCACAAAGTTACCCAGCTTGTTAACAACCCGCCTGGCACACTCAGTTTGCACATCTAGGGCTCTAGGTAGCTTCACCAAATATCCTTAACATAAAATTTGCATAGACGTGTCATACACAATCTCATCATCAAACATAAACTTGCCTGCGTAAACGGCGAGGATCCTGTCTAAATGACGGAGGTAAAGCAATTATTGGAGCAGGGCCACCCAACTGGGGCCCAGACCGGCCATTTCTTCCAGCCCCTTCAAATGGGGAAGGCCCGCCCTGATCTCGCAGCATCCGCATTGCAACTTCAGGGGGAGCTGGGACAAAGGGACCCAAAGGACTGCAAATAATGACAGCATACACTGTGTTACAAGACAACCAACAAAAGTGAACTGGAATAGATAGCTCGTATACATATACTAAAGACCAAGATATCAATTGGGCTCACCCAGCACCAGGAACCGGCATTAACACTGGTGGAGGTATTTCTGAAGAGAACTGTCCAGCGTGTAGACCCTGTCCACCAAAATTATCAAACATTGGGTCATCAGGGTTTCCTGAACCGCCATCTTTCATATCCATTGAATCTTCATTCTCGTCTCTATCAAATCTTTCACCGTCATTCCCTCTGTTATCATTTTCTCTACGGTAACCACGGTCATCTCTCATGCGGTTATCACCACCAGGCCTACGCCTCTGAGGCCTATCCTTCTGAAAACAGATCCAATTATCACTCACTTAACTAATTAAAGTAAGCATCATACTTGTATATTTAACACTCAAATTAGTGTAACACTTAACATAAGGTGAAGCCTTAAGGAGTGTGTTTGATTAATTAAAATCATCAAACCAGTTTCATAAAATGGACTTAGAAGGTAGCATCTGGGCCCATTTATGGGTCAAATAGATGAAATAATACCCCCCAAAAAATCATAACAAGAAATGATGTAATCATACCGGAAAAGAAGGTTGCATTACAGGTTTTCCACCAGGCGCATCTTCATCACTACACATAACAAATATCTTCGTCAACAAAATCTCCAGATGGGAAAAAAGTGTCATTAAAAAAGCACTTACTTCATATAATTTTGGAAATAGAGATCTTCACGCAGTTTAGCAGTTAGCTCCATCACAAGTTCAGGATGTTTCAACTTTAAATGTTTTTGAACAAACTCAGAAGCATGAAACAATTTTGTGCAGCCCTTTGCTCCACAACCATATTTCCAGCCATACTTCTCATCCCGTATTTTACGAACATAAGGATCCAATGACTCAGATGCGGTAGCGTCGATCTTTTCTTTTGCAGTCATTGTTTCCAATGGATCTTGACCGTTTAATCGTTCCTGCCATCTTGAATCCAATTTCTTTTCCCACTCGGATGAATCATCTGAGGTTTTTCCATCCACCCTAACATGCCGATAACCCTTAGCTTCACTTCTCTCAACCAATCCATAATAATCAAGGCCATGAATCCGCCAGAGATACGTAATAAGTGTATCAAGTAACTCAATACCCTCCAGACCTTTGACTGAAGTCAAACCACGTATAATCACAACAGGGTTGCTTGAACCACTATGCGATTTATCCCTATTTGCTCTCTCATTGTCAGCGCGGGATAATATATTATCCTCTACTCCTTTTTCTTGGTCAAGTTTCTTTACAAGTGCCTGTGCTTGTTCTATGTCAATTTGGATTCTCCTAGGTTCAGAACAGACTGGGTGAGCTTTTGGAGCTGCTGGGAATGGATCGGAATCTTTTGTTAGGCCCCGGCCATGATATCTTCTTTTTCCACCTGCATCTACTTCATCTTCAGAATTGGGATTACTTGCATGCTCTAATTTGTTAGACGATGAAGCAGTAACACCCGGACCGCTGTTTCATGTAAAGACATGTTAAAGGTGTAACAATTTGGGGATCATTATAAATAAATGGAAACAGTGGAAGCATATCTTACAAATCTAAAGATCCACTCTGCAAATCTAGTAAAAATTCCTTAGCCAACTTCCGCGCAAGATCATTTCTCCTGATAAGAATATGGAGGAAGATTAGTACCTCACAAGCAACAAGGACCAGATAATAAAAAAATAATAGAAATAAGGGTAAAGCATACACCTTTCAATAACAGCAAGCAAATTTGTGGGATGATACTTATCTTTCAACCTACATCATAAAAGAATATTATTAAAGAAGTCTGTAAGTACAGAATAATAAAAAAGGAGATGTCGCATAAAGTACCATTCTTCGCCTTTATGGGCATCAAAATAAGCTCGTTTCTGAGTTGATATATATTCTGACTTGTATTCTTGATATCTGTGGAATAGTTCAACTTATTGAGTTAATAACTTACAGCCCAAGAAGAAGTAATATCTAAAATCCACATTCATATACCTGCGTTCAGCTTCAGATGGCAGAACATCATCCTCAAGCTCCTGAATAAACTGCTTATAAGACATCAAGCCTTCCCTAAAAACAGCTAAGTAGGTTACATTCACATCTAAATCGTAATACATCAATGTAATCCAGTCAAATCTTTAAGTAACTATTGCAGTTTATAGATCGATATCACTAGAAATGTGAAATGTCAAATATCATGATGTTCAAGATGATGCAAACATGCAATAGACAGCTCCATTGCTAGAAGTAGAAACATCACAGTGTAGCTACAAAATAGTTCAAGAATGCTCACCTATGTGTGATTGCAGCATCATTGTAACCTCCACGAGGCAAATCCCAGTCTGTAGAAGATCAATTATATATGCAAGTAAATAAAATATCAAAATAAATTAGAAAACACAGCCAATTTTACTAGCATTTTGCATTTGATACCCTCATAACTGGATAGTCTGGATAAGGTACTATTTTCCTTCAAACTAGTTTATAGAACATTTCGGAAAAAACATTCAGTTGATAACTTCAACAACAACAAAAATTTCACATTAGTTGTGATAAGAGAATGAAAATTGCAAAATTGATGCTTACCGGGTGGACCTCCTTGGTACCCACCAGATGAGCGACCACCGCGGCCACCAAATCGGCCACCAAACCGACCACGTGGCCTATCTTCAGGATAGCCACCCCTGCCCCCATGATAATGATAGTTATCAGGGTCATCATGCCCAAACCTGTGAAAGAAATTTAGTAAAAAAGTCAAACTGAGCACTCTATAAATTCGAAGTCCTTCCAAAATATACCACTACAAAAACTAACTAGTATTCTATTGAAACCGATGAACAAGAGCAGAGGTTGCACAAGAGGAAAAGTAAGGGTGGACAGCAATAATTGACCTTGACAAATATTATGATGTGTAAAATGCACCAGTCTGCTTTTACGCTAATATTATGATGAGCTATATTCTAAGTGAGTAGTAAAGATGTTTCCTTCTTTTAAGATGATTGTGTTGGAAAATGTGGTCGTTTAACACTCGAAAATGTAGCCTATCATGGGCACACACTCAAACACGAAGAACACACATTAATATATATAATATATGTTTCATACGTTAAATATTACTATATACTTCACGAAATGATTAAATAAAATGATCGTTAGTTAACGTTACTTGTTACATTTAACTATACGCATGTTTAAATTAAATCAAGGGACTTTAAAGTCAAAAGCCAAAACCGTAAGAGTGTACTTATGTTTGGGCGGTTAGAGAGCTTCCAATGGAAGGCTTTGGAAGGTTTTTTCTTCGAGTTGGATAATGATAAAATCCTAATTGGTTTAGGAGTTTATCACTTAAGGGAGTATATATACCCTACCCTTGCTCATTGTTTTCACACGTCCCATTCAATTCTCAAAGCAAGAAAACCGAATGCCAATCTCTCTGCCCTCCCTTGTTCGTCCCTCTCTAAACCAAAACTCCCATAATCCTAGTTTACGGTGTCGGTCAAACCAAGAAAGAAAGAAGAAGGCTTTATTTGTGCATTAAGGTTTTTCGCATAAACCCTAGGAAGTACAAGCCCTAATTTTCGGTTCTTATAGCTTCTTATAACCGATCCTTACGTAATCCCTAACTAGGGTTCTGGATCAAGGGTTTATGCTAATAAGATAATACACAAGTTTGTCTGAAGTGAAGTAGCCACTAGCATCGTGGTGTGTTTCGTTTGACGTGTTGTGTGAGCAACCATAGAGACAACAATTTTTAGTTGTTTTGTTTCAAGATTCAAGATCAAGATCCATTTAGTTGATTTTATCATCTAACCTAAAGGTTAGTATTACTTGTGTATTATGTGTTAATCGTATATGCTAAACTAGATCCAAGTCCTCCGCTGCGTACTCGTAGTTGCTTGGTTTAACTAGTTCTAAAATCCCAACAGATTGCACATGAGCTCATGTGCGTAATGAATATGATCTCTCATACTTCTTCCACTGTCTGATATTAAAGATGAGATGACAAATTAACAAGGTTGATTATATTTCTTACACTATGCTTGAGACTGAATGTTATATCTTTGTTACAGCTGCTAACTGTCACTTAAGATTTCTGATAAAAATATTATGTTTCAAATATAAATCAAAGCTACATCCACGATACAACAACAAAAACAAACCTATTCCCGTCGAAGCAGGGTAAGGGGGAGGTAAAATGTAGTGATCCTACCCCTCTACCACCAAGGGACCTCCGGACATAAAAATAGAGCATAAGAAGGGTCCGACAAGTATAAGGGAGTTGGAGATACAAAAAAGCACATAACGAGAAGCAAGCAGAAACAAGCACACAAGCAACCCCACAGACAAGGCAACAAGCAACACGTAATAGAACCGGTCACAAAAACAAAGAGAAAAAGGGCATACAAGTTACAAAAGCAAGAGCCACAGGAGAACACAAACAGAAGGACAAATAGGCAAAAGAAAAGCGCAAAAGAGGCGAAGGGGCAAACGCAAACAACAGAGCATAAAAACAAGGAACAAGCGGGCAACGACACAGAAGGAAAGAAACACACACATAAAAGGGCCCTAAAGGCAAAACAAAAACCGGAAACCAAAGAGAAACAGCACAGATCAACGCAAGACGACGCAAAAGCGAACAAAACAAAAGGGCAAAAAAAAGAACAAAGGGAGGCAACAAGACACCAAAACACCTAAGGGAACCAGCAAGAGAACATAACCTATAAAAAAACACAAAAGGAAAGCAAACAAGAAGCTCCAAAAAGTCTAGAAGCAAAAACTACCTATCCCTACAACCCCCCCTAGCCTAATACTATCCCACCATGTGACCTAACAGACGCAAAAAGCAAACACTAATTATAATATAAATTTTGCATAGAAATTGCCAAATTAGAGAACATGACAGTTACGATAATCTCAGAAATATAACATTTATGTCTGCAATTAAAATTTTCATATAACAAGCATAAACTGTCAATATTTTAAGCTTGGACACAAATAGAGTGTCCGTTTTTCTTCACTAGACATACTCACAAAATTCCTCAAGATTTTTTAGAAGGCAATAATGATTAAAAAGGCTTAAAGAACATATTATAACAAGCTTGACATCAGATTGGGTTAAATCCTAGACATGAAGCTCACAGAGAGAGAGAGATTGTAACACCTGGTATTATTCAATTGTCATATCTCTCTGGATACAGGTAGCGTAAGCTATAAACAAAGCAGTGACTAATAAAGATGGTGCACTTATGCTTCTTAGGATATAGTTCCGATAAAAGGTATACTTTTAATACTCGACTCCTAACCATGAAAAAGCTGACCATATCCCTAATAATTGCATTTGTTAATACTTGCATATAGTGACCAATATTACACATCCTTTAAAACAGAGTAGGCCCTAAAACAGAGTTGAGGTAACACAGGGATGTTATAAACTTAATAAATAACAGTCATAATGTTAACTCGCGACTCGACTCGTGACTCAAAATCATGATCTCAACTTGTGATTCATCTCGTGACTCGGCCTGTAAGAGTCATAATATAAAAGAAGACGGTAATAATTCATAATATATCTTATAGGTCCTCGTTTTTCAAAGTAGATGATATGGTTTATAGAATTCAAAAATTCCAAGTAAAAGTATAAGATTTAATCAAACTGAACCAACTAAATGTGTGAGTTGATGTTGCTGTAATCTGAAATCCCCGTGAACCATCCAATCATTTCTCATATGTCATAGCTTCTCATGGTCACTATTGTTTCTTTAGATAGCACTCAATAGAATACATAATATATGTTTTCGTACTCAAGAGTAACAGGGTGGGGTGCGAGTCGACACTCGACACTAAATAATAAAACATGTTTGCTTAATTAAGAATGAATTTACTCGTTTATTCTTCTATCTTCTTCAGTTCTTTAGGCAATTTGTGATTCGTAAGAGTCAAAGTCAAATAAGAGTGAGGTTTAAGTCACCTCGTTTTAAGGTTAAACTGACTCCACTCGTGACTGGTACAAGTTTGACAACATTAATAGTAGATGCAATATATAAATAGGCATATCCGTAAATGCATCACATAATTAATACCACAAACTACACTAACATGAATTGTTTTATCTCCACCTAGTTGCATCACTACACATGTAAGTGTTCCGAAACAAATAATAATTATTGTTTATCTAGTAGCAACATGGTTCATGTCGTTGGTATGTCTTAACGAGTGTCTAACATTAACTGATATATTTTGTAGAAAACATGGTGTTTTCTTTCAGCTAAACACACACCCTTATATTTCAAAATTTCTGCAGAGCTATTGAACCTTGCTATTAGTTAGTGTGTAAATTAACAGAATGATGTTGTTCTTTAAGCATACCCAATCAGACTAACAATCCAGCATTTGAACTATAACAAATTTACTTAATCAAGATGCTGTGCGTTTAATAACTAGTTGCAAACTCAAACTATAACAAATTCACTGAAACTAATAAAAAAAACAAAGAAACACAAACCAACGCCTCATTGGTTAACCAACGAAGCCACCAACCTCCTCACAGTGTGGTGTAAGTTGCATCTAACGTGGTGCCATGTAGGATTAAAGGGCAACCCCCATTACTAGGTCTAAGGGGCTCAAACAAACATATGATAATCTATGAATGTAGGTCTAAAATACTAGGCTGTAAAGACGAGCAACATTAAAGAAACTGTAAAGAAAGAAAAAAGAATGACGAACCTTCTATCATTATTATTATGTCCAAAACCACCTCCGCGGCGGCCTTCATAACCACCGCCGTCATCTCTGCGATACCTTTTAAACGGAGGAGGAGATCTCCTATGATGATAAGGAGGAGGACTATAACCACCACCACCACCACCACCACGATGTCGGTCGCGATACGGAGGAGGAGAGCTAGGACTAGCACCACGTTTCCTATAATTCCTATTATTATTATTATCATTATAATCGTTATTATTATTATTACGACGAGTGTTGTTGTTATTATAAGGGCGGTGGTCATAGTCACGGTCACGGTCATCGTTTCGTCTCTCTCGTGAATCACGGTCACGGCGATACGGTTGTCGTGCCGGTGGTGATTGGTTTTCGTTTTCGTTTTCGTTATCGGGTTCGGGTAAGTTGTTATTGTCTTGGTCTTGTATGTTGCTGTTGGTGGGTTCTGGACTGTTTTCGTGGTCAACGGTGTCGATTGGGGGGATATTCATGGCTTCGGTTTCGGGGGTTTCGATTTCAGTTTCAGCCATTCTTTTGAATCAAAATGAAATGAAACCCTAGCAGCAGAAGAAGAAGAAGAAATGGATAAACTAAACTAGATCAGAGTTTAGACTGAGGAGGATGGGATATGTATCATGTACGTAAGTACCAAATTCACCTTCAACTACTTGCTTTCCTTTTTAAGTACCATCCACTCTTTTTTTTTTTTTTTTAGCTACCCGCAACGGGTCAATTTTGTCTCCGTCGCGAGTCGGTCGTACCCTTGCGGCGATTCGGTCACCGACTTTAGGTCGAGCGAAAACGACTCCACACACGACCTTGTTACTAGCCGTTGGAAAAAAAGACCGTTGGGCTTGTTTATGTTTTAAACAAAAAAAAATGCAAAATTTAAACTATGACATATATAAAAATAACCATTTTTTTCACCCATTCACACTTAAATTTCTACACAAACATATTTAACATGTCTAGCAAGATAACCCCCAAAACTAATACTCCAAGACCCTGATTTCGTCAAGAACCCGTTCCACATGTGACACCGGATACGGCTTTTCGATTATCCGGCGTTACTCCTAACTTCCGGTTTAGACCCGCCGGGTTTGAATATCATTCACCACAACTAAATCACCCAAACTATACGAACCGTCCGTTCTATCCCCCACAACGTGATAACAACCAACAACCTTTCTACGAATCACCACGGGTGTGTGTCCTCCTACTATGGATTCTTCCACTTCTTCATATCCTAACCAGCAGTATTCTTCGATTAATCGTTTTCAAGTTGATCAAGATTTTGATGAAATGACGTATAATCAAGACTACTTTGCCAACCAACATGAGGTTGAGGGTCCTAGCCAAGATCAGTCAAGGGGCCAAGGTTCGGGACACGGGTTATTTCACGGTGCATATAACCTTGAAGAAGACGAGGAAGAGATGTCATCAATCAAACCTAAGAAGTCCTCTAGACGTGCTACGAAAGCCAAGCAGGTTGAGTCGAGTGAGCCACCAAAATAGTGGACAAGTGGGGAAGAGGCTGTGTTGTGCAGAGGTTGGTGTTATGTTTCCGAGAATAGCGAGGTTGGAAACAATCAAAAATCAAATGGCTTTTGGATAAAAGTATTGAAGTACTATGAATCTGAGACGGGTTCTAGTAGAGGGTACTATGCGGTTGTGAGCAAATGGAAAAAGAGGTTGCGTTCCAACGTTGGTGCTTTTTGTGGTATAATAGATAACGTTGAGCGTACTCATGATAGTGGTGCCAATGATCTTACTGATTACCAAAAAGCTTGTGTTGAGTACTAAGTGACTTACAAAAAAGTTTTTCAATACCAGGAGGCGTTAAAAGTGCTCACATATCACCCAAGTTGGCTATAGATTGAGATGCCAAAGTTTACAAAGAAAAAAAGTAACAAAAAATCCAAGACTTCTGAAACTACTTCTAGTTCTAGGCATGTTAGTTGCATGGATGTGATCGATGATTCAGAAGATGAGGTGGAAGAGACTCAAGAATACCGACCAATGGGTCGTGATAAAGCTAAAAAGAAGTCATCAACATCTTCGGCAACAGGGAAGTGCTCATTTGTTGATGCTGTAAGCAACAAATTGGAGAGGATGAAAGACATTAGGTGGGGAAAAAAGAAGCAGCAACAGGATGAGTACTTTACCATCAAGCAGCGGGAGTTGAATTTGAAAAAAGAAAAGCTCGAATTACAGCGTCAGGCAATCGATCTTGCTGAAAAAAAAGAAACACGATAAAGACTTGTTGTTCTACAACACCGATATCAACCCCAATTTGTCTCTAGCCAAAAAACAAGCCTTGCAAGAAATAAAAGACGAAATCAATGAACAATACAATTTAAACTACTAGTATTATTGTAATGTTTTTTTTTTGAATTATTATGTAATGTTTTTTATTTAATGTAATGGTTTTTTATGAAATTTAATGAGTTTAAAGAAAAAAAATTGAATTAGGTCACACTGGATCGCCTTTTGGGGCAAATAGGTCGCACTAGGTCGTAGGAGAGAGAAAGCTGAAAAATCAGGGTCGCGACCTAGTCACTGTTGCAGGTAGCCTAACGTCTTTTCTTTTTTTGAATATTAAATTTTTTTAGATGTTGAAAACTTCTTGCATCCTTTATTTTAACGAGGAGAGGTGCCCGTTTCGCCGCGGTGTTTTAGGTTTGTTTTTTTAAGTATACTTGGGTTTTCGACTTGACATCGCGAGCCGTCTAATTCTAAGGCGACTACTCTTTTGGATAGGCTGGAGTCGTCGCAGATGAACCTTCATGGTCATCCCAAAATATACACCTAGTGCGGTTTGAACTTTTGACATGTGATCCTGGTATAAACGTTGGCCGACAACGAAAAAGAGGCAAGTAAAGTTCGGCGTATGCATAAGTTAGGTCATATAGGAGTTTGTTATAAAAGTTGTGTTCCAATATTGTGAGACCACATAATGGTTTTGAGGAGTACGGAAGGTGTGTTTTACTGTGTAACATACAAAAGCAGCATCCTAATGTTAGGCGTTTTCATAGCCTACCGTTACATAGTTGGTTCATTAATATGTTTAGAGAAAAAAATTGCATCAGACCTTAAAGTATATGTTAGCCTCAAAATATTGAGTCAAACAAGAATGCTCGGTCATAGTTTATTATTGTAATATTTATTAGAACGTTGTAATAGATAGTTAAATAGTCGTGGTTCACAGGCTTGGATTTAAGCTATTTAAAGCCCAAAAGACAAGCCCGGTACAAACAATATAGCCCATTATAGTTACATGTAAGCCCAGCTATATAAGGCTCTTCCTAGCATGTTAGGAAGGGTGGATGATCATTTGTAACTCTCATTATTCTAATCTAATATTCACCAAGTTAATCATCTCTCTCTCTACTTTCTCTCACTACTTTGTCTCTCTAAAATTCATATCTTTTTCATCTATTTTCTATCATTAATCATCTAATAATATGGGACAACAGTATATAAACTCAAAGTTGCACACAACATATGGAACTATAAGATACTAAGTCGTATAAAATCGTAAGGCTAAAAAAATGATCAACCATATATAAGGATTATCCATTTGTTTGGATTAATATTTGATATAGTAAAATCGTACACGTTTTAGGAAAAACGCGTATGAGCGGCAAATATTAAGTCTTACGCTTTACGAAAAACGTAAAACCGAATAAATGCGAGTTCGTTCTCGAAGGAGGTGTGTGAATTAAGTGCCAATTATATAAAATCAAATTTGGATTAGTGTCGTTTTGGATGAGAGAAGAAGGAAAAATAAGACGAATTACGCTAAAAATTACCCTACGACGTAAAAAACGCAAAACCGTAAAATTCGACAAAAATTGAAAGTGTCCTAAAAATTACCAAAAAATTATCAAAAATCAAGTAAAATGTAATTAAGACAAAAATGAAAACCAAATTATCTAAACCTTTTTTAATAATTTTATATTAATTTTTAAAGTTTAATAAAAAACCAAAAATTAAATAAAATCAAAAATAAGTCAAATTGAAAACTTTTTCTTTTGTAAACCTCAAAAATACTATTAAGAACCTAAAAATGATTTTTCAAAATTTTTAAAATATTGTTTACTATTTTTAAATCACTTTTCAAAATTAAAACAAAAAATAATCATAAAAAATAAATGAAAAATGTGAAAAATAACTTTTTACCCCAAAAAGTCCTAAATGGAATGAAGAACAAAGGAAAATTGTAAAACAGTAAAAAGACTTAATAAATAAGCTGAAAACAACTTATTAATAAGCTGACTAGTATAATAAGCTAAAAACAATTACACCTTAAATAATAAACCAAAGCAACCCTAGACAGTAAAGTCCCTAGGGCGCATCGGTTAAGTCTTTGGTGTGTGAGAGGAGTGGCGCAGGTTAGAGTCCTGGCCACGTCCTTTTTGGAAAAATATTTTTTTTATTTTCTTTTTACAAAAACTCAAACCTGATACTCTAAACACTACACAAACAAATTAAAACTCAAAATCTAACAAGATTACACCTAAAACCAACTAAAATGTGCCCAGTTCTAAAATAATGCTACAGTAGTAATTATCCCCAAAGTTAGTGTTGTCCGAGATATAAATCAATAGGGTCGTTCTCTGATAGAACTAGAAACCAACTGATGCTTTTTGGGGTCTGATTTGGCTTGATTGGGTTGGTTAGTTGGTATCTTTTGGCAACCAATGGCACCCGCATAACCAGTTGGGTTGTAGGGAGTTAAATAAACAAGAAAAAACACCACACTAAACACAAAATCACAAACAAAAGCTCAAAACAATGTCACTGATAAGGGGTATGCAAGTCTGGTGATTAGGACTGATGCAATTGGTCTTTTGGGTGAGTTTTGTCTTACCAATTCTCACTCAAATAACACCCAAGCTTCACTATACAATTACCAAACCCTATATTACACTATCTTCTAACAATCTTAACAAGATTTAGATCAAAGTTACAAAATCAAAGCTAATATAGGCTACTGATTGATTTGACTGATTTTTAACCTAAAAATAACATGCAAACTTCTTTTTACTTACTAACTTGAAAACCTTACCCCTAATAACTCCTAACACTAACTTAATGAGTGTGTTTAATCAGATTTCAATCAATATTAAGTCACCTTAATTAGTCAAAACCACATACCCAAACACCCCTTATAAAACTGAAAACAAGATTTTGCAAAGGATTTTCTAACAAAACCACTCAAAACTGATTTAGACTAACTCTAACACATCAAATGAACATGAACAAACATGAATAATCACCTAACTAGCATGCAAACAACAAACACACAAAACCACCTAACCATAAGTCACATAAAAGTCCAAAAAAGAACAATGGGGTTCAAGCCTTACTTAGGGGTTGATGCCTTCCATGAGAGCTCTTAGGAGCTTGTAAGAGATGTGAAAAGATTAATGGAGAGCCCTTGTTGGTGGACTCCACAAGGGACCCAAGGGAATAGAATGTCTTCAAAATAAAATGATGGAATGGAAATGAGGTCTTGATATCAACTCATGTACCTGCACATGCACAACAAACACATAAACACTATTCAAGCTTATATAAGTAGCCAATAAGTTGTTGTCAAGCAGTGTATTGGTTAGCTTATATAAGAAGTAAGCTTGTTAAAGATAAAACGGATTTATAAAAATCTTTTGAAACTACACTTTGAAAACCTTTTACATGTGAAAAACAAATTGCAATAGAAATGTGAAATCCAAAATCAAACTTCCACTTTCACTTCCATTTGATTTTGGAGTCACAATTCGGGTAAAATGAAAATGCTTTTGCCAAATTTTTGAACTAATGAAACCTTTTGATAACTCTACAAACTACTTTGCAATAAAAATAAAATGATTAAACTAGATTTGCAGAAAATAAAATGGAACACAACTTACAAATTTTATAAAATGTCACTTCATTAATTTCTTAAAAAAAGTACAAGTTGGAACAAGGAAAATACATCCACGGGCGGATTGTATTTATAATGCAAGAAAGAAGTATCTAGATATGGGACAACCTAGTCAGCCTATAATGCTAGAAACACATAGTAAGAATAAGCATGATGTTGGAGTGGACAATGAAGCAAGTGATAACAATGATACTGATGAAAGTGAGGAGAGTGATGATAGTGACTTTGAATGTGATCTACAAGATAGGATTAAAGATGTACATGTGGAAATGCAAATGTTTAAAAAGAATGTTGATCCTAGTGTAGAATGTGTTAGTATTAATGAGCCTACCCCTGAACCCGATGTAGCGAATGATGAGCAATTTGTTTATGGAGAGTGTGACCTTGAAGACTTTGAAAGTGACGTTGATTATGATGTGTTGGTCCCTTGTAATTAGTACTATACTTAAGTATACTAAGTATAGTCCTAAACTATGGTTAAGTAATGCAATAAACTTCATACAAGTAAGTAAATAACACAAAGGTTTTCAACGTTTAACTCTTAGCTTTATTAAAGAATTATACCCTATTGTATACGAAGCTACAATAGGGATTGAATAGATAATGTGTGGTTTTGTGATCTCCTCACTAACAAGCTAGTCCAATCCTAACGATTGCTAATCTTGACGATTCTATCAACAAGAGTTTAGAACTCAACTGTTTGATCGTGTTTGGAGGAGAGAAAAATTGTTTGTGAATGTCTAAAGCATTTAGTGCACAAACTTCGTTTTCTCTCCTTTACAAGCATCCTATTTATAGAAGGAAAGTGGGTGAAAGACAATAATTGATCATGTGCAATTCTTGTCTTATTGGTACAGTGTAGTATCTTGTCTTAACCTATTCTAAGTAGTAACACGTAAGTCCTTTACACATGTCAGTACCCCATCTATCCCAAAAGGGTAAGTCACGCTAATTGTGTGATGTACTTCATCTTGTCACAATTCAACTTATCCCGCCTTTTCTTTAGTCTTGGAGAATGCTTGTTTTCTTCAGGGAGATCGTATGGGGTTCAGTGAGTCTATTGCCATAACTCACTAAACCCATCACCTTCTTCGTCATAGAAGACATTCGTTGAGCTTCGCGTCTCTGAATGCTTGAGTCTTCCTTTTAGACTCGGTCTAGGAACTCAAAGGCAACTCACTGAGTGACTGTTCACTCAGTGACCTTGTTATGTTCAAGGTTAATAATTCACTTAGGCTTATTGTTATTCAAATCCTTCAGGGAGGTCATTAGGTACTGAATTGACCTAACAATCTCCCCTTATTTGGATATAAAATTTGCCTAAGTGAAATTGTTATAAGTGAGCAAAGAGGCTTCTTCTTATTACAAACTATTCTACTTGATGAAAAGACTTAATATAACAAAGTACTTCATTTTCATTTATCATTACATAAGACTAAATAGTCTGATACAAGAAACATAAAAAAACAAAAGATTACAGTTATTCAGGAATCCATTGCTTCCCTCTTCACCCTTGATGACTTTAACACCTTTTCTTTGTCAGGTCTCCTAGCAATTATCTCCCTGAGCTTCTCACCAAATCTTTTATTCTCATCAGTCTGAATTTGTCCAGCCATCACAAGAAAGATGAGAACACTCTCAGTGGTGCATTTATCTATGTCACTCATTCTTTGAAATGCTTGATCCCCAAATACATCAATAAAGAAGATACCCCACTCAGGTTCCTCTATAACCATGTTGTTCACAAAGGGGACATTTTTAGGGAGAGTACGATTGCATTCTAACCCAGAGATCTTAGTCTCAGCTTCAAGCTCAACTCTTTTTCTCTTTCTTCCCTGGGCTTTGGTAGGATCCTGTTCAGATAAAGGAAGATCTTCAGTGATTCCCAATTGTTCCTTCATTTGATTCAACCTCTCATATCTCTTACTGAGAGAGTTAAGTATCTCAGGGACACACTTGTTTGTTTTGGTCCTGAAAATCCTTCCCATTTCGTTCTACTCACTGAGACCGAAATCACCAAATGAAAATTTCTTCACGACTTCAAAATTCCTCTCATCATTGTTTCTGTAAACAGATACTGAGACTGGTGTGGTATGAGGAATGATCTGAAGATTAGTGATTGGTTCAGGCTCTCTTCTTTGGGTGACGACTTTGGTGTATTGGTCATACAATTTCTTGAGTTGTGTGGTTCTTTTTTTTGCTTCAAGACCATTTCATCCTGAATAGCCTTGAGTTCTTCCTCCTGCTGTTGAATGAACTCCTCTCCCCCTTTCTTGCTCAGCAAGACCTAAGGGTTACCACCCACTTCTTTTACAAACTCAGTGGATACCTTCAAGATCTCAGCCTTTGTTGCTTCATTAGCCTTAGCCGACTCCATTCTATCTAGATATATTTGGATTTGATCAGGAGTCATTTGGTACATTATTCCATTTATCTCATATGGTACCAAGACCATGGCATCAGGATCGGGCCTTACTTCCCTTGAAGCTTTTACAAGTTTCTTTGGAGGTGCTAGGGTTTCATTAGTTATACCTTTGCCCCTATCTGACTTAGATACTGAGGGCTCAAGGTTGGGAGGAATTGAGTTTAAGGGTTAGGGTTGTGCTAGTCTTTCCTGCTCCCCCTCAGTGTGCGAAGGAGGTTCATTCCAAGTTAACATCATTGGTGGAACATTCTCCCCCTCAAAAGTTGAAGGATCAGCCTGACTAATCCCAACTTTTGCCCTTTTTGAGGATCCTGAGGTGGTGGAAGATCCCTTAAAAGCCTGAAACATCTCAATCACCATTTCCTTCATGGACTGAGTGTCTGCTTTGATAGTTCGAACATCTAACTGAATAAGGGATTGAGTGTTTTCAATGGTGGTGATCCTTGTCCTGAGCCTAGGAATATCAGCTTCTCTCAGGGATTTGGAGATGTCAAAGAGATTGGTGGCATTAGCCATGTATCCTTGTGCAGCCCTTGACAATCTGAACTCTACTTCAGCATCCATATGAACATCCTCATAGATGGCATCGCATTTCCCTTTCACCACATCCAAGTCAGACTTGAGAGAGTCTAACCTAGTGAAAACCTCAGTGAGCCTGTACCAACTCTGGAATTGGACTCAGTGGTGCTAGTGATCATTCCATCCAGAGTTGTCTTCAAGGACACATTTGCTTCGACCGTAGGAAGAGCATGGTTAAGGAAGTTGCTGAGCTTCTTTTCTTGATTTTCATGACTGTTGTTAACAGAGCTGATGAATTCCATTTGATTATCTACCTGAATTCGCATCTTCTCCTCAGCCACATCAAACCTATCACCATATGTCCTGAACTCATCAAGGAGTTCATCAGCCTTTGAAGCCAAATCTTCATGAGCCTGGGTTACCTCAGCCTGCAAGGCTTTCAAAGTTGTCTCATCCAAAACCACAGTCTGAGTCCCCAATGTAGAGGTGTCAAGTTTTGCCTCATGGGAGGGCTTTTTCGGTGCCTCAGGGGAGGGATCCTTTTGTCCGGATGCCTCAGGGGAGGGCTTTTGTTGATCCTTAGGGGAGGGCTGTATTTCTGCGAACAAGCGTGGGGACTGTGGCTTCTGGTCTGATTTGAGGAGGGGCCTGAGTTTCAGGTTCAACCCCAGCCTCAATCATATCATCGTCGTCATTGAACCCTTAGAGTAACTCATCAGGCTTCTCAAGTAAACTTATAAAATCTCCAAAGTTCAGTGACCCCTTAGGTTTATCCAGCTCCCCTTCAAAAGAAGGTTTGCCTTTGTTATCGTCACTCCCTGCCCCAAATCCTGAGGCTTGGGATTTAGCCAACTAATACTCAGGGGCAGTTTGTGATTGATCAGTTATGGAGGTAGGATCCCTATCAGCGGGGTGTTTTACCCGTGGGCGTCCCTCTGAGTCTTTGGGATCAAGAGTGGTTCCCTCAGGCAAAGACTTTTGTTTTAGTGTGCCTTCATCGGGAGTTGTGGAGGTGAGATTCCTATCAGCGGGGTGTTTTACCCGTGGGCGTCCCTCTGAGTCTAAGGAATTAAGTTTTGGGTCCTCAGGCAAAGACTTTTGAGCTAGTGTGCCTTCATTGGACTTGGTAGAAGTGATAGGCCTATCAGCGAGGTGTGTTACCCGTGGGCGTCTCTCTGAGTCTTTGGCCTTAGTTTTGACCTCAGGCAAAGGTTGTGATTTACGAATGCCCTCATCGGTCTGAGTGGAAGGCAGTCTCGTAGAAGAAGGTTGTTTGTTTCCTTCTCCATCATGAGGATCAGTAGGTTGGCCTGTCGACCCTGACTGTGATGTATTAGGGCCTCCCGTAAGCTCTTTCCCTTTGGGTATTTGAAGCTTGGTCTGAACAAGGGTAGTCTTTTTAGCCTTTGCCTTTTTGGGTCGTGCCTCGGAAGCCTCAGGGCCCTGTGCCTTTGTTGGTTTGGTCTTTGGCACAATCTGAGTCTTCTTGTTCCCCCTCTTTGGTAAGAAGGGAATGGGAGACACGGATGATTCACGACTGATCACCTCAGTCATGTGAGTCGTCAATGCAATGGGGTTGACTTCAGATGGGTTCTTGGAAAAGTTTGTGGAACTCATGATTGAAGTAGAAAAAACATTGAATTTTTCCTGAGTGTAAAGGGAACCCAGTAACCGTTCTAAGGCGCATGATATGAATCTTGGGTAAGAAACATATTTTTGCCTTGACTCCTTCAGGAGCCTGGTTACGAGATCATTATAAACAATCTCTCCTATGTCAATCTTCAGTCCATTAATAAGACTGTAGATTAGCATCTGCTGAGTAGAATTAACTTGCTCAGTAGACGAGTAGTTCCCACCGATCACCTGAATCACAAAAGTGATCAGGATCCTCCAAGCCATGGGGAAAGCAGTTTTGATCAATGGGGTTTTAGTCACAAGTAACTCAGGGATCCCGATTTCTTTTAGTCCTTTTTTTAACTGACTCCATGTCAGGATGTGCAACATACTTTCCATTTTTATAATCAAGTCCACTACTTTAACAAAATGTTTTGAAGTCTAAAATTAATGGTGTCTTCCCATTGTTTGCAGTGAACATGATGACACAGTTCTTATGTGACTTGATCTCAGACCCCTGAGATCCTTATGGCCCTTGGGTAGGGGTTACAACCACAGCCGTAAACCAGAACTCCCTGAGATATTCATGGTAGAAGACTGAGGGGTTTTTTATAAAAGCATCAGCCTGTGACAACCGCGGTTTTGAGGTTCGTCACTTAGTTTTATTTTGTGCTAGTTACGTGTCTTTACGTGTTTATGTGTTGATTGGTGTGTATAGATTGTGGTTTGGATATCGTTTCCGGTACGGGGTACCTTGTGAGTGAAACGATGTGTAATGATTTCATGTTCATGAGCTCACATGGTGGTGACTATGAAATGAGATGGTGTTATTTAGTGGTTTACGTATACGTATATGTATTATAGAAAATCGTATTTTTACAATTTACGGTTTAGCATTTTGAGGTCTCGGATGAGGTATTTAGTCACGGGAATAATTTACGAGATGGTTTTAAGTCATTTAGGACTTAGTTAATTAGTTTATTTCATATTTCAAGAGTTTTTATAAAACTGTATATTTTTACGTCTTTTACGGTAAACGCGTAAATTTGACTAGTTTTACGGTTTTGAGGTTTTGGAGGCTTTAGGAGTTGTAATAAATTGAGGAAATTTAAGGTAACACTGGTAGTGTAATAATAAATAATAAAAAGAAAAAAAAATAAAAAAAGGGAGGGGAGGTCGGTTTGGACGATCAAAAGAAAAGGGGGGAGAAAAAAAGGAAAGTGGGCTTATACTTGGAATAGGATTCTTGTACACTATATAAGGTTTTCTAATAAATCAAAAATCATATTTTCTTTTCTCCTGGGGTTTTGAGTCGCGGCATCATCAAGGAAAATTAGGGTTCTTCATAAAAATCTTGGTTTCCATTAAATCTAAGGTAAAACCTTCAATAACCCTTTTTAATTTAATTGTTTTTAATGTTTTTTATAATCATCTTATGATGGATTTAGGTTAGGTTTAAATTAAAATCTGTACTCTAATAATATATTAATGATTAGAATAATTAGGGCTTGTAATTAAATAAATTATGGGTAATTAATTAGGTTAGTTTAATTAAATTCGTCATTAAAAACTGGGCAGAATTTTTGTGTCATTGTTTTGATCATATAGGGAGTTCTACAAACTCTTATTTTGCAATCCAAGTATCCCTGGAAAGGTAATTGAAGTGGATTTCAAATGCAAGAAACGAGAACTCAATTGGAGGTCGAGAAGTAGGTCAAAAACAAGTTACAACAGTCGGAGGTCAAAACAGTTTTGAAATCAGCATGTTTTCTTTTTATATTTTGGGTTGTTTGGGGTACTTAGGGTTGTATTGGGACTTTCAAACGACCATGGGAGTTGGTTTATATATTAGGGGAAGTATCTGCATTGGGGCTAAGTTTGTGGGTTAGGGTAAGACCCCCTAATCATAACAAACGTTTTGTATGTTCAAAATCAGTAAAAGCCGGATAGACGAAAGTATATATATATATACATCGAGACCTTAACAGTAGCTTTAAGGTTGGGTCAAAAAGGAGGAGTTAGATAACATATGTAAGGGCATAGGATTTCATTTACAAAGGTCATGGGTATGGTTAGGTGGGCGTTTGTTTTATAGTTTGGAGACCTAAAAGTTGGGACTATTTTGTGTAAAATATGAACGGGATAGGTATCAAACTTAACCAAGTTAAGGACTTGTTAGGGAAGGGTAACAGGGTGTTTAGAGCATATTAATGAGGATCATATATGGGAGAAGGCTAGATGTCTATCATAGGTTGATGAGCCATTTTAGTGATTGGTTCATGTGCTGCTTTTGTGTTTTTGTTTGTTAGCTTTTTGCTAGTGCGCAGACTTTTGGAGAAGCTCAATCAGGTGAGTTTCATAGTCCCATGTCTACTAATGATTTTGACTTCCAGATGGAATGGAAGAGACACTATCTTGTTTTTATAAATTATGTTGTGAATGTTTTGTGTTTGGTGATGGACTTGTGCATACTTATGTGATTAACTGCTAGTTGATTCATGATTGTTTTATGTTTTGACTTGGTACCAAGGGGATGTTGACAAGGCGGGGCCTTGGGGAGGTACATAGATGTGTGAGCATCTATGGGACCAATGGATAATGACAAGGCGGGGCCTTGGGATTGGTACATAGGTGTATGGGCGCCTATGGTACCATGGTGTTTGGTAAGGCTGGGAGCCTTGGATTTGGTTTGGTTGTTAAATCTTGAATATTAGTTGTTAATGCATGTTTGTATCACATTGTCCATATGTTCATTTGTTAGTGGTTGTTGTTCACAACTTATGGTTTGATTTTGGCGTTGGAGTCTAAACCTATGACTCTCACCAACTTTATGTTGCCGTGTTTTAGTGTCTCTTTCAGGTGATATTGTGGTTAAGCGTGAGAACATAAGTGGCTAGGACTTGGATTTGCGTAGGAATGCATTTAGAAGGAGATCCCCGTTCCTTCTTAGTTTCTTTTGTTTGTTTAATAAGTGATACTGTTGACACCTATATTTTTGCTTTGTTTATGTATTGTTTGTCTTGGGTAAGAGGTAGGACTGTTACCTACTTACCTAGACTCCTGCATTGTTGAGATATTGTCATGACATTTGTGTCACCATTTATGACATTTCTTAATTCATTTAGTTATCTCTATAGACACGCCATGTTGTGATGATATCCATACGTCGCGCTCCATATGCCGCCATGGTGGGGTGTGACAAAATGGTATCAGAGACAATGGTTATAGAGAATTAGGTTACCTAGTCGCGTAGCCTAGTCTATAGCTTAAGGGTCCCTACATATAGGCGTCATAGAAGTATGTGTGCATTTTATAATAATTGATGTGTTTGGATGTTATTTTGTGATGTTTGTTAAGTCATGAACTACTATGGTTCATACTTAGCCACATGTTATTTTCTTTTCGGGTTGTGACTAGTGCGGGTTGAACCATAATCGCCCATGCTAGTCATTGTTGTATTTTGCTTAAATTGTACATTATAGTACATAATTTGGTACATGGTAGTTTCTATCTTTTGTTGGGTTATTTTATGTACCTGAGGTATAGTATTTTTCTTTTGATGTTTAAGTCATGTTCCCTAAGAATCATGTGGTGGTTCGAGTTATTAGGAGTAGGTGGATATGAAGGATTTTAAGTTGTTTCCACTCTTATGGGCGACATGACTTATAACTGATTATGTTTTCGTTTTGGATTTAGTCTATGTTGTTTTAGCTAGACTATGGATTTATGTATTTCAAGAGTTTGACTATGTTATTTTATTAGTTGGAGTTTTTGACCTTATTGTTTATGTGGTTGTGTGCTTAGGTGAGTTGATGGATTTATGTGTTATGTGTTGTATTGATTCTTATAAGTGTCATCATAGGAGGGAGTGCATTGGGGAAAGGGTAATTGTATAAGTATGGTGGCCAACATAGTTATACAAGTACCACAACTTCAATGGGTTCCTAAGTATGATTGCATGAAAGAGGGTTAGTACATGCTTGTATATGATGAGATGTGGATCATTGGTATATGTTTAGTATATGGGTTTATGTAACAGCTGCCTACGATATGGATATTTTGAGTATGTTATTGTTTTGGGTTCTAGTCATGTTGTGTGATTATAGGGTCACACGATATGGACTGGTTTTAGTGATGGGTTTTATGCCTTGTGGTAAGATGGTGATTTCTCGTATGAAAAAAAACGAGTGTATGACGCGATTGGTTGATCTGACATGTATGGTAACAAGTATGTTTTGGGTGATTTAATAGGTATATATATGCGGATGTATATATACTACTATGTGTTAAGTATGGTATATGGTCGTTCACTAGTTATTATAACTTGAACGTACCTTGTCTTTGTTCGTGTTTTATGGTGCTGGAGTTTGATGGAGTTCCAACGACGTTTTGAGTCTTTGGATGTATGTCTACATTCGGGTATGTATTTTTATTAATGCGAATAATACAAGGCTTTTACACCAAGTATAAAGTTAATTCGTTCCAAGTCTTTTCGAATTGATTATTGGTAGAAAGTGCGACTCAATTGTTCTTGGTGGAAAATAAAAATGTTTGGTTATCTATTCTACTAAAAATAAAAATGTCGTTGAAAGCTTGAAAATTTAATTTAAGAAAAAGCAAGTTAAAACAATGCTCAGTAAAAAGGTGGAAAATTAAAAGTTGGAAAATAGAAACAATTAAGAAAATTCCTAATTAGACTAAGTCTGAAATTTTGAATTTCATGGAAATCATATCTTTGGAATAATGGAATCTTCGGGAAAATGGTATTTTCAGAAAAAGTTGGATTTTCGGAATAACAATGATTTCAGAGAAAGTAGCATCTTCGGAATACCTGCCTTTTCAGAATAATGTGCTTTTTCTGGAAAAACTGGTGTTTTCAGAAAAATTGATATTTTCGGAATAAAAGGTTTTTCGGAATAATGGATTCTTCGGAATAATTACCTTTTCAGAAAAAGGAGTTTCTTCGGAATAACAAGACTTTTCAGAAAAAAAGATTTTCGGAATAACAAGGTTTTCAGAGAAAATGACTTCTTCGGAATAAATGACTTTTCAGGAAAAAGAGCTTTTTCGGAATAATAAACTCTTCAGAATAATAGGTTTTTCGGAAAAAAAATGGTTTTCATAAAAATGATGAACTCGGAATAAATGACTTTTCAGGAAAAAGAGCTTTTTAGGAATAATAACTTTTCAGGAATAAATGGATTTTCAGAGAAAGGAGCTATTTCGGAATAACTATGAATTCAGAGAAAGGGACGATTTCAGAGATTTAAAACCCTTTTCCGAAATTTTTGAAATACATATACATAGAACAGTTAATCGAAACTTAAGAGATAAGCTACTAATAAGCACAAACCAAACAAGCAATTAACCAAAACTTTAACCAAACAAATTTTAAGAAGAACTAAATAAGCCACAAATTAAAAACTATAAAAACTTTAAATAATAAAAACATTCAAAAATAACTAATAAGCAATCCTATTAATATATCAAAACAACTTAATCAAAAATAAGCCAAACTCTAAAAGATTAATAACCACAATAAGCTCAAAACATCCACCACGTCAAAACTACAAGATCAATCACAAGAACAAATCAATCACATAATCAAAGAGATGAGATTAACTACATGATTATCAAGATTAAGAAAAAGATTAAGAAAGGTAGAATGAGAATTAAGAAAATAAGCTTGATTGATTAAAGATTAATGTAAAAAGATTACAAGATTCATGTAAAGATTAATAAGTTTGAAAGAAAAAGTAGAGAAAGAAAATAAACACACTTAAAAATTAAACTACACCTATTAAAAAACTAAAACACCTAACACCCTCCTAATGACATATTAGGAGGGTATTTATAGGAGGTGAGGAGATTACATGCTTAAGCTATCTAGTTTCTTTCTTCTCGACTCGACTCGACTTAATCTTTGTCTTTCTCGACGTCGTCTCGGGATTTGTCGATATAAGTTGAACTTGTCTAGTAATTTTCTTCTATAATTAGACTTGAGTTCTTCGACTTCATTAAACTTTCGTCTTTAGACTTTTTCTTCGATAAATCTTCAGAATTGGCCTTGGACTTCTGTTCTTTTTGCATTCTCGATCTTTCGACTTCGTATTTAGTCTTTTTCTTCGATAAAAGCCCGTGATAGCCCATGTTTTCTTCCTTTTGCATCTTTTGGTCCTAAAACACAATAAAAACACAAACCACGCATAATTCCGACTTTTACGACATAAAATACACGTTTTGGTCTTGTTATTATTGGAAATAAGTGGTAAAAAGATAAGTGTTTTCACACTTATTAAATCCCCTACACTTGACCATTGCAATGTCCTCATGCAATGCACTAATTTCAAAGCACGGTTTACATTTTTCATCATAGATAACCCACCTTGGCCTTTATTAAATACTAAACACTAAGAAAACTTAAAAGAATAAAATAAGTAAGAAATCAAAGACTTACATTGGGGTTTTAGGTTGTCATGAATTTTCATCATTCTCAATTTTCATGTTCCCCATACCAAGCTTAAAAACGAGATCATTGTTATTATAAGTTAGCAAACTAACATGAACTCATGTGGCCCAATTATTCACTTAGACTCCCTTATTCCTAGGTGTATCTCTTATATTTTATTGTTGTCTTGAATGATCACGAGGATGCATTGTTTGACTTATTTTGATAGTTATTTAAGCTGAAAATAAAGTGGGACGATTTAATCAATAGTTAGCTAAAGGACAAAATCTTTTAAAACTGCTTCTCGGGACCTCATAAAGTTCATATCTTGGCATAACTCGCTTCACGATTTGAGACCTTTCTCGGACCAATATTTGGCAGCGACTTCATACTTCAAATCTTTGAGAGACGTTCATGAAATTATGGTCTTCTCTTCATAATAGGAATTTCTTCACTTGAAGTTTTGAGAGATTCTTCATATTTGGACCACGACTTCTTCATTTTTCTCCAATCTTTATTTTGGACTTTGATATACAATGATACGCCTCCTTTTAGGACTTGGATCTATTTATCCTCATACCTTGCTAGGGTCTTTTCGGATAGACTTCTCCATGATCTTTAAGGGAGTATTTGCTTTTCGTCGTGTGTCTCGATCCTTCATATTGATTTTCGATAAATGATTCTTCACATCACTTTTGGATCTTTAGCAACAAAATGTAGCCCTCGTGCCTTGTTAGGGCCTTTTCGGACTCGCCAATCTTCGCATCGCTCTTCAATAAGTTATGCCTTGGCTATGAACTCTAATTAATACCGAGCAACTTTTAAACGATCTTGTGCTAGAAGCTAAGTAACTTTTCAAATCGTACAACCTTATTTATTGCAGATAAATTTATTAGCAAGCGATGGGAGAATAGGCTTATAATCAACTCACATAAATTCACGAAATAATACCAAACTTATAATTGAATCTATCATCTCTCGTTCTCCATAATTTAAAATCTCAAGGAATGAGACTCGTGGATGCTTAGCCAATTAAATCAAAGTTTTGGGTTTTCGAGTCATCTATAAGATCTTGCAAATTCTTAGACTCTTTCAAGTTTAGAAATCGCATTTTAAAGTTCCCTTGATAAACAACTCTCTAGGATCAATTATAAGAACTTGCGAAAAGTTTTTGTTCTTAACCCGTGAGAGTTAAGACTTTCTCGTTTTAAAGCTCCCTATATAAAAGCCTAGCAAAACTTGACTTAAACACGTTAAGGATACTAGATAGAGTAAACTTAGATAAGTAAACTCGGGTTGAGTCAAAATATTCACGACTTTGAAAAATTTAAAACCACTTTATTGAAAATTTATTCTAGCAAGGAAAGAAAATAACGAAAACAAAAGAAAATACTACTATACAACTAGGCCAAAATAGATTAAAAATTTTGAAAAATGTCGAAAAATCAAATTTTCCGGTTAAAATGAGGACAAATTCATGGAAAAGACCACTTACTTCGATAGAAGTCCCCCTACACTTGATATAAACATTGTCCTTAATGTTTAAGCATGTGGGAGTAAACTCCCCTACACTTAGGACATTGTGCACGTTGTTTAAATCTTGCTAAGGAAAGGACAACTATAGTGATTTCAATGCGAACATATAAGATATGAAATATTGAATCATGACAATTTTAGGATAGAACCGGGAAGACGGGAACACGGGATCACGGTTCGTCAAAAGTCATCGAGAATGGATCTTTGGAGCTTTAATCCCTGCACAGAAGAAGAAACAAGACAACAAACACATACGGGGCTCCCCCGTACACTTATTATGAAAACGGTAAAGGATAGATCAACGGGGTTGCCTCCCGAGAAGCGATTGTTTTTGATAACCGAGTCACGAGCCTGACTCGACCCAAAACTAGTTCATGGGAAACGTGGTGAGGGATGGAATCATCTCATTAGAGATGTCCTCACCAAAGTACAACTTCACACGCTGGCCATTCACCTTAAAATTGGGCCCATTTGGCTGAGAAAGCTCAATGGTGCCATAGGGAAAGACTTTGGCGACGGTGAATGGACCAGAACAACGGCTCTTCAACTTGCCCGAGAAGATCTTCAACCGAGAGTTAAAAAGTAAGACTTGATCACCAACGTGGAACTCTCCGTTCTTAATTCTTGCATCATGGATGATCTTGGTCTTCTCCTTGTAGATCAATGAGTTCTCATAAGCTTCATTACTCAATTCATTTAGCTCGTTGAGTTGAATCTTCCGAAGATCACCGGCTTTGTTGATGTCAAAGTTAGCCCACTTCAAGGCCCAGTATGCCTTATGTTCAAGCTCGATAGGGAGGTGGCATGCTTTCCCGTACACAAGACAATAAGGTGTACAACCAATCGGGGTCTTATAAGCGGTACGGAAAGCCCACAAAGCATCATCTAACTTATCGGCCCACGAGGCACGATGCTCTCCCACAGTACGCTCCAGAATTCGCTTCAATCCACGGTTAGAAATCTCGGATTGACCATTGGTTTGAGGATGATAAGCGGTGGAAAGACGGTGATTGACACCGTACTTAGCCATGACTCTTGCGAATTGATCATTGCAAAAATGAGTCCCGCGGTCACTGATTATAGCACGAGGAACACCGAATCGAGCAAAAAGCTGCTTCAAAAAGTTCACAACCACCATCGCATCGTTCGTAGGGAGAGCCTTAGCTTCAACCCATTTAGAAACGTAGTCAACGGCTACGAGGATGTACTTGTTCCCTTTAGATGATGGAAATGGCCCCATAAAGTCGATACCCCATACATCAAAGATTTCACATTCTTGTATGAAATTTTGAGGCATCTCATCTTTATGTGTGATCTTGCCTTGTCTTTGGCAAGCATCACAATGTTTAACCATGTCGTGAGCGTCACGATAAATGGTGGGCCAATAGAATCCAGAGTCGAATACTTTCTTCGCGGTGTAATTAGGGCTAAAGTGACCACCGGTGGGTCCTTTATGGCAAGCATCAAGGATTTGTACCGCTGTCGGCCCATCAATACATCGACGAATGACAAGATCCGCACATTGTTTGAAGAGGTAAGGGTCGTCCCAAAAATAATGTTCAATATCTTTAAAAGAACTTTTTCTTTTGTTGGGACGTTAACCCTTCCTTGAGAATTCCACCCCCTAAGTAGTTTGCAATGTCCGCAAACCACGGGGTGTCATCAAGGTTGGAGTTGATATACATTAAGGCCTCAAGGGGAAAAGAGTCATTGATCTCTTGATTCGGATGATCCCCTTGATAAGGATCCTCAAGTCTACTTAGATGATCCGCGGCTAGGTTTTCCGCTCCCTTTTTGTCACGAATTTTGATTTTAAATTCTTGAAGGAGCAAAACCCAACGAAGAAGTCTTGGCTTAGAATCTTTCTTAGTCAACAAGTACTTCAACGCAGAACGATCGGTATACACGATGGTGGTAGAAAGGACAAGATAGGGGCGGAATTTTCAAAAGCATACACTACAGCTAAAAGCTCTTTTTTGGTAGTGGTATAATGCAATTGAGCCCCCGTCATTGTCTTGCTAGCATAGTGGATTGGTTAGAAGTGTTTGTTTACTCTTTGGCCCAAAACCGCTCCAATAGCAAAGTCGCTAGCATCACACATCAACTCAAAAGGTAGCTCCCAATTAGGGGTAACCAAGATCGGTGCCTTAGTTTGCTCATCCTTAAGAAGATTGAAGGATTCAAGACACTCATTGGAAAAGATGAAAGGAGTATCTTTTTCCAAGAGGTGGGTCATCGGGCGAGCGATTTTAGAAAAATCTTGAATGAATCGACGGTAGAAGCCCGCATGACCAAGGGAACTTCTCACACCCTTCACGGTTGAAGTTCGAGGTAATTTGGCTATGACATCCACTTTAGCACGGTCAACTTCAAGACCGGCTTTTGAGATTTTATGTCCTAGAACGATGCCTTCTTTTACCATGAAATGGCATTTTTCCCAATTTAGAACAAGGCGAGTGTCTTCACACCGCTTAAGCATGCGTTCCAAATTGGCAAGGCAAGAAGAGAAAGAATCACCATAAACCGAGAAATCATCCATGAAGACTTCCATAGTTTATTCAACCATGTCATGGAAGATAGCCATCATACACCTTTGAAATGTCCCAGGAGCATTGCATAAGCCGAAAGGCATTCTTTTATAAGCAAATGTTCCGTAAGGACAAGTGAATGTGGTTTTCTCTTGGTCTTTGGGATCGATGGGAATTTGAAAATACCCAGAGAAACCGTCTAAAAAGCAGTAATAGTCATTACCTGCTAGCCGTTCAAGCATTTGGTCCATGAAAGGAAGGGGAAAATGATCCTTTCTCGTAGCATCATTGAGTTTGCGATAGTCTATACAAACTCTCCACCCTGTAACGAGACGAGTAGGAATCAACTCGTTGTTTTCATTGGGCACGACGATGATTCCGCCTTTCTTAGGCACACAATGGACTGGACTAACCCATGGTGAATCCAAGATAGGGTAGATCATTCCCGCATCAAGAAGTTTGATAACCTCTTTTTTGATAACGTCATGGATCTTAGGATTCACCCTTCTTTGGCTTTGAATAGTGGGTTTAAAGTCGTCCTCCATGAGAATTTTATGTGTGCAAAAGTGAGGATCAATTCCACGAATATCAGAGATTTTCCACGCAATCGCTTTCTAGTGATTCTTCAGCACGGCGATAAGTCGGGATTTTTATTCCTCTTTCAAGTCCTTAGCGATGATGACAGGTGACTTCTTGTTGTCTTCAAGGAAAACGTACTCGAGATGAGACGGTAGGTCCTTAAGCTCTAAATCTGGAGGATTTTCGATGGAAGGCGTAGTCAAATTCGGTTCATGGATAGAAATATCCTTAGGAGATGGTGGAGAAATATGGTCCTCATTGAGAAGTTTCTCAATGGTACGAATGTCTTCATCCCAATTGGAGGGAGAATCGTCATATGTTAAGTCCACATCTCCCAAAGTTGCTTCAAATTCTTTCAAGATGAAATCACTTTCTCCAAATGGAGTTAGTGATGGAGCAATAGAGGCAACTGTCTCAACAATGGGAAGAGAAGAAGAACCACTTTTACAAGCGTCTTTGAAATATTCTTCACAAGCCTCATCAAGAACGTCAATGAAATTAACACTCTCATTTTCAGAAGGCTGCTTAGAAAGTTTACCCATGTTGAAGACGATTTTATCGTCACCAACTCTCATGATTAATTCGCCAGCGGCTACATCAATGAGAGTGCGACCGGTTCTCAAGAATGGACGTCCAACGATTAATGGAACACGGGGGGTCCATCTCGTAGTCAACGACAACAAAATCCGCCAGAAAGGTGAATTTGTCGACGCCAACGAAGACATCTTCGGCTATCCCCACTGGATAAGCAACCGTACGGTTAGCTAATTCCAAAGTCATTCGTGTGGGGACTAGCTCGGGTAGAGACAATTGTTTCCAAACGCTTAAAGGCATTAAGTTTATACTAGCACCTAGATCGGCTAGGGCCTTACAATTCTCTACCCCAGGGAAGTTGCAAGGAATCAAGAAACGACCCGGATCACCAAGTTTGGTTGGTAATTTCCTTAAGAGCACTGCGGAGCAATTCTCATTAAGTTGGGTCTGAGTAATATCGAGAAGTTTCTCCTTATCACTAAGAAGATCTTTAAACATTTTAGCGTATTTCGGCATATGAGCGAGAGCCTCAGTAAAGGAGATATTGAAATTTAGTTGTTTAAACATTTTGAGAAAGTTAGAAACCTGAATATCATCCTTGTTCTTCAATTTCTCTTTCCTCAACCTTGAAGGATAAGGTATATTGGGTTGAGATGAAGGCTTTGGGATAGAATTCTCACTTACATCCTTGGGTGGTGGAGGGGTAGAAGTAGAAGGTGGTGGAATTGGAGAAGTAGAAGTTGGAGGAATAGAAGGTGGAGGAATAGAAGAAGGAGACTCGTTTTCCTTTGTCACAATCACCGGTGTAGGTGTAGGAAACTCGGGTTCCTTTAAACCTTTTCCACTGCGAGTGGTGATTGCTTTCATCTCCCCTCTTGGATTAGCAACGGTGTTACTCGGAAGAGAACCCGATCCAGAGGCTTGATTACTTGGGAAGAAACTAGCCATCATGTTCCTCAAGTCATTCATTTGACTTGCCAAAAGTGTTTCGCATATCAGCTCGAAGATCAATCCCTTGCTTCACCATATCTGCTTTCATGTTGGCCATTTCCCGCTGAAGATTTTGCACTATCGCATCATTAGTCCTCATGTAGGTTTCAACCTCTTGGTGTAATGTAGTGGGTTGGTTGGGAGGAGCATGGTAGGCAGGTGGTTGATAAGCAGGTTGTTGGTAAACTTGGTTGTTTCTTTGAGGTGGATATGGGTTTCTTTGGTTTTGATATGGAGTTGGAGCACGTGGTTGGTTTTGATTGTTGCGATTGAGGTTGTTTGGGTTTTGTGAGGGAAAACCGGGAGGTGAAAGAAAGTTGTTTGAGCGATAGCTGAGCAAGTTGCGGTCACCTTGAGGACGTGCTTGATAGCTTCCTGTAGCATAGGTACCGTTGGCGACATACACATTTTCCGGATTATCTTGAGTCGAAGGACAATCGGTGTATGAGTGAGATCCCCCGCATATATCACATGATTGAGTCAAAGCACTAGCTTGGGCAGTGATAGCTTTGGTATTATTGGCGGCTTGGAGAGCAAGTGATTCAACAAGCGAAGTAAGCTTATCAATTCTCTTCTCGCTCTCATTAGGGCTAGCACTAGCCACATTGGTCCGAATACTCTTGGTTTGCACTCTAGACTTGTTCTCAATAATATCTGAAGCGGCATTAGAAGACTTAACCAAAAGATTACCCCCCGAGGCACTATTTTTGTGAATCTTGGTCATTCATGCTTAAACCATTGTAAAAAGTATTAATTTGATGTACTTTTGTTAAACCATGTTGTGGACACTTTCGTAAAAGTTCCTTAAAATGGTCCCAAGATTCACTAAATGTCTCACCGTACTTTTGTTCAAAAGTAATGATTTCATTCCGCAAAGCGGTAGTACGTGAGGGTGGGAAAAAGTAGTTGATAAATTTGGTCTCTAAATCCGTCCACGTAAGAATACTTTGTGGCGGTTCCTTATCAAGCCAATGCTGGGCTTGTCCCTCTAAGGAGAAAGGAAAAAGTTGCAAACGAATTACCTCTTGTGAAACCCCATTATACTTAACCGTATTAGTGAGTTGAAGAAACCTCTTAATATGGTCATGAGGATCATCAAATGGTTGAGCAGAGACCATTTGAATGAAGCCGGATTTGAGCTCAAAGTTGTTGGCTCCAATCGCGGGTATGACAATAGCATCGTTGTTGCCCTCTACATGTGCTTGCAAAAGTTGGATCATTGGACGATTGTCCGGTAGAGGTTCATCGTTGTTATTATTCATGTTGGGTTGAGGTAGATTATTATTATTGTTGTGTACACCAGCCATGTCTAAGTTATCGAGAGTCACGGGCTCGGGATAAGACGTTGATCGAGTGCGCATACACCTGCAAAAGAAATAACAAAGCAGAAATATTTTTGGTTTTTTATGTTTCTTTAATTTTTTTGTATTTTTAAAATTTTTTAATTTTTATGGATTTTTGAAAGTTTTAAATCAAGGAAAATAACGTTCAAAGATGAACTGATCCCAAAATCCAACGCGTCTCTCACTTAAAACCTTTAATCTTAACGAAAAGAGCTGGCAGCGGCGCCATTTAATACAAGGCTTTTACACCAAGTATAAAATTAATTCGTTCCAAGTCTTTTCGAATTGATTATTGGTAGAAAGTGCGACTCAATTGTTCTTGGTGGAAAATAAAAATGTTTGGTTATCTATTCTACTAAAAATAAAAATGTCGTTGAAAGCTTGAAAATTTAATTTAAGAAAAAGCAAGTTAAAACAATGCTCAGTAAAAAGGTGGAAAATTAAAAGTTGGAAAATAGAAACAATTAAGAAAATTCCTAATTAGACTAAGTCTGAAAATTTGAATTTCATGGAAATCATATCTTTGGAATAATGGAATCTTCGGGAAAATGGTATTTTCAGAAAAAGTTGGATTTTCGGAATAACAATGATTTCAGAGAAAGTAGCATCTTCGGAATACCTGCCTTTTCAGAATAATGTGCTTTTTCTGGAAAAACTGGTGTTTTCAGAAAAATTGATATTTTCGGAATAAAAGGTTTTTCGGAATAATGGATTCTTCGGAATAATTACCTTTTCAGAAAAAGGAGTTTCTTCGGAATAACAAGACTTTTCAGAAAAAAAGATTTTCGGAATAACAAGGTTTTCAGAGAAAATGACTTCTTCGGAATAAATGACTTTTCAGGAAAAAGAGCTTTTTCGGAATAATAAACTCTTCAGAATAATAGGTTTTTCGGAAAAAAAATGGTTTTCATAAAAATGATGAACTCGGAATAAATGACTTTTCAGGAAAAAGAGCTTTTTCGGAATAATAACTTTTCAGGAATAAATGGTTTTTCAGAGAAAGGATCTATTTCGGAATAACTATGAATTCAAAGAAAGGGACGACTTCAGAGATTTAAAACCCTTTTCCGAAATTGTTGAAATACAGATACATAGAACAGTTAAATCGAAACTTAAGAGATAAGCTACTAATAAGCACAAACCAAACAAGCAATTAACCAAAACTTTAACCAAACAAATTTTAAGAAGAACGAAATAAGCCACAAATTAAAAACTATAAAAACTTTAAATAATCAAAACATTCAAAATCAACTAATAAGCAATCCTATTAATCTATCAAAACAACTTAATCAAAAATAAGCCAAACTCTAAAAGATTAATAACCACAATAAGCTCAAAACATCCACCACATCAAAACTACAAGATCAATCACAAGAACAAATCAATCACATAATCAAAGAGATGAGATTAACTACATGATTATCAAGATTAAGAAAAAGATTAAGAAAGGTAGAATGAGAATTAAGAAAATAAGCTTGATTGATTAAAGATTAATGTAAAAAGATTACAAGATTCATGTAAAGATTAATAAGTTTGAAAGAAAAAGTAGAGAAAGAAAATAAACACACTTAAAAATTAAACTACACCTATTAAAAAAACTAAAACACCTAACACCCTCCTAATGACATATTAGGAGGGTATTTATAGGAGGTGAGGAGACTACATGCTTAAGCTATCTAGTTTCTTTCTTCTCGACTCGACTCGACTTAATCTTTGTCTTTCTCGACGTCGTCTCAGGATTTGTCGATATAAGTTGAACTTGTCTAGTAATTTTCTTCTATAATTAGACTTGAGTTCTTCGACTTCATTAAACTTCCGTCTTTAGACTTTTTCTTCGATAAATCTTCAGAATTGGCCTTGGACTTCCGTTCTTTTTGCATTCTCGATCTTTCGACTTCGTCTTTAGTTTTTTTCTTCGATAAAAGCCCATGATAGCCCATGTTTTCTTCCTTTTGCATCTTTTGGTCCTAAAACACAATAAAAACACAAACCACGCATAATTCCGACTTTTACGACATAAAATACACGTTTTGGTCTTGTTATTATTGGAAATAAGTGGTAAAAGGATAAGTGTTTTCACACTTATTAGCGAACTACTAAATTTTCTTGCAAATAAGTCTGGCTAATTATAGGAAACGGTTTTGAAAATAATTTGTTAGTGTATGGTATGATATCGTAACTTACATTTTTTTTAGTTGTAGTAGTTAATAAGTGTGAAAACACTTATCCTTTTACCACTTATTTCCAATAATAACAAGACCAAAACGTGTATTTTATGTCGTAAAAGTCGGAATTATGCGTGGTTTGTGTTTTTATTGTGTTTTAGGACCAAAAGATGAAAAAGGAAGAAAACACGGGCTTTCACGGGCTTTTATTGAAGAAAACGGGAAAAGATGAAGTCAAAAGATCAAGAGTGCTTAAAGAACGGATGTCCAAGACCTATTCTGAAGATTTATCGAAGAACAAGTCTAAAGACGGAAGTTTAATGAAGTCAAAGAACTCGAGTCTAAATGAATGAAGAAATGTTAAGACGAGTTTAATTAGTCCCGAGACAACATCGAGAAAGACAAATGAATTAAATCGAGTCGAGAAGAAAAGAAAGAAGGAAGCACCACACATGCACTTCCCACTTCCCTATAAATACCCTCTTAATCACATTAGGAGGGTGGTTAGCTAGTTTTTACTTTTAGTTTTTCTTTCTAGTTTTAGAGAGAGAAAGTTTCCAACTTTCTCTCACTAAGTTTTTCTTTGTTTTCATCTTTTAAATTTAAGATTTCTTTAATCTTTGTATTTGGATTCCATTAATCAAATTCAAGTTAAGTTTTAAGTTTTTAATCTTCTTCTACATTTCTTGGTTTACTTGATTTTTGATTCGAAATCTTTTCTTTGATCCGAATCCTACATGATCCGTGATTGAAGTTGAGATTGTATGGTTAGAAGGTTCATTCCCTTTGTTCCTACATAAGCTTCTACACGTATAAGTTGTAAGCTTTTAATGCTTATTGGCTTATTCAAGTTTTAGCTTATTGATTTTCGGATTTCACAAAGGTTTTGGTCATTACAAAAGTTCCTTTCATAAAGTTTTTGATTTTATGTTTTGAGAATTTGTCAAATCTAAGCTTTTTGAGTTGTTTAACATTCGGATTAGATAGCTTATTACACTTGCTTATTGAGTTTTAGGCTCTCCACCAATTTCGGATTAAGTATTGCATTCCATCGCAATACAAGGGATTCTACACATTCCGACGGGTATCATCGTTTTGATCGCAATAACCCAAAAGGGTTCTACTTTGCGATCGGTTGGTCACTTCCCCCTTATTCCGATCTGGGATTGCGATCGGTAATTGCGATCGCATATTCCTACGGGACTAAGGTTCTTGTTAAAACGAAACGCTGCCCAAATTTACTTTATAACATTCCGATCTGAACCACATTGCGACAGAGGTGTTTTAGTTATTCCGATCTGGATTGCGATCTAACTCATTCCGATAAGCATCATTCCGACAGAAGTACATTGCGACAGAAGTGTTGTATTATTCCGATCTGGATATTGCGACCACATTGCATTCCGACATATCTGGATATTCCGATGGGTATTCACATGAATTATTCCGATGACTTGTTTTTGTATTCCGATGGTTTTGACTTTGGTGCATTCCTATAGAGAGGACTTGTTTTATTCCGATAACTTTAGTTTTAAAGTTTGCAAAGTTTTATGTTTTAAGTGTTTTTCTAAATAATTTTTAAATGCTTTAATTTCACTCAACGACATTTTCATACTTGCATTTAGTTAAAATTAGATAAACAAAACCAAACCATTCTCTTGTTCACCAAAAGACGATTGAGTCGCACTTTAGACTGGAAATCAATTCGAAGAGTTCGGACGATAAGATTTTATACTTAGGGTAAAAGCCAAGTATTAAATGGCGCCGTTGCCGGCTCTTTTCGTTAAGATTAACGGTTTCTAGTGAGAGACGCATTGAATTTTGGGATCCGTTCTTTGAACGTTATTTTCCTTGCTTCAAAAATTTTCAAAATCCATAAAAAATATAAAACTCTTCAAAAATACAAAAACATTGAAAAATCATAAAAAGCAATTCTTTTCCTAAGGTTTGCACCAAAAAGATTATATAGCTATTCTCTCTGTGTCTATTTTTCTTCTGCAGGTGTATGCGTACTAGATCTTCAAACTATTCTGAGCCCGAGACTCCTGAAGATTTAGATATGGCTGGTGTTAATAACAACAATAATAACCCACCTCTACCCAATTTGAATAACAATAACAACAACAACAATGTCCCCCTACCTGATTTACGAACAATGGAGGAATTGTGTCAACCCACCATGAACGGACGCGGAGGCCCGATTGCGCCGATGCACGTCACGGCTCAGGAGTTTTCGTTGAAGCATCACATGATCCAACAAGTGCAAACTAACCCATTTCGCGGAATTCCGGATGATGATGCCAACAAACACCTCGACAAATTCATTACCATCACCCAAAGCATGAAGTCCCCCGGTGTTTCTATGGATGACCTTCGCCTTCAACTCTTTCCCCACTCGCTTTGTCACCATGCCGAAAAATGGTTTGACCGTCTACCAAAGAACTCTATTCATATTTGGGACGACATGAATCAACGCTTTTTGTCGCGCTACTTCCCACCATCCATGGTCACGAGCCTTCGTAACCAAATTAGTGGATTCATGCAAGACAATGATGAATCGCTCTTTGATGATTGGGAACGATACAATGATTTGATCGACAGCTGTCCAAATCACAACATGCTCCCCGTCACTCTCATTGATACTTTCTACAATGGTCTCACTTTTCGTGATCGTGACACGATCAATGCCGCCGCCGGTGGTACTTTTATGAAAAGGAGACCAGAGGAGTGTAGAGAGTTGATTGAAAACATGACTACTCACCACAAGAATTGAGATTCATCCGCATCCTCAAGATCTAACCCGAGAGTCAATGTTTCTTCTACTACTTCCAATCCCGAGATGACTAAAATTTCTCGACAACTCGCTGAGATGAACAAGAATTTCATGACCATGGCCACAAACCACTTTCAACAAGCTAAAGCCGTTGCTATTTCTTGTGACACATGTGGTGGTCCTCATTCTTACAATGATTTTACTTCTACCCAAGGCAATTTTTCTGAAAACGTTAACGCAACATACGATACTTATCCCACGGGAGGCTATCAAGCTCGCCCTCAAGGAGACCGTAGCTTGCTAAGTTATCGTTCAAACAACTATCTTGCTCCATCCGGTTTCCCTCCTACAAACCAAAACCAACAACAAAGCTATAACCGAAACAACCAATCCCAACCTCGTGCTAACAATCAATATCAATCCCAAAGAAACCCATACCCAACTCAAGGAAATTCTCAAGCTTACCAAGCTCTACCTCTCAATCAACCGATGGAAGTGAATCAAGATGTCGAGACGTTCATGAAGACTAATCGAGAGATGGTGACGAATCTTCAGAGTCAATTCGTCAACTTGAAGAATGACATGGCGAAACATGGGAGCGATATTCGAGCCGAGCTAAGGAATGACATGGCAAAACAAAGCAATGAAATTCACGCAGATATCAGAGACTCTTTCAGCACTCAAGCGCTTAACATACGTGATATGATCGGTTCGCTCATCCAAGGTAATCAACCCTCTTCTTCGGGTACTCTTTCGAGTAACACCGTTGCGAATCCAAGAGGGGAGATGAAAGCAATCACCACTCGTAGTGGAAAAGGTTATACGGAACCCGAGCTTCCTACACCTCCACCCGTGATTGTGAACAAGGAAAAAGAGCAACTTTCCCCACCTCCTTTGCCTTCTACCCCCATTCCCCTACCACCCGTGGTTGTGAGTGATCCTACCCCCCTAAAGCCTTCATCTTCATCCAATATACCTTATCCTTCAAGGTTGAGGAAAGAGAAGCAAAAGAGCAAGGATGATGTTCAAGTTTCAAACTTTCTTAAAATGTTTAAACAATTAAATTTTAACATCTCCTTTGCCGAGGCTCTCGCTCACATGCCCAAATACGCTAAGATGTTTAAAGATCTTCTTAGTGACAAGGAGAAGCTTCTTGACATTGCTCAGACCCAACTTAATGAGAATTGCTCCGCCGTTCTCTTAAGGAAATTGCCCACCAAACTTGGTGATCCGGGTCGCTTCTTGATTCCTTGCAACTTCCTGGGAGTAGAGAATTGCATGGCCCTAGCCGATCTAGGTGCCAGTATAAACTTAATGCCTTTAAGTGTTTGGAAGCAATTATCTCTCCCCGAGCTAGTCCCCACCAAAATGACTTTGGAATTAGCTAACCGTACGGTTGCTTATCCAGTGGGGATAACCGAAGACGTTTTCGTTGGCGTTGACAAATTCACCTTCCCGGCGGATTTTGTTGTCGTTGATTACGAGATGGACCCCCGTGTTCCATTAATCGTTGGACGTCCCTTCCTGAGGACCGGTCGCACTCTCATTGATGTAGTTGCGGGCGAAATAATCATGAGAGTTGGTGACGATAAAATTTTCTTCAACATGGGTAAGATTTCTAAGCAACCTTATTCATATGAGAGTGTTAATGCTATTGATGTTCTCGATGAGGCTTGTGAAGAACATTTTCATGATGCTTGCAAATGTACTCTCTCTTCTCTACCCAATGTTGAGACCGTTGCCTCAATTGCTCCGGCATTGACTCCTTTTGGAGAAAGTGACTTGGATGATTTCGAAGCTAGCTTGGGTCCTCTCGTTATTAAGTATGATAATTCGTCCACCGATTAGGATGAAGACATTCGTACTATTGAGAGACTTCTCAATGAAGACCCGTTTTCTTCTCCTTCTCCTAAAGAGGTGACTAATGATGATCCATCGTTAGTTACACCATCTATTGAGGATCCTCCTACTCTTGAGCTTAAGGACCTACCTCCTCATCTTGAGTACGTTTTCCTTGAAGACAACGAGAAGTTACCGGTCATCATCGCAAAGGACCTGAAAGAAGAAGAAAAATCCCGACTTATCGCCGTGTTGAAGAAGCATAAAAGAGCTATCGCTTGGAAAATCTCCGACATTCGCGGAATTGATCCTCACTTTTGCACACATAAAATTCTCATGGAGGACGACTTTAAGCCCACAATTCAAAGCCAACGAAGGGTGAATCCTAAAATCCATGAAGTCATCAAAAAAGAGGTTATCAAACTTCTTGATGCGGGTATGATTTACCCTATTTCGGATTCACCATGGGTTAGTCCAGTCCATTGTGTGCCTAAGAAAGGCGGAATCACCGTTGTGCCCAATCAAAACAACGAGTTGATTCCTACCCGTCTCGTTACTAGGTGGAGAGTTTGTATAGACTACCGCAAACTCAATGATGCCACGAGAAAGGATCATTTCCCTCTACCTTTTATGGACCAAATGCTTGAACGTTTAGCGGGTAATGAATATTATTGCTTTCTTGATGGTTTCTCGGGTTATTTCCAAATACCCATCGATCCCCAAGATCAAGAGAAGACAACATTCACTTGGCCCTATGGCACATTTGCTTACAAAAGGATGCCTTTTGGCTTATGCAATGCCCCCGGGACTTTCCAAAGGTGCATGTTGGCTATCTTCCATGACATGGTTGAGCAAACCATGGAAATCTTCATGGATGATTTCTCGGTCTTTGGGGATTCCTTCTCTTCTTGCCTTGCTAATTTGGAACGTATGCTTAAGCGGTGCGAAGATACTCGCCTTGTTCTGAATTGGGAAAAATGCCATTTTATGGTAAAAGAAGGCATTGTGCTAGGACACAAAATCTCTAATGCCGGTCTTGAAGTCGACCGTGCTAAAGTAGATGTCATAGCCAAATTACCTCCACCTTCAACCGTGAAGGGTGTGAGAAGTTTTCTGGGTCATGCGGGCTTCTATCGTCGATTCATTCAGGATTTCTCTAAAATCGCTCGCTCGATGACCCACCTCTTAGAAAAAGATACTATTTTTATCTTTTCTAAAGAGTGTATCGAAGCCTTCAATCTTCTTAAGGATAAGCTAACTAAGGCACCGGTCTTGGTTACCCCTAATTGGGATCTACCCTTTGAATTGATGTGCGATGCTAGCGACTTTGCTATTGGTGCGGTTTTGGGCCAAAGAGTGAATAAACACTTCCAACCAATCCACTATGCTAGCAAAACAATGACGGGGGCTCAATTGCATTATACGACAACCGAAAAAGAGCTTTTAGCTGTTGTCTATGCTTTTGAAAAATTTCGCCCCTATCTTGTTTTATCCACCACAATCGTATACACGGACCATTCCGCGTTGAAGTACTTGATGACTAAGCACGACTCTAAGCCAAGACTTCTTCGCTGGGTTTTACTCCTTCAAGAATTCAACATTGAAATCCGTGACAAGAAGGGTGCTGAAAACCTAGCCGCGGACCATCTTAGTAGACTTGAGGATCCATATCAAAGGGATCA
Source organism: Glebionis coronaria (assembly GCA_025667525.1). Taxonomy (NCBI): domain Eukaryota; kingdom Viridiplantae; phylum Streptophyta; class Magnoliopsida; order Asterales; family Asteraceae; genus Glebionis; species Glebionis coronaria. The sequence goes on along the minus strand of CM046882.1, from coordinate 99,118,207 downwards.
TCCGAACAAAGAGATCAATGACTCTTTTCCCCTTGAGACCTTAATGTCTATTAATCTCAATCTTGATGACACCCCGTGGTTTGTCGACATTGCAAACTACTTAGCGGGTGGTGTTCTCATCAAAGGGTTAACATCCTAACAAAAGAAGAAGTTCTTGAATGATGTTAAGACTTACTTTTGGGATGACCCTTTTCTATTCAAACAATGTGCTGATCTGATCATTCGTCGATGTGTTGATGGACCGACAGCTTTGCAAATCCTTGCTGCTTGCCATAAAAGACCCACCGGTGGTCACTTTGGTCCCAACTACACCGCTAAAAAAGTGTTTGACTCTGGATTCTATTGGCCCACCATTTATCGTGACGCTCACGAAATGGTTAAGCATTGTGATGCTTGCCAACGCCAAGGCAAGATCACACATAAAGATGAGATGCCTCAAAATTTCATACAAGAATGTGAAATCTTTGACGTATGGGGCATCGACTTTATGGGGCCATTTCCATCCTCCAAAGGGAACAAGTACATCCTCGTAGCCGTTGACTACGTTTCTAAATAGGTTGAAGCTAAGGCTCTCCCAACGAACGATGCGAGGGGGGTTGTGAACTTTTTAAAGCAGCTTTTCGCTCGATTCGGTGTTCCTCGTGCTATCATCAGTGACCGCGGGACTCATTTTTGCAATGATCAATTTGCAAGAGTCATGGCTAAGTATGGTGTCAATCACCGTCTTTCCACCGCCTATCATCCCCAAACCAATGGGCAAGCCGAGATTTCCAACCGTGGATTGAAGCGAATTTTGGAGCGTACTGCAGGAGAGCATCGTGCCGCGTGGGCCGATAAGTTAGATGATGCTCTGTGGGCTTTCCGTACTGCTTATAAGACCCCGATCGGTTGTACGCCTTATCGTCTTGTGTACGGGAAAGCATGCCACCTCCCCATCGAGCTGGAACATAAGGCGCACTGGGCCTTGAAGTGGGCTAACTTCGACATCAACAAAGCCGGTGATCATCGCAAGATTCAACTCAACGAGCTCAACGAACTGAGAAATGAAGCTTACGAGAATTCACTGACCTACAAGGAGAAGACCAAGATCATTCATGACGCAAGGATTAAGAACCGAGAGTTCCACGTTGGTGATCAAGTTCTACTCTTTAACTCTCGATTGAAGATCTTCTCTGGCAAGTTGAAGAGCCGCTGGTCTGGTCCATTCACCGTCGCCAAAGTCTTTCCATATGGGACCATTGAGCTTTCTCAGCCAAATTGGCCCAATTTCAAGGTGAATGGCCAACGTTTGAAGTTGTACTTTGGTGAGGACATCTCTCAAGAGATGACTCCATCCCTCACCACGTTCCCCATGAACTAAATTGGGTCGAGTCAGGCTCGTGACTCGGTGAACAAAAACAAGCGCTTCTCGGGAGGCAACCCGTGATCTATCCTTTACCGCTTTCATAATAAGTGTAGGGGGAGCCCCGTATGTGTTTGTTGTCTTGTTTCTTATCTTGTGCAGGGATTCAAGCTTCAAAGAGCATCTTGATGACTTTTGACGAACCGTTATACCGTGTTCCCATCTTCCCGGTTCTATCCTAAACTCTTGTGATTCAATATTTCATATTTTATATGTTCACATTGAAATCACCATAGTTGTCCTTTCCTTAGCAAGATTTAAACAAAGTGCACAATGTCATAAGTGTAGGGGAGTTTACTCCCACATGCTTAAACATTGAGGACAATGTTTATATAAAGTGTAGGGGGGACTTCTATCGAAGTAAGCGGTCTTTTCCATGAATTTGCCCTCATTTTAACCCGAAAATTTGATTTTTCGACATTTTTCAAAAATTTTAATCTATTTTGGCCTAGTTGTATAGTTGTATTTTCCTTTGTTATGGTATTTTCTTTCCTTGCTAGAATAAATTTTCAATAAATTGGTTTTAAATTTTTCTTAGTCGTGAACATTTTGACTCAACCCGAGTTTACGTATCTAAGTTCACTCTAGCTAGTATCCTTAACGTGTTTAAGTCAAGTTTTGCTAGGCTTTTATATAGGGAGCTATAAAACGCGAAAGTCTTAACTTTCACGGGTTAAGAACAAGAACTTTTCGCAAGTTCCTATAATTGATCCTAGAGAGTCGTTTATCAAGGGAACTTTAAAATGCGATTTCTAAACTTGAAAAAGTCTAAGAATTTGCAAGATCCTATAGATGACTCGAAAACCCAAAACTTTGATTTAATAGGCTAAGCATCCACGAGTCTCATTCCTTGAGATTTTAAACTGAGAAGAACGAGAGATGATAGAGTCAATTATAAGTTCGGTATTCTTTCGTGAATTTATGTGAGTTAATTATAACCTATTCTCCCTTCGCTTGTTAATAAATTTATCTGCAATAAATAAGGTTGTACGATTTAAAAGGTTACTTAGCTTCTAGCCCAAGATCGTTTAAAAGTTGCTCGGTACGGATTAGAGTTCATAGCCAAGGCATAACCTATTGAAGCGGGATGCGAAGATTGGTGAGTCCGAAAAGGCCCTAACAAGGCATGAGGGCTACATTTTGTTGCTAAAGATCCAAAAGTGATGTGAAGAATCATTTATCGAAAATCAATATGAAGGATCGAGACACACGACGAAAAGAAAATACTCCCCTAAAGATCATGGAGAAGTCTATCCGAAAATGCCCTAACAAGGTATGAGGATAAATAGATCCAAGTCCTAAAAGGAGGCGGATCGTTGTATATCAAAGTCCAAAATAAAGATTGGAGAAAAATAAAGAAGTCGTGGTCCAAATATGAAGAATCTCTCAAAACTTCAAGTGAAGAAACTCCTATTATGAAGAGAAGACCATTATTTCATGAACGTCTCTCAAGATTCGAAGTATGAAGTCGCTACCAAATATCGGTCCGAGAAAGGTCTCAAATCGTGAAGCGAGTTATGCCAAGATATGAACTTTATGAGGTCCCAAGAAGCAGTTTTAAAAGATTTTGTCCTTTAGCTAACTATTGATTAAATCGTTCACTTTATTTTCGGCCTAAATAACTATCGAAATAAGTCAAACAATGCATCCTCGTGATCATTTAAGACAAAAATAAAATATAAGAGATACACCTAGGAATAAGGGAGTCTAAGTGAATAATTGGCCCACATGAGTTCGTGTTAGTTTACTAACTTATAATAACAATGATCTCGTTTTTAAGCTTGGTATGGGGAACGTGAAACTTGAGGATGATAAACGTTCATGGCTGCCAAAACCCAATGTAAGTGTTTAATTTCTTTACTTGTCTTTATCTTTTTATGATTAGCATTTAATAAAGGCCAAGGTGGGTTATTTATGATGGAGAATGTAGACCGTGCTTTAAAATTAAATGCATTGCATGAGGGCCCCGCAATGGTCAAGTGTAGGGGATTTAATAAGTGTGAAAACACTTATCCTTTTACCACTTATTTCTAATAATAACAAGACCAAAACGTGTATTTTATGTCGTAAAAATCGGAATTATGCGTGGTTTGTGTTTTTATTGTGTTTTAGGACCAAAAGATGAAAAAGGAAGAAAACACGGGCTTTCACGGGCTTTTATTGAAGAAAACGGGAAAAGATGAAGTCAAAAGATCAAGAGTGCTTAAAGAATGGATGTCCAAGACCTATTCTGAAGATTTATCGAAGAACAAGTCTAAAGACGGAAGTTTAATGAAGTCAAAGAACTCGAGTCTAAATGAATGAAGAAATGTTAAGACGAGTTTAATTAATCCCGAGACGACATCGAGAAAGACAAATGAATTAAATCGAGTCGAGAAGAAAAGAAAGAAGGAAGCACCACACATGCACTTCCCACTTCCCTATAAATACCCTCCTAATCACATTAGGAGGGTGGTTAGCTAGTTTTTACTTTTAGTTTTTCTTTCTAGTTTTAGAGAGAGAAAGTTTCCAACTTTCTCTCACTAAGTTTTTCTTTGTTTTCATCTTTTAAATTTAAGCTTTCTTTAATCTTTGTATTTGGATTCCATTAATCAAATTCAAGTTAAGTTTTAAGTTTTTAATCTTCTTCTACATTTCTTGGTTTACTTGATTTTTGATTCGAAATCTTTTCTTTGATCCGAATCCTCCATGATCCGTGATTGAAGTTGAGATTGTATGGTTAGAAGGTTCATTCCCTTTGTTCCTACATAAGCTTCTACACGTATAAGTTGTAAGCTTTTAATGCTTATTGGCTTATTCAAGTTTTAGCTTATTGATTTTTGGATTTCACAAAGGTTTTGGTCATTACAAAAGTTACTTTCATAAAGTGTTTGATTTTATGTTTTGAGAAGTTGTCAAATCTAAGCTTTTTGAGTTGTTTAACATTCAGATTAGATAGCTTATTACACTTGCTTATTGAGTTTTAGGCTCTCCACCAATTTCGGATTAAGTATTGCATTCCATCGCAATACAAGGGATTCTACACATTCCGACGGGTATCATCGTTTTGATCGCAATAACCCAAAAGGGTTCTACTTTGCGATCGGTTGGTCACTTCCCCCTTATTCCGATCTGGGATTGCGATCGTTAATTGCGATCGCATATTCCGACGGGACTAAGGTTCTTGTTAAAACGAAACGCTGCCCAAATTTACTTTATAACATTCCGATCTGAACCACATTGCGACAGAAATTTTACAATAATTTTCTTAAGTGGAGTTAAAATTTTAGAATAATTTAACTAAGACGGAAAGAGTAATAAAAAAGGGGGAGATTTTATTATAGTAATGATAATAATAACTCCACACCTTGTAAACGTGTAGTAGTTTAGTTATAACCAACCTAAATGGAAAAAAAACACACTGTATTTTATAAACATGTATTGATTTCATAATTACAAGTGAAACAAATTTGATATGGGTAAGCGAGATAATGGTTAGAATAAGACTGTAGTATACTAACTAGTTGATATCTTGATAAAATGATGAAGATAAAGGATGAGTTTATGGTTAAAAATGAGTATGATTGATTTTAGTAGTATGGGAATTTGGTTCTTATGAGAAGTAACTAATTGGGGAGAAAGTTTAAAATTTTCTTAGGTATCGAAATTTGGTAATATTAATCGTGACGAGTCTAAATTTTTTCGTTGTTGGCACACTGCATTGATCTTTCGGATTACATTGTTTCGTTTTCAGTTGTTTTGGCTTGGGTTCATTATGGTTGATCTTTGGGTTTACCCTATATTTTTTTATGGGACGCGGTCGTTTGGAAATTCTTTTGGTACAGGTCATGGTTGATTTAGTTATGCGGTTGTGGAAGCGTTAGGATGAGAGGATAGAGTTTGGTAGTATTACTTATGGTTAGATGTTAGAATAGAGAGATGTATTTTGGTTTAAAGGTTGTTTTGAAGGAATGATTAAGATTTGTGGAGTCTTAGAACTTAGATTGGTTACGGGAATAAGGGAGTAAGTAAAGTTAGTTGACTGGTCGTGAGAACGAGATGTCATGCTGTGAGAAGTTGGTTGAAGTACCATTAGGAGATTGATGAAAGTACCAGCGGATGTGAGGGTAGAGTAGAAATTTTCTACTAAAGATTGGGTAAACAACACGCAAGGGAATTAGTATAGTTATGGAGGCAAGGTAGTGGTAGACACGTGAAGGAAAACATGGATGTGAAAGAATGATTGGTAGGAGTCTGATTATGTATGATTACAACAAGTAAGGAAGAGTGAGCCATTGAGGAGTTGAAGTACTTTTAGAAATATTGTGGTAGATGAGTTGAAGTTAGAAGCTATTGGGTAGTGTGAAGTTCCTAGGTAACATCATAGAGACAAGAAGGGGAGCGTGAAGAGCTACATCGTGAGGCAAGGAGCTGAAAGGACTACGTGCGGGCTGCTAAAGGAAGCAAGAGATTTGGAAGGAGTCACAGATTTTGCAAGGACTGGAAAGGTGACAAGCACTATGAAGGGAATCTCCGTATGGTTTGTGACGAAGGAAGACAGATCGAGTACCCGGGGTGGAGCTACAAATAGCTGAACCAGTGGATCATGATGAAGTGAATACATAACATGGGAGATTAAGAACTCGTGGGAGTAACAAGGGGAGTCAAGTGACTACGCGGATAGAATTTTTGTGGCAATCAATATCGAGGGATGAGAAGTGAAGCTGAGCTGAATAAGTTTCGTGGAGAAGTGATTAGAGAGTCGGTTTTGTGAAGGTGTTATGAAAGATCTTTGGAAGAGACAACTATGCATCATCCAATGCACTAGTGATTTCCATAGATTTGATGAATGAAGTATGGAATTTTTGTTGGACGGGATAGTGTAGGAATAAGGGAGAACCATGGAAGGAGAGAACCAAGTATTCCTAGAAGATGATGATTGAAAATACCTCATGTTGGGTACAAGATCAAAGTAGAAGTATGAGATTTGAATAAGAATTCAAAATATGGCTTAGTAGACAAATGGAAACTAATTTGGGTATAAGATGAGTGTGTGATCCGCATGGAATCACATGAAACTCTAGTCTGTCCCTATTAGGAGGGAGTAGGAGAACTGGTTGTGAGAAAAAAACAAGTGAAGCTACTTGGAAAATTTTGGCGTATAGATGACTAGATAGACATAGTTAGTGGAGATGGATTGTTATATCTGCCTATAATGCTAAAGGCATTTGGGGTACGAGACGTAGAGAATGATCTATACAGATCATGAACGTCTCCAACACATATTTAATCATCTTGATTGAACATTTGGAAAAGGTGATGAGTGGAGTTAAGTGATGAAAGAAAATTGCAAGGCCAAGTACCATCTGGGAAAGGCAAGCATGGTTGATGAGATATGGAATAAGAAGAATGAAGTGAAGCTGAGACGAACTTGAACTATATGGATGACGTATTAGGGTGGTTTGGATGAAGGATGTAGGTTGCACGAGTTGAGTTGTCTAAAGTAGAGAACGCGTCAACATGTATGTTGCGTGGCTTGGACAATCATATGGAGAAAAGGGACGTAGACTATACTTCCTACATAGATAGGAGTAGCTTAGAAAGGGCGATGTAAGGACGAAATTGGTGAAAGGGATACATAATAGGGTGGAGGAATAAGTACGACGAGAGTTGGGTGATAGTCGATAGACTAACTAATTCATCTCATATTTCAAGAGGAATGAGAAGTCACGTAGTTGAGAAGTTGGAAGGATTGCGTACGGATGTGATGGAATAGAGGGTTTGCGTAAAAGTTAGCCTAATATGTAGGGAATGCCTTATGAAGGAAATAGCACTGACCTATACTGATTGTTTGGGAGGCTTAGTATCGATAATCGAATGGATGAGGAGTTATAGGTGTGATGTGCCATAGGGACGAAGGGCTTGGTCTAACTGAGACAAGATGAGGAGCAATATGACCTTGAAGGTAGAACATTGTGTAGGTATAAAGGAAGTGTTGGGTATAAAAAAAATCATGAAGAAAAGTGAGAAAGAAGTGTATAGGTGCTACTAATGAGCTATCCAAATTTAATAGAAGTAGTTGTAGCATGAGTTTGGATGGCAGTTGATAGACTAACTGAGATAACCGTCCTTTTGATGATGTGTATAGATCATAAGTTGATTTGGATTGGAAGAACTAATGGATATGTGAAAGACCGTCATAGGTCACTTTGTAAGGAAATTGGAATTTTTAAGTAGTTTGGGGTACGGACTAAAGGGAGTTGATGAACATGATTGGATATGAGTATATCCAGCTAACTGGAAAAGGATGGGCAAGTGAGATATTTATGCAACCTTAGGAGTTACACTGAGGGCATGAGTGATTGATTTAGAGGGAGTTAGGAAACTCTTTAGCGATGGCTGAGTTTTTATATAATGATAGTTATCATACTAGAAGTCGATAAATGCCATTTGAGGCACTATATGAAAGGATAGGGTGAGTTGTTCCCATTGTGGACTAGAATTGGTAAAAGAGGCTACTAATGCGGTAATGGTGTTTGTGGAAAGGATGAGAGCAACAAGGGATGCTATGTTGAAAAGGAGGAAACCACTAGAGTTTAGTGACAAAGTTATGTAGGAAGTTTCACCCATAGTAACGGGTGGTATGTTTTGGTAAAATGGAAGAGTTGATGTAGAGTTTTGTAGGTCCATTTATGATCTTTGGAAAGATCGGACCAGTAGCTTATGAGCATAGAATTACCTGGGGGGAAATGAGTGGTATACATGTTATATTTCGTGTATTAAGATTTGTAAATGTTGTTTGAGAATGCATATTTGCATGTACGATTATTCGGGATTTGTGTTGATAAGGGTTTGTGTTATCAAAGAGTCATTTCTGAGATTTATTGACTGTGAGGTCAAGAGTTTGGCAATGAATTTAAATATTGTTGGTTAGTATATGTGGTAATTTGAGACTTGAACTAAAAGTTCACGTGGAAATGAGAGGAGTTCATTTAGAACAAGTATCCTCAGTTGTTTGCTAATGATATGTTGATCCTAAGGAGTAAATCTCAGGATGAGATTTCTATTAGGAGGGAGTGATGTGACAACCGCGGTTTCGAGGTTCGTCACTTAGTTTTATTTTGTGCTAGTTACATGTCTTTACGTGTTTATGTGCTGATTGGTGTGTATAGATTGTGGTTTGGATATCCTTTCCGGTACGGGGTACCTTGTGAGTGAAATGATGTGTGATGATTTCATGTTCATGAGCTCACATGGTGGTGACTATGAAATGAGATGGTGTTATTTAGTGGTTTACGTATACGTATATGTATTATAGAAAATCGTATTTTTACAATTTACGGTTTAGCATTTTGAGGTCTCGGATGAGGTATTTAGTCACGGGAATAATTTACGAGATGGTTTTAAGTCATTTAGTACTTAGTTAATTAGTTTATTTCATATTTCAAGAGTTTTTATAAAACTGTATATTTTTACGTCTTTTACGGTAACGCGTAAATTTGACTAGTTGTACGGTTTTGAGGTTTTGGAGACTTTAGGAGTTGTAATAAATTAAGGAAATTTAATGTAACATTGGTAGTGTAATAATAAATAATAAAAAGAAAAAAAATAAAAAAAGGGAGGGGAGGTCGGTTTGGACGATCAAAAGAAAAGGGGGGAGAAAAAAAAGGAAAGTGGGCTTATACTTGGACTAGGATTCTTGTACACTATATAAGGTTTTCTAATAAATCAAAAATCATATTTTCTTTTCTCCTGGGGTTTTGAGTCGCGGCATCATCAAGGAAAATTAGGGTTCTTCATAAAAATCTTGGTTTCCATTAAATCTAAGGTAAAACCTTCAATAACCCTTTTTAATTTAATTGTTTTAATGTTTTTATAATCATCTTATGATGGATTTAGGTTAGGGTTTAAATTAAATCTGTATTCTAATGATATATTAATGATTAGAATAATTAGGGCTTGTAATTAAATAAATTATAGGTAATTAATTAGGTTAGTTTAATTAAATTCGTCATTAAAAACTGAGCAGAATTTTTGTGTCATTGTTTTGATCATATAGGGAGTTCTACAAACTTTTATTTTGCGATCCAAGTATTCTTGGAAAGGTAATTGAAGTGGATTTCAAATGCAAGAAACGAGAACTCAATTGGAGGTCGGGAAGTGGGTCAAAAACAGGTTACAACAGTCGGAGGTCAAAATAGTTTTGAAATCAGCCTGTTTTCTTTTTATGTTTTGGGTTGTTTGGGGTACTTAGGGTTGTATTGGGACTTTCAAACGACCATGGGAGTTGGTTTATATATTAGGGGAAGTATCTGCATTGGGGCTAAGTTTGTGGGTTAGGGTAAGACCCCCTAATCATAACAAACTTTTTGTATGTTCAAAATCAGTAAAATCTGGATAGACAAAAGTATATATATATATATATATATATATATATATATATATATATATATATATATATATATATATATATATATATATATATATATATATATATATATATATATATATATATATATATATATATATATATATATATATATATATCGGGGCCTTAACAGTAGCTTTAAGGTTGGGGAAAAAAGGAGGAGTTAGATAACATATGTAAGGGCATATGATTTCCTTTACAGAGGTCATGGGTATGGTTAGGTGGGCGTTTGGCTTATAGTTTGGAGACCTAAAAGTTGGGACAGTTTTGTGTAAAATATGAACGAGATAGGTATCAAACTTAACCAAGTTAAGGACTTGTTAGGGAAGGGTAACGGGGTGTTTAGAGCATATTAATGAGGATCATATATGGGAGAAGGCTAGATGTCTATCATAGGTTGATGAGCCATTTTAGTGATTGGTTCATGTGCTGATTTTGTGTTTTTGTTTGTTAGCTTTTTGCTAGTGCGCGGACTTTTGGAGAAGCTTAATCAGGTGAGTTTCATAGTCCCATGTCTACTAATGATTTTGACTTCCAGATGGGATGGAAGAGACATTGTCTTGTTTTTATAAATTATGTTGTGAATGTTTTGTGTTTGGTGATGGACTTGTGCATACTTATGTGATTAACTGCTAGTTGATTCATGATTGTTTTATGTTTTGACTTGGTACCAAGGGGATGTTGACAAGGTGGGGCCTTGGGGAGGTACATAGATGTGTGAGCATCTATGGGACCAATGGATAATGACAAGGCGGGGCCTTGGGATTGGTACATAGGTGTATGGGTGCCTATGGTATCATGGTGTTTGGTAAGGCTGGGAGCCTTGGATTTGGTTTGGTTGTTAAATCTTGAATATTAGTTGTTAATGCATGTTTGTATCACATTGTCCATATGTTCATTTGTTAGTGGTTGTTGTTCACAGCTTATGGTTTGATTTTGGCGTTGGAGTCTAAACCTATGACTCTCACCAACTTTATGTTGACGTGTTTTAGTGTCTCTTTCAGGTGATATTGTGGTTAAGCGTGAGAACATAAGTGGCTAGGACTTAGAGTTGCGTAGGAATGCATTTAGAAGGAGATCGCCGTTCCTTCTTAGTTTCTTTTGTTTGTTTAATAAGTGATACTGTTGACACCTATATGTTTGCTTTGTTTATGTATTGTTTGTTTTGGGTAAGAGGTAGGACTGTTACCTACTTACCTAGACTCCTGCATTGTTGAGATATTGTCATGACATTTGTGTCACCATTTTATGACATTTCTTAATTCATTTAGTTATCTCTATAGACACGCCATGTTGTGATGATATCCATACGTCGCGCTCCATATTCCGGCATGGTGGGGTGTGACACAGCCCAATCATAGTTTTTCAAAAATTTGCAAATTGGTTTGTAGGCTGATACACTACTTGGGTAATTGAAATTTCCCTCATAGTTGTTTCCTGTAAAATGGACACCCTCATTGGTGAGATGTTCAGCCTGAGGGGCATATTTGATAGCCTTGGACATTGCCATTAAAGATAGATTTTAAAGATTTGAAAAAGGACAATGGCAATTTGTGGAAATCAAATCAAGACTTGTTTCTTGTTATAATACAACGAGATTCACCAAGTGACCTAATGAGAAAATTTTCCTTATAAAAAAGGATGAAGAGTTATAAACAATAGGTAACTTTGATTGTTTGTGCTATATAACAATGAAACGAGTGATCAATGTGATCGCCTTGTTTACAAGAAACCTTTTCTGGAAACTAGTTTGAACACACACACTTTTTCTTTGAGAGAAAATTTTGGCAGAGTAAAATTGCAAGTTCTTTGTGTGTGTGTTTGTTGTGATTGTGGGGGTATTTATAGGCTCGGATGTGAAGAAGATTTTTATTTGCTATAATTTATTTTCACATCCGCATTTAATGAAAGCGTACAAGTGGTCCCCCTATTTTCTTGGAAACTGTTCCATTACTGCAAAGATAACGCTTTTTCCAGAGATAACGTGGGGTCATGTGCATTTGAAAGGACGTTTTTACAACGGATTTTGCTAGAAAAATGGTAAGCATTTAATGCTTAGTGGGATACTTGTCATGAGTGACCCTTTGACTGGTTTTATGAAAATTTATTGAAGGAATATATGTTCCTTATTTAATATTGTGACTCATCAACCTAGGACATTAAGTAACTAAATCCTTAGAGCATTTAGTTACATCATTTAATGTACCTCAATGTCAAAGGGAGGATAATAAGATATATTTACTCAGAGAAAAGATAAAGAATATACGTTATACTGAATCCAATGTCATCAGGGAGACTGATTAATCAATATTCAGCATACCAAGTTCAGCTTTCAGTCTAGTGAACGTTGGTTCATCCAAAGGTTTGGTGAAAATATCAGCTAGCTGATATTCAGTGGGGATGAAGTGTAATTCAATATCTCCTTTTAGGATGTGATCCCCGAGGAAGTGATATCTTATGTCAATGTGTTTAGTCCTTGAATGTAGGACTAGATTATTTGAAATGGCAATTGCACTGGTGTTGTCACAAAAGATAGGGACTACTTTGTATTCCACATTATAGTCCCTGAGTTGAATTTTCATCCAAAGGATGTTTGCACAATAACCAGCAGCTGTCACGTATTCAGCCTCAGCAGAGGACATTGCGACTGACTACTGTTTCTTTGCACTCCAACATACTAGCTTGCCACCAAGGAATTGACATGCACCTGAGGTACTTTTTCTATCCATGTTGCAGCCAACATAGTCTGAGTCTTAGTATCCTTTAAGATCGAAGCCTGAACAACGAGGATACCATAGAACCAGTGAGGGAGTACCCTTCAGATACCTGAAGATTCGTTTAACAGCAGTAAGATGTGATTCTTTGGGATCAGCCTGATATCTTGCACATAAGATTGTTGAGAACTGAATATCAGGCCTGGTTGCAGTTAGGTACATTAATGATCTAATCATTCCTCTGAATAAGGTTTGATTGACTGGTTTACCAGCAAGATCAGGACCTAAGTTGTTGGGGGAAACCATGGGAGTCTTTACTGAAGCACACTCAGAGATATCATATTTCTTAAGTATTTCTCTGGTGTATTTTTCTTGACAGATTGAGATCCCCTTGTCCCCCTGTTTGATTTGTAGTCTAAGAAAATATGTTAATTCACCCATCATACTCATTTCAAATTTCTTTGTCATAAGTTTTTTAAACTTTCTACAAAGATCATAGTTAGTAGATCCGAATATGATGTCATCAACATATATCTGAACTAGTAGAACATCCTCCTTGGTTATGAAGATAAACAAGGTGTTGTCTATCTTCCCCCTGGCAAATTTGTTCATTATCAGGAATGTAGAGAGAGTTTCATACCATGCCCTTGGTGCTTGTTTCATTCCATAAAGGGCTTGTCAAGTTTACAAACATGGTTTGGGAACTCAGAACTCTCAAAACCAGGAGGCTGAGCAACATAAACTTCTTCAGTAATCTTTCCATTCAGGAAGGCACTTTTTACATCCATTTGAAAAACTTTGAAGTTCATGTAGGTAGCATAGGCAAGGAAGATCCTGATGGATTCCATTCTTGCTACAGGGGCGAAGGTTTCCTCATAGTCGATCCCTTCAAGTTGACCACACCCCTGAACAACCAATCTAGCTTTGTTTTTGATGACAATTCCATCTTCATCATTCTTGTTTTTAAATACCCATTTTGTACCAAGAGCTGATTTCCCTTTAGGGGGAGGAACTAGTTTCCACACTTTGTTCCTGAGGAATTGGTTGAGCTCTTCTTGAATGGCCTCAACCCACCCTGGATGTGTCAGGGCCTCTGAAGCCATCTTTGGTTCAATTTCAGAGAGAAAGTCTGCAAACAGACATTCATGGGCTGAGGCAGCAGAGAGTTTAGTAGCCTGACTGCGTGTGAGAATCCCCTCAGATACATCACCAATTATGTTTACAAGCTCTATGTGTTGTTGTCTTAACCATCTGTCTTGAGGACTTGGATTAGAGCTTGTTGATGGTTGGTGATTATCAGGGACCAGAGATTCAATACATTGTACTAGGACATCACCTCCTTCTGAAGGATTTTCAGTAATAAGGGATTCAATATTTTCATCACTTGTCCCTTCAGTGTTCTCATAGATGAATGACAACTTCAGGGACATGTTGAGGTGTGATTAAATTATCAATTGACCTATTATGAGGTGATATATGAAAGGAAATATCAGCATCAGTTTGATACTGTTTTGAGGGACAATGTTCATACTCATCAGGAGGATATCTTGATGAGTTATTGATCCCTATTTCTTCCATTGATTGATTTGTGAAGTTAATGGCATCCATACTTTCATCAAAGGTGACATGAAATGACTCCTCAATCTGTTGTGTCCTTGTGTTAAAGACCCTGAAGGCTTTGGAGACAAAAGAGTATCCAAGAAAGTATCCATCATCAGCTTTGGCATCAAATTTACCAATATGGTCCTTTTGATTGTGAATGAACACAGGACATCCAAACACATAAAAGTAGCTAATATCTGGAATCCTTTCCCTGAATATTTCATAAGGAGTCTTATCATGTCTTTTGACAATAATACATCTGTTCTGAGTATAACAAGTTATTTTTACAGCCTCAGTCCAGAAGTGTTTTGAAAGATTGGATCCATTAAGCATGGTTCGAGCAGCTTCAATGAGAGTTCTATTCTTCCTTTCAGCCACACCATTTTGTTCAGGTGTCTAAGGAGAAGAGAAGTTCTGAGAAAATTCCTTTCTCATCACAAAAACTCTCAAGCTCTTGATTCCTAAAATCTGTTCCATTATCAGTTCGTATTTGTTTAACTTTAATATCATTTTGATTTTCTACTTGCCTGATAAAAGACATTATGAATTCAGGAGCTTGACTCTTCTTTTTTAGGAAGTATACCCAAGTGTATCTAGAGTATTCATCAACAATCACAAGAGTGTATTTCTCATGATTTATAGACATTGGACTGACTGGTCCAAACAAGTCCATATGAAGAAGATGAAGACACTTCCTGATAGAAAAGTTTTGTTTTGGCTTAAAAGAAGCTCTCTTGTGTTTACCTTTTTCACAGGCTGAACAAGGTTTGTCTTTTGAATACACAAGAGAAGGTAAGCCAAGAAATTTGTTTTGTTTTGCAAGTTTGTTTATATCTTTGAAATTTAGATGTGACAGTCTCTTATGCCAAAGCCAATTGACAGAGTCTGAGGCTTTAGCAAAGAAGCATGCTCCTGAATTTGTTACAGATGACATGTCTAGGACATATACATCATTTCTTCTTGGAGCAGTCAACACAATTTCTTTGTTAGCAATGAAGATTGTACCTTGCTTATCATCAAATTGAACGATGTACTTAGCATCACATAGTTGGCTGATACTGATGAGATTGTACTTCAGACCGTTTACAAACGCCACTTTTGAGAAAACTATTCCACCATATTTAATTGAACCATATCCCTCAGTAACACAAGATGAATTATCACCGAATACTACCTTAGGACCTGGTTGCTCCACGTATTTGCGCAAATAACTTTTGACCCCTGTCATACTTCTTGAACACCCAATGTCTAAGTACCAGACAGGCTCCTTGAAGTGTTTCTACACAAATAACGAGGTGGATTAGTTTCTCTTGTGAGCCCACCTTTTAGTAGGCCCTTTGGCTCGAAGAGCCTGACGTCTTTCACCTCGTTTGAAGTACTCAAACTCAGCGTGGTCTGAGGTAGAATGAACATTGCTTCCACATGTTTTGTAGCTTAGTCCGACTGAGGATTCAGTACTTTGAGATGACTCAGCTAGCATTCCTCTTCTGACCATGATGATTCTATTGTGTCCTGAGGTAGTATGATCATTTCTTCCACAAATCTCACACTCAGGAAAATATACACAATCATCAGGTCTGTGATCGAGAATCCCACAATGTGTACAAGGTGGGTAAGGCTTAGCCTTGGATTTTCTGGTTTGTTCTGAGGTGGGCCCATAGTTGTAAGGCTGAGCATTGTATCTTTTAGCATTTTTAATAGAAGCAATGTACATCTCATGATCTGCTGTCCTGCGATCTTCACTTTTACATTTCATGCAATAGAGAACTCTATAGAAGTCGTTAGTGGTGTGATTTGTATAGTGAAATAGCTCACAGGTAGGTTTCTTTGTTTTAACTTTCTTAGAAGACTCAGGTTCAGTTTTGTTACTTGTTGATGATTCAGGTTGTGAGGACACAGATGTTTCGCCCTGAGTTTTAGAGGCTGAGTTCAGCTTCTCTTCCATGAAAAGTTGGAACAATCTACTTAACTCCTCTTGATTTACAATAGGAGTAGAGTTGACTGAGTGTTTAGGAGTCCTTGAGGGAGATATAGGTTTGGTTGTCTTTTCAGTGACAGTTCCTGACTCAGTGTGATCTGGTATCATTTTTGAGTCAGGCTTTATTTGTTCAATACAACCTAACCCAGCTCTTCCTCTAGGTGAGTATTCTTGATAAGACAATGGAATTAGTTCAGAACATGGACTTGCTCCTTGAAGGTTTTCCAAAGGAGGTAGAGGAGTCTGAATGTTTTCAGCAACACTAGATGTTTCAGTGTTGCTGACTTTATCAGTCTCTTCATTCAGACCAAGTTTTTCATTAATAGCCTGAGATTCAGGAATTAATATTTTTCTAGTGTTAAAGTTAGGCAAAACACTCTCAGGATTTGATCTTTCAACCCAGTCTTTTGACTTAGGAATCATTTCATGATCAAACCCAACTGAAGCAGGGAGAAATGCCTTTTCACTCATTTCCTTAGTTGGTGCCTTTTCAGTGAGTTGTCGTTCCCCAAGAATTTTCTTCTTTTGGGCAGGTATTTGACTGTTTATACACTGAGAAGCTAAGGTAGAGCTATTTGTCCATTTCTCATTGATTCGTTTTTCTTCCTTAAGTTGTTCTTGAAGAGCATGATTGATTTTAGTGAGTTCAGTGTTCTGAAGTTGACAACTTACTGCTTCAAGTTTAGCTTGTTTTAGAACTAATAAATCATCTCTACATTTGTTTAATTCAAAAACAAGTTTATTATATTTTGACAAAAGATTCAATCTCTGCTCTTCAACAAACGATAGGTCAATGTTAATATACTTAAGGAATTTTTGCCAATCAGATTCTTCATCCATAGAGAGAAGCATGTTTACCTTTCTCATGGTGATGTCAACCCATTCTCCATTTCGAGCATGATTCTTTCCAACTGATAATTCATCATCAGCTAGAGCCATTAACACTTGATACCTGACTTCCTCCTCTTCTGAGGACAAATCTTCATCATCCCAATCAAAAGTTTCAGCTACTAGACCTTTGGCTTTGTTTTGAGCAGGTTTTTGAGTCTGAGCAATAGTAGGTTCAGCTTCCAAGAATGCAAGTTTAGCTTTTACCTTTTTATACTCAGACCTATAGTCTTTCTCAATTTTCTTACTATTCTGAAAACTTTGATTAACTGGAGAAGCCTGAATTAGTTTTGGTGTAAACTTGGGTTGAAAATTGTCATTCTCTGATGAAAAACTTTGATTTTTATAAGAGGCCAAAGGGGTTTTTGAAAGACAATATTTAGCAAAATGCCCAGTTTTACCACACCGATAGCAATCCACTCCCTTAGTGGATTGGTTACCAGCAAATCTAGTTCTTTTGATATAACGTTTGGTATTTGCCAACATGGCCCTTTCATGATATTCCCTGTTCAAATCCCTTATGTATTCAGCACTAGATCTTTCATCCACCTCATCATCTAAGGTTTCCTGAAAATTTTGAACAATTGCATTTGAGTAAAAAGCAGTTGAAATGGGGCCATTATCAATTTGAGTGGGTTTGGCTGAGGTATATGTTATTAAGGTCTTCTTGGACTCAGGATATCTTCTATTTATTAGATTATCATAGATGAATCTCCCATAAATATCTGCAAGATCCTGAGTCTGTATGTGATTAACATTTCTCAGTCATTGAGAAAAACCAAGCCATTTTTCAGGGAGACTGTTCACAAAACCAACATTGATTTCATGCTTAGACAATTTCACCCCGTCATTCGTTAGCTCATTGAGCAAGGTTTTATACCTGGTGTAAATCTGAGGAAGTGTTTCAAATGTTTTGGCCCCGAAAGTGTTATATTCTAACTTCAGGTCCATAATCCTATTTTCCTTTGTGTCGGATGGTCCTTCGAAACAATGAACAAGATCTGTCCAAGTCTTTTGGCCGTCTCAAACTCGATGACAGCCTCCATAATATCGTCAGGAAGACAAGATATTATGATGCTTTTGAGACGTTGGTCTTGATTGACCACTCTCATTTCATTGTCAGACCATTGGTTTTCAGGTTTGTCATCACCAGTTGCTGTTTTTGGTTTGAATGGACCATCCTTAATACAATTTATGTAATAAGGTTCCATTCCCATCAAATAACATAGCATTCTTTTCTTCCATTTGTTAAATCTTTCAACTTCTAACTTAGGAGCGTTAACAGAGTAACTCACTCCTTTCTTGTTAACAAGTTGAGGTACATTACTTTATGCCATAATGGATCAATGTTATAAAACCTTTGAGACGGTGGTTAAAAGTTTTATAATACTACCGCTCTAATACCACTTGTTGGTCTTTTGTAATTAGTACTATACTTAAGTATACTAAGTATAGTCCTAACCCATGGTTAAGTAATGCAATAAACTTAATACAAGTAAGTAAATAACACAAAGGTTTTCAACGTTTAACTCTTAGCTTTATTAAAGAATTATACCCTATTGTATACGAAGCTACAATAGGGATTGAATAGACAATGTGTGGTTTTGTGATCTCCTCACTAACAAGCTAGTCCAATCCTAACGATTGCTAAGCTTGACGATTCTATCAACAGGAGTTTAGAACCCAAGTGTGTGATCGTGTTAGCCTTAAAATGTGAGAGCCATTTACGGAATTACATTTTATTCAGATAGGCAAAACAAGGAGGGACTACTATTGACATGTTGTCAAAGTAACCTCTTGCTTGGCCTATATATACCCCTCCATACTTCCATGGAGGGGTGAGGCTTTTCTCTTATTGTGTATTTCCCTTTCTCTCTCTAAATACACACACTACATTCAAGCTTTACTCTCTCTCTCTAAAAATGTCTAAACATTACTTTTATCCTCCCCGACCTCCGGATCACCTCTTGTTAGCTTGAATCTTATGATTAACAATTGGTATCAGAGCTAACCGGGGTTGTTTTGTGTTTTGTGTTTGCTGATTTGTTGCTTTTTCGGCTTATTTTTAAGCTGTTATAAGTTACGAATTTTCTGGTGTTGTTTATTGGTTTCTGTCCAAATGGTCACAAATATTGCTTAATCCTTTGTCCAAAAAGTTCAAAATGAGTATCTTTTCTTTGTCTCGATCCGATAACAGTCCAAAGGTCTCATTTTTTTAATGGTGTTGGTGGTTTTATCATTGGTTACGTGATCTCCACTTTTCTCTCTTTTATTCTATTATTTAACTTTGTCACTCCTGGAAATCACCAGATTCATTTTTTTTTGGAAAAAGGACAAAAAGTTGGACCAGTTCCATTTTTTTCGAGGTTGCCAAAATGTGGGTCAAAACCCTTTGCGATGACTACTTTCCGATGCTACATTCCGATGGGATACTCAGATTCATTCCGATGGCTTCTTTTTCGGATTTATTCCGATGGGGTTTCTTTTTGACACATTACGATGGGTTCGACTGACTCATTGCGATGAGACCCACTCCGATGGGACTCATTGCGATGGTGGTTTGACTCATCGCAATGGTGTATTAAGGTCATGCTGCCAAATTTTTCCCAACTTTGCGATGGATTGTGACATATTGCGATGGGGTGTTTTGACTGAAATTATTGCGATGATTTTTCTTTTAAAAGGAAAACATTGCGATGGTTGAAAAGATATCATATTGCGATGAATTTTTTGTTAAATGAAAACATTGTAATCATGACCAAGAACCAAATACTTGTCCATAAAACCTTTTCTAACCTACTCAATATACAACCTCTCGTCACTCAAAACCATCAAACCCAACTTAATCTTATTCCCATCGTCACATCATCATTGAACCACATCTAGACTCGATTAAAACATATATAATCAACATCTCAGATATTTTCGTGTGTTAAAATTATTTCCTTGACCACAAAGATCAATCACACAAAAACGAATCATCATAGATCTTAGCTTGTATGGTCTAACCCATCTTCTATATTCGAATTTAAAGTGTTTGTAACAAATATGTTACAAACAACCTCTGTTTCGATTCACGAAAATCAAACGCATGCATGTATAAGATACCTACCCGAGACCCCTATTAAGATCTTGAAGACATCGCCTTCTTGGTTCTTGGCACCTTAGTGGCTCGAAATGAATTAAGCAGATGGGGGTTTTGAGAAGTTCAATTGATTTGTGATGTTCTTATCATGAGGGTCTTTTATCTTTGATGATTAGATTTGAGATTGGTTGATTCATCTTGATCTTGGCAGAAAGATGAGATGAGATTGATTTTTCATGTTAATTAGTAAGATATGGGATGAGTTACGTTTAATTGGGATATTGATGCACAATAGATCTATCATGAGAGCTGATAGACGAGATGGTGATATTTGGAGGAGTGATGGATGAGATGAGGCGGAGGTAACTAGGTGAACTGGATTAGGGTAATGAGTTGTTTAAGGAAAATAGATCTTATATTTCCCTAAAGATTAGGGTAGAATGTGATATGGGCTGCAATGACGTAAAATAGGTTGGATTTCACAACAAAAATGGAATTGGGCCATCTAACGTCATTACCAGATAATGGATTTGGGAAAAAGAGTTTGGATTTTGTTATTGTAATTTTGGATTGAGACTGCAATGTGATACAACAGATAGTATTATTTGAGCTACAATGATATTATACATGATCCGGGTATTCGTAATGTATCGATCGAAAGTGCTTCAACGACAAAGAAAATTATAGGTTTTAAACCTAATATTTTCGAAAATTTTTTCGACGACCTCACCGGCGCGCATCAGTTGGGCATGTGACTGACGTTGGGCTTCAATGACAAGTTATCTAGACAAATTTTGTCCCTTAATGACAATTCTTTTCAGAATTTGTTCTAGTTAACGACATTCAACACAACACCAAAGCAAACAAAACACTTAACGCTAAAACGATCCGATATAAGATTCACTTTAACGACAAGGCTAGTTTTGATTCTACAAAGACAGGTGATCACGAAGTGGATTTGGTATTCTTTATTTGAAGTTGAAGTGGGATTTCATGAAGGCGTCTACTTATTTCATCATCGAGCCTTCCTTCTATTTTTCTACCCCTTTTCTTCAAACCCAGTCTATCGATTGACGACTTGCTTGGGCGATAAAATTTATGATTGAGACTTGAATTATCTAGTTTCCACTGTCAAGGGGTGGATGGTCGACGACATGGATAACTATCATTTTTGAGTGTCACACGCAGTTGCTCGTGTGGATAACTTCAAGAGGTATAAGAGACTTGTTTCTGCACCGTTCTTCAGTCGACATAAATGCAAGCTTAAGTAACAAATTTGGGGGATTGTACTTCATTTTCAAGTTTGGAATATCGTGTTTACTTCACATGTGGTCACAACAAATAGCCGAATGAATTCGAGGTTGGTAAGTTAGACATAGAGAGATGGAATCAGCAATCAATTCTCACGGGATATTTTTGAGCTACACAACGACAATGGTACTTCATAGTCTAAGCAAAAATTTTCAAAGTTTCTCAATGACTTTCAAAACGTTTCAAGACATTTGCTTAAGACTAAGAACTTCTCTAGTATATGGAAGTCCACGATAATGATGCTTCCGAGAGTTCGAAATCATCATGGGGGAAGATCGTGTACTTTGAAGTAATCGGATCAACTTCCAGGGGGAAGTAGTGTACATTGAATGGTATCTACTTACTTTATGTGATTTTTATGAAGTATTCTGCAGGCGTGAGAAGAATTGTTGCTGATTTCCTGCATGTTACCCCAAACGGATTATCACCAAAACCTAAACGACATGAAACAGTATAGAAGCAGTGTTATTTGGTGTGGTTCTTCTACAAATTTCCGCTGTGCACTTAAACCGATGAGCTAGAAGATTGTTCAAACTACATCAAAGTGTCAGAATCTGCATAAGATACAGATATTGGTTTGGGGGGAAGCTGATTCAGAAACTTCGTCAAAAAAGAAGTCTATGAAGAAAGTTTTTTAAATACATGCTGCATGAATTGGGGGGAAGTTAATCCAAATCATGCATATTACAATTGTTCCACAACAAGCAAAGACAAAGAGGATTCAAGTTGAGGTACAAGTTATGAAGACCAGAAGAATTAAAAGACATCCTCAGCATTGGAAGCGCCTTGGAAGACTTTATTTTTGTTGTATTTTTACTTGTTAGGAACATTGTAAGTAATTCCGTATGTCTCCACATTGGGGGAAGATTGTTAGCCTTAAAATGTGAGAGCCATTTACGGAATTACATTTTATTCAGATAGGCAAAACAAGGAGGGACTACTATTGACATGTTGTCAAAGTAACCTCTTGCTTGGCCTATATATACCCCTCCATACTTCCATGGAGGGGTGAGGCTTTTCTCTTATTGTGTATTTCCCTTTCTCTCTCTAAATACACACACTACATTCAAGCTTTACTCTCTCTCTCTAAAAATGTCTAAACATTACTTTTATCCTCCCCGACCTCCGGATCACCTCTTGTTAGCTTGAATCTTATGATTAACAGATCGTGTTTGGAGGAGAGAAAACTTGTTTGTGAATGTCTAAAGAATTTAGTGCACAAACTTCGTTTTCTCTCCTTTACAAGCATCCTATTTATAGAAGGAAAGTGGGTGGAAGACAATGATTGCCCATGTGCAATTCTTGTCTTATTGGTACAGTGTAGTATCTTGTCTTAACCTATTCTAAGTAGTAAGACGTAAGTCCTTTACACATGTCAGTACCCCATCTATCCCGAAAGGGCAAGTCACGCTAATTGTGTAATGTACTTCATCTTGTCACAATTCAACTTATCCCGCCTTTTCTTCAGTCTTGGAGAATGCTTGTTTTCTTCAGGGAGACCGTATGGGGTTCAGTGAGTCTATTGTCACAACTCACTGAACCCATCACCTTCTTCTTCGTCATAGAAGACATTCGTTGAGCTTCGCCTCTCTGAATGCTTGAGTCTTCCTTTTAGACTCAGTCTAGGAACTCGAAGGCAACTCACTGAGTGACTGTTCACTCAGTGACCTTGTTATGTTCAAGGTTAATAATTCACTTAGGCTTATTGTTATTCAAATCCTTTAGGGAGGTCATTAGGTACTGAATTGACCGAACATGATGATCCTGAGGCTAAGAGAAAGAGAGCACTCAAAATGTTGGGGAAATCTCACAAGCCTATAGATGGTAAGTTGTATACTAAAAACTTCTATGTTAGCTAAACATTTGGTAACAAGGACTTGATAAAAGAGATGGTAACTGAACTGTCAGTTGAAAATATGAGAGAACTACACTTGACTAAAAATGATAAGGAAAGGGTTAAGGCAGAATGTAAGGGTCTTGTTCCTGTTTTTTCAAATGATGGGCTAAATGGTGATAGTAGGCTTTGTGATGGGTCAGGTGGAAGTAATGCAACTCAAAGTGGTTCTAAAAGGAAAAGTACAAAAAACAGTGATGGGCCAAGTGGAAGTAATTCAAGTGAAACTGGTTCCAAAAAGAAAATGAGAAAAAACAGTGATGGGCCAAGTGGGGGTTCATTAAAGTGTCCTTGGGTGGTGTATTGTGTAAAACCTAAAAGTGAAAACACATGGTACTATAGATTATTTAACGACACCCACACTTGTCTTCAATCTAGGGTTGTGAGAAAATGCACTACTACCTACTTATCCAAAGAGATTAAGGACACCATCAAACCAAACCCAAAAGTACCACTTTCTGCTCTTAAAGACCAATTGCAAACAAAGTATGAAATAGGTGTGACAAAACAGAAGGTATTTAGGGCTAAAATGGTAGAACATAGAGTGATTGGTGACCACACAACACAATATGGTCAGTTAAGACAGTATGTTTTGGAGTTGAAAAAAAGTAACCCAGGTACAACAGTCAAGATTGATGTTGAAAGGAACTTTGTACCTGATAGTATGACAAGACAATTCAGAAGAATCTATGTGTGTTTGGGTCCTTTCAAAAGTAGATTCAAAGCTGGGAAAATAGATCTATTAGGTCTGGATGGGTGCTTCATGTCTGGGCCATTTCCTATGCAGATCCTAACAGCTATAGGTGTGGATCTAAATAATAGGATCCATCCTTTGGCTTATGCACTGGTTGAGGCTGAAACAAAGCAGTCATGGTTATGGTTCCTTGATTGTCTTGGAGATGACTTATAGTTGTTCAGGAACTCTAGCTTCACATTTGTTACAAACAGACAAAAGGTAAAGTGTATTTTTTTAATCATTTTGTGTTATGATTAATGTTAAGTTGTTTTTTTATATAATTGACTCATTACTTTGTTTTAGGGTCTTATACCTGCATTGGCAGAGACATTCCCATGTGCTGAACATAGGTTCTGTTTGAAGCATATCTATGATAACATGAAGTTACAGTGGGGAGGAAAGCAATTTAAAGATCTCTTATGGAAATGTGCTACTGCTACCACTATGGAATACGTTACCAAAGACATGGAGGAAGTCAAGAATGCTAATAAAGATGTTTATGATTGGTTGAAAGCTATTCCACCTCAACATTGGGCAAGGTCCCACTTTTCTTGTAAGTTATACTAAATCCTATTATTATTGCAGCAATTATAGGTTAAACACACAGTTAACTTAGATTTTTAAATTACAGCAAGACCTCACTGTGATGTTCTTTTGAACAACATGTGCGAGGTGTTAAACAGACAGTTAAAGGATGGAAAGGACAAGCCCATTATTACCTGCTTAGAGTTTATTAGAGAGTACCTTATGAAAAGGATTGTTGTGGTACAAAGCATAATTAGCAAGAGTAATGGTCTACTAACCCCTAATGCCATAAAGATGTTTGATTTCATAAAAAAACAAGCTACACAATCCAAAATGATATGGAATAGGGGGATTTTGTATCAAGCTAGTGGCCAAAGTAAAGAGCAGTGTGTAAAACCCGCATGCTTTTACCATGAATAGTACCCATAAGATCGTACGTACATGATTAGAACCTTCCTTTTATAGCATGTTTACGTTTCACACAAGAATTACAAGTATTACGTACGTAGTGTAACACGATAAGTATTTATTACGTATGAACACATGATAATTATTCCAATAATAATTATAATCACGAACATACGAACATGAAATCATGAACGTAAATTAATCACGAGCTAATATTACGTATGTATATATATTTATTACGAACACGAATAAATATATTAAGTCACGATCGATAACTAATTAGAACACGTAATTTACGAACACGAGAACACACTATTATTTTAGACATGAGAAAGTACGGGTTACCCCATGTGGGGCCCCCTACCCGCGGCTACACCAAGAAACATGGGCCAATCCCATGTAAAATTTATTAACTAGGGAATTTAGGAAAAACATGTGTCATTTATCACAAATTTAAGAAAACAAGAAAACCCTAGCTTTTCTTTTATTTGCTCCTTTTTGGCCGCCGGGTTTTAGCATCACCAAAGGGTGATTCTGTTTGATTTTGATCTTGGATTTATTACAAGGAATCTTGTGTGTTCATCCTTCTTGATTCCACGTAATCGGTATAACCTTTAACCTTTTTCTTTTTATGTTTTGATTTATTTAATCACATAAAATCATGATGTTTTTAATAAGCTAATTAAAAACAAGTAATATAAACATGTTCTAGTCATGGGGTTTAAATCAAATCAAGGGTTTAGGGGTGTTTGTTGTTTAGCCGACGCCTAATCGAGCCCCAAGGGGGTCTCGGCTTGGCTTATTTCGCACCACCGAGACCATATGGTCTAGGTATGGTGGTGATGGTGTCAAGGCAGCAGCAAGGGCAAGGGAAACCCCGACCTTGGTCGGGGTATGGTGATGGTTACGGGCCCGGTTCATGGGTTTTAGTCACGGGTCCGGTTCATGAATCATTTTTTTCAAGGTTTATGATTTTTACAAGTTATATTATTTTTCTTCAAGACTTAAATCAAATTAATTAAAAACATGAACATGATTAATTTAATTTACATGACTTAGATTATTAATTTAGTTATTAATTCATGAATTTTAACCTAAGTATTTATCTTTAATTAGACTATATAATTAATTAATTATTAAAAACCATGACTTATAATTAATTAATTTACATGACTTAGGTTATATTATTAATAGATAATAATACATGTTTTAACCTAAGTATTTTTGTAACACCCCATTTTAATAATGGAATGTCACGTGTAATTATGGCGTGTTATCAAAGCATACAAGGAAAAATGTCTAAACATTACATGACCATAAAAGGAATATACCGGAATCAAACATCAGTAGTCCAAAAGTAAAGCTCATCACACACAAACATAAGTACTGTAAAGGAAAGGACTAAATAATGTCCATAGCAAGTGTATCAAAGTAAAGATAATGCATAAAGTAAAGAAAGACTAGAAAGCTTCCAGTCCATATGCACGTACGCTTAAAGTCTACGAGCGTCCCTGAGTACCTGCCGTTTTGGGAACATAGAAAAGGAAAACGGCTGAGCAATATGCTCAGTGCACGGATGTAAAATAAAGCATGAATAGGATAAGCATATAACATATAACAGCGGAAGAAACTAAGTCCTGAATAACCTGGTTAAGTCTTGGTAAAACTGGTTTTATTGTTTGAAAAAGCCTTATGTTTATCTTATAAAAAATGTTTAACATGTTCTACCATTAGCCAATACAGGTCATGAAAATCCACCGTGCATGAATACTTGGAGGAGTGACCTCATCATGCAAATTAGAGGGGCTGCCTCTAATGTAATATACTAGTTTTGGGTAGGAGGGATCAGCTCCTTGTGAAGGATGCAAGGCACACACCACATTCACACTGAGTAATCTGCTGAAAAACATGTAACTAGGATGCACCCGTACGCCCCACATGATAAATATAATAATATGGCCAAAAGCTGAAGGGACGCCACGAGCAATCACTCCGCCGTGGTGAAGTCATAACATCAGTGCCTCTAATGTTATGGTTATGGTACCTCCATAACTAGGTGAAACTAGTCATGCATGTATATGGCTATAGGTATTCTAAATTAAACATAAGCAAGTCAAACATATAAACTTATACTACGGGAAAACATTTGGCTGCATACAGGGAATCCTAATAAGGAAAGAATGTCCATACTGAAAGGACGGGAATCCGTACCTTATGTCCAGTGAACGAAGAAGATGAACTGAGGAGAATCCTACTTCGGTATCACTAATGCTACATAAATACATACATGAATAAGTATATGCTTACTAAATACGTAACTTGTTTTATGTCATGTCTTAGCTTATTTTATAGGTTCATATCATGTTTTACTGTTTAAAGCCTTAAACTGTGTTTATCTTATATTCTGTCTATTCTGATTAAGTATTTCTGGTATTTCATGTATTATTATACTTACTCTATAATAATAAGTAACTTTCCAAAAATAGCAGGTTTCCTAAAATAGAAAGTTTCCAAAAAAGAATGTTTCCAAAAATAGAAAGTTACCAAAAATAGAAAGTTTCCAAAAATAGAAAGTTCCCAAAAAAAGAAAGTTTCCAAAAATAGAATTACTGGTTAAAACAGATAAGTTTCTAAAAATAAAAAGTTTCCATAATTAGATATAAGTTGGTTAATTAAGCTAAGTATATAAGCTTAAGTGTTTTTCTGATTATTTTCTAAGTCATAATGATATAATGTATAGTTTATTAATTATTACATGTAATTTAAATAAACTATAGGTTAAAAGTATTTAATTAAATATATCATGTTTTTAATTAAATAAAGTTAAATACTTAGGTCAAAACATGTATTATTATTTATTAATAATATAACCTAAGTCATGTTAATTAATTAATTATAACCATGGTTTTCAAATAATTAATTAATTATAACTCTAGAAAATATAAATTACTTAGGTTAATAATTTCATGTTCTAATAATTAAATGTAACCTAAGTCATGTTTATTAAATTAATCATGTCATATTTATTAATTTAATTTTAACATATGATTATAAAAAAAATAATCTTAACATAAACCGTGAACCGGATCTTGACTAGAAACCATGAACCGGACATGAAATCGACACCATACCCCGAACCACTTCGGGGTTCCCTTTGGTTTGCTGCTGCCGTGGGACCCACATCACCAAACCGGGACCATATGGTCTCGGTGGTGGTCAATTAGCCAAACCGAGACCCCTTGGGGTTCGGTTTAGGCGCCGGCCAAACAAACACCCCTAAAAACATCCTTTTTTATTTACCCAAAAACCATTTACATGTTTGATTTATGTTTTTAATTAGGTTTTTAAAAACATCATGTTCTTAATTAATTTTATTAGATCAAATCAAAAAGAAAAGGATTAAAAGAATATACCGAATGTGTGGATCTAACGAGGATGAACACATACGAACACACGTACAAGATTCAAGATCAAAATCAAATGAACACCTCCCTTTGGTGTGTTATATGCGGCAGCCACAAGGAGACAAGAAGGAGAAGGAGAAAAATATTGTTAGGTTTTTGTTTTGGTTTCCTGTAAAGTGAAAATGAGTAGTAAAAATTACCTTAACCCCTTCTTAGTAAATTTTGAGATGGGCTTGGCCCATCTCCTTGATGTAGCCGCGGTTTAGGGGCCCCACATGGGGTACCCGTACCGTTTTCCGTGTCTCTTTATTTAAGTGTTCGTTCGTGTTTATTTGTGTTCGTGTTTAGTGTGTTCTCGTTAAATATTTACCGTGACCTAATATATTTATTCACGCTCGTAATAAATATATATACGTAATTAATATTAGTTCGTGATTTAATTACGTTCATGATTTCATGATAGCATGTTCGTGATTAATTATTGTTAAATAATTATTGCGTGTTCGTGCGTAATAAATACTTATCGTGTTCTAACACGTACGTACTACGTAAAATCCTAACACGTAAACGTAATCATACTATAAAAGGAAAGTTTTAATCTAGTACGTACGATCTTAAGGGTACTATTCATGGTAAAAGTATGCGGGTTTTACAACTCTTCCCCCCTAAAAAGAATAATTCGTCCCCGAATTATAGATAAAGTAAACTGGAAAAGAAGAACATACCCTAATTCAAAATATGAAATGAGGGTAAGAAACCCGGATAGACTCCTCTGTTTCCCAAGTGGCTTCCCGCTCGGTATGATCCCTCCAAAGGATTTTGACGAATGGAATCGTCTTCCTTCTCATGACTCGTTCTTGTCTGTCAAGAACTCGTTCGGATTCTTCTATAAAAGTGAGATCTTCACGTATCTGTTCCAGTGGATACTGAACCATGTGAAGGGGATGATACTGGTACCCTCTGAGTAAGGACACATGAAACACATTGTGTACATGCGAAAGCTGCGGAGGTAACGCTAACCGGTAAGATACTTCACCGACTCGTTCAATGATATCAAACGGTCTGATGAAACGAGGATTGAGCTTCCCTTTAATCCCGAAGCATCTAACACCACGTGCCGGTGAAACCTTAAGGAAGACGTGATCTCCTACGTTAAAATGTATGTCCCTACGATGCTTATCGGCGTAACTCTTCTGACGTGACCGTGCTTCCTGAAGTTTCTACTTAGCTATTGCGATCTTCTCATTGGTCATCTCTATAATTTCTGGTCCTTCAAGTGTTCGTTCGCCAACCTGATCCCAGCAGATTGGGGCGCGACACTTTCTGCCATACAACATCTCGAAAGGAGCACACTTGATACTTGCGTGCCAACTGTTGTTGTATGAAAACTCCACCAAACAGATATAATCGTCCCAATCACCCGTCCATTCCAACGCACATGACCTCAACATATCTTCCAATGTCTGAATCGTTCGCTCTGACTGTCCGTCCGTTTGAGGATGAAAAGTCGTGCTAAGCTTAAGTTGTGTACCCCAATCTTTCTGCAGACTCTTCCAAAAGCGTGAAGTGAATCGAGGATCTCTGTCTGAGACGATGCTGGATGGTACACCGTGGAGTCTCATGATCTCTCTTCTATACGTATAGACGAGTTTACTTACCGGATCTTCCTTGCGGATCGGTGAAATGGGCTGATTTGGTAAGTCGATCAACGATAACCCAAATTGCATCGTGCTTCCTCTTGGTAGGTGGAAGACCAGTAACAAAATCTATGGTGATTTTGTCCCACCTTCACTCTGGAATATCTAACGGTTGAAGGAGACCGCCAGATCGCTGATGCTCGATCTTAACCTGCTGGCAGGTAAGACATTTGGAGACGTAAGTGGCCACATCCTGTTTCATACCACTCCACCAAAAGTACTGTTTGAGGTCGTGGTACATCTTAGTCGAACCAGGATGTATAGAGAATGGGGATCTATGAGCTTCAGCTAACAAGGCTTCCCGGAGTTCTTGGTCATCAGGAACACAAAGTCTCGTGCCCTGCCATACGATACCATCTGCATCTACTCTGAATTCCGTCTGTTTCTCCAAATTCTGTACTATCGCCCAGATTTCTCCGTCATCTTTCTGAGCTTCCTTGATCTTAGAGAGTAACTCGGGTTCTACTCTAAGATTAGCCCAGCAACCGTGTTTCCACGTACCATGATCTCGATGTCTAGTCGCTCCAAGTCTCTTATGATGTACTCCTCAATTTTAATGTCGTTGATCATTCCAGACTTCCTGCTAAGAGCATCTGCTACTACATTTGCCTTTCTGGGATGATACTGTAGATTTATGTCATAATCCTTCAACAGCTCTAACCATCTCCTCTGCCTTATGTTCAATTCACATTGAGTGAAGATATACTTCAAGCTCTTGTGGTCCGTGAAAATGTCACATGATTCTCCATATAAGTAGTGCCTCCATATCTTCAATGCAAACACGACTGCAGCAAGTTCCAAGTCATGCGTGGGGTAATTTTCTTCATAAGGCTTAAGCTGCCGTGAAGCGTACGCGATCACTTTCCCATGTTGCATGAGAACACAGCCAAGTCCCTTCCCTGATGCATTACTGTAGATTTCAAATCCACCCGTACCAGATGGGAGAGTAAGAATAGGTGCAGATACTAGCTTCTGCTTCAGGTCTTCAAAGCTCTTCTCTCGTTCTTCAGTCCAGACAAATTTCTCCCCTTTCCGCATCAGTTTGGTCAATGGTAGTGCTAAGCGGGAAAAGTTCTCCACGAACCTACGGTAATACCCAGCTAAGCTAAGAAACTGCGGACTTCCGTCGCTGATGTCGGCCTCGGCCACTTAGTAATGGCCTCAACCTTCGCTGGATCCAAAGTGATTCCTTCTGCTGATACAATGTGACCTAAGAATGCCACCTTGTCTAACCAAAACTCACACTTGGAGAATTTAGCATACAGCTGCTTCTAGCGAAGAATTTGTAGTACTGTACGAAGATGGTCTTCGTGTTCCTCCTTGGACTTTGAGAAAATTAGGATGTCATCGATGAAGACAATGACGAACTTGTCCAGAAATTCATGGAAGATTCTGTTCATCAATTCCATGAACACTGCTGGATCATTTGTCAGGCCGAATGGCATAACTACAAGTTCGTTGTGGCCATAGCAGGTACGAAAAGCAGTCTTGGCGATATCCTGCTCCTTGACCCGTAGCTGATGATAGCCTGACCTAAGATCAATCTTGGAGAAGTGTTTGGCCCCTTAGAGTTGGTCAAACAGATCGTCTATACGCGGCAGTGGATACCTATTCCGGATAGTAATCTTGTTGAGCTCGCGATAGTCTATGCAAAGACGCATACTTCCGTCCTTCTTCTTAACAAATAGAACCGGTGCGCCCCATGGAGATGCGCTCGGTCGAATGAAACCTTGTTCTAGAAGTTCTTGCAGTTGATCCTTCAGCTCCTTCAGCTCTATGGGAGCCATGCGATAAGGAGCCTTGGAGATTGGTTCAGCTCCTGGAATAAGCTCGATATTGAATTCCACTTCTCGTGCAGGTGGTATGCCCGAAAGTTCTTCTGGGAATACATCTTGGAATTCCGACACTATTGGTTGATCCTGAATTGATGGAGATTCAGCATCCATGTCGTGAACCGTAGCTAGATAACCCTTGCAGTCATGCGACAGTAGTGCACGCGCTTGCAGGGTAGATATGATTTGTACAGACCGTCCAGGTACGAACCCGTTATGAATGTACTCTGGTGCATTAACATCACCGAAGATAACTCGATATGAATGGCAATCTATGGTAGCATGATGCTTGGATAGTCAATCCATGCCCAAAATCATGTCGAAGTCGTTCATGTCCAGCAGAAGTGCGTCAACAGGTCGAACCTTATCGTCAAATTCTAGGGGAAGACTCTTGTATACATGGGTGATTAATACAGAGTCCCTCAAAGGCGTGGAAATAGAAAGCCTATTCTCTAGTGGCATGGGGAGCATCCTAATGTTCTTAGCATAAGCAGTAGAAATGACCGAGTGAGTAGCACCCGTATCAAAAAGAACACACGCAGCTTGACCATACATATACAAGATTCCAGTGATGGTACCTGTAGACTTATTGGCCTGGTCTCGAGATGTCGTGTAGACACGCCCGTTGGTAGGAGGCGGCTTGGAATCAGCATGTCCCGATGTGCCCTCCATCTCGCCCTTACGGCAATCCTTCATGATATGGCCAGGAAGACCACACTTGAAGCATGCGTCCGTGTTACGACGACATGGCCCTGGGTGCCTACGGTAGCAAGTAGAGCAAAGAGGATGAGTATATCCTCCAGTAGGTACTTTGGCTGGCTGGGAACCTGACAAAACATTTTACATAAGACATGATAATAGGGTACAAAGGACAATGCGGATAATCATAAGATTGAATACCAGTGATAGCTGGATGGCTAAGCTGTGAACCTCTCTGGTTCTGGTCCCTACCGTTTCCATGGTTCCTGGTAGAAGTTTTGCTAAAGTGTCAGAATATGATTTATAACATGAAATCATAAGAAAATTTGCGTAATTATTAGGACCTGCTGCTGTTGGAGTGTCCAGCGTTGTTACGGTAATTATCATTACTGCCACGCCTTTCCGTAGCAGAACGGTCGTTAGTCTGACCGTTTCCCTTGGGCTGATGAGGCTGCAGCTGAGTAGCCGGCTGAGACCGGTCCCCAGTTTTCTGCCTGGAAGATACAATTTAAATAGATGAATAATTGACATATATGGAAGGAATACGGATTGATCACCGCTTGAATACGAATGTTTACCTCTTGTCGGGTCTCTCAGCTTCCCCGAACTCATCTCTCTCCAGCAGCATCTCCAGCTTACGTGCTGCATCGACCACTTGTGCTACAGTGTTGAACGTAGCACACACCAGATTGTTTGCGACCGATGTGCGAAGAGCCCACCTAAAGTGGTGTGCCTGCTCTTCAGGAGCACCTGCTGCTGCACCAAGGAAACCAGCTAAGCGAAGAAAGCGCTGCATAAACTCGTTGCTATTCTCCCCAGCTCTCTGTCGGATCCCATGGTACTCCCTCTTGAGCTTGTCTTGCTCAGACTTGGGAAAGAAATGCTCCATCACCCTGTCCTTGAACTGAGCCCAAGTCAAACCAGCAACCCACTCGTCACCTCCCTCAGACTGCATCAACGCTAACCACCAATTTAGCACATCGCCTTCGAACCGATAGCATGCCAACCTCGCCTTGTACGCGGGGTCACAACCCATAGCATTGAAAATCTTCTCGATGTGATCCAACCAGCTTTCAGCATCACTGGGGCTATCTGTTTTCTCAAAAGCTCGAGGAAGGAGCTTGTTGAATCTATCCAGCCATACTGCCAATGTCACTGGAGGAGGAGGAGGAGGAGGTGCTTGATTATTATGCTGATTGTTGGCAGCTTGAACCTCAGCCCTGATGTCGTTCCTCAGTTGAGGAAGCAAAAGTTGCATTGCAGCATTGAGTTGTTCCTGTTCGCGTGTGAGAACCATCTGATAGTATAACATAAAACATATGATTAAACAGATCAAAACATAAAATATATATACATGAAAAAAAATTTATACCAAAATTTCAAGAGAAAAATTTTATGCAAGAAAAATTTTGTGTATGAATGCATGATGCAGTTTTATGAAAACTTTTGTATGCTCGAGAGTGAACGCCTATGGTCAGTTCACCCAAAATAAAAGACATGGCGAGGGGACGCCTATTGGTCGGTCCCAAATTTAAAAGTTTCGATAAAACACATGCGACTAAATAGGGCCAGTCTTGTACCAACCATTACTTAGTCATAAACCTGCGACAATGACATATATATGTATGCATAAAAATGATGAATGCATGAAAACGACTGCCAGTTCTAGGAAGACCATAGTGACTACCCACTAATCACAGGTCATATTTTGAGAGCCTACAGGTCGAAGCCTTGGCTCTGATACCATAATTGTAACACACCATTTTGATAATGGAATGTCACGCGTAATTATGACGTGTCATCAAAGCATACAAGGAAAAATGTCTAAACATTACATGACCATAAAAGGAAAATACCGGAATCAAACATCGGTAGTCCAAAAGTAAAGCTCATCACACACAAACATAAGTACTGTAAAGGAAAGGACTAAAAAATGTCCATAGCAAGTGTATCAAAGTAAAGATAATGCATAAAGTAAAGAAAGGCTAGAAAGCTTCCAGTCCATATGCACGTACGCTTAAAGTCTACGAGCGTCCTTGAGTACCTGCCGTTTTGGGAACATAGAAAAGGAAAACGGCTGAGCAATACGCTCAGTGCACGGATGTACAATAAAGCATGAATAGGATAAGCATATAATATATAACAGCGGAAGAAACTAAGTCCCGAATAACCTGGTTAAGTCTTGGTAAAACTGGTTTTATAGTTTGAAAAGCCTTATGTTTATCTTATAAAAACTGTTTAACATGTTCTACCATTAGCCAATATAGGTCATGAAAATCCACCGTGCATGAATACTTAGAGGGGTGACCTCATCATGTAAATTAGAGGGACTGCCTCTAATGTAATATACTGGTTTTGGGTAGGAGGGATCAGCTCCTTGTGAAGGATGCAAGGCACACACCACATTCACACTGAGTAATCTGCTGAAAAACATGTAACTAGGATGCACCCATACGCCCCACATGATAAATATAATAATATGGCCAAAAGCTGAAGGGACGCCACGAGCAATCACTCCGCCGTGGTGAAGTCATAACATCAGTGCCTCTAATGTTATGGTTATGGTACCTCCGTAACTAGGTGAAACTGGTCATGCATGTATATGGCTATAGGTATTCTAAATTAAACATAAGCAAGTCAAACATATAAACTTATACTACGGGAAAACATTTGGCTGCATACGGGGAATCCTAATAAGGAAAGAATGTCCATATTGAAAGGACGGGAATCCGTACCTTATGTCCAGTGAACGAAGAAGATGAACTGAGGAGAATCCTACTTCAGTATCACTAATGCTACATAAATACATACATGAATAAGTATCTACTTACTAAATACGTAACTGGTTTTATGTCATGTCTTAGCTTATTTTATAGGTTCATATCATGTTTTACTGTTTAAAGCCTTAAACTGTGTTTATCTTATATTCTGTCTATTATGATTAAGTATTTCTGGTATTTCATGTATTATTATACTTACTGTGTAATAATAAGTAACTTTCCAAAAATA
The DNA here is from genome assembly GCA_025667525.1 of Glebionis coronaria. Lineage (NCBI taxonomy): Eukaryota > Viridiplantae > Streptophyta > Magnoliopsida > Asterales > Asteraceae > Glebionis > Glebionis coronaria. The sequence goes on along the minus strand of CM046882.1, from coordinate 99,082,616 downwards.
GTAGGTTTCCTAAAAGAGAAAGTTTCCAAAAATAGAAAGTTTCCAAAAATAGAAAGTTACCAAAAATAGAAAGTTTCCAAAAATAGAAAGTTTCCAAAAATAGAATTTTCCAAAAATAGAAATTTTCCAAAAATAGAATTACTGCTTAAAATAGATAAGTTTCTAAAAATAGAAAGTTTCCATAATTAGATATAAGTTGGTTAATTAAGCTAAGTATATAAGCTTAAGTGTTTTTCTAATTATTTTCTAAGTCATAATGATATAATGTATAGTTTATTAATTATTACATGTAATTTAAATAAACTAAAGGTTAAAAGTATTTAATTAAATATATCATGTTTTTAATTAAATAAAGTTAAATACTTAGGTCAAAATATGTATTATTATTTATTAATAATATAACCTAGGTCATGTTAATTAATTAATTATAACCATGGTTTTTAAATAACTAATTAATTATAAGTCTAGTAAATATAAAATACTTAGGTTAATAATTTCATGTTCTAATAATTAAATATAACCTAAGTCATGTTTATTAAATTAATCATGTCATATTTATTAATTTAATTTTAACATATGATTATAAAAAAAATAATCTTAACATAAACCGTGAACCGGATCTTAACTAGAAACCATGAACCGGACATGAAATCGACACCATACCTCGAACCACTTCGGGGTTCCCTTTGGTTTGCTGCTGCCGTGGGACCCACACCACCAAACCGGGACCATATGGTCTCGGTGGTGGTCAATTAGCCAAACCGAGACCCCCTTGGGGTTCGGTTTAGGCGCCGGCTAAACAAACACCCCTAAAAACATCCTTTTTGATTTACCCAAAAACTATTTACATGTTTGATTTATGTTTTTAATTAGGTTTTTAAAAACATCATGTTCTTAATTAATTTTATTAGATCAAATCAAAAAGAAAAGGATTAAAAGAATATACCGAATGTGTGGATCTAACGAGGATGAACACACACGAACACACGTACAAGATTCAAGATCAAAATCAAATGAACACCCCCTTTGGTGTGTTATATGCGGCGGCCACAAGGAGACAAGAAGGAGAAGGAGAAAAATATTTTTAGGTTTTTGTTTTGGTTTCCTATAAAGTGAAAATGAGTAGTAAAAATTACCTTAACCCCTTCTTAGTAAATTTTGAGATGGGCTTGGCCCATCTCCCTGATGTAGCCGCGGTTTAGGGGCCCCACATGGGGTACCCGTACCGTTTTCCGTGTCTCGTTATTTAAGTGTTCGTTCGTGTTTATTTGTGTTCGTGTTTAGTGTGTTCTCGTTAAATATTTACCGTGACCTAATATATTTATTCACGCTCGTAATAAATATATATACGTAATTAATATTAGTTCGTGATTTAATTATGTTCATGATTTCATGATCGCATGTTCGTGATTAGTTATTGTTAAATAATTATTGCGTGTTCGTGCGTAATAAATACTTATCGTGTTCTAACACGTACGTAATACGTAAAATCCTAACACGTAAACGTAATCATACTATAAAAGGAAAGTTTTAATCTAGTACGTACGATCTTAAGGGTACTATTCATGGTAAAAGCATACGGGTTTTACAATTTTACCTTTATTTAATTAAAATCATGTTATATTTAATTAAATACTTTAACCTATAGTTTATTTAATTTGCATGAAATAATTAATAAACTATATTATATAATCACATGACTTAGAATAATAATCAGTAAACACTTAAGCTTATATAATTAGCTTAATTATCCAACTTAAATCTATTTATGGAAACTTTCTATTTTTAGAAACTTATTTATTTAAGGCAGCTAATCTATTTATGGAAACTTTCTATTTTTAGAAACTTATCTATTTTAAGCAGTAATTCTATTTTTGGAAACTTTCTATTTTTAGAAACTTTCTATTTTTGGAAACTTTCTATTTTTGGTAACTTTCTATTTTTGGAAACTTTCTATTTTAGGAAACCTGCTATTTTTAGAAAGTTACTTATTATTACACAACAAGTATGATAATACATGAAATACAAATAATACTTAATCAAAATAGACAAAATATACGATAAACACAGTATAAGGCTTAAATCAGTAAAACATGACATGAACATATAAAACAAGCTAAGACATGATATAAAACCAGTTACGTACTTAGTAATCAGATACTTATACACGTATGTATTTATGTAGCATTAGTGATACCGAAGTATGACTCTCTTTCGTTCGTCTTCTTCGTTCACTGGACACAAGGTACGGATTCTCCGTCCTTTCAGTATGGACATTCTTCCTTATTAGGATTTCCCGTATGCAGACAACTGTTTTCCCTATTATATGTTTTATATGTTTTGATTGCTTATGTTTAATTTGAATACCTAAAGCCATATACATGCATGACCAGTTTCACCTAGTTATGGAGGTACCATAACCATAACACTGGAGGCACCAGTGTTATGACTTCACCACAGCGGAGTGATAGCTCGTGGCGTCCCTTTCAGCTTTTGGCCATTTATTATATTATCAGGTGGGGCGTATGGGTGCATCCTAGTTTACATGTTTTCAGTAGATTACTTAGTGTGAATGTGGTGTGTGCCTTGCATCCTTCACAAGGAGCTGATCCCTCCTACCCAAAACCAGTATATTAAATTAGAGGCAGCCCCTCTAATTTGCATGACGAGGTCACCCCTCCAAGTATTCATGCACATTGATATTTCATGACCTATATTGGCTAATGGTAAAATATGTTAAATAGTTTTTACAAGATAAACATAAGGCTTTTCAAACTATCAAACCAGTTTTACTAAGATATAACCGGGTTATTCATGACTTAGTTTCTTCCGCTGTTTCATGCTTTTATATGCTTATACTATTCATGCTATATTTGTACATCCGTGCATTGAGTGTATTGCTCAGCCGTTTTCCTTTTTATGTTCCCAAAATGGCAGGTACTCAGGGACACTCGTAGACTTTAAGCGTACGTGCATATGGACTGGAAGCTTTCTAGCCTTCTTTACTTTATGCATTTATCTATATTTTGATACTCATTTCCATGGACATTGTTTAGTCCTTTCATTTACAGTACTTATGTTTGTGTGTGATGAGTTCTACTTTTGGACTACCGATGTTTGATTCTAGTATTTCCTTTATGGTCATGTAATGTTTAGACATTTATCCTTGTATGCTTTGATGACATGCCATAATCACGCGTGACATTCCATTTATCAAAATGGGGTGTTACAATTATGGTATCAGAGTGTGACAACCCTGGTTTTTGAGGTTCGTCACTTAGTTTTATTTTTGGGGTATTTTGTGTGACTATGTGTTTTATTTGATTCATGTGTTTATATGTGTGTTTTTGGGGATGAGAATGTACGAAATGAAGCACATGATTTGTAAATCATGGTACGGGTTGGAAATGAAATGAAATGAAATGAGTTCGGAAATGAACTGCGGGAAAGTTTGGATATCGATTTTACAAGGTTTCGTGTATGTATCGCATGTGCTATGTACGTATTAAGTATATATTATATGGTTAGGATAAGTTTTAGAGGTACTTTCCATAATTAGAAACTTTTGGAAATGACGGTTAGTTCAGAAATCGCGTAGAAAGTCGAAAAAATCAATGTAAGGCTTTCGGGTTTTAGCCCGGAAGTAACCCGAATGTGAGGTTTTGTTTAAGAATGATATAAGTTATCAAATAAGGTTAAAAACCAGATCCTTAGGTGCTTTGGGCTTGGTTTGGGCAGCCAAAAGAAAATGAAGGAAGAAAATAACCAAAAAGCCCAAAAATAGGCCCAATGGACTTCTAATTGGGTTAGGAGGCCTTTAAGATTACATTAAACCCATCCCATAACCAAAATAATCAGATTTTTCACTCCCATAACATCTCATAGTCGAAATTTAACAATGGTGGCCAATTAGGATTTCAAAGATAAAGATCTTCCATTATTTTTAAGGTAAAATCTTCAATCCTTTTTTAATTAAATTGTTTTTATGCATTTGTAAATCAATACATGATGGATCTATGATTAGGTCTAAATTAAAATCTGAGTTTTAATGATATAATAATTAGATTAATTAGGGTTTATAATTAAACAAGTTATGGGTAATTAATTAGACTAATTATGTTAAATTCGTTTTTAAAAACTGGGCAGAATTTTAGGTCAATTATTTTGATCATATCTATAGTTCTACAAACTCTTATTTTGCGATCCAAGTACCACTGAAAAGGTAATTGAGTTGGCTTTCAAATGCAAGAAACGAGAATTAAATTCGAAGTCAGGAGTTGGGTCAAAAACAGGTTACAACAGTCGGAGGTCAAAACAGTTTTGAAATCATTCGGGTTTAATTTAATGTTTTAAGGTGATTGAGGTACTTAGATGTACATTTGAACCCTCTAATGAGCATGGGAGTTGGTTTATATATTAAATAAGAGGCATGGAGGAGGGCTAAGCAAATGGGTTAGGGTAAGACCCCCTAATCATAACAAACTTTTTCTATGTTCAAGATCGGTAAAATGCGGATAGGCAGAAGTATATATATATATATATATATATATATATATATATATATATATATATATATATATATATATATATATATATATATATATATATATATATATATATATATATATATATATATATATATATCGGGGCCTTAACAGTAGCTTTAAGGTTGGGGCAAAAAAGAGGAGTTAGCTAACATATGTAAGGGCATAGGGTTTCCTTTACGGAGATCATGGGTATGGTTAGCTGGGCGTTTGGCTTATAGTTTGGAGACCTAAAAACCGGGACTGTTTTGGGTAAAATGTTAACGATACGGGTTATGAAGTAAACTAAGTTAAGGGCTTTATAGAGGGGTGTAAGGGATGCTTAGAGCATATAAATGAGGTATATATATGGGAGAAGGTTAGATGTCCATCATGGGTTGATGAGCCATCTTAGTGTTTGGTTCATGTTTTGATTGTGTGCTTTTGTTTGTTAGCTTTTTGCTAGTGCGCAGATTTTTGGAGAAGCTCAATCAGGTGAGTTTCATAGTCCCATATCTTTTAATGATTTTCACTTCCAGATGGGATGGAAGAGACACTGTATGGTTTTGTAACTAATGTTGTGAATGTTTTTATGGTTTGTGATGGACTTGTGTGTGCACTTATGTGATTAACTGCTATGTGATTCTTGATTGTGTTTATGATTTGGATCTGGGGATACGTACCGTCTCAGTTATTTTGGTTTGACTTGGTACTAAGGGGATGTTGACAAGGCGGGGCCTTGGGGAGGTACATAGATGTGTGAGCATCTATGGGACCAATGGATAATGACAAGGCGGGGCCTTGGGATTGGTACATAGGTGTATGGGCGCCTATGGTACCATGGTGTTTGGTAAGGCTGGGAGCCTTGTATTTGGTTTGGAATGATTGATCTTGAATGTTAGTTGTTAATGCATACTTGTAGCACATTGTCCATATGTTTAGTGGTTTATGGTTGTTCACAGCTTATTATAATCTATTTTCGGTTGGAGTCTAAACCTATGACTCTCACCAACACTATGTTGACGTGTTTTAGTGTCTCTTTCAGGTGATAAGTGGTTAAGCGTGAGAACATATGTGGCTAGGATTGGAGTCGCGTAGGAATGCATTTAGAAGGAGATCCCCGTTCCTTCTTAGTTTATTTCTATGTGTTTTGAATAAGTGATACTTTGTGGCACCTTTATGATGTTTTGTTTGTGGTAATTGTTTGTCTTGGGTAAAAGGTAGGACTGTTACCTACTTGCCTAGACTCCTCCATTTTGTGGAAATATTGTCATGACATTTGTGTCACCATTTTATGACATTTCCATTTCATTTAGTTATCTCTATAGATACGCCATGTTGTGATGATATACATACGTCGCGTCCCATATTCCGCCATGTTGGGGTGTGACAGAATGGTATCAGAGACAATGGTTATAGAGAATTAGGTTGCCTAGTCTAGTAGCCTAGTTTATAGCTTAAGGGTCCCTGCATATAGGCGTCATAGGAGTATGTGTGCATTTTATATTAATTAAAGGTTTCTGGATGTTATTGGTTTTTACTTGCGATGTTTGTTAAGTTTTGACTAGTATGGGTTGAACCATAGTAGTTCATACTTAGCCACATGTTATTTTCTTTCGGTTGTGACTAGTGCAGGTTGAACCATAATCATCCACGCTAGTCATTGTTGTTTTTTGCTTAAATTGTACATTATAGTACATAATTTGGTACATGGTAGTTTCTGTCTTTTGTTAAGTTATTTTATATACCTGCGGTATAGTATTTTTCTTTTGATGTTTAAGTCATTTTCCCTAAGAATCATGTGGTGGTTCGAGTTATTAGGAGTAGGTGGATATGAAGGATTTTAAGCTGTTTCCACTCTTATGGGCGACATGACTTATAACTGTTTATGTTTTCGTTTTGGATTTAGTCTATGCTGTTTTAGCTAGACTATGGATTTATGTATTCCAATAGTTTGACTATATTACTTTAATGGATGGAGTTTTGGACTTTATTGGTTATGTGGTTATGAGCTTATGTGAGTAGATGGATATATGTGTTATGTGTTGTATTAATTCTTATAAGTGTCATCATAGGAGGGAGTGCATTGGGAAAAGGGTAATTGTATAAGTATGGTGGCCAACATAGTTATACAAGTACCACAACTTCAATTCATTCCTAAGTATGATTGCATGAAAGAAGGTTAATACATGATTGTATAGTAGATGTTGGACGGATTTAAGTATATGTATCCCCATATGCCTACATATGTATGATCCCTTGCAATTATCGATTGTATCCTTAGGAGGGTGGCTAGCTCGCTTATGTTTAGATATTCAACCTCCGTTGTAGCGTATTCTTTGAGTTTCGTATTTCACGTGTACGTTTTAGAATGGTGTTCTTGGTTTTAAGTCTGTTGAAATAACTTGGGATTTCTTTTGAGATAATGAAATCTTTTGTGTTGGGTCTTACATTTCTTTTGGTCGGTATATATTGAAAAAAAGGGACTTGGAAATCTACTATAGAGTTAGATAGTTGGTTGTATTCGGTAAAATAAGGGTAAGGTGTTGGAGTCGTGTTTGAAACAAGATGTTTTTTTTAATCAACACTTATTTATTTCAAATTCTAAAAGACTTTCTTTAAAATAAAGCGAAATAAAATTTCTTTCTACTTAAATAGTTTATATAAGTGAGCTTAATCAATATACGTCATTTATAATTATTTATGCAAGACTAAACAAAGTTCATGAAAATTTCACATACATTTATTTCTTTTCCTTTAAAAAGGATTACGTTAATTACTAAGAGGTTCTTTAGTTTTTTTAAAAAACAACTAGTATAAAACTGTTTTGGTCATAACTTGTTCGTTTTTAAAGCTTTTTGGGTGATTCAAAAGCCTAAAATTATGTACTCAGAATGTACTTTTCAAATATTTGGTATGTATAGTCATAGGGTGTCAGTAGCTTGATCGAAATTTTGGTACAAGTGACGGGTTCAAGGTTGAGTTTTGAATAGTAGTTTTTTTTTTATGATTTGGGATGCACGGGATACCTAGTCTTTGAGTTGAGTTTTGAGATCGTCTAGAAAGTTGTTTGTAGATTGTTTGAGTCACATAGATGTGGTGAGGAAAGAAAAAAAAAATATTCTTTTGGAAAAGTCGATCTTGTGCACCGTTTAAATAATATGTCGTGGGGCATAAGATGTTTTGGTTGCCATTAAGTGTTTCTTGGATCATTTTTTTCGTTGTCACGAGTCACTTTGAATTGATATATGTTTTGGGTTTAAGTTTTCTTTTTGAGTTTTCGTGGTTTTGGTCTGTTTTAACTCGTCCACGTGAAATGTCGTTAGTTATCCGTGGGTTTGATTCGTTGATCGTATCTAGTGGATTCAGGATGTAGTTTTGGGTTCGTATTGATTGGGAGCGTTGAGGTAGACATATTAAAGACTTGGTCGCGCCTACACGATTAAGTAGGTGGCCTTGAGAGAATGGTCGGAATGCCCTTAGTGGGGATGAAAGAGTTAAAAGTTCGTAGACGAACTAATGTGGTCATGAGGTCTCTTAGGAGTACCAAGGGAGATGAATAGAGATTTGTATAATGTATGGATATTGGCACAAGTAACGCGCCATAAAGAGTGTTGGAAGGGGATATAATACCTCAAAGGTATTTATGATTGTTCGTAAGGCATGTAAGTTTTCCGAAAATTTCCTGAGATTTAGTAGGTTTGCCTATTACTTTGAGGTAGAACCATAAATAGAGCAAGTAGGAGAAGTGCGAGGAGTTGTAGTTAGTGCCTTTCTAAGGAAATTGTTGATGGAATGATTTTAAGAGCAAGAGTTGTTAGAAATTGCAACAGATGCAAGGTAAAATTTGAGTTGCTTAGTAGTAGATTGGCTGTGAAAATCGGTTGAGTGGTCTGATAAGAGGAAGTATTGGTCTTTTAGAATATGTGTAGATTTTCGCGAGTAGAACGAGGTAGAAATTTATTCGTATTGCTTCTAAGAGAGGGTGCAAGGAGGACGTAGTTGAAACTGCTAAGGATGTTGTATGAACGCTTTGGGTTTACGGTTATGATTTTGGCTTCGCCGAGGCGCTAGCAGTTTTCATGGAGTCAATGAACCGGGGGTGCATGACAATATATAAACGAGTTGTCATCGAGAGCATCGACGACAACTTGATCTACTCAAATCTAAGAAGGAGAGTGAGGCGAATTAGGAGTTGGTTTTGGAGTTGTTAGGAAAGGGAATTATACGTGAGATTTTCAAGTGTGAGTTGTAGGATTAAGTTGGCCAGGACGAGTAGTCAGAGATGATGGCATATCGTTGAACCAGCAAGGGGCAAAGTGAAGAAGGGTGAGGAATCGTTTTGGAGGCTGAAGAGGTGGATTGGATAATGAGCAGATCTTGGAATTATCGGAAGGACTGGATGAATTCGCGAAGCATGACGATACGTGGAGCAAGGATTTGGATGTATACGAGAACGACAAAGAAAGGCGGTTGTTTATACGTTGTGGGAACTAAAGATTTGGAAGAACTAGATAGACTTAGTTAGTGGAGCTGGATTGTTATATATGCCTAGAATGCTAGAGGCATTTGGGTTACAAGACGTAGAGAATGATCTATACTGATCATGAACGTCTCCAACACATATTTAATCATCTTGATTGAACATTTGGAAAAGGTGATGGGTGAAGTTAAGTGATGAAAGAAAATTGCAAGGCCAAGTACCATCTGGGAAAGGCAAGCATGGTTGATGAGACATGGAATAAGAAGAATGAAGTGAAGCTGAGACGAACTTGAACTATATGGATGACGTATTAGGGTGGTTTGGATGAAGGATGTAGGTTGCACGAGTTGAGTTGTCTAAAGCAGAGAACGCGTCAACATGTATGTTGCGTGGCTTGGACAATCATATGGAGAAAAGGGACGTAGACTATACTTCCTACATATATAGGAGTGACTTAGAAAGGGCGATGTAAGGACGAATTTAGTGGAAGGGATACATAATGGGGTGGAGGAATAAGTACGATGAGAGTTGGGTGATAGTCGATAGACTGACTATTCATCCCATATTTCAAGAGGAATGAGAAGTCACATAGTTCAGAAGTTGGAAGGATTGCGTACAGATGCGATGGAATAGGAGGTTTTGTGTAAAAGTTAACCTAATAGGTATGGAATGCCTTATGAAGGATTATGGCAAGGGAAGAAACGATGGGATGCAAGCGTAGTATACCGTTGATAGACTAATGGTTGGCATGAGCATACTATAGGGGTAATTGAGAAAGACGCCTAGAGCATTGGCGTGAGATTTGGAGATAGTTGGAGAATGCATTATACTAGGAAGAATTCTCCTACAAAGAGAGATTCACCGGTGAGAGGGGCATATTTCCCCATTGATGAAGATGTAGGGAATAAAGGAGGAAATGCCTAAATTATAGGTCGAAGACGGGATATAAGATGGTATGGAAATTAAGATTTTGGAAAGACAAGTGAAAATTAGTATGGAGGAAGAATTATTAGAGGGAGCAAGAGGTTGTCAAGATGGTGGAGTGATATTGAAGGAAAAACCGTTAGAGCAAGAGGTTAGTAGTCACGAACAATGGAACGTTCACCTAGAGAAAAGGTGTAGCACCTATTAGTATGAAAGATGGTTAGTTACTTGGTGCCGGGCATGGGAAAGTAAGGATGAGGTGGTGGTTATGTCATGTTTCATGTGAATGTTATGGGAAGCTTTTGGATATGCAATCCTGCTGATACCATTGGATGTGATTAAGGTTGGGAGAGCTTCCGAATGTCGGAAAATCTGTAGAGGAGAAGCCGTTAGGTCTGGTGATAGGAATTGTAGTAGAAATTGTTGGAGTTAATTCATAGGAGATGAGGTGGATCACCGTTACAGAGGGCTGAAGTTAGAAGCGGACAACGTATTGGACCGGAGGTGGATCGGAAAACTATGGAGGTGGTGGCAGTGACTAAGTAGAGGTTGAAAATAGCAAAGAACTGACAAGAGAGCTATGCGGACAAGAGGCGTAAGCCGTTGAGATTTGAGATAAAGTTATGCTAAAGGTTTCACCATGGAAAGGGGTGATGCGGTTTGGAAAGAAAAGGGAAGTTAGCACCTAGATTTGTGGGTCCATTTGAAATCCTTGAAAGGATTGGGCTAGTGGCGTATAGGTTGAGATTACCGGAGGAATTGAGTAGTGTGCATGACGTATTTCATGTATCAAACTTGAGGAAATGCTTAGCAAGAACTGACTTGCAAGTACCGTTAGATGATATTAGTATGGATACGAGTCTTCGTTTTATCGAAGAGCCGATAGAGATTTTGGGTCGTGAAGCTAGGACGTTGGATAAAAAGGGTAATATACCGTAGTTATGGTTAGATGGAATTTGGAACGTGGACTAGAGTTCACGTGGGAACGGGAAGGATTTATGAGGAGCAAGTATCCTCAGCTATTTGATAATGACGATCCTAAGGAGTAAATCTTGGGACGAGATTTCTATTAGGAGGGAGTGAGGTGACAACCCTGGTTTTTGAGGTTCGTCACTTAGTTTTCTTTTTGGGGTATTTTGTGTGACTATGTGTTTTATTTGATTCATGTGTTTATATGTGTGTTTTTGGGGATGAGAATGTACGAAATGAGGTACATGATTTGTAAATCATGGTACGGGTTGGAAATGAAATGAAATGAAATGAGTTCAGAAATGAACTGCGGGAAAGTTTGGATATCGATTTTACAAGGTTTCGTGTACGTATCGTATGTTTTATGTACGTATTAAGTATATATTATATGGTTAGGATAAGTTTTAGAGATACTTTCCGTAATTAGAAACTTTTGGAAATGACGGTTAGTTCGGAAATCGCGTAGAAAGTCGAAAAAATCAATGTAAGGCTTTCGGGTTTTGGCCCGGAAGTAACCCGAATATGAGGTTTTGTTTAAGAATGATATAAGTTATCAAAAAAGGTTAAAAACCAGATCTTTAGGTGCTTTGGGCTTGGTTTGGGTAGCCAAAAGAAAAGGAAGGAAGAAAATAACCAAAAAGCCCAAAAAGAGGCCTAATGGACTTCTAATTGGGTTAGGAGGCCTTTAGGATTACATTAAATCCATCCCATAACCAAAATAATCAGATTTTTTACTCCCATAACATCTCATAGTCGAAATTTAACAATGGTAGCCAATTAGGGTTTCAAAGATAAAGATCTTCCATTATTTTTAAGGTAAAATCTTCAATCCCTTTTTAATTAAATTGTTTTTATGCATTTGTAAATCAATACATGATGGATCTATGATTAGGTCTAAATTAGAATCTGAGTTTTAATGATATAATAATGATTAGATTAAATAGGGTTTATAATTAAACAAGTTATGGGTAATTAATTAGACTAATTATGTTAAATTCGTTTTTAAAAACTGGGCAGAATTTTAGGTCAATTGTTTTGATCATATCTAGAGTTCTACAAACTCTTATTTTGCAATCCAAGTACATCTGAAAAGGTAATTGAGTTGGCTTTCAAATGCAAGAAACAAGAACTAAATTGGAGGTAGGGAGGTGGGTCCAAAATAGGTTACAACAGTCGGAGGTCAAAATAGTTTTGAAATCAGTCGGGTTTAATTTAATGTTTTAAGGTGATTGAGGTACTTAGATGTACATTTGAACCCTCTAAGGAGCATGGGAGTTGGTTTATATATTAAATAAAAGGCCTGGAGGAGGGCTAAGCAAATGGGTTAGGGTAAGACCCCCTAATCATAACAAACTTTTTCTATGTTCAAGATCGGTAAAATGCGGATAGGCAGAAGTATATATATATATATATATATATATATATATATATATATATATATATATATATATATATATATATATATATATATATATATATATATCGGGGCCTTAACAGTAGCTTTAAGGTTGGGGCAAAAGGGAGGAGTTAGCTAACATATGTAAGGGCATAGGGTTTCCTTTACAGAGATCATGGGTATGGTTAGGTGGGTGTTTGGCTTATAGTTTGGAGACCTAAAAACCAGGACTGTTTTGGGTAAAATTTTAACGAGATGGGTTATGAAGTAAACTAAGTTAAGGGCTTTATAGAGGGGTGTAATGGGATGCTTAGAGCATATAAATGAGGTATATATATGGGAGAAGGTTAGATGTCCATCATGGGTTGATGAGCCATCTTAGTGTTTGGTTCATGTTTTGATTGTGTGCTTTTGTTTGTTAGCTTTTTGCTAGTGCGCGGATTTTTGGAGAAGCTCAATCAGGTGAGTTTCATAGTCCCATATCTTTTAATGATTTTTACTTACAGATGGGATGGAAGAGACACTGTATGGTTTTGTAACTAATGTTGTGAATGTTTTTATGGTTTGTGATGGACTTGTGTGTGCACTTATGTGATTAACTGCTATGTGATTCTTGATTGTGTTTATGATTTGGATCGGGGGACACGTACCGTCTTAGTTATTTTGGTTTGACTTGGTACCAAGGGGATGTTGACAAGGCGGGGCCTTGGGGAGGTACATAGATGTGTGAGCATCTATGGGACCAATGGATAATGACAAGGCGGGGCCTTGGGATTGGTACATAAGTGTATGGGCGCCTATGGTACCACGGTGTTTGGTAAGGCTGGGAGCCTTGGATTTGGTTTGGAATGATTGATCTTGAATGTTAGTTGTTAATTCATACTTGTAGCACATTGTCCATATGTTTAGTGGTTTATGGTTGTTCACAGCTTATTATAATCTATTTTCGGTTGGAGTCTAAACCTATGACTCTCACCAACACTATGTTGACGTGTTTTAGTGTCTCTTTCAGGTGATAAGTGGTTAAGCATGAGAACATATGTGGCTAGGATTGGAGTCGCGTAAGAATGCATTTAGAAGGAGATCCCCATTCCTTCTTAGTTTATTTCTATGTGTTTTGAATAAGTGATACTTTGTGGCACCTTTATGATGTTTTGTTTGTGGTAATTGTTTGTCTTGGGTAAGAGGTAGGACTGTTACCTACTTGCCTAGACTCCTGCATTTTGTGGAGATATTGTCATGACATTTGTGTCACCATTTTATGACATTTCCATTTCATTTAGTTATCTCTATAGACACGCCATGTTGTGATGATATACATACGTCGCGCCCCATATTCCGCCATGTTGGGGTGTGACACAGAGCCCAAGGCTTCGACCTGTAGGCTCTCAAAACATGACCTGTGATTAGTGGGTAGTCACTATGGTCTTCCTAGAACTGACAATTGGTTTTCATGCATTCATCATTTTCATGCATACATATATATGTCATTGTCGCAGGTTTATGACTAAGTAATGGTTGGTACAGGACTGGCCCTATTTAGTCACATGTCCCCTCGCCATGTCTTTTATTTTGGGTGAACTGACCATAGGCGTTCACTCTCGAGCATATAAAAGTTTTCATAAAACTGCATCATGCATTCATGTATAAATTTTCCTGCATAGATTTTTTCTCATGATTTATTGGTATAAATTTTTTTCATGTATATAGTTTATGTTTTGATTAGTTTAATCATGTATTTTATGTTATACTGTCAGATGGTTCTCACACGCGAGCAGGAACAACTCAATGCAACGATCCAAGCTGCAATGCAAGTTTTGCTTCCTCAGCTAAGGAACGAAATCAGGGCTGAGGTTCAGGCTGCCAACAATCAGCAGCATCACCCAGCACCTCCTCCTCCTCTTCCATTGACATTGGCCACATGGCTAGAGAGATTCAACAAGCTCCGTCCGCGAGCTTTCGAGAGAACAGATAGCCCCAGTAAAGCTGAAAGCTGGTTGGCTCACATTGAGAAGATCTTCGATGCTATGGGCTCTGACCCCGTGTACAAGTCAAGGTTGGCATGCTACCGGTTCGAAGGTGATGTGTTAAATTGGTGGTTAGCACTGAAGCAGTCTGAGGGAGGTGATGATTGGGTGGCTGGTTTGACATGGGCTCAGTTCAAGGATAGGGTGATGGAGCAGTTCTTTCCCAAGGCTGAACAAGACAAGCTGAAGAGAGAGTACCATAGGATCCGACAGAGAGCTAGGGACAATAGCAACGAGTTCATGCAGCGCTTTCTTCGCTTAGCTGGTTTCCTTGGTGCGGCGGCAGGTACTCCTGAAGACCAGGCACACCACTTTAGGTGGGCTCTTCGCACATCGGTCGCAAACAAATTGGTGTGTGCTACGTTCAAAACGGTAGCACAAGTGGCCGATGCAGCACGTAAGCTGGAGATGTTGCATGAGAGAGATGAATTCGGGGAAGCAGAGAAACCCGATAAGAGGTAAACATTCGTATTCAAGCGGTGACCAATCCGTATTCTTTCAGTATATGTCAATAATTCATCTCTTTAAATTATATCTTCCAGGCAGAAGACTGGGGACCGGTCTCAGCCGGCTACTCAGCAGCAGCCTAATCATCCCAAGGGAAACGGTCAGACTAACGACCGTTCTGGTACGGATAAGCATGGCGGTAATGATAATTACCGTAACAATGTTGGACACTCCAACAGCAGCAGGTCCTTATACTTACGCATGTTTCTTATGATTACATGTTATAACTCATAATTCTGACACATTAGCAAATCTTCTACCAGGAATCATGGAAACAATAGGGACCAGAACCAGAGAGGTTCACAGCCTAACTGTCCAGGTATCACTGGTATTCAATCTTACGATTATCCGCATTGTCCTTTGTACCCTATTTTCATGTCTCATGTATAAGTGTTCTGAGCAGGTTCTCAGCCAGTCAGGACACCTGCTGGAGGATATACTCATTCTCTTTGCTCTACTTGCCACCATTGGCACCCAGGGCCATGTCTCCGCGACAGTGACGCATGCTTCAAGTGTGGTCTTCCTGGCCATCGCATGAAGGACTGCCGCAAGAGCGAGATGGAGGGCACATCGGGACATGCTGATACCAAGCCGCCTCCTACTACTGGGCGCGTTTACACGACATCTCGCGATCAGGCCAACAAGTCTACAGGTACCATCACTGGAATCTTGTATATGTATGGTCAAGCTGCATGTGTTCTGTTTGATACGGGTGCTACTCACTCGGTCATTTCTATTGCTTATGCCAAGAATGTTAGGATACTCCCCATGCCACTAGAGAATAGACTCAGTATTTCCACGCCTTTGAGAGACTCTGTACTTATAACCCATGTGTACAAGAGCCTTCCCCTAGAGTTTGACGACAAGGTTCGTCCTGTTGACGCACTTCCGCTAGACATGAATGACTTTGACATGATTTTGGGCATGGATTGGCTATCCAAGCATCATGCTACCATAGACTGCCATTCATATCGAGTCATCTTCGGTAATGTTAATGCACCAGAGTACATTCATAACGGGTTCGTACCCGGCAGATCTGTACAAATCATATCAACCCTGCAAGCACGTGCACTATTGTCACATGGGTGCGAGGGTTATCTAGCTACTGTTCATGACATAGATGCTGAATCTCCATCAATTCAGGATCAGCCGATAGTGTCAGAATTTCCAGATGTATTTCCAGAAGAACTTCCAGGCATACCACCTGCACGTGAAGTGGAATTTAATATCGAGCTCATCCCAGGAGCTGAGCCGATTTCCAAGGCTACTTATCGCATGGCTCCCATAGAGTTAAAGGAGCTGAAGGATCAACTGTAAGAACTTCTGGAACGAGGGTTCATTCGACCGAGCGCATCTCCATGGGCGCACCGGTCTTATTTGTTAAGAAGAAGGACGACAGTATGCGTCTTTGCATAGATTATCGCGAGCTCAACAAGATTACCATCAGGAATAGGTATCCACTGCCACATATTGACGATCTGTTTGACCAACTCCAAGGGGCCAAACATTTCTCCAAGATTGATCTTAGGCCAGGCTATCATCAGCTACGAGTTAAGGAGTAGGACATCGCCAAGACTGCTTTCCGTAGACGTCATGGCCACTACGAATTTGTAGTCATGCCATTCGGCCTGACCAATGCTCTAGCAGTGTTCATGGATTTGATGAACAAAATCTTCCATGAATTTCTGGACAAGTTCGTCATTGTTTTCATCGATGACATCCTGATTTTCTCTAAGTCCAAGGAGGAACACGAAGACCATCTTCGTACAGTACTACGGATTCTTCGCCAGAAGCAGCTGTATGCTAAATTCTCCAAGTGTGAGTTATGGTTAGACAAGGTGGCATTCTTAGGTCACATTGTATCAGCGGAAGGAATCACTATGGATCCAAAGAAGGTTGATGTTATTAATAAGTGGCCAAGGCTGACATCAGCGACTGAAGTCCGCAGTTTCCTAGGCTTAGATGGCTATTACCGTAGGTTCGTGGAGAACTTTTCCCGCCTAGCACTACCATTGACCAAACTGATGCGGAAAGGGGAGAAATTCGTCTGGACTGAAGAACGAGAGAAGAGCTTTGAAGACCTGAAGCAGAAGTTAGTATCTGCACCTATTCTTACTCTCCCATCTGGTACGGGTGGATTTCAAATCTATAGTTATGCATCGGGGAAGGGACTTGGCTGTGTTCTCATGCAACATGGGAAAGTGATTGAGTATGCTTCACGGCAGCTTAAGCCTTATGAGGAAAATTACCCTACGCATAACTTGGAACTTGCTGCAGTCGTGTTTGCTTTGAAGATATAGATGCACTACTTATATGGAGAATCATGTGACATTTTCACGGACCACAAGAGCTTGACGTATATCTTCACTCAGCGTAAATTGAACATGAGACAGAGGAGATGGTTAAAGCTGTTGAAGGATTATGACATTAATCTGCAGTATCATCCCGGCAAGGCGAATGTAGTAGCAGACGCACTTAGCAGAAAGTCCAGAATGATCAACGGCATTAAGATTGAGGAAGAAATCATAAGAGAATTGGTGCGACTAGACATAGAGATCATGGTTCGTGGACAACACGGTTACTGGGCTAAACTTAGAGTAGAACCTGAGTTACTCTCTAAGATCAAGGAAGCTTAGAAAGATGATAGAGAAATCTGGGCGATAATTCAGAATTTGGAGAACCAGACAAAATTTCGAGTAGATGTAGATGGTATCTTATGGCAGGGCACGAGACTTTGTGTTCATGATGATCAAGAACTCCGGGAAGCTTTGTTAGCTGAGGCTCATAGCTCCCCATTCTCTATACATCCTGGTTCGACCAAGATGTACCATGACATCAAGCAATACTTTTGGTGGAGTGGTATGAAACAGGATGTTGCCACTTACGTCTCCAAATGTCTTACCTGCCAGCAGGTTAAGATCGAGCATCAGCGATCTGGCGGTCTTCTTCAACCGTTAGATATTCCAGAGTGGAAGTGGGACAAAATCACCATGGATTTTGTTGTTGGTCTTCCGCCAACCAAGAGGAAGCACGATGCAATTTAGGTTATCGTAGATCGACTTACCAAATCAGCTCATTTCTTACCGATCCGCAAGGAAGATTCGGTCAGTAAACTTGCTGATACTTATAGAAGGGAGATCATGAGATTCCACGGTGCTCCATCCACAATCGTCTCAGACAGAGATCCTCGATTCACTTCGCGATTTTGGAAAAGTCTACAGAAAGCTTGGGGTACACAACTTAAGCTTAGCACGGCTTTTCATCCTCAAACAGACGGGCAGTCGGAGCGAACGATTCAGACATTGGAAGATATGTTAAGGTCATGTGCGTTGGAATGGACGGGTAATTGGGACGATTATATCTGTTTGGTGGAGTTTGCATACAACAATAGTTGGCACGCAAGTATCAAGTGTGCTCCTTTTGAGATGTTATATGGCAGAAAGTGTCGCGCCCCAATCTGCTGGGATCAGGTTGGCGAGCGAACACTTGAAGGACGATGTTGATCCCAAACTCTGATTTTAAACCTTAATAGCTTGTTTAAGGGTTGTGATAGAAAGAAAGAATTCAATCTAACACTAGAGAAACTTTGCAAAGCAAAGTAACTAAATAAGATGCGGAATATAATGTTTAGCACAAGAACAATATGATTGAAGCAAACGTTGAACTTTAATATATCAATGATATACGAATACCCTAAAATGGTATTAGGGTTTACAAAACCTTAAAGTATGATAATGAAAGACAATAGAGAAAAGACACACTTTGCATGCTAACCTAGTGAGTCCTTTTATAGTCATAAGGACTCACGTACAAGATCACTACTAACAAACTTGGAAAGTATTAAGGAGTAGTAACAGAAACGCATAAAAATCTATTCTAAGTTTATCTCTGACGGCAGGGCCTTTGACTTCAGCAGGGGAACCAATCCCCTGCCTTTTTTATTTGGCAGGGGGAACTTACTCTAGCAGGGGTACGAATAATCAACTAGCAGGGGTAACAAGTATGCATAGATTTATTCCCAACAATCCTCCCCTAAACTTGTGCTTTCCCTTAAAGACAAGTTTCTGAATAAATCCTAGTTGATGAGGATGCTTACAAACTTTCTGGCCAAATCTGACTATGCATCATTCTTACCAGATCATAAGCAACAGGCGTTTTAGCATCTACAATCAAGTTAGCATGTGCTAGTTTCTTCAAGGTCTCCTGAGTGAAGGGATAATAACGATGATTGATCAAGTACACACTTACTCCTTCCATTACTACCTCATAGACCCCAGAATTGGTAAACAGCTTCCAATACAACAAATCTCCTTTATTCACTGCATCAAATATAGGATCAAATAACTCATGCTCATACATCATATGCATGCACTCCCAGATTACTCAATCCTTCTCCACACCATCCATGGTAGGAGGTTTTGCAGCAAAAGTCTTCTTCAAAATTTTCCACAGATCTTCTAAGTCCTCACTATCTAAGGTTTGAAACATGACATCTAGACTTAGAAATGTCTGTGCTGTATTGTCAGCTCTTGTAAGCTTCCACCAAGTCCTCCCTTTGTGTTCATAAACAACATACTCTATGATAGCAAACTTCTTTCCAAGTTCACTAGGTGAGATATCATCATTTTCCTGCAGAATTAGCTGTTTATCAATTTCATCATTTGAAGGCCGTTGAGACTCCTTAGTAACTGTGCCAACCTTCTCCATTCCCTTGAGTCTTTTGGCTGCTCTTTGTACATTAAGTACAGACTTCTCAATCCCTGGAAAAATTTCACCTGCTTGATGTAATGCCCCTGCTTGTGATGATGCACCTGCTTGGGATGATGCACCTGCTTGTGTAGTTTCCAAAGTTGTTCCTTCATCCTTTCTTTTCTTGGATTCCCTAGCTTTCTATAACATTTCACTTTGTCTCCTAAGATACTCAGCTTCCTCAGGAGAGTTCATAGTCATCCAATCTTCCACATCATATTCTCTTAAGACTGGTGTGACTGCTCTTTTTATGGCTTCAAAACTCATATCTGTGAAGTTACCATCCTTCCACTTCTTATGTCTCTTGAGCAAAACTTTGTAGTGTTCAAGTTGCCCTTTCTCAGAAGTTAAATACTTCTCTCTCTGAATTTGATTTGCCCTTCTTTCCAAATACTCAGTTTGATAATTGTAAACAAGGCAAGTCAACTCATACCTGTCTTCCAAAGGAGCATTTATTAACTCCTTCTCCCATTGGTCCAGAAATTCTCCAACATGAGGCACCCTGTCATCCAGCTCTCTA
Source organism: Glebionis coronaria (assembly GCA_025667525.1). NCBI lineage: Eukaryota > Viridiplantae > Streptophyta > Magnoliopsida > Asterales > Asteraceae > Glebionis > Glebionis coronaria. The sequence continues at coordinate 99,062,518 of CM046882.1, read as the reverse complement.
TGCATAATCTCAATCTGCTTGAGCATATCTTTAGTCCTCATTTTCTGCATTCTCTGATTCTGCATTCTCTGATTCTGCATATCCATATCCTCTTGTTGTAGCCTGAGAGCTACTTGTGCATCACGTGCTTCTTGAGCCCTTTGCTGTTCCGGAGTTCTATGCTTGTACTTTCTCTTGGGCTGTTCAACCATGATTCCTTTTCCTTTGTCTTTTGGATCCACTGCTGGTGCTGGTTTAACTTTAGATGCAGGTTCTTTGATTGTAATCCCCTTCTGAGCTGGTTGCTTTCTGTTCTTTCTAACAAAAGTTTGAGTAATATTCTTAGCAGGGGAACGACTTACAACAGTGGGATCAGCAACAGCAGGGGAAACTTTTGAGGCAGGGGCTTCTTCTTGATTGCCCATAGTGAGAAATGTTTGAGCAATCTCTTTGGTTGCACTCCCCTTATCACTTCCCTTATCAGCGCTTCCTTTCTCAATCCCTTTCTCAGTACTTGCTATCTTTCCATGTACATCACCAGGATATGAATAGTACTGAGTAGACTCTTCTGTATTTGGAACTTCCTCCCCTTTGGAAGCATCCTCATCTATGGATATGATAAGTCTGGGCTTCCTCCTCCCCTCAAGAGTAGCAAGTCTGATTTCCAAGTTATTGATAACCAGACCTTGCTTTTTGACATTTTGTACCAGTTGTGCATTCTGCCTTTTCAGACTCATGCACATTTTCGTCAATTCCAAATTAGTCAAAGGTTTCATGCTGCTCTCAACCCTAGAAGGGGATTTCTCCCCTTTTTGGATATCATGGAGTGAGGGAGAGGACTTACTGATGGTGTCACTATCCTGCTCACCCCTTGAGGATGAGACAGTAGTGGCAGCCAAACCCTCAGTTTGCTCCAAACCCTTGGAGACTCTCCTCTCTGCTGCTTGTGAAGATTCACCAGGCAAGGGAGACCTGGCAAACCTGGATTTAGATCACCTTTCATGTTGTGGATCAGCAGGGGGTAGAGGACTGGCAGGGTGTAGGTTCTTGGCAGGGGAATCAGAAGGTTTGTGTTTAGCTGTTTGTGTCTTGCCTTCTTCCTGTTTGATTTGTTTCATCATAATTGAAGTGAGTGGAATGGACCTGCCAGAAAACTGTGGTGATGGTGCAAGAAGTGTGGTGAATAGTTTGGTGGTATGCTTGGTTGCTGAAAAATAGTTTTTATGTTTGATTGGACCATGATCACTCATATTCAGCAGAAGTTCTATAAACCTTGGGTACATACAAAACTTTGAATTGCTTGAAACATTTTTAACCATTCCTTTGAAAATCATTTGAGAAAAACAATACTTCCTCCCCGTTGCCAAGCACATCAGGGCAGAAGCCATCTCACTACCAAATTCATTGAAAGCAGTGGTTTTTGGTGACAAACATTACAAAATAGTATGAATCAAATACTTCCAATGTGGGGCAAACTGACCTTTAGCAAACTTACATTTTTGATTTTTAGAAAGAGTGTACCCCAATTTAACAAGACCCTCAAAGATTCAGCCTCAGATAGGTTGGTTATCCCATCCTCATCATCAAGAAGAAGATTGTCCCTGATGGAGGCAAGTGTAATCACCTTGGGATGACCATCTACAGTGCTTTGAATTGTAACCTCTCCATTCACTGTTTTGGTCATAGATTTAGACCAGAACTGCTGAATGTGTGAGGTACAAATTCTAGGGTTGATGAGAAGGGCCACTCTAAAATACGAGGACTTTAGAAAGGCCACAGCATCAGCAAACTCTACTGGTTCATCATGTAATAAAGCGATTTGATTATGATTAGCAGCAATTTTGAGAGGCATGATAAAGTTTGAAAATATTTTGAAGGTTTATAAAGGTGAGAGGTAGGTGGGATTTAGTCGAGAGGGAGAGATGGACCTGTTGGTGAAGGGAATTAAGTTTTTATAGGCAAATTGGAGAGCTGTGATTGGATCAAATTTGCAAATTGCAAAAATATCAAAGATAAATCTTGATAAGAAAGTAATTTATTTGAAATAATAAAGTAAAGATTACCAATCAGCGAAGAAAGCGCCTTAAATATCTTTTAAAAACAATAAAATATACCCTAACCAAAATTTGTGCAAGCAGGCCCAACGGCTATGAACAGGGTAACGGTATTGTCGGTCAAGGGTCAAACAGGGGAATGTTATGAAAGCAGGGGAAGCAAAAGGTGAAAGCAGGGGAAACTTTCCTAGGGGTATTAGACTAGTCATGGAGAGACCAATGCTAACTAGCTATGCTCTAATGCACACACTTGTATACACAATATAGATACATAGAAACTCAAGAGTCCTCTATTCATCAAAGGTCTAAGCACAAAAAGTCAACAAATAAGTCACCCTGCACCTGGTCAGCCCAAGAAAATGTGCATACCCTAGTCACCATCCCTACCTTTTCCCTTACCTATGGTCAGTTAATCTTGGCAATGTGTACCACACATCTGTACTTGAACAGCAAGTTGTTTTGATAGAGAAGTGCAAGCACCCATTACAGTGCCTCAAGGTTTCAATGTTCTGACAAGCTTTGCAGCAAGTCCTCGTCACCCTGAACCCTTACTCACCAATGGATATGATCTAAGATCATATATGAGCATCCTAAGGATACCCTGAGTCCTAAAGGTGTGACCTAACCTCCCCTTAAACATAGAGCATATACCTGATTCACCAATGAGAATAGTATGCACCACATGGAACTCTGCATTGTTAGTTTAAAACCATATATAACTACTTTGTAAAAAGAACAAACCCAGTTTAAAGAGAAAAACTCTCTTAGCAGGGGAATGAACCCCCATCAGGGGAATCTGTGTTCAAAAGCAGTGGAATAAAAAGTGATGTAAAAATTGACTAACAGCTATACAACAACAGCAGTAAAGCAACCCTGAATATACATGACATAATAGACATCAATTTTTAGGGAGTAACCATTCCAATACCTACAACCAGGTACTAAAACCTCCCCACTTCAAAAGCTTTTGTTAAAAGATCAGAAACATTAAGTTCTGTATCAATTTTCTCAGGGACAATCAGTCCTTTCTCAAAACAATCTCTGATAAAGTGATGTCTAATTTCAATATGTTTAGTTTTGCTATGAAAAACAAGGTTCTTAATAATGCAAATGGTGCTGTTGTTGTCAATGCATATCTTGGTTTTAAGAAAGTTATACCCATAATCAAGCAGTTGATTTTGAACCCAAAGTACTTGACCACAACATGCAGCAGTTGCTACATACTCAGCTTCAGTTGTGGATGTGGCCATAATAGTCTGCTTCTTACATTGCCCAGATATAAGTCTGCTTCCCAAGAATTAGCATCCCCCTGTTGTGGACTTCCTATCATTGTTGTCACCAGCATAGTCACTATCTGAGTAAGATATCAAATCAAATGGTGACTCTTTGGGATACCAAAGTCCTAAGGTTGGATGGCACTTTAGATACCTAAAAATTCTTTTTACAACAAATAAGTGACACTATGTTGGTGCCACCTGGTATCTTACACATAAGGAAACTGCAAACATGATGTCAGGTCTTGAAGCTGTGAGATACATGAGAGACCCAATCATAGACATGTAGTTCCTGACATCTATAAGCTTTCCAGGACCATCTCTACCCCATGGATGATCCTTGTCCATTGGTGTGAACACCTTCTTTCCATCAGACATGCCAAACTTCTTCACAATCTCAGCCACATATTTGTCTTGTGAGATAAATATCCCATCTTTCCGATGCTGAACTTGTAACCCCAAAAAGAAGTTTAGCTCTCCCATGGCACTCATTTGAAATTTATCCTGCATCAATTTGGCAAACTATTTGCTAAGCATAGAGTTAGTAGATCCAAAGATGATGTCATCAACATAGACTTGTACTAGCAGAAGGTAACCCTTTTGTTTCTTGGTGAATAGGGTCTGATCAATCTTCCCCCTGCTGAATCCATTATCTAAGAGATATTTAGAGAGCGTACCATACCAGGCCCTGGGAGCTTGGTGAAGTACATACATAGCCTTTTTCACCTTGTAAACTTTGTTTGGATGTTCTGGGTCTTCAAACCCTGGAGGTTGCATAACATAGACTTCTTCATCAATTGTTCCATATAGAAATGCACTTTTTACATCCATTTGGAAAACAGTGAAATCCATAAATTAAGCATAAGCAAGGAATAATCTAATGGCTTCAATCCTGGAAACTGGAGCAAATACCTCCTCATAGTCAATTCCTTCTTCCTGTGTATACCCTTGTGCCACCAGTCTTGCTTTGTTCCTGACAACTATCCCCAATATGCTCTATCATCCCTTGTCTTCTTTGTCACTTGCAAAAAGAAAAACAAATTAGTTTTTCTTAGGGACCCAAGCCATTACAGACTTGGATCTACCTCGTGTATCAATGTAGGATAGCTTATCAAAAACTAGAGATACACCATTAGACTGAGTACCCCTTTTGGGTACCCAAACCCAACGAGCTAAGGCTTTCACAGCTTTTCCCCATCTACCCATGTTCCTAGAAGGCAAAACTTTGTTAGCAGGGGATGCCCTAGTTTTAGCAAGGGAATCCCTATGCTTAGCAGAGGGAATCCATCTTTTGTTTTGGCCTCTATTCATGTGTTGTAAGGTCTAGGGCCAGATCTATATGCATTATAAGGTGTTGGGGTTGTCACAGAAGTGCTGGGCTTGGTGTGAACATCATTCTCCTTTCTAAGTGCAGGAACAACATATTTGTCAGTCACCCTATTTCTCAAGGCAGGGGCAACATACTTGGCAGGGGAAAAGGATTTTGCCCCTGCATTTAGAAGAATGGTTTTAGGTTGCATATCCTTTAAAGGATTTGCAGCCACTACTTCCATTGGTGCCTTACACTCTTGATAAGTGTGCTCAAAACTGCCACATGTGAAGCAGGGCTTTGTGTTTATCACAAAGTCTTGTCCTAATTGATGAGACTTTTGATCATACCAATTTCTTTGATTACCTCTGACAGTCCTGTACATACCAGCATATTTAATGGTGGACTTAGGGGACTGTGATCTGGTTTTAGATTTGGGTGAGCTACTCTTAGAACTAGAATCACTACCAAAAAGTCCTCCTCTTGAAAATAGAACAGGGTTATCAATTTTCCATTGTTTTAAAGCAATATGTTCCTTTTCAAAGTCCCTAATAACACTAGTTTTCACTAGTGGCTCTTCAGTATCAAGACTATTAGGTATGTAAGCACTCAAGTCAAACTCAATGTCATCCTGTTTTTGAAAACAAGGGAGACCAGTCCAAGACAGGTCTTTTCTAAGAAAAGGTGCATGAATGTTGGCAGGGGGTGGTATGGTAGCATGCTCATTTTTAATCCCAAACCCTGTTTTGTCCCTAGGAGATTGACCAATTTCAACTGCTTTAGTTAAATCTTTTGAAGCTTTTCCAAATTTTTCAACAGTTTCATCATCAATCTTTTTGTTAGATTTAAATATTTCAAGTTCAGCAGTCAACTCCTTAGTGGATTTGTTATTCTCCTTAGCATCTCTTTCTAGAATCACAATGTGATCCCTATAATCAATTTCTCTTTGCTTAAACTCTCTTATGGTGGATTCTAACTATTCTAAAGCACGTCTATAATTATCAAGGTCATTGTCACAATTGATATAGTCAGCTTTTACCTTTTTGATTTGATCATTCAATGACTCAGTATTTTTCCTACAAGCTTTACTACAATATGAATCGTCATATACCTCATTGTCAGAGCTGGAACTTGACATGGCCATAAGTGCAAAATCTTTTTCTTTTTCCTCAGCAACCAAAGCTTGATTTCTTTCCACATTCTCTGTCATGGCACTCCAATCCCATCCACCTGCTCCATCTATCCCCTGCATGGCTACCATGGCTTTAGCACCAGAATCATCATCTCTGGTTTCCTTCCTATAGCTGTTCCCAGTCTTAGGTCCTCTGCATTCCCTAGCAAAATGACCCTTCTTGCCACAGTTGTAGCATTCAACCTTTGTTTTGTCAAACCCAGCCACATCAGAGGGATTGATTGAGATCTTCTTCCTATACTTCTTGTAAAACCTGTTGGCTCTCATGCTAAGCAGAGCCATGTTCCACTTGATATCCATCTCTTCTAGTCCTTGCTTACTGATTTGCCTTAGATCTTCGTGCAACACAGTAGATCCTTGTGGCCCTTGAGATGCTATAAAAGCACAAGCAGTATCAAGGCTAAATGTAGCTGGCCTTTCTTCATCATAAGATGATCCAGACCTGGTAGCAGGGGAATAAGCAGCAGGGGCTACTTCGATTCCACTGTTTTTGGAGATTCCACTGCTTTGTAATATGAATGCCATGTTAACAGGGGAATCAGTAGATCCACTTGAGTTGGTGGGAATCGTTCCTTTTGACTTCATCTCATTGAAAACAGGTTCAAAAACTTTTAAGTTATTGTATATGTCATCAATGTTCTTGTTGTCCAAGTCATCCTTATTCTGCCAAATTGCCTTGTAGACAAACCATTCTTTCTGGAGGCTGTTAAGAAACCTGGTATTCACCTGCTCTATTGTCACCTCAATATCAATGAACTCCAACTGGGCCACCATATCTTGAAGCCTATTGTAAATAGATCCAATTGATTCATCACCAATTGCTTTGAAAGAAGCAAAATCATCAAGCATTTGATTCTTCTTCTTCTTCTTTGTGGCTTCATTTCCTCCAAAGGTTGTGCCTATGGCTTCCCATAGTTCCTTAGTTGTTTTGTATTTTTTGAATCTTAGTTGATGTCTATCAGGTAGAGCCAACAGCAGTGAGCTGTGAGCCCTGACATCATGCCTTCTGGCCAGTATTTCCTTATCACAAAGAGCAGCAGATTTCTTCTTGTCCTTACCTTTGGAACTTTCACTTTTCTCTTCTTCCTTGCCCTCTTCAACTGCCACCATTTTATTGAATTGATCACCAAACTCTATGATCTCCCAGAGAACATAGTGTTCCATTGGATTCTGAATTCCCATAATTCAAAGTTTTCAGGATCCAACATGGGTAGCTTGAGGTTATTGTGGTTGTTACTGTTTGAGGAAGAGTCTAAAGACATGGTTGTTATGAGGATTTTGTTCTTGGTTTAGACAAAGTTTCTTAACAAGCTCTGATACCACTTGTTAATCCCAAACTCAGATCTTAAACATTAATAGCTTGTTTAAGGGTTGTGATAGAAAGAAAGAATTCAATCTAACACTAGAGAAACTTTGCAAAGCAAAGTAACTAAACAAGATGCGGAATATAATGTTTAGCACAAGAACAATATGATTGAAGCAAACGTTGAACTTTAATATATCAATGATATACGAATACCCTAAAATGGTATTAGGGTTTACAAAACCTTAAAGTATGATAATGAAAGACAATAGAGAAAAGACACACTTTGCATGCTAACCTAGTGAGTCCTTTTATAGCCATAAGGACTCACGTACAAGATCACTACTAACAAACTTGGAAAGTATTAAGGAGTAGTAACATAAATGCGTAAAAATCTATTCCAAGTTTATCTCTCACGGCAGGGCCTTTGACTTCAGCAGGGGAACCAATCCCCCTGCCTTTGTTATTTGGCAGGGGGATAATAAGTGTGTAAACACTTATCCTTTTGCCACTAAAATCAAGGAAAAACAAGACCTAATCATGTGTTTTATATCATAAATGTCGGAATTACGCGTGGTTTTGTGTTTTGTGTGTTTAATAGGTACAAATGATCAAAAGAAGAGAAAACACGGGATTTCACGGTCAAATGTCGAAGAGAAGTCAAGAAAGAGTCGAAGACAAGATCAAAAGACCAAAAGTGTGCCAAGATCACGAAAACCGGCTAAGTCCACTTAAATTTGAGGAAATGGTCAAGAAAGTCGGATTCAAGCTCGTTTTAATGGAATTTATCATTTTTGAAGATTTTGGGCTTAGTGGGTCCCACAATTGGGTTAATGGGCTCAGAGGCCCATTTGAAAGTATATTTTACTTGTTAAAAACTACTCAGCCCAAACTTAGCCCAAATGTTAAACAAGTTTTGGGCGGCTGGAAATATTTAAAGACCATTTGGATGGAATGGGCTTAAGCCCATATCTCAACAAAAACAAAGAAACGAGATTTTTACTCTTGTTTTGGCAGTCAACTCTCACCCAGTCAAACTTACAGAACTTTTCATCCCAATCCGTATTTACTCCCCACGTGTTACCCAATCCCCAAATAAATAAACTTCATTTTTACCCCACCTCCCCATAAATCATTTCGTTACAAACAAAGTCTCACTTTTTCACACACTTCATCTCCTTCCCCCACAAAATGGAACCATCTCCAAAAAAAACCCTAATTTTTACTGTTTAAAAAATAACTCACCCAATTTGGGGCTTTTACCCTTATTGGGTAATTCACACCCATAAGAATTAAATCCCCAAGAAAATCGCATCATCCACTCACTGTGGTCCTCATCCTTGATCCTACATGGCTAGATACTCGATATTGATTGGTGGTAACACCTCACCAATACCAACCCTCCAATCATATCAAGCCATGCTGGCAATCCGGACTCACGGTTCATTTTCATCCGTTGATCAAGAGAAGAAAAGAGAAAGAGAGAAGAATGAAGAAATCAAGGGCCAGGATCCATTTGCTTGGGCACCAAGGATGACCTAGAAGGTTTGGAGTTCCCCTATAAAAACCCCCATCTATCATGTAATCAAGTGTGCTTTTTCTTTATTTTTTTAATTTTCAGTAAAATAGTTTTAGTTTTAATCGTGTAATTTTTCAATTCCAGTATTTGTAATTTACTTTAAATTAATGAAAAATTTAATTTAGTTAAATTCTTGTCTCAATTTAATTTTTACTATCTAAGCTTTGAATTAATTTTTGATCCATTTTATTACTGTTATTGTTGGTTATTATTATTAATATCGAAAAAAAAAGAAAAAAAAATATAAAGAAAAAGTAATATCAATATTTCCCCTACTGGGAAATATTAAAAATACTGCTCGAACTGTTCATTATATGAAGAAGAGGATGATGATAGATATTGGGTAAGAAGGAGGTTTTTATTGGTGTTTGATCGGTTTGTCATTAAGTTCGCTCAGCGCGACACTTCTTCTCAAAGGTTTCGACATCGGGTTTGATCTTCTTTAAAATTTTATGTTAATGTTTATTTAGTTTATTGATAATCTGCTTAGTTTGAGGTATTTTAGATCTGCTTAGGTTATTTGTTTTATTTATCTGCTTAAGTTCTATTTGATTATAGATAGTTGTTTATCTGCTTAATATTAGATTTTATTTGTTTGGATTTAGATTGTTTGAATCTGTTATTCCTTATCTGCTTAGTCGGTTATAGGCTTTAATTTGTTTGAACTTTGATTGTTTCGGTTTGGTTTATAGCTTATTTGAATTTGCTTATTTCTAGTAAATGCTTATTCAGTTTTTTTAAGTCTGCTTATATTTGTTATTCTGCCTAAACGTTTGGAATTGCTTATTGTTAGGTTTCATAGGGCTTTTGGATCTGCTTGTTTGTAATCTGAGTTAGGGAATTGAGTAGCCTTAATCTGCTTTTTTTTAGGTGTTTATTGATAAGTGACTTATTTGTTATCAGCTTTATTTGTTCAGCTTATTTTTTGTTTAGCTAGCTTATTAGATTTAGCTATTTGGTTATTTAGGTGTTGCTTATTTTCACTGCTTATCTGGCTTATTTGGTTCCTTCTTATGCTTATTCAGCTTTATTGGTTTTAGCTATCTGATTTAAGCTTTTTGTCTGATCCATTTTGCTTATTGTTGTACTACTTATCTCAGACCCAATTGGTCTGAGGTAACTTCTGTCCAAAAAAAATCACCACAATATTTAAATATATTGTCACTGGTGGGATTCGAACCAGTGACCTCTAGCTCACAAGCCAAACGCCCCAACCATCTTAGCTGCACCCTTTCTTTTGTTTTATTTCGTCTAAATTAATTAATAAAGGTTGTTCAAATTAGTGGCAGTTTTATTATTTAGATTTAATTAAGTTTTAAGTTTAGTATAATTGATTTAAAAAGTATTTAAATAGTCTTTTGATTAATTAAGTTTTGATAAAAATACAAAAAGACAAAAATAATATTTTATTTACTTTCTTTAAATTTTAAATTAGTTTTAAATTACTTTTATTTTCAAAATAGTTTTATTTCATTAATAGCTCAAATTTTTGTTGTCATTTTTAAAATTTTAGTTAATATAAATTAGATTTGTTTTAAAAAGTTTTAGTTTAAAATTAAGTTAGTAGATTTTATTTAAAAAGTACTAGTTTAAAATTAATTAGATTTAAATAGTCTTATCTAAAAGTTTTTTAGGTTTTATTAATTAGTTAAGTTTTATTTTCAAATTAATAGTTAAAATAGTCAATTAAAATAGTTTTCTTTTAATTAGTTGATTTAAATTAGTTTAAAAAATTCCAAAAAGAGATTTTACCAAAAACAAAGTTAAGTTGAAACGTTAAACCGGAAATCAAATTCGAGTCGAATCGAGGAAAAACGAACTTAATTAATTGGACTAAAAATCCTAGTTTCAAATTGGCGCCGCTGCCGCTTCGCTCGTACGATTGACGATTTTTCGTGAAGACGTTTGGATTTTGGGATCCGTTCATCCTTTGAATGTTACGTTTCTTGCAACAAAATCAAAAATACAAAAAAAAATCAAAAATTTAAAATACAAAAAAAATTAAAAAAATCACAAAAGCAATTTCTTTCCTAAGAATTGCAACAAAAAAATTAAAAAAATACAAAAGCAATACTTTTTCCTAAAAGTATTACACCAAAAATATTACGTATTAGTGTTAATTTTTATTTCGATTTCTTTCGATTTTTCTTGTGAATATATATTTTTCTAAAAAAATACAAAAAGATTTTTCATTTTATTATATTGTATTACGTAGCACAATAAATTACCTACTTATCAAATAAGGCCTTAGTTGGGATTTCATCACCTAACTATTGTATTCGAATCCATAACGAGAAAAAAAAGGGCAAAATAGATAAATACTAGTAAGACGTTTGAACTCGACATATACAAACTATAAGGTGGGTATAAGGCGACGCGCTATAAAAGGCCGTCTAAGGAAAAAGGATTTTTAAGTGCTTTGTGCCACCTCGTTTCCCCGCTCGTTTGTGCGTATATTGAGAGGGACGACCGATTATTGGTTTGCCAACTCAAGTAGTATTTACGTATATATTTTTGTAGCTTTTTCATATTGCTCCTCGAGAGGGAAAATCCTTTTCCTCTCAAAGTCGACCGAGGTCACCTACCTCATTCCAAAGTTTTAATTGTATGCGCACTCGCGCGCATACATACATACCGATTGGTGTACCAAATACTTCTAATTCTTCTAAAAAGAAGAAGAAGAAAAACAAAAAGACCGTCATTAAAGCCGATCCCGAGAATCGAGCTTTCGACAATACGATGGCAACGGATAATCGACCAATGATTGAGATTCTACAATCTCACGTTGAAGGAAACGATGACGCGATTGTGGTGCCGAATATTGGAGCTAATCATTTCGAACTTAAATCGGGTTTTATTCAAATGGTTTCCGCTACACCATTTTTAGGCCGTACCAATGATGACCCACACGCTCATATCAAACGTTTCATCCAATTAGCTAATACCGTCAAATACAATGGGGTGCCACAAGAGGCCGTTCGCCTCCAACTTTTTCCTTTTTCCCTAGAGGGACAAGCTCGGATTTGGCTTGATAAGGAACCACCCCAAAGTATTACCACATGGATCGACTTAGAGACCAAGTTCATTAACTACTTTTTCCCACCATCACGGACCACGTCCTTAAGGAATGAAATAATCAACTTTGAGCAACAATATGGGGAAACGTTTAGTGAGTCTTGGGATCGTTTTAAAGATCTTTTAAGAAAATGTCCACAACACGATTTTACTAAAGTTCATCAAATCAACACGTTTTATCATGGTTTAACTCTAAACGACCAAGACTCACTTAATAGTGCCGCGGGGGGCAATATTCTTGTGAAAACCATGAACGAGGCTTGGGCCATTATTGAGAACAAGGCAAAAGTGCAAACCAAAAGTGTTAGGGCTAATATGGCAAGTGCTAGTACGAGTAATAATGAGGTGAATGATCAAATTAATAAACTTACTTCACTTGTTGAAAAACTTGCTCTAAAAACCGACGCCCTCACTACTCATGTGCATGCCGTGAAAGAAAAAAGTGAAACGTGTGAGACTTGTGGTGGACCACATTCGTACTATAATTGTGACAAGGTTTACAGTGATCAACAAGAAGTTTATGCTTATAATAACAATGAAATTGATCGGATTCAATTCAAACCAAATGTTGATGTTAACCATTTGTCTTACAAGTCTAATAACTATTTGGCTCCCCCGGGTTTTGTAGCACCACAAAGACCACCCCCACCCGCCCAAAATAGGAACCAAGGTCCTCAACAGGGTAATTTCAAGGAAATTCTAATCAACGGGGTTTTAATCAAAATCAAGGGAATTTTCAAGGGCAAAACCAAGGGTTAAATAATCAAGGATATAATAACCAAAGTTTTCAAAATCAAGGATTTAATCAAGGTTCTAATCAATATCAAAACCAAGGTTTTCCTAATCAAGGTTATAATCAAATGAACATGCATAATCCTCAAATGGACTTGGTTTTACAAAAATTATCCGACCATGAACGAATGATGAGAGAGATGCAAGAATCGACTAATAAGTGTGTAAACACTTATCCTTTTGCCACTAAAATCAAGGAAATACAAGACCTAATCATGTGTTTTATATCATAAATGTCGGAATTACGCGTAGTTTTGTGTTTTGTGTGTTAAATAGGTACAAATGATCAAAAGAAGAGAAAACACGGGATCTCACGGTCAAATGTCGAAGAAAAGTCAAGAAAGAGTCAAAGACAAGATCAAAAGTCCAAAAGTGTGCAAAGATCACGGAAACCGACAAAATCGACTTAATTTTTGAAGAAAAGATCGAGAAGCCAAATGACAAGTCGTTTTTAGAGGATTTAATATTCTAATAGTTAATGGGCCTTCGTGGGACCCACATTATATTAATGGGCCTAAAAGCCCATTAATTTGGTTACTTTGAGAAGATAAAATGGGAAAGCCCATTACTTGGCCCAATTCATAAACAAATTAGACGGATGGAATGTTTTGGGTAAAAGGCCCAAAATTTACTAAATGAAACGAATTGGATCCCAAGGCCCATTTTGAAAAGATTGAGAAGAAGTTGGAACGGATGGACGATTTCATTTCGTCTCATTTATTTGACTAGTCAACCCCCTCACAATGCACTTCCCACGTGTATCTCCCCAAACACACGGTTTTGTTTTACCAACCCTTACCCACTCACAAATAAATAAATACCTTTTACCCACTTCCCATTTAACTTCGATACAAACGAAGTAATATTCCTCTCTCCCACTTCCTCTTCTCCAAAAATCACGCAGACACCCAACTCCTTCCAAACCCTAATTTCCTGATCAGTAAAAAAATCATGAGTAAAAATTAGGGCTTATAATCCAAACGAGTGATTCACACGTGTTTGGATTAATTCCCCATAAAAATCGCACCAAACACTCATCAGTGGTCCTATCTTCGAATCCTACATGGCCATATCCTTGGATGTGATTGGCTCATCCACCTCATTTGTTCATCATCCTCTAATCAAATCATGCCACATCACCAAGGAAGAAAAACAACTAGCACAATCCTGACAGCATGGCGATCCGTGTGATATTGGGCAATTTTCAGCCGCTTGATTAGAAGAAAAGAAGAGAGAGAAGAAGCAAGAGGGAATGGACGGTGGGATTTGATTGCTTACAAGAGAAGCCAAGATTAGGGTTTTGAGGGGTTTCTCCTATAAAAACCCCCATTTCTCCCATGTAATTTGTGCTTTTTCTTTATATTTTTAATTTTCAGAAAATTAGGTCTTAGTCTTGTAATTTTCAATTTCCAGCAAATGTAATTTTGATTTTATATTAATGAAAAGTTTATTTATTTATTTCTGTCTCTTTTTAATATTCTGTCAATCTTAATTTTAATCCAAAGCTTGTTTTTGATACTGTTCTCATTATTATTATTATAAAACAAAATAAAAAAAATAAAAAAAATATAAAGGAAGTAATATTATTTTCCCCACTGGAAAATAATAAGCATAAAAAGGTTACTGTTCGGGTAGAATCTGTTTGGTTCGAATATATTTGGTTCGAGGTTATGGTGATGGTTTTTGGTTGATACGGTGGTGTTTGGTTTCGGTATTAAGGGGGCTCAGTGCCTTACCTTCTTCCCAAAGGTTTTCGCCAAACAGGTTTTAGTCTCTTTTAATTTTATAAGTTTTTTTTAGTTTAATATCTGCTTTTATACTGCTTATATTATCTGCTAGTTAATTTGGTTATTATCTGCTTGATAGAATCTGTTTAATGTTTGTTGCGTCTGCTTAATTTGGTTGTGGTTTATTTGATTTACATTTTGTTCAATTTGTTTGAATTATGTAGTTTATGCTTGTTAGCTTGGTTGTTATTGCTTAAATTTTAGTTTTGGTTTAGCTTATTTTGATCAGTTTTTGATTCGGGTATTGAGATTTGCTTATTAGTATTAGCTTAAGATTTGCTTAAGTTGTTTACTGCTTATATGTAACTGCTTGTTTCGATGCTGTTAGGATTTGCTTATTAGTATTGAAATCGTCATAGCCTATTTGCTTATTTGGATTTAAGTTTAGACTTGTCTTTAGTCGTCATAGCTTTTCAGACTTTGCTTAGTAGAATATTTAGCTTAGTTCATTACAGCTTTTGGTAAGTTTGCTTAATATTGTATCTGCTTAAACTGGTTTGGCTTATTTGATTTCACTGATTAATTGTCTTGCCTTTTGGGCTTATTTACTGTTCTTTTATTGCTGATATTACTGCTGAAAAAACTGAACCAATTGTTCAGTTTTGATTATCTGTCCATATAAAAAATTAGCCCAAAAATATTCAGTAAATCTGTCACTGCTCATATTCCAACCCTGGACCTCCTGTCCAGGGGCCAAACGACCCAACCATTGAGCTGGACCTCTTTTTGTGTTTGTTTATGCAGAGTTAAATTAATATAGGATAGTAAATTGTTGGCAGTTTATTTTAATTAAAATTAGTTAAATTAAAGTTTAGTTTTATTTATATTAATTAAAAAGTTTTATTTAAATTCAGTTTTTTTTATAAAATATAAAAAGGATAAAAAATATTTTAATTTTATAAATTTACATTAGTTTTATATTTCTTTTATAATTTTAAATAGTTTTTTTTATATAGAATTAAAAGTAGTTTTCAATTCTCATTTAAATTTTAGATTTAAAATAAGTTTTCAATTTATTAAGTTTTGTTTAAAAATAGATTTTAATTAAAAGTTTTTAAATTTTATTAATTAGTTAAATTTTATTTTCAAATTAATAGATAAAATAGTCAATTAAAATAGTTTTCTTTTAATTAGTTGATTTAAATTAGTTTAAAAAAATTCCAAAAAGAGATTTTACCAAAAACAAAGTTAAGTCGATACGTTAAACCGGAAATCAAATTCGAGTCGAATCGAGGAAAAACGAACTTAATTAATTGGACTAAAAATCCTAGTTTCAAATTGGCGCCGCTGCCGCTTCGCTCGTACGATTGACGATTTTTCGTGAAGACGTTTGGATTTTGGGATCCGTTCTTTTTGAACGTTAAGTTTCTTGCACAATAATCAAAAATAAAAAAAAATCAAAAACTTAAAAATACAAAAAAATTAAAAAATCACAAAAGCAATTTCTTTCCTAAGAATTGCACCAAAAAAATTAAAAAGATCAAAAGTAATACTTTTTTCTAAAAGTATTACACCAAAAATATTACGTATTAGTGTTAGTTTTTATTTCGATTTCTTTCGATTTTTCTTGTGAATATATATTTTTCTAAAAAATACAAAAAGATTTTTCATTTTATTATATTATATTACGTAGCACAATAAAATTACCTACTTTTCAAATAAGCCTTAGTTGGGATTTCATCACATAACTATTGTAGTCGAATCCATAACGAGAAAAAAAGGGCAAAATAGATAAATACTAGTAAGACGTTTGAACTCGACATATACAAACTATAAGGTGGGTATAAGGCGACGCGCTATAAAAGGCCGTCTAAGGAAAAAGGTTTTTAAGTGCTTTGTGCCGCCTCGTTTCCCCGCTTGCTTGTGCGTATATTGAGAGGGACGACAGATTATTGGTTTGCCAACTCAAGTAGTATTTACGTATATATTTTTGTAGCTTTTTCATATTGCTCCTCGAGAGAGAAAATCCTTTTCCTTTCAAAGTCGACTGAGGTCACCTACCTCATTCCAAAGTTTTAATTGTATGCGCACTCGCGCGCATACATACATACCGATTGGTGTACCAAATACTTCTAATTCTTCTAAAAAGAAGAAGAAGAAAAACAAAAAGACCGTCATTAAAGCCGATCCCGAGAATCGAGCTTTCGACAATACGATGGCAACGGATAATCGACCAATGATTGAGATTCTACAATCTCACGTTGAAGGAAACGATGACGCGATTGTGGTGCCGAATATTGGAGCTAATCATTTCGAACTTGAATCTGGTTTTATTCAAATGGTTTCCGCTACACCATTTTTAGGCCGTACTAATGATGACCCACACGCTCATATCAAACGTTTCATCCAATTAGCTAATACCGTCAAATACAATGGGGTGCCACAAGAGGTCGTTCGCCTACAACTTTTTCCTTTTTCCCTCGAAGGACAAGCCCGGATTTGGCTTGATAAGGAACCACCCCAAAGTATTACCACATGGATCGACTTAGAGACCAAGTTCATTAACTACTTTTTCCCACCATCACGGACCACTTCCTTAAGGAATGAAATAATCAACTTTGAGCAACAATATGGGGAAACGTTTAGTGAGTCTTGGGATCGTTTTAAAGATCTTTTGAGAAAATGTCCACAACACGGTTTCACTAAAGTGCATCAAATCAACACGTTTTATAATGGTTTAACTCTAAACGACCAAGACTCACTTAATAGTGCCGCGGGGGGCAATATTCTTGTGAAAACAATGAACGAGGCTTGGGCCATTATTGAGAACAAGGCAAAAGTGCAAACCAAGAGTGTTAGGGCTAATATGGCAAGTGCTAGTACTAGTAATAATGAGGTGAATGATCAAATTAAGGAGCTTACTTCAATTGTGAAAAACCTTGCTCTAAGAACCGACGCCCTCACTACACATGTGCATGCCGTGAAAGAAAAAAGTGAAACGTGTGAGACTTGTGGTGGACCACATTCATACTTTAATTGTGACAAGGTTTACAATGATCAACAAGAAGTTTATGCTTATAATAACAATGAAATTGATCGGATTCAATTCAGACCAAATGTTGATGTTAACCATTTGTCTTACAAGTCTACTAACTATTTGGCTCCCCCGGGTTTTGTAGCACCATAAAGACCACCCCCACCCGCCCAAAATAGGAACCAAGGTCCTCAACGGGGTAATTTTCAAGGAAATATTAATCAACGGGGTTTTAATCAAAATCAAGGGAATTTTCAAGGGCAAAACCAAGGGTTAAATAATCAAGGATTTAATAACCAAAGTTTTCAAAATTAAGGATTTAATCAAGGTTCTAATCAATATCAAAACCAAGGTTTTCCTAATCAAGGTTATAATCAAATGAACATGCATAATCCTCAAATGGACTTGGTTTTACAAAAATTATCCGACCATGAACGAATCATGAGAGAGATGCAAGAACATAATCGACAAATGCAAGAATCGAACGATAAGAAGTTTTTGACTATGATTCAAACCTTTCGTCCCCAAGGTGCCCTCCCTTCGAACACCGTGACCAATCCTAGGGCTAATGTTAATGCTATCACTACTAGGAGCGGTAAGACCACCGTAGAACCTTCTCCACCTAACCAAGGACCCGAGATACCTTCTTCTTCGACACAACCTCCCTCTTCTTCCACTTGTGACATACCTCCCGTTATGCATTCGTCTACACCTTATGTTCCACCGATACCCATATTTTCTACCACACCTTCGGTTCCAAAACCGGTTCCTTCACCTTCTATTTCTATTCCTCCTCCTCCACCAAAGGATGTGAGTGAGCAATCCACTCTAAAGCCTTCATCTCAACCCAATATACCTTATCCCTCAAGGTTGCGGAAAGAGAAATTGAAGAATAAGGATGATATTCAAGTTTTGAACTTCCTAAAAATGTTCAAACAATTGAATGTTAATATCACCTTTGCCGAGGCGCTCGCTCACATGCCTAAGTACGCTAATATGTTTAAGGATCTTTTAAGTGATAAGGAAAAGTTGCTTGATATTGCCAATACCCAATTGAATAATAATTGTTCCGCGGTTCTTTTGAGAAAATTACCGGTTAAGTTAGGAGATCCCGGTCGATTCCTTATTCCTTGTAATTTTCCGGGTGTTGAGAATTGTATGGCCTTGGCGGATCTCGGAGCGAGTATCAATCTTATGCCATTGTCCGTGTGGAAACAATTATCTTTACCCGAGCTAGTCCCCACTCGTATGACATTGGAATTAGCTAACCGTACGGTTGCTTATCCGGTGGGGATAGCCGAGGATGTTTTTGTAGGAGTCGACAAATTCACTTTCCCCGCTGATTTTGTCGTAGTCGACTATGAAATGGATCCCCGTGTTCCCTTAATTGTGGGACGACCTTTCTTGAGAACCGGACGTACATTAATCGATGTAGCCGCGGGTGAACTTATCATGAGGGTCGGGGATGAAAAATCGTCTTTAACATGGGTAAACTTTCCAAACTTCCCGATGAGCCTGAATCCGTGAATTTCATCGATGTGCTCGACAAAGCATGCGAAGAACATTTTCACGAGGCTTGTAAGAGCAGGATTTCTCCTTTACCTCATGTTGAGACCGTAGCTTCTATTTCTCCTTCATTGACTCCATTTGGAGAAAGTGACTTAGATGATTTTGAAGCTAGCTTAGGTCCTCTCGAGATTAACTATGATAATTCTCCCACCAATTGGGATGAAGACATTCGTACTATTGAGAGACTTCTCAATGAGGACAATATTTCTCCACCTACTCCTAAGGAAGTTACAAATGATGATCCTACTTTGACTAAGCCTTCCATTGACAATCCGTCGGATTTAGAGCTTAAGGATTTACCGTCTCATTTAGAGTACCTTTTCTTAGAGGAGGATAATAAGTTGCCCGTCATTATTGCTAAGGACTTAAAAGAAGATGAAAAATCCCGACTAATCGATGTGCTTAAGAATCATAAGAAAGCAATTGCTTGGAAAATCTCCGACATTCGCGGAATTGATCCTAATTTTTGTACTCATAAAATTCTCATGGAAGATGACTTTAAACCCGCAATCCAAAATCAAAGAAGGGTTAATCCAAAAATTCATGAATTCATTAAGAAAGAAATTATCAAACTTCTCGATGCCGGAATGATTTACCCTATCTCGGATTCGCCATGGGTTAGTCCCGTCCATTGTGTGCCTAAGAAAGGCGGAATCACTGTTATTCCCAACGAAAACAAAGAGTTGATTCCTACTCGACTCGTAACGGGTTGGCGAGTTTGCATCGACTATCGTAAACTAAATGATGCCACTCGTAAGGATCATTTCCCTCTTCCTTTCATGGATCAAATGCTCGAGCGTTTAGCGGGTAATGATTTCTATTGTTTCTTAGATGGCTTTTCCAGATATTTTCAAATCCCTATCGATCCAAAAGACCAAGAGAAAACCACATTCACTTGTCCCTATGGAACATTTGCTTACAAAAGAATGCCTTTCGGCTTATGCAATGCTCCCGGGACTTTCCAAAGGTGTATGATGGCGATATTTCATGACATGGTTGAAGAAACTATGGAAGTCTTTATGGACGATTTCTCGGTCTATGGTGATTCTTTTTCTTCTTGCCTTGCTAATTTAGAACGTATGCTCCAACGGTGTGAAGACACTCGTCTCGTTCTTAATTGGGAAAAATGCCATTTCATGGTAAAAGAAGGCATCGTCCTCGGTCATAAAATTTCCAAAGCCGGTATCGAAGTCGACCGTGCTAAAGTTGACGTCATTGCTAAGTTACCTCCACCTACCACCGTCAAAGGAGTTAGAAGTTTTTTAGACCATGCGGGATTTTATCGACGTTTCATCCAAGATTTCTCGAAAATAGCTCGTCCTATGACTCATCTCTTAGAAAAGGATGCTCCTTTCATCTTCTCTCAAGAATGTCTCGACTCTTTCGAACTTCTTAAAGGTAAATTAACTAAGGCACCGGTCTTAGTCTCTCCAAATTGGGAGTTACCTTTCGAGCTCATGTGCGATGCTAGTGATTTCGCGGTAGGAGCGGTTTTAGGTCAACGAGTTAACAAACACTTCCAACCCATTCATTATGCTAGTAAGACAATGACGGGGGCTCAATTGCATTACACCACTACCGAAAAAGAGCTTTTAGCTGTAGTGTATGCTTTTGAGAAATTCCGCCCCTATCTTGTGCTTTCCACCACCATCGTTTACACCGACCATTCCGCCTTGAAATACTTGTTGACCAAGCAAGATGCTAAACCGAGACTCCTTCGTTGGGTTTTGCTCCTACAAGAATTTAAAATCGAAATTCGTGATAAAAAAGGAGCGGAAAACCTAGCCGCGGATCACCTTAGTAGACTTGAGGATCCTTATCAAGGGGAATCTCCAAATCAAGAGATTAATGAATCCTTTCCCCTTGAGACCTTAATGTCTATTAATTCCAATCTTGATGATACCCCATGGTTTGCAGACATTGCAAACTATTTGGCGGGTGGTGTTCTTATCGAAGGGTTATCGTCCCAACAAAAGAAAAAATTCTTCAAGGACGTTAAAACGTACTATTGGGACAACCCTTATCTTTTCAAGCAATGTGCGGATTTAATCATTCGTCGATGTGTTGATGGGCCGGCGGCTTTACAAATCCTTGAAGCTTGCCATAAAGGACCTACCGGTGGTCACTTTGGTCCTAATTACACCGCTAAAAAAGTTTTCGACTCCGGATTCTATTGGCCCTCCATTTATCATGATGCACATGAAATGGTTAAACATTGTAATGCTTGCCAAAGGCAAGGCAAGATCACACATAAAGATGAGATGCCTCAAAATTTCATCCAAGAATGTGAAATCTTTGACGTATGGGGCATCGACTTTATGGGGCCGTTTCCATCATCGAAGGGAAACAAGTACATCCTCGTAGCCGTTGACTACGTATCAAAATGGGTTGAAGCAAAGGCTTTACCCACTAACGATGCGAGGGTGGTTGTTAACTTCTTGAAACAATTGTTTGCTCGATTCGGTGTGCCTCGTGCTATTATTAGTGATCGCGGGACTCATTTTTGCAATGATCAATTCGCACGAGTCATGGCTAAGTATGGTGTCAATCACCGACTTTCCACCGCGTATCATCCTCAAACTAATGGACAAGCCGAGGTTTCTAACCGTGGTCTTAAGAGAATCTTAGAGCGAACCGTGGGAGAGCATCGTGCCTCATGGGCCGATAAATTAGATGATGCTTTGTGGACTTTCCGTACCGCTTATAAAACACCTATAGGTTGTACCCCTTATCGCCTTGTGTACGGAAAGGCATGCCACCTCCCCATTGAGTTGGAGCATAAGGCTTATTGGGACTTGAAATGGGCTAATTTTGATATAATTAAAGCCGGTGATCATAGGAAAATCCAACTCAATGAACTCAATGAACTTAGGAATGAGGCTTATGAAAATTCATTAATCTACAAGGAGAAAACTAAGCTCATTCATGATTCCAAGATTAAAAACCGAGAGTTCCATATTGGTGATCAAGTTTTACTCTTTAACTCTCGGTTGAAAATCTTTTCGGGTAAACTTAAGAGCCGTTGGTCCGGTCCATTCACCGTAGCCCAAGTCTTCCCTTATGGCACCATTGAGTTATCCCAACCAAACGGTCCCAACTTTAAGGTGAATGGCCAACGGGTTAAGTTGTACTATGGAGAGGACATCTCTCACGAGATGATTCCATCCCTCTCCACATTTCCCTTGAATTAATTCGGGAAATCGAGTCGAGCTAGAGACTCGTGATAAATAAATCAAGCATCGTATAACTAGGTTAGATTATTACCTTTACCATCCTTTCCACCCTTTTTTTACCTTCATCCATTTTCCACCAATAAGTGTAGGGGGAGCCAAGTAGGTTGTTTGTGTGTTGTGATGATTGTGTGCAGGGACATGTGCTTTGATGATCCACTTTTGGTACTTTTGACAAAGACCCGTGATCCCGTGTTCCCGTGTACCCGGTTCTATCAAAACTATTGTGATTCATACTTGTATATAAATTAAACGAATAAATGTAATCACTTTAGTTGTCCCTTCCTTAGCTCAATTTTAAACAACGTACTCAATGTCCTAAGTGTAGGGGAGTTTGTTCTCCCACATGCTTAAACATTGAGGACAATGTTTATATTAAGTGTAGGGGGGACTTCTATCGAATTTTAGTGGGCTTTTCCATGAATTTGACCCCATTTAACTGGAAAATTTAAAAAAATTTCAACGTTTTTCAAATTTTTGATCTATTTTGGCCTAGTAGTATTTTTATTTATTTTCTTTCTTTTTATTATCGCATCATAATAATTTTCATATCAAGAATAAAGTCAAAAATGAAATAAATAAATAAAATGGTTTTAACAAGTTTAGATATCTTTGATATATTAGGCCCGTCGTGAATATTTTGACTCAACCCGAGTTTACTTATTCAAGTTTACTCTAGCTAGTATCCTTAACCATATGGACCTTAATTGGTTTATTAGGATAAGCATCCACAAGTCTCATTCCTTGAGATTTTAAATTGTGGAGAACAAGAGATGATAGAGTTAATTATAAGTTCGGTATTCTTTCCTTAACTTATGTGAGTTAGTTATGAGCTTTTTCTCCCATCACTCGTTAATAAATATATTTGCAATAAATAAGGTTGTACGATTTAAAAGGTTACTTAGCTTCTAGCACAAGATCGTTTAAAAGTTGCTCGGTATTAATTAGAGTTCATAGCCAAGGCATAACTTATTGAAGCGGGACGCGAAGATTGGCTTATCCAAAAAGGCCCTAACAAGGCATGAGGATACCCGAGTCCAAAAAGGCCCTAACAAGGCATGAGGATTCACTTTTTGCTAAAGATCCTATGATGATGTGAAGATCATTAATCCAAATCAATATGATGGATCAAGACACACGACGAGAAGCAATTACTCCCCTAAATATCATGGAGAAGTCTATCCAAAAAGACCCTAACAAGGTATGAGGATAAATAGATCCAAGTCCGAAAAGGAGGCGGATCGTTGTATATCAAAATCCTAAATAAAGAAGAGGATAAATGAAGAAGTCGTGGTCAACGTTTGAAGCATCGTTCACTCCTAATGAAGATGTATACCAAAATGAAGAGAAGACCATAATTTCAAGATCTCAAGATTTGAAGTTTGAAGTACAAACCAAATATCGGTCCGAGAAAGGTCTCAAATCGTGAAACGAGTTATGCCAAGATATGAACTTTTTGAGGTTTCGAGAAGCAGTTTTAAAAGATTTTGTCCTTTAGCTAACTATTAATTAAATCGTCCCACTTTATTTTCGGCCTTAATAAATTATCGAAATAAGTCAAAAATGCATCCTCGTGATCATTCAAGACAAAAATAAAATACAAGAGATACACTGTAGGAATAAGGGGGTCTAAGTGATTAACTAAACCACATGAGCAAGTGTTAGTTGTGCTAACTTGTAATAACAATGATCTCGTTTTTAAGCTTGGTATGGGGAACGTGAAACTTGAGGGTGATTTATATTCATGACACCAAAGCCCTAATCCAAGTCTTAGATTTCTTTACGAGTTTCTTCCATCAAATAATTTCCAAGTTAATAAATGATTATAACTTTTGTCTCTTTCTTAAGTTTTATCTTTTCGTCATAGTAGTAGTAAGTAATAGTAATAAAGGCCGAGATGGATTGATTATAAGAAAAACGTAACTTATGCTTTAAAATAATACATTGCATGGGGTCATTGAAATGGTCAAGTGTAGGGGATTTAATAAGTGTGTAAACACTTATCCTTTTGCCACTAAAATCAAGGAAATACAAGACCTAATCATGTGTTTTATATCATAAATGTCGGAATTACGCGTGGTTTTGTGTTTTCTGTGTTAAATAGGTACAAATGATCAAAAGAAGAGAAAACACGGGATTTCACGGTCAAATGTCGAAGAAAAGTCAAGAAAGAGTCAAAGACAAGATCAAAAGTCCAAAAGTGTGCAAAGATCACGGAAACCGACAAAATCGACTTAATTTTTGAAGAAAAGATCGAGAAGCCAAATGACAAGTCGTTTTTAGAGGATTTAATATTCTAATGGTTAATGGGCCTTCGTGGGACCCACATTATATTAATGGGCCTAAAAGCCCATTAATTTGGTTACTTTGAGAAGATAAAATGGGAAAGCCCATTACTTGGCCCAATTCATAAACAAATTAGACGGATGGAATGTTTTGGGTAAAAGGCCCAAAATTTACTAAATGAAACGAATTGGATCCCAAGGACCATTTTGAAAAGATTGAGAAGAAGTTGGAACGGATGGACGATTTCATTTCGTCTCATTTATTTGACTAGTCAACCCCCTCACAATGCACTTCCCACGTGTATTTCCCCAAACACACGGTTTTGTTTTACCAACCCTTACCCACTCACAAATAAATAAATACCTTTTACCCACTTCCCATTTAACTTCGATACAAACGAAGTAATATTCCTCTCTCCCACTTCCTCTTCTCCAAAAATCACGCAGACACCCAACTCCTTCCAAACCCTAATTTCCTGATCAGTAAAAAAATCATGAGTAAAAATTAGGGCTTTTAATCCAAACGAGTGATTCACACGTGTTTGGATTAATTCCCCATAAAAATCGCACCAAACACTCATCAGTGGTCCTATCTTCGAATCCTACATGGCCATATCCTTGGATGTGATTGGCTCATCCACCTCATTTGTTCATCATCCTCTAATCAAATCATGCTACATCACCAAGGAAGAAAAACAACTAGCACAATCCTGACAGCATGGCGATCCGTGTGATATTGAGCAATTTTCAGCCGCTTGATTAGAAGAAAAGAAGAGAGAGAAGAAGCAAGAGGGAATGGACGGTGGGATTTGATTGCTTACAAGAGAAGCCAAGATTAGGGTTTTGAGGGGTTTCTCCTATAAAAACTCCCATTTCTCCCATGTAATTTGTGCTTTTTCTTTATATTTTTAATTTTCAGAAAATTAGGTCTTAGTCTTGTAATTTTCAATTTCCAGCAAATGTAATTTTGATTTTATATTAATGAAAAGTTTATTTATTTATTTCTGTCTCTTTTTAATATTCTGTCAATCTTAATTTTAATCCAAAGCTTGTTTTTGATACTGTTCTCATTATTATTATTATAAAACAAAATAAAAAAAAAATAAATAAAATATAAAGGAAGTAATATTATTTTCCCCACTGGAAAATAATGAGCATAAAAAGGTTACTGTTCGGGTAGAATCTGTTTGGTTCGAAGATATTTGGTTCGAGGATATGGTGATGGTTTTTGGTTGATACGGTGGTGTTTGGTTTCGGTATTAAGGGGGCTCAGCGCCTTACCTTCTTCCCAAAGGTTTTCGCCAAACAGGTTTTAGTCTCTTTTAATTTTATAAGTTTTTTTAGTTTAATATCTGCTTATATTATCTGCTAGTTAATTTGGTTATTATCTGCTTGATAGAATCTGTTTAATGTTTGCTGCGTCTGCTTAATTTGGTTGTGGTTTATTTGATTTACATTTTGTTCAATTTGTTTGAATTATGTAGTTTATGCTTGTTAGCTTGGTTGTTATTGCTTAAATTTCAGTTTTGGTTTAGCTTATTTTGATCAGTTTTTGATTCGGGTATTGAGATTTGCTTATTAGTATTAGCTTAAGATTTGCTTAAGTTGTTTACTGCTTATATGTAACTGCTTGTTTCGATGCTGTTAGGATTTGCTTATAAGTATTGAAATCGTCATAGCCTATTTGCTTATTTGGATTTAAGTTTAGACTTGTCTTTAGTCGTCATAGCTTTTTAGACTTTGCTTAGTAGAATATTTAGCTTAGTTCATTACAGCTTTTGGTAAGTTTGCTTAATATTGTATCTGCTTAAACTGGTTTGGCTTATTTGATTTCACTGATTAATTGTCTTGCCTTTTGGGCTTATTTACTGTTCTTTTATTGCTGATATTACTGCTGAAAAAACTGAACCAATTGTTCAGTTTTGATTATCTGTCCAAATAAAAAATTAGCCCAAAAATATTCAGTAAATCTGTCACTGCTCAGATTCGAACCCTGGACCTCCTGTCCAGGGGCCAAACGACCCAACCATTGAGCTGGACCTCTTTTTGTGTTTGTTTATGCAGAGTTAAATTAATATAGGATAGTAAATTGTTGGCAGTTTATTTTAATTAAAATTAGTTAAATTAAAGTGTAGTTTTATTTATATTAATTAAAAAGTTTTATTTAAATTCAGTTTTTTTGATAAAATATAAAAAGGATAAAAATATTTTAATTTTATAAATTTACATTAGTTTTATATTTCTTTTATAATTTTAAATAGTTTTTTTATATAGAATTAAAAGTAGTTTTCGATTCTCATTTAAGTTTTATATTTAAAATAAGTTTTCAATTTATTAAGTTTTGTTTAAAAATAGATTTTAATTAAAAGTTTTTAAGTTTTATTAATTAGTTAAATTTTATTTTCAAATTAATAGATAAAATAGTAAATTAAAATAGTTTTCTTTTAATTAGTTGATTTAAATTAGTTTAAAAAAATTCCAAAAAGAGATTTTACCAAAAACAAAGTTAAGTCGATACGTTAAACCGGAAATCAAATTCGAGTCGAATCGAGGAAAAACGAACTTAATTAATTGGACTAAAAATCCTAGTTTCATCGACCGATAAGAAATTTTTGACTATGATTCAAACCTTTCGTCCCCAAGGTACCCTTCCTTCGAACACCGTGACCAATCCTAGGGCTAATGTTAATGCTATCACTACTAGGAGCGGTAAGACCACCGTAGAACCTTCCCCACCTAACCAAGGACCCGAGATTCCTTCTTCTTCGACACAACCTCCTTCTTCTTCCACTTGTGACATACCTCCCGTTATGCATTCGTCTACACCTTATGTTCCACCGATACCTAAATTTTCTACCACACCTTCGGTTCCAAAACCGGTTCCTTCACCTTCTATTTCTATTCCTCCTCCTCCACCAAAGGATGTGAGTGAGCAATCCACTCCACAGCCTTCATCTCAACCCAATATACCTTATCCCTCAAGGTTGCGGAAAGAGAAATTGAAGAATAAGGATGATATTCAAGTTTCGAACTTCCTAAAAATGTTCAAACAATTGAATTTTAATATAACCTTTGCCGAGGCGCTCGCTCACATGCCTAAGTACGCTAAAATGTTTAAGGATCTTTTAAGTGATAAGGAAAAGTTGCTTGATATCGCCAATACCCAATTGAATGAGAATTGTTCCGCGATTCTTTTGAGAAAATTACCGGTTAAGTTAGGAGATCCCGGTCGATTCCTTATTCCTTGTAATTTTCCGGGTGTTGAGAATTGTATGGCCTTGGCGGATCTCGGAGCGAGTATCAATCTTATGACATTGTCCGTGTGGAAACAATTATCTTTACCCGAGCTAGTCCCCACTCGTATGACATTGGAATTAGCTAACCGTACGGTTGCTTATCCAGTGGGGATAGCCGAGGATGTTTTTGTAGGAGTCGACAAATTCACTTTTCCCGCCGATTTCGTCGTAGTCGACTATGAAATGGATCCCCATGTTCCCTTAATTGTGGGACGACCTTTCTTGAGAACCGGGTGTACATTAATTGATGTAGCCGCGGGTGAACTTATCATGAGGGACGGGGATGACAAAATCGTCTTTAACATGGGTAAACTTTCCAAACTTCCCGATGAGCCCGAATCGGTGAATTTCATCGATATTCTCGACGAAGCATGCGAAGAACATTTTCACGAGGCTTTTATGAGCGGGATTTCTCCTTTACCTCATGTTGAGACCGTAGCTTCTATTGCTCCTTAATTGACTCCATTTGGAGAAAGTGACTTAGATGATTTTGAAGATAGCTTGGGTCCTCTCGAGATTAACTATGATAATTCTCCCACCAATTGGGATGAAGACATTCGTACTATTGATAGACTTCTCAATGAGGACAATATTTCTCCACCTACTCCTAAAGAAGTTACAAACGATGATCCTACTTTGACTAAGCCTTCCATTGACAATCCGCCGGATTTAGAGCTTAAGGATTTGCCGTCTCATCTAGAGTACGTTTTCTTAGAGGAGGATAATAAGTTGCCCGTCATTATTGCTAACGACTTAAAAGAAGATGAAAAATCCCGACTTATCGATGTGCTTAAGAATCATAAGAAAGCAATTGCTTGGAAAATCTCCGACATTCGCGGAATTGATCCTAATTTTTGTACTCATAAAATTCTCATGGAAGATGACTTTAAACCCGCAATCCAAAATCAAAGAAGGGTTAATCCAAAAATTCATGAAGTCATTAAGAAAGAAGTTATCAAACTTCTCGATGCCGGAATGATTTACCCTATCTCGGATTCGCCATGGGTTAGTCCCGTTCATTATGTGCCTGAGAAAGGCGGAATCACCGTTGTTCCCAACGAAAACAACGAGTTGATTCCTACTCGACTCGTAACGGGTTGGCGAGTTTGCATCGATTATCGTAAGCTCAATGATGCCACTCGTAAGGATCATTTCCCTCTTCCTTTCATGGATCAAATGCTCGAGCGTTTAGCGGGTAATGATTTCTATTGTTTCTTAGATGGCTTTTCCGGATATTTTCAAATCCCTATCGATCCAAAAGACCAAGAGAAAACCACATTCACTTGTCCCTATGGAACATTTGCTTACAAAAGAATGCCTTTCGGCTTATGCAATGCTCCCGGGACTTTCCAAAGGTGTATGATGGCGATATTTCATGACATGGTTGAAGAAACTATGGAAGTCTTTATGGACGATTTCTCGGTCTATGGTGATTCTTTCTCTTCTTGCCTTGCCAATTTAGAACGTATGCTCCAACGGTGTGAAGACACTCGTCTCGTTCTTAATTGGGAAAAATGCCATTTCATGGTAAAAGAAGGCATCGTCCTCGGTCATAAAATTTCCAAAGCCGGTATCGAAGTCGACCGTGCTAAAGTTGACGTCATTGCTAAGTTACCTCCACCTACCACCGTCAAAGGAGTTAGAAGTTTTTTATGACATGCGGGATTTTATCGACGTTTCATCCAAGATTTATCGAAAATAGCTCGTCCAATGACTCATCTCTTAGAAAAGGATGCTCCTTTCATCTTCTCTCAAGAATGTCTCGACTCTTTCGAACTTCTTAAAGGTAAATTAACTAAGGCACCGGTCTTAGTCTCTCCAAATTGGGAGTTACCTTTCGAGCTCATGTGCGATGCTAGTGATTTCGTGGTAGGATCGGTTTTAGGTCAACGAGTTAACAAACATTTCCAACCCATTCATTATGCTAGTAAGACAATGACGGGGGCTCAATTGCATTATACCACTACCGAAAAAGAGCTTTTAGCTGTAGTGTATGCTTTTGAGAAATTCCGCCCCTATCTTGTGCTTTCCACCACCATCGTTTACACCGACCATTCCGCCTTGAAATACTTGTTGACCAAGCAAGATGCTAAACCGAGACTCCTTCGTTGGATTTTGCTCCTACAAGAATTTAAAATCGAAATTCGTGATAAAAAAAGGAGCGGAAAACCTAGCCGCGGATCACCTTAGTAGACTTGAGGATCCGTATCAAGGGGAATCTCCAAATCAAGAGATTAATGAATCCTTTCCCCTTGAGACCTTAATGTCTATTAATTCCAATCTTGATGATACCCCATGGTTTGCGGACATTGCAAACTATTTGGCGGGTTGTGTTCTTATCGAAGGGTTATCGTCCCAACAAAAGAAAAAATTCTTCAAGGACGTTAAAACGTACTATTGGGACGACCCTTATATTTTTAAGCAATGTGCGGATTTAATCATTCGTAGATGTGTTGATGGGCTGGCGGCTTTACAAATCCTTGAAGCTT
Source organism: Glebionis coronaria (assembly GCA_025667525.1). Lineage (NCBI taxonomy): Eukaryota > Viridiplantae > Streptophyta > Magnoliopsida > Asterales > Asteraceae > Glebionis > Glebionis coronaria. The sequence continues at coordinate 99,032,331 of CM046882.1, read as the reverse complement.
GCCATAAAGGACCTACCGGTGGTCACTTTGGTCCTAATTACACCGCTAAAAAAGTTTTCGACTCCGGATTCTATTGGCCCTCCATTTATCATGATGCACATGAAATGGTTAAACATTGTGATGCTTGCCAAAGGCAAGGCAAGATCACACATAAATATGAGATGCCTCAAAATTTCATCCAAGAATGTGAAATCTTTGACGTATGGGGCATCGACTTTATGGGGCCGTTTCCATCATCGAAAGGAAACAAGTACATCCTCGTAGCCGTTGACTACGTATCAAAATGGGTTGAAGCAAAGGCTTTACATACTAACGATGCGAGGGTGGTTGTTAACTTCTTGAAACAATTGTTTGCTCGATTCGGTGTGCCTCGTGCTATTATTAGTGATCGCGGGACTCATTTTTGCAATGATCAATTTGCACGAGTCATGGCTAAGTATGGTGTCAATCACCGACTTTCCACCGCGTATCATCCTCAAACTAATGGACAAGCCGAGGTTTCTAACCGTGGTCTTAAGAGAATCTTAGAGTGAACCGTGGGAGAGCATCGTGCCTCATGGGCCGATAAATTAGATGATGCTTTGTGGGCTTTCCGTACCGCTTATAAGACACCTATATGTTGTACTCCTTATCGCCTTGTGTACGGAAAGGCGTGCCACCTCCCCATTGAGTTGGAGCATAAGGCTTATTGGGCCTTGAAATGGGCTAATTTTGATATAAACAAAGCCGGTGATCATAGGAAAATCCAACTCAATGAACTTAATGAACTTAGGAATGAGGCTTATGAAAATTCATTAATCTACAAAGAGAAGACTAAGCTCATTCATGATTCCAAGATTAAAAACCGAGAGTTCCATGTTGGTGATCAAGTTTTACTCTTTAACTATCGGTTGAAAATCTTTTCGGGTAAACTTAAGAGCCGTTGGTCCGGTCCATTCACCGTGGCCCAAGTCTTCCCTTATGGCACCATTGAGTTATCCCAACCAAATGGGCCTAACTTTAAGGTGAATGGCCAACGGGTTAAGTTGTACTATGGAGAGGACATCTCTCACGAGATGATTCCATCCCTCTCCACATTTCCCTTGAATTAATTCGAGAAATCGAGTCGAGCTAGAGACTCGTGATAAATAAATCAAGCATCGTTTAACTAGGTTAGATTTTTACCTTTACCATCCTTTCCACCCTTTTTCACTTCATCCATTTTCCACCAATAAGTGTAGGGGGAGCCAAGTAGGTTGTCTGTGTGTTGTGATTGTGTGCAGGGACATGTGCTTTGATGATCCACTTTTGGTACTTTTGACGCGACCCGTGATCCCGTGTTCCCGTGTACCCGGTTCTATCAAAATTATTGTGATTCATACTTGTATGTAAATAAAACGAATAAATGTAATCACTTTAGTTTTCCCTTCCTTAGCTCGATTTTAAACAACGTACTCAATGTCCTAAGTGTAGGGGAGTTTGTTCTCCCACATGCTTAAACATTGAGGACAATGTTTATATTAAGTGTAGGGGGACTTCTATCGAATTTTAGTGGGCTTTTCCATGAATTTGACCCCTTTTAACTGGAAAATTTAAAAAAATTTCAACGTTTTTCAAATTTTTGATCTATTTTGGCCTAGTAGTTTTTTTATTTTCTTTCCTATTATTATCGCATCGTAATAATTTCCATTTCAAGAATAAAGTAAAAATAAATAAATAAATAAATAAAATGGTTTTAATAAGTTTAGATATCTTTGATATATTAGGCCCGTCGTGAATATTTTGACTCAACCCGAGTTTACTTATCTAAGTTTACTCTAGCTAGTATCCTTAACCATATGGACCTTAATTGTTTTATTAGGCTAAGCATCCACGAGTCTCATTCCTTGAGATTTTAAATTGTGGAGAACGAGAGATGATAGAGTTAATTATAAGTTCGGTATTCTTTCATTAACTTATGTGAGTTAGTTATGAGCTTTTTCTCCCATCGTTTGTTAATAAATATAATTGCAATAAATAAGGTTGTACTATTTAAAAGGTTACTTAGCTTCTAGCACAAGATCGTTTAAAAGTTGCTCGGTATTAATTAGAGTTCATAGCCAAGGCATAACTTATTGAAACGGGACGCGAAGATTGGCTTATCCAAAAGGCCCTAACAAGGCATGAGGATACCCGAGTCCAAAAAGGCCCTCACAAGGCATGAGGATTCACTTTTTGCTAAAGATCCTAAGATGATGTGAAGATCATTAATCCAAATCAATATGATGGATCAAGACACACGACGAGAAGCAATTACTCCCCTAAAGATCATGGAGAAGTCTATCCAAAAAGACCCTAACAAGGTATGAGGATAAATAGATCCAAGTCCGAAAAGGAGGCGGATCGTTGTATATCAAAATCCTAAATAAAGAAGAGGATAAATGAAGAAGTCGTGGTCAACGTTTGAAGCATCATTCACTCCTAATGAAGATGTATACCAAAATGAAGAGAAGACCATAATTTCAAGATCGTCTCTCAAGATTTGAAGTTTGAAGTACAAGCCAAATATCGGTCCGAGAAAGGTCTCAAATCGTGAAACGAGTTATGCCACGATATGAACTTTTTGAGGTTTCGAGAAGCAGTTTTAAAAGATTTTGTCCTTTAGCTAACTATTGATTAAATCGTCCCACTTTATTTTCGGCCTTAATAAATTATCGAAATAAGTCAAAAATGCATCCTCGTGATCATTCAAGACAAAAATAAAATACAAGAGATACACTGTAGGAATAAGGGGGTCTAAGTGATTAACTAAACCACATGAGCAAGTGTTAGTTGTGCTAACTTGTAATAACAATGATCTCGTTTTTAAGCTTGGTATGGGGAACGTGAAACTTGAGGGTGATTTATATTCATGACACCAAAGCCCTAATCCAAGTCTTAGATTTCTTTACGAGTTTCTTCCATCAAATAATTTCCAAGTTAATAAATGATTATAACTTTTGTCTCTTTATTAAGTTTTATCGAAGTAGTAGTAGTAATAATAGTAATAAAGGCCATTATGGATTGATTATGAGAAAAATGTAGCTTAATGCTTTATAATAATGCATTGTATGGGATCATTGCAATGGTCAAGTGTAGGGGATTTAATAAGTGTGTAAACACTTATCCTTTTGCCACTAAAATCAAGGAAAAACAAGACCTAATCATGTGTTTTATATCATAAATGTCGGAATTACGCGTGGTTTTGTGTTTTGTGTGTTTAATAGGTACAAATGATCAAAAGAAGAGAAAACACGGGATTTCACGGGCAAATGTCGAAGAGAAGTCAAGAAAGAATCGAAGACAAGATCAAAAGACCAAAAGTGTGCCAAGATCACGAAAACCGGCTAAGTCCACTTAAATTTGAAGAAATGGTCAAGAAAGTCGGATTCGAGCTCGTTTTAATGGAATTTATCATTTTTGAAGATTTTGGGCTTAGTGGGTCCCACAATTGGGTTAATGGGCTCAGAGTCCTATTTGAAAGTATATTTTACCTGTTAAAAAACTACTCAGCCCAAACTTAGCCCAAATGTTAAACAAGTTTTGGGCGGCTGGAAATATTTAAAGACCATTTGGATGGAATGGGCTTAAGCCCATATCTCAACAAAAACAAAGAAACGAGATTTTTACTCTTGTTTTGGCAGTCAACTCTCACCCAGTCAAACTTACACAACTTTTCATCCCAATCCGTATTTACTCCCCACGTGTTACCCAATCCCCAAATAAATAAACTTCATTTTTACCCCACCTCCCCATAAATCATTTCGTTACAAACAAAGTCACACTTTCTCACACACTTCATCTCCTTCCCCCACAAAACGGAACCATCTCAAAAAAAAAAACCCTAATTTTTACTGTTTAAAAAATAACTCACCCAATTCGGGGCTTTTACCCTTATTGGGTAATTCACACCCATAAGAATTAAATCCCCAAGAAAATCGCATCATCCACTCACTGTGGTCCTCATCCTTGATCCTACGTGGCTAGATACTCGATATTGATTGGTGGTAACACCTCACCAATACCAACCCTCCAATCATATCAAGCCATGCTGGCAATCCGGACACACGGTTCATTTTCATCCGTTGATCAAGAGAAGAAAAGAGAAAGAGAGAAAAATGAAGAAATCAAGGGCCAGGATCCATTTGCTTGGGCACCAAGGATGACCTAGAAGGTTCGGGGTTCCCCTATAAAAAACCCCCATCTATCATGTAATCAAGTGTGCTTTTTCTTTATTTTTTTAATTTTCAGTAAAATAGTTTTAGTTTTAATCATGTAATTTTTCAATTCCAGTATTTGTAATTTACTTTAAATTAATGAAAAATTTAATTTAGTTAAATTCTTGTCTCAATTTAATTTTTACTGTCTAAGCTTTGAATTAATTTTTGATCCATTTTATTACTGTTATTGTTGGTTATTATTATTAATATCGAAAAAAAAAGAAAAAAAAATATAAAGAAAAAGTAATATCAATATTTCCCCTACTGGGAAATATTAAAAATACTGCTCGAACTGTTCATTATATGAAGAAGAGGATGATGATAGATATTGGGTAAGAAGGAGGTTTTTATTGGTGTTTGATCGGTTTGTCATTAAGTTCGCTCAGCGCGACACTTCTTCTCAAAGGTTTCGACACCGGGTTTGATCTTCTTTTAAATTTTATGTTAATGTTTATTTAGTTTATTGATAATCTGCTTAGTTTGAGGTATTTTAGATCTGCTTAGGTTATTTGTTTTATTTATCTGCTTAAGTTCTATTTGATTATAGATAGTTGTTTATCTGCTTAATATTAGATTTTATTTGTTTGGATTTAGATTGTTTGAATCTGTTGTTCCTTATCTGCTTAGTCGGTTATAGGCTTTAATTTGTTTGAACTTTGATTGTTTCGGTTTGGTTTATAGCTTATTTGAATTTGCTTATTTCTAGTAAATGCTTATTCAGTTTTTTTTTAAGTCTGCTTATATTTGTTATTCTGCCTAAACGTTTGGAATTGCTTATTGTTAGGTTTCATAGGGCTTTTGGATCTGCTTGTTTGTAATCTGAGTTAGGGAATTGAGTAGCCTTAATCTGCTTTTTTTAGGTGTTTATTGATAAGTGACTTATTTGTTATCAGCTTTATTTGTTCAGCTTATTTTTCGTTTAGCTAGCTTATTAGATTTAGCTATTTGGTTATTTAGGTGTTGCTTATTGTCACTGCTTATCTGGCTTATTTGGTTCCTTCTTATGCTTATTCAGCTTTATTGGTTTTAACTATCTGATTTAAGCTTTTTGTCTGATCCATTTTGCTTATTGCTGTACTACTTATCTCAGACCCAATTGGTCTGAGGTAACTTCTGTCCAAAAAAATCACCACAATATTTAAAAATATTGTCACTGGTGGGATTCGAACCAGTGACCTCTAGCTCACAAGCCAAACGCCCCAACCATCTTAGCTGCACCCTTTCTTGTGTTTTATTTCGTCTAAATTAATTAATAAAGGTTGTTCAAATTAGTGGCAGTTTTATTATTTAGATTTAGTTAAGTTTTAAGTTTAGTATAATTGATTTAAAAAGTATTTAAATAGTCTTTTGATTAATTAAGTTTTGATAAAAATACAAAAAGACAAAAATAATATTTTATTTACTTTCTTTAAATTTTAAATTAGTTTTAAATTACTTTTATTTTCAAAATAGTTTTATTTCATTAATAGCTCAAATTTTTGTTTAAAGTCATTTTTAAAATTTTAGTTAATATAAATTAGATTTGTTTTAAAAAGTTTTAGTTTAAAATTAAGTTAGTAGATTTTATTTAAAAAGTACTAGTTTAAAATTAATTAGATTTAAATAGTCTTAATTAAAAGTTTTTTTAGGTTTTATTAATTAGTTAAGTTTTATTTTCAAATTAATAGTTAAAATAGTCAATTAAAATAGTTTTCTTTTAATTAGTTGATTTAAATTAGTTTAAAAAAATTCCAAAAAGAGATTTTACCAAAAACAAAGTTAAGTTGAAACGTTAAACCGGAAATCAAATTCGAGTCGAATCGAGGAAAAACGAACTTAATTAATTGGACTAAAAATCCTAGTTTCAGGGAACTTACTCTAGCAGGGGTACGGATAATCAACTAGCAGGAGTAACAAGTAGGCATAGATTTATTCCCAACATACGAGAAATCATCGAGCTGACTAATGAGAAGGTCACAATAGCGAAGCAGAAACTGCAAGAAGCACGGTCACGTCAGAAGAGCTACGCAGACAAGCATCGTAGGGACATACATTTTAACGTAGGAGATCACGTTTTCCTTAAGGTTTCGCCGGCACGTGGTGTTAGACGTTTGGAATTAAAGGGAAGCTCAGTCCTCGACTCATCGGACCGTTTGATATCATTGAACGAGTCGGTGAAGCATCTTACCGTCTAGCGTTACCTCCGCAACTTTCGCATGTACACAATGTGTTTCATGTGTCCTTACTCAGAGGGTACCAGTATCATCCCCTTCACATGGTTCAGTATCCACTGGAACAGATTCGTGAAGATCTCACTTTCATAGAAGAACCCGAACGAGTTCTTGACAGACAAGAACGAGTCATGAGAAGGAAGACGATTCCATTCGTCAAAATACTTTGGAGGGATCATACCGAGCGGGAAGCCACTTGGGAAACAGAGGAGTCTATCCGGGCTTCTTACCCTCATTTCATATTTTGAATTCGGGTATGTTCTTATTTTCCAGTTTACTTTATCTATAATTCGGGGACGAATTATTCTTTTTAGGGGGAAGAGTTGTAAAACCCGCATGCTTTTACCATGAATAGTACCCTTAAGATCGTACGTACATGATTAGAACCTTCCTTTTATAGCATGTTTACGTTTCACGAACAAGAATTACAAGTATTACGTACGTAGTGTAACACGATAAGTATTTATTACATATGAACACACGATAATTATTCCAATAATAATTATAATCACGAACATACGAAACATGAAATCATGAACGTAAACTAGTCACGAGCTAATATTACGTATGTATATATATTTATTACGAACACGAATAAATATATTAAGTCACGATCGATAACTAATTAGAATACGTAATTTACGAACACGAGAACACACTATTATTTTAGACACGAGAAAGTATGGGTTACCCCATGTGGGGCCCCCTACCCGCGGCTATACCAAGAAACATGGGCCAAGCCCATGTAAAACTTACTAACTAGGGAATTTAGGAAAAACATGTGTCATTTATCACAAATTTTAGAAAACAAGAAAACCCTAGCTTTTCTTTTCTTTGCTCCTTTTTGGCCGCTGGGTTTTAGCATCACCAAAGGGTGATTCGGTTTGATTTTGATCTTGGATTTATTACAAGGAATCGTGTGTGTTCATCCTTCTTGATTCCACGTAATCGGTATAACCTTTAACCTTTTTATTTTTATGTTTTGATTTATTTAATCACATAAAATCATGATGTTTTTAATAAGCTAATTAAAAACAAGTAATATAAACATGTTCTAGTCATGGGGTTTAAATTAAATCAAGGGTTTAGGGGTGTTTGTTGTTTAGCCGACGCCTAGCCAAGCCCCAAGGGGGTCTCGGCTTGGCTTATTTCGCACCACCGAGACCATATGGTCTCGGTATGGTGGTGATGGTGTCACGACAGCAGCAAGGGAAAGGGAAACCCCGACCTTGGTCGGGGTATGGTGATGGTTACGGGCCCGGTTTATGGGTTTTAGTCACGGGTCCGGTTCATGAATCATTTTTTTCAAGGTTTATGATTTTTACAAGTTATATTATTTTTCTTCAAGACTTAAATTAAATTAATTAAAAACATGAACATGATTAATTTAATTTACATGACTTAGGTTATTAATTTAGTTATTAATTCATGAATTTTAACCTAAGTATTTATCTTTAATTAGACTATATAATTAATTAATTATTAAAAACCATGACTTATAATTAATTAATTTACATGACTTAGGTTATATTATTAATAGATAATAGTACATGTTTTAACCTAAGTATTTTACCATTATTTAATTAAAATCATGTTATATTTAATTAAATACTTTAACCTATAGTTTATTTAATTTGCATGAAATAATTAATAAACTATACTATATAATCACATGACTTAGAATAATAATCAGTAAACACTTAAGCTTATATAATTAGCTTATTTATCCAACTTATATCTATTTATGGAAACTTTCTATTTTTAGAACCTTATTTATTTAAGGCAGCTAATCTATTTATGGAAACTTTCTATTTTTAGAAACTTATCTATTTTAAGTAGTAATTCTATTTTTGGAAACTTTCTATTTTTGGAAACTTTCTATTTTTGGTAACTTTCTATTTTTGGAAACTTTCTATTTTAGGAAACCTGCTATTTTTAGAAAGTTACTTATTATTACACAACAAGTATAATAATACATGAAATACAAGTAATATTTAATCAGAATAGACAGAATATACGATAAACACAGTATAAGGCTTAAATCAGTAAAACATGACATGAACATATAAAACAAGCTAAGACATGATATAAAACCAGTTACGTACTCAGTAATCAGATACTTATAAACGTATGTATTTATGTAGCATTAGTGATATCGAAGTAGGACTCTCTTTCGTTCGTCTTCTTCGTTCACTGGACATAAGGTACGGATTCTCCGTCCTTTCAGTATGGACATTCTTCCTTATTAGGATTTCCCGTATGCAACCAACTGTTTTCCCTATTATATGTTTTATATGTTTTGATTGCTTATGTTTAATTAGAATACCTAAAGCCATATACATGCATGACCAGTTTCACCTAGTTATGGAGGTACCATAACCATAACACTTGAGACACCAGTGTTATGACTTCACCACGGCGGAGCTCGTGGCGTCCCTTTCAGCTTTTGGCCATTTATTATATTATCAGGTGGGGTGTATGGGTGCATCCTAGTTTACATGTTTTCAATAGATTACTCAGTGTGAATGTGGTGTGTGCCTTGCATCCTTCACAAGGAGCTGATCCCTCCTACCCAAAACCAGTATATTAAATTAGAGGCAGCCCCTCTAATTTGCGTGACGAGGTCACCCCTCCAAGTATTCATGCACGTTGATATTTCATGACCTATATTGGCTAATGGTAAAATATGTTAAACAGTTTTTACAAGATAAACATAGGGCTTTTCAAACTATAAAACTAGTTTTACTAAGATATAACCGGGTTATTCGTGACTTAGTTTCTTCCGTTGTTTCATGCTTTTATATGCTTATACTATTCATGCTATATTTGTACATCCGTGCACTGAGCGTATTGCTCAGCCGTTTTCCTTTTTATGTTCCCAAAACGACAGGTACTCATGGACGCTCGTAGACTTTAAGCGTACGTGCATATGGACTGGAAGCTTTCCAGCCTTCTTTACTTTATGCATTTATCTATACTTTGATACTCATTTCCATGGACATTGTTTAGTCCTTTCATTTACAGTACTTATGTTTGTGTGTGATGAGCTCTACTTTTGGACTACCGATGTTTGATTCCGGTATTTCATTTATGGTCATGTAATGTTTAGACATTTATCCTTGTATGCTTTGATGACACGCCATAATCACGCGTGACATTCCATTTATCAAAATAGGGTGTTACACAGTGTGTAGTCAATGTAAAGGAAAAGACTTGCACTTGTAGAAAGTGGGAGTTGACAGGAATGCCTTGTAAACATGCAGTTGCAGCTATTTGAGATATGGCACATAATGGGTAGGAACATGGCATACCTGAATCATGGGCGGATCCTTGTTATTGGCTAGCAACATGGGAAGAGATGTATAAGTTTAAGATCAATCCTTGCAATGGTCCAGACTTGTGGCCTGCATCAGACAACCCTATCATTCTTACCCCTCCTGAATATCACACACCAATTGGAAGGCCTCCAAAGAAAAGAAGGAAGAGTGCAACAGAGTTGTTTGATGGGTTGGTTAAGAATGGCAAGTTGAGTAGGTCAGGGAAGACTGTTACATGTTGAAAATATGGGGGAAAAGGTCACAATAGTAGGTCTTGTAAGGGTCAAAGAGGACCTAGATCTACCCAAAGTGCTACCCAAGCAACTGTAAACCCTTCTGCACCAACAGGAACTCAGGCTTCACAACAAACTTCAACTGGAAGGTACTAAAAGGCTACTGTAAGTAGACTTTCACCAGCAAACAAGACTAACTCAAGACCAAATGCAAGTTCTGGTCCAACCAGCAAAGGAATAGGAAAAGCTTGAAGTCCTTGTTTTAGTACTCTTTTGTGTTTTGGCTTTGTTTTAGTACTTTTTTGTGTTTTGGCTTTGTTTTAGTACTTTTTGTGTTTTGGCTTTGTTTTAGTACTTTTTTGTGTTTTGGCTTTGTTTTAGTACTCTTGTTTAAGACTTTAATTTACTACTCTTTTGTAACATTTTTAAGACTTGTTATCAGCTTGCTTGGTTATCAGCTTTCCTAATGAGTAGTACTCTTGTCTTAGTAATCTTTTGTGTTTTTGCTTTGTTTTAGTACTCTTGTTTAACACTTTTAAGACTTGTTAAGGGTTAAAATGATACAAACACAACCATATCATTCGTTTAAAACTGAATTGCATCAAATATAGACGAAACATAAAGTAGCTTTTTATTAAAGTTCAACCACCACTGACATTACATACTTTCCCAAAAGCTTACATTCATTACATTCAACCCAAAAGCTACTGACATTACATTCAACCCAAAAGCTACTGACATTACATTCAAGTGAAACAAACATTCAACCAACTTCATTTAAGAAGATAATACAAGACAATACCCAACCAAGTCAACCCTAACATCATCTTCAACCTCCTTGAATGGGATTCGTTATTTGCAGCCCTAACTTGTAAACCATTGAGGTTTCTTAAGAGCCCAAGAATGATTTGCACAGATCTTGGACACATGGATGGATCGTACCAATCAATAATCCCACAATTTGTGCCGTAATAAGAAAAATAAAAAAATTAGGGCAAAGATGATGTTAATTATATGATTAAAATTAGAAAACTTACCCTTCTAGAACAACAATAAAACCGTCTCCCAGGATTAGAATCGGTCCATGATATTCGAATCACAGAAACTGAGTGACAAGTTAGACATTGCATTTTCCCCTTTTTTTAACTCAGGTAAACAAGAAAAAAAGAAGATAAAGAATGACTGGCCAAGAAGTGGGTCAAACTTATAGAGGAGAATAGGAAAGATAAGGACGACTTTGTCCTCACATTTAACGGTCAAACATTAGTCAAACAAACATTGGGACTGAAAGTGCTACGGGTCGAGCCCAATAGGACAAGATCTGATACTTTTGAAACTCTAGGACCAAAACCGTTATACCCGGCAAACCATAAGGACAAAAAATGTAGGTAACTCGATGACTTATTTGGCATGTGTATTTAATTTTTTACTTATGTGGCATATCTATGTGTCCATTGTCATCACAAAACCATAATCATTTTTTCTGCAAAATTTTCGGTCATATCCCTTCCGAGGTCACTTTTAATTTTTTGTTTTCGAGTCGATACCTCAACTTGCCATCATTATGCCGCCAGTCTTTCTTTCGTTTTAACAACTCAATAACATCATCTATATCTCTCTAGAAAATATCAAAATCATGATCCTTTTTAAACATAGTTACATAGATCTAAATTGAATAATAACACATGCTAAACAGAACGGTAGCCACCACCTCCATCGTCTTCGATCTCCACATCCACCCCCACTAAGCTGATTGTTTCCGGCGCCACCTCTGGTAGTATCTTTATTCATTTGATTTAAAAAAAATCAGATCTAAGTTTAAAAAATGAATATGTATTTGATTTAAAGGCTTCGACATTTTGTAAATCTAAAAAGGTTACTTTTTTCGGGATTAGATTAATTCAAAGAGTTAAGTCTCGGTGAAAAAAATCAGTTTTTAAAATTTATTTATGTAGGGAGATGATAAGGAAGATCATCTTTGACTTTTACGCTGTGTTCTCGAGATAATTCAATAAAGGAATTGAAAGTAAAATGAAAGAATTTTGTGTTCTCAAGTATTTCATTAAGGAAAAGAAAAGGAAATGAAAGTAAAGTTTAGTGTTATTTGAGTGAATTTGGAAGTAAAGCGTTTCCTCCCAATATTGGGTGAAACACTTTACTTTCCTTTCTTTTCCTTTCCTTTAATGAAAGAACTCGAGAACACACCGTTATGTATGTATTTAATTTTCAGCTAATAAGGTTAACGATAAACCAAGTGATGTTTCTAGATTTTGGTTTATTAGAAAAAACATTTAGCTAAGTTGTAAGTGTCGTTTGGTTTAAAATTTTGAAATTTTAAATTCTGGTAAATTAAAATTCTTAAAAATTTAGAATTTTAAAATTTAAAATGCATACGCTTGTTTGGTTGGCAGAAATTCATAATATTTTGAAATTTTAATTTTTAGTTGAACCAATTAACAAATAAATAATTTTATATAAATTTTCTTTTTAAAAGAGTAAAAGTCGAATTTCCATTTTTTATAAAAAAATTATAAAAAATCAATAAATTTTATAAAACATTTATATAATTTTTTTTTAAAAAAAATTTCTATAAATTTTATAAATAGTTTATATAAATTTATAAACAATTTATATAAATTTTATAAAAAATTCTTTAAATTTTATTAAAAAATTTATTTAAATTTTATAAAAAGTTTCTATAAATTTTATAAACAATTTATATAAATTTTATAAAAAAATCTTTAAATTTTATATAAATTTTATAAAAAGATTTATATAAATTTTATAAAAAATTTACATAAATTTCATAAAAAGTTTATATAAATTTTATATTTTTTTAAAAACTTTATATAAATTTTTCAATGATTTTTTTAAAAAATATATTTAAATTTTATAATTTATAATTTTTTTATTAATATTATAAAAGAATTTTATAAATTTTTTATGTAAATTTTATTTTTGTTTTGAGTTTTAGAAAAAGCTTTATATATAAATTTTATTTTTGCTATTTAAAAGAGTAAAAACCAAAAAATTATTTTTTATATAAATTTTTTATATAAACATAAAAACCCAAATAAAAATGGCTAGAAAAAACATTTATCAAAATAATTTTCAAGCAAATTAAAATTCTTCACTTTTTGGAGTAACTCTAATATCATTAATTTTGGTATTTCGGGAGTTTTAAATTCATTCGTTGAGCATACCAAATATAATATTTAAGAAGAATTAAAATATAAATATTTTGAATATCCATCAATATACTCCAACCAAACGAAACCTTACATTCTTATGGGAAGTTTATATATGAATTGAATTATATTTTGCAAAAATAAGGTTGGAACTGTAGAAGCATTTATTTGGTAAGAAAAAAGAATGTGAATATAAAATTAATAATTAATCTAGTTGGGAAATTAGCAGGTAGTAATACTTATATATCAAAAAGTTGACCATATTAGTAATACTAGGTGGGGTGCCCGCGCTTCGCCGCGGTATTTTGGTTTCGTTATTTCTAAACACCACGCGACACTCAGTCGAAAGATGACTCGCAAAAATCGCCAAAGATGCAGGGATAAAAGCCATCAAATATTTAAGCCCTACAAAACAAAACCTAAGAAATTAAGTACCAGCTATCTAAAAATACGTCGCCAACTCCAAAAATGCAAACTTTTAACATCTACTAACCATTTTATTACCTTTAAATCTTAGTATGTCATTTCCTGCAATAAGATGAGCAGGTCAAAATGGAGCATACACCCTGGTACACCAGAATCTGTCTTATGATGTTGTGATAACTTGTCCATTACGCAAGACATACTTTTTTTCTTCAATGTTTGTCGTTTCAAGTTCACTACCCCACTTCCAAAATTCAGCACCATACCTATAAACAGAAAGATAAGTAAGTAAAGAAAACTGTATTATATTAAAGTTTAAACCAAAATTGGATAGCAGTGATTGTTGAAGATTCAAATAACCTTGGAACATTGACAGATTTATGAGCACATTACATATACTTTTACCAGCTTATTGTCAAAAGGGCACACCCATCCTTTATACCGTATGATCCATGCTCCACCAGTGACAAACAACCTGGAAAAACGGTTTCATTCACTGTGATTCTAGAGAAAAAGTGTTTGTGGTCAACCCAATATGACCCGTTACGAACCCATACAAAAATACAAAATTACAGACACAGGGTGTATGAAACCTATTTTGGCCCGTTACCCATCCTTCCCACACATCCTCTATGTGTAATAATAGTCTGCAACAATTCATTCTTTTTTACAGCCCGAGTATTAAGAGTAGCACATGTAATGGAATAAACATCGGCTTTAGGAGTTACATGCACAGGGTTGTTGCACCACCCAATGATAATCTTATGTTGTTGTTTGACCCGCAGATAACCTAGCCCATTGTTAGCACTTTTTTGCTTCATTGGTGTCTGTTTTGAACCAAAAAACGCTTGTTGTTCCTCCGTCAACTAATTTTTTGGGTCCTGAAATACATAAACACCCATCTTTGATTACAGATTTTGCTTCCTTAGAATAACGCAAGTAATGCCATTATGATTTATCATACCCTTTTGTCTTTTTTGTTCATAATCCTCAAGAACCTAACCTACAAAACATGTAAAAATGATATTACACACACCAATTATAATTGTCGTAATAGTATAGTAATACAATACACATTAAGTAAATCTAGAAACAAATTGAAACACACAATATATGTGAATTCGGGGGGCAGAAAAGACATCCTTTTAACAAAACTACACTTCAATCAACACCTAATAAAATATAATACATAAAAAAACCCGATTCAAATAGTTTTTTTATTTCCTTATCAAGCGCCTAACCCAATTAAATTGTTTGCCACACACTTGGATCTACTAATCGTTGTAACCATTTATATAAAGAATCCCAAACCCTTTAACTGGAAATAAGCAAATCCAAACACTATCAACCAAAGGCTTATTTTGATATTTAAAGGTGGGAAACTATCAAATAAAAAGAAACACACAAAGATTGAAACTTACTTGGTGCGTAGGTGAGAGAAGGCTTATGCACACCGTCCACTAACCACAAAACAGTCTGGAATCCTTCCACCTCATATGTCTTAGCTAGCTCACAAACCGATTTATTCTATGTTTTGCTGCCAAAAAAGAGAGAATTGCAAAAGACAAATCATTTATGATCCAAAAAAGAGGAAAATTGAAAAAGCCGTAAATCCTCAAGTGCAAATCAATTATGATACCAATCATAACCAAACTTCAGGATTCACATTCAATGTGGTAGTTTTTCTTACCTATCCTACGCTAGCTGTTTCCATAGAAATATGCAAAAGGAATAATTTTGAAAGAAAACTTGTAAAGAGTTGTAATGTGTTATCAGAAACATACCATGATGGAAAGACTTCTGATTGTTTGATTTTGGAACCGTGATGTCAGCCTTCCGCTACTTTTACTTCTTTTCCTCGTACTCTTCTCCCTCTTCCTTCTCTTTAATGATGCTACTGCTACCATAATATGCAGGTGTTAGCATCCTACATCTGCCAACCTCTTCTTCGCCGATATAATGCTGCATAAAGCATCAATTTCGAAGCAAAATTTATAAATGAGCTAAATTTAATAACTAACGTTACATCTAGATTAATAAAACGACACTTAAAAAGACACATTATAGTTTACGCTTATAAGGCGTTTGCATCAACATATTTTTCCAGCATATTGTCTTATTTTAAAATCTGAAATAGCTCATAAGCCCCGACTCTAGCTTTTCAGATTCAATTAAGCCCATAAGCCCACTAAATAAAACAATCCAACAATAGCAAGGGGTGTTTGATAAAGGTTATATTTGGGTCCTTCATAGTTACTTGTTACACCACGTGATATTGTTAGCGCAAAAGGGTGTTTTACGCTAACAATATCAGGTTATATTGTTAGCGTAAAGGGTATTTTACATCCAGATTAATAAAACGACACTTAAAAAGACACATTATAGTTTACGCTTATAAGGCGTTTGCATCAACATATTTTTCCAGCATATTGTCTTATTTTAAAATCTAATAGCTCATAAGCCCCGACTCTAGCTTTTCAGATTCAATTAAGCCCATAAGCCCACTATATAAAACAATCCAACAATAGCAAGGGGTGTTTGATAAAGGTTATATTTGGGTCCTTCATAGTTACTTGTCACACCACCTGATATTGTTAGCGTAAAGGGTATTTTAGTTTACCTGGAAAATGACGACGACGTTATATGTTGCTGTCATAAGTAACGTTATAAGTAAGGACTCAACTTCATCACTGAAGAGTCGACATTCTAAAAATAGAATAAAATGCAAGTAAGTTATCATGAAATGCGTTGATATAAATTTAATGAGTATGAAAGGGAACATGCCTCACCTTGATGAGCTTCTATAGGATTCTTTCTTACTCCAAGCTCTTTCATTGTTCTCGCGGAAACAACTTTAATTTTGATCAAACACACACACTCCCTAAATCTCAGCCACCTTAGTAGCTAAACGTTTTGTAACCTTCTGTGGGAACCACCAGGATCAGGCGCCATGGGTGCGACCACAACAAAAGTCTGGCTGCACGACCAAGGTGCCTCGACAATTCCAGAATCATCTTGGTCAACTACTGGTTAAATGAGAACAAGTTTTTCTTCCAGAATCCCCTTGGTTCCGGGTTATAGTATAGCCTCATATAAGGTGCCATCTAAGAAAAAGATTAGAAACCCGGCATAGCTGCAACTTTAAAAGGTTGCCCCGCTAAGATCCGGTTTATCTATCTTTCACAGCACCCGTTTAAACTCATCACAGCCTGAGAACATCACATAACGACCAATCACAGAGCCTAAAATAGCTCGAGTGTAAAATGCTTTTTTAAGCTTGCTCATAAGAAATTTTCATTATTACATGGATTCATAGGCAACTTAAGTTTCCACATGTTCTACCCATTCTTATGTCAAAATCTGGAAATTCCACCTCAACGAATAAAAAAGGATGTGTAAGCTACTTTTAGAAGCTCTTAAAAACATCTCCATGGTAATAATGCCAGTGACCTCGCCATTTGCATCACAATATAAAACTTTAGTAAACAACTCGAAACAGATTCAACACTTTGAAACTAAGGCAAGGTTTCTAGGATGGGTACCCCGACTTCTAGAGGATCGGGAATCCAATCTGTTGGCCTGAGCATGTCTTCCAATACCGACCTTGTTGGTTGTTCCCGTCTACTTATTGGACCTTGATAGGTGTGTAAACACCCATCCTTTTTACCACTTAATTACAATAATAACCGGGCCAAAACGTTTATTTTATGTCATTTATGTCGAAATTATGGGTGGTTTGTGTTTTTGTTGTGATTTAGGACGAAAAGGTGAAAAGTGGAGAAAACACGGCTTTCACGGGCTTTTATCGAAGAAAAAGACAAAATACGAAGTCGAAAGATCAAAAGTGCAAAAAGAACGGAAGTCCAAGACCAATTCTGAAGATTTATCGAAGAAAAAGTCAAAAGACGGAAGTTTACTAAAAGCCGAAGAACTCAAGTCTAATTTATTGAAGATTACAAGACTGTTTGAAGAAATCCCGAGACAAAGTCATTGAAGTCAAAGAATTAAGAAGATTAAGGACTTAATCATGCAATTAAGGAAAGAAGAAAGAAGAAAGAAGGGAGGAAGCTTCCTAAGCACCTCCCTAATCTCCCTATATATAGTTTTCATCTTTATTTCATTAGAGGGGTTGGGTGGCTTGACAACCCATCTCTTCCACCATTTTTCATACTTTGCACATTTAATTTCTTGCATTTTAATTGCTTGTTATGCACATTTAATTCCTTTTAATTCCAAGTAAGTTTACTTTTAATTGTTGTTAATCTTTACTTTCATTGCTAATCTCTCATCTTCCTTTCTTGGTTAATCTTTCTCTATGATTCATGTTTATGTTCTTCTATTTTTATGGTTTTCAATCAAGTGGGTTTTGATTGATTTGGCTTTATTTGTTAGTTTTGATGATTTATTTTGATTGGTTATTGTTAGTTGATGGTTATTGGTTATTTTGGTTTAATCTTTTGGTTTGTTTTGGTTAGATTTGATTAAATTCATGTGTTGTTGTTCATTCCCCCGTTCTTCGCTTAAGTTACTGTTTCTTTCCCAGATATTCCGAATTAGCTTGTTCATCCGGAATAATTAATATTCCGGATGAGTTGTTAATATTCCGAATCAAAGCTTAGTTTCAGATATTCCGGATCAAGAGCTTCATTCGGAATAATAAACATTCCGGATAAAAGGTTTTCATTCGGAATAATATTCCGGATCAAACTTTCATTCGGAATATCTATTATTCCGGATCAAGTCTTTCTTTCGGAATATATTTTATTCCGGATCAACACATTATTCCGAACGAGCACATATTCCGGATAAAGTCAATTATTCCGGATGAAGCCCAATATTCCGAATGAGAGGAATTTATTCAGGATGAGCTGTTTATTCCGGATAAGCAATTATTCCGGATGAACATGTTTATTCCGGATGAAGCCCTTTTATTCCGGATGAGGATTTTATTCCGGATGAATTGATTTATTCCGGATGAAGGACTTATTCCGAATAAAGTGTTTTCAGTTTTTTGTAGTTTTATGATTTTAATTTTTAAACTTTATTTTTCTCGCCTTTTTCTTTATTTGCACTTTTACTTGCCTTCCCTTTTAGTTCAAGTTTTAGTTTGCATTATTTACCTTTATTGCTTTTTATTTCTCGTCATTTACTTTTCGTCTAGTTTTAATCTTTCATTGTTGTTTCTTTTTACCGTCTTTACTTTATTTTTATTTGTTTCAAGTCTTTATCTTTTATTAGTTTTAAACGACGACCATTCTCTTTCCTTTTCACCAAGAACAACTGAGTCGTACAATTAACCGGAAATCAATTCGAAGAGATACCGAGAAACGAACTTTTCAAACTAGTAAAATCTCTTCATTAAAATAGCGCCGCTGCCGGCTCTTTTCGTGAGGATTAACGGTTTTTTGTGAGAGACGCGTTGGCTTGTGAACGTTATTTTCCGTGTCTAAAATTTTCAAAAAATCCAAAAACATTTGAAAAATCATAAAAACCATTTCTTTTTCAAAGTTTTGCATCAAAAATATTCTTCTTGCTTATCTATTTTTCTTTATGGATTCTTATGTCCATTGCGTCGGGTGTGGGAGACGATTATACGGGAATGACTCTTGTCAATGGTGTACATGTGAGCGGTGCGGAAACGATATCGACAATACACAATTCCAATTCGGATTTTGTCCTTTGTGCAACTCGACTAATTCGTCCTTTTTGAATCAACCTCCTGTTCCCCCGTGCATCTATTGTGGAATCGATTCTCATTGGCATGTTTCGTGCCCGGTTCGATACCCGTATAATCACGGGCAAGAACCGGGTTACAATTATGACAATGGTAATAGCTATCTACAAGAAGCACCCGATTTTTCTCCATACCCATGTTGCCAAAATTGTGGGGGTCCTCACGATACTTCTTATTGTCAGCCAATGGATTATTATGACCCAGATCCGTGTCCTCAATTTTCTTCACCGATGGATTATTATGAACCAAATCCGTGTTATAATTCTTCTCAACCGATGACTTACTTTGAGCCACATCCGTGCTATAATTCTGGTTTTCATAACTATGAGCCCCCACACCCTAACCTCAATCATCAATCCTCTTAGAGAATTCAACAACTCACTACTCTGAATAAAGAAAGGCACGCCATTATTTTGAAACTTCAAGAAGCCGTTGTTCAGCTAAACGAAGCATGGTAGGAGGAAAAGCGACAGCACCAAGAGCAAGTATCTAATCTTAGTGATTATACCCCTCCTCTTGCGCGTCAATACTACTATGATGATGATGACGATGAGCCTACTACTTCTTAGAATGATCTTGTTGCTCAATCCCTTGTGCCATTGTCATCCCTTCTCTCGATATCCCTAACGAGTCTAAGGATTGTGATACATTGAGTGAGCTTAGTGAGTTTGGTCTCGATAAATTATTTGATGATGAGGTTTGTGACATGCCTACTGCTATGGAATTTGAGGACGACGCTGCTCTTACAGAAGAGGTCGATCCTAATGATGACGATTTTTCTCCACGCTATGAGAATTTCACTTTTGAAATTTCTCAATCTCCACCGGGAGATGCGGGCGATGACGATTTATTCTCTCCGGCTTACGAGAAGTTCACCGATGAACTTGATCTTGTGGATGAGGTGGAAGACGTGATTCTCCGCGACAGATTACAGAAAGTGCATCTTCTTATTGCTCAAATCGAAGAGTTGACTTCTCCTCCTCTTTCCGAGTCTTTGCCTTCATCTGTTCCTCCCGTTGAAGATAATGACCCATTGCTGGAAGAAATCGACATTCACTCCATACCTCCAGGTATTGATGACGATGACATGGAGGGGGATATTATTCTTGATAATTTGCTGCAGGAAGGTATTGACCCAAGTCCCCCTCCTGAGCACCTTTCATCCTCCCCCTTAGCCACTATTATGGAGGATGAGTGCTTTGACCCGGGAGGTGACATTGATTATGCTATGATTGATACCATTACGGCTTTGCCGCTTGCTCAGCATCCATTGTCTTTGGGGGATGACAATGTGCTTACTTTACCCACCCCACCTCCCGTGGATCTTGATTTCACATACTTTTCGTATGTTGAAAGAACCTTTCTCCCATTTAAGACTTATCCCCCCGCCTCTCCTTTGTTGATGTCAACCGGGAACGAGGACAAGGTCTTTGATCCTGGTATTACATTCGAGGCTTCCCCATGGACCATTTAATTCGGGGACGAGTCAGGCTCGTGACTCGGTTAATAAAAACAAGCGCTTTTTGGGAGGCAACCCAATTATCTATCTATCTTTACCATAAGTGTAGGGGAGCCCCGTTGGTGTTTCTTGTTTTCTTTCTTATCATGTGCAGGGATTAGAGCTTCAAAGACACACTCTTGATGACTTTTGACGAACCGCGATTCTGTGTCCCCTTCTTCCTGGTTCTATCCTAAACTCTTTTCGATTCACAATTTTATATTTCTTAATATTAAAATAGGAATCTCTTTAGTTGTCTCTTTCTTAGCGAGATTTAAACAAAGTGCACAATGTCCTAAGTGTAGGGGAGTTCACTCCCACATGCTTAAACATTGAGGACAATGTTTATATCAAGTGTAGGGGGACTTCTATCGAAATTAAATGGCCTTTTCCTTGTATTTGTCCTCATTTTAACCGGAAAACCAATTTTTCGACATTTTTCAAAATTTTTGATCTATTTTGGCCTATTAGTTTTCCCCTTTGTATAGTTATTTTTTTTCCTTATTAGAATAAATTTTTAATTAAGTGGTTTTAATTTTCAAACGTTGTGAATCTTTTGACTCAACCCGAGTTTACTTGTCTAAGTTTACTCTAGCTAGTATCCTTAACGTGTTTAGGTCAAGTTTTGCTAGGCTTTTATATAGGGAGCTATAAAACGCGAAAGTCTTAACTCTCACGGGTTAAGAACAATAACTTTTCGCAAGTTCCTATAATTGATCCTAGAGAGTCGTCTATCAAGGGAACTTTAAAATGTGATTTCTAAACTTGAAAAAGTCTAAGAGTTTGCAAGATCCTATAAGCGACTCGAAAACCCAAAACTTTGATTTAATAGGCTAAGTATCCACGAGTCTCATTCCTTGAGATTTTAAACTGTGGAGAACGAGAGATGATAGAGTCAATTATAAGTTTTGTATTCTTTCGTGAATTTATGTGAGTTAATTATAAGCCTATTCTCCCATCGCTTGTTAATTAATTTATCTACAATAAATAAGGTTGTACGATTTGAAAAGTTACTTAGCTTCTAGCCCAAGATCGTTTAAAAGTTGCTCGGTATGGATTAGAGTTCATAGCCAAGGCATAACTTATTGAAGCGGGATGCGAAGATTGGCGAGTCCGAAAAGGTCCTAACAAGACATGAGGGCTACATTATGTTGCTAAATATCCCAAGTGATGTGAAGAATCATTTATCAAAAATCAATATGAAGGATCGAGACACACGACGAAAAGCAAGTACTCCCCAAAAGATCATGGAGAAGTCTATCCAAAAAGGCCCTAACAAGGTATGAGGATAAATAGATCCAAGTCCAAAAAGGAGGCTGATCGTTGTATATCAAAATCCCAAATAAAGATTGGAGAAAAATGAAGAAGTCGTGGTCCAAGTATGAAGAATCTCTCAAAACTTTAAGTGAAGAAATTCCTATTATGAAGAGAAGGCCATTATTTCATGAACGTCTCTCAAGGTTTGAAGTATGAAGTCGCTGCCAAATATCGGTCCGAGAAAGGTCTCAAATCGCGAAGCGAGTTATGCCAAGATATGAACTTTTTGAGGTCCCGAGAAGCAGTTTTAAAAGATTTTTTCCTTTAGCTAACTATTGATTAAATCGTCCCACTTTATTTTCAGCCTAAATAACTATCAAAATAAGTCAACAATGCATCCTCGTGATCATTCAAGACAACAATAAAATATAAGAGATACACCTAGGAATAAGGGAGTCTAAGTGAATAACTGGCTCACATGAGTTCGTGTTAGTTTGCTAACTTATAATAACAATGATCTCGTTTTTAAGCTTGATTTGGAGAAAGTGAAAACTTGAGGATGATGATTATTCATGACATTTCCAAAACCCAAGGTATGTTTTTGATTTCTTTACTTTGAATGTTTATAATTTTCTATCTCTTTAATAAAGGCCAACGTGGATTGATTATGATGAAAAATGTAAACGTGCTTTGTAACTAATGCATTGCATGAGGACATTGCAATGGTTAAGTGTAGGGGATTTGATAGGTGTGTAAACACCCATCCTTTTTACCACTTAATTACAATAATAACCGGGCCAAAATGTGTATTTTATGTCATTTATGTTGGAATTATGTGTGGTTTGTGTTTTTGTTGTGATTTAGGACGAAAAGGTGAAAAGTGGAGAAAACACGGCTTTCGCGGGCTTTTATCGAAGAAAAAGACAAAAGACGAAGTCGAAAGATCAAAAGTGCAAAAAGAACGGAAGTCTAAGACCAATTCTGAAGATTTATCGAAGAAAAAGTCAAAAGACGGAAGTTTACTAAAAGCCGAAGAACTCAAGTCTAATTTATTGAAGATTACAAGACTGTTTGAAGAAATCCCGAGACAAAGTCATTGAAGTCAAAGAATTAAGAAGATTAAGGACTTAATCATGCAATTAAGGAAAGAAGAAAGAAGGGAGGAAGCTTCCTAAGCACCTCCCTAATCTCCCTATATATAGTTTTCATCTTTATTTCATTAGAGGGGTTGGGTGGCTTGACAACCCATCTCTTCCACCATTTTTCATACTTTGCACATTTAATTTCTTGCATTTTAATTGCTTGTTATGCACATTTAATTCCTTTTAATTCCAAGTAAGTTTACTTTTAATTGTTGTTAATCTTTACTTTCATTGTTAATCTCTCATCTTCCTTTCTTGGTTAATCTTTCTCTATGATTCATGTTTATGTTCTTCTATTTTTATGGTTTTCAATCAAGTGGGTTTTGATTGATTTGGCTTTATTTGTTAGTTTTGATGGTTTATTTTGATTGGTTATTGTTAGTTGATGGTTATTGGTTATTTTGGTTTAATCTTTTGGTTTGTTTTGGTTAGATTTGATTAAATTCATGTGTTGTTGTTCATTCCACTGTTCTTCGCTTAAGTTACTGTTTCTTTCCCAGATATTCCGCATCAGCTTGTTCATCCGGAATAATTAATAGTCCGGATGAGTTGTTAATATTCCGAATCAAAGCTTAGTTTCAGATTTTCCGGATCAAGAGCTTCATTCGGAATAATAAACATTCCGAATAAAAGGTTTTCATTCGGAATAATATTCCGGATCAACCTTTCATTCGGAATATCTATTATTCCGGATCAAGTCTTTCATTCGGAATATATTTTATTCCGGATCAACACTAATACAAGCATTTTGCTAGGTTCAGATTAATTCTCGGAATCCTCTCGAATTGATCTCAGTTAAAAGTGGAATGATTTGTTCTTGGTGACAAAAAGTGGATTTGGTTTTCTATTCTACTAACAGGTAAGTGAATAAAATGGTAATGAAATAAACTTAAACCAAGCAACGAATAAAAAACAAAACTTGAATTAATACTTGGAAAAATACCCCATGCGGAATGTTGGAAAGTATGGCCATTCGGAAAGTTTCCCTATGCGGAAAGTTTAATTCTATGCGGAATAATTTGTATGATTCGGAAAACTTGCCTCATGCGGAAAAAGATCTCTATGCGGAATATGAACACCTATGCGGAAAGTAATGTCTACTCGGAAAAATGAAGCTATTCGGAATATTTGCTTATGCGGAAAAACAGGGCTATTCGGAAAATATGGACTATTCGGAAAAACTGCTCTATGCGGAAAATAAGGGCTATTCGGAAAAATGTTCCGAATAAGAAAACTGAGAAATGGCTATGCGGAATATCCAGAATATTCCGAGTAATGAAACGAAAACACCCCTATTCGGAATATTTGAAAATGTTCCGAATAAGGGAAACACAAAAAGCCTATTCGGAAAGTAAGGGCTAATCGGAATGTTCTGGGAGATGAAGAACAGTAGCAGACGAACCAAAATGATTTTCCAATCTAAACACAAAAATACTCAAAAAGGTTTTACCAAACTAACCAATAATCACTAACATACCATAGGAAACAAATCCCACCAATAAGAACACTAAATCAACAACTTTTTGAAATCAAACTTGAATCAAATAAGAAACTTAGAAACTTGCAATAAAAATGATGAAGAACAAGATGAATAGAAAGATGGAATGGATTGATTAATGAAAAAGTAACAAGGTTAATGATTAAAGATTACAAGATTGAAAGAAAAAGATGAAAATCACCAAACTCCCCTAATGGAGTTGGTGATGGAACGAACCTAAGTTACTGGAAAGAAGGAAAAATGAAGCTCTCTCCTAATTGTGTGAAGGGAGTGTCTATTTATACTCCTAGTGGTTGGTTGGTGAGTGGGCTTTCTCCCTTCTTCTTGTCTTCTCGTCTTTTCAGAAAAGTTGACGTTTTCGATTCTGATTCGGGATTTGTTGTCGATTAAATCCAACTCGTCTTTTAATTTCTTCGTTAAATAGACTTGAGTTTCTTCGACTTATGAAAATCTTCCGTCTTTAGTCCTTTTCTTCGATAAATCTTCGAATAGGCCTAGTGACTTCAAATCTTTTGCACGTCTTGGACAATAGACTTTATCTTGAGTCTTTTTCCTTGATAAAACCCGTGCAATCCCATGTTTTCTTTAATATTCATCCGGTTAGCTCTGAAATCACAATAAACACAAAAACCACGCATAATTCCAAACAAATGATATTAATTACGTGTTTTGGTCTTGTTTTAGCCAGAATTAAGTGGTAAAAGGATGGGTGTTTACACACCTATCAAATCCCCTACACTTAACCATTGCCATGCCCTCATGCAATGCTTAGTGATAAAGCAATTTTACATTTTTCTCATAATTAATCAACCTTGGCCTTATTCAAATACTACTAATTAAGAATCAAATAACTAAGAGAAATAAAAACTTTAAGATAAACAAAAAGAAATGAAATTACTTGTAAAGAAATCAAGGACTTACATTAGGGCTTTGGTGTTGCGAAGATTTATCACCCTCAAGTTTCACGTTCCCCAAACTAAGCTTAAAAACGAGATCATTGCTATTATAAGTTAGTAA
This sequence comes from Glebionis coronaria, assembly GCA_025667525.1. Classification (NCBI taxonomy): domain Eukaryota; kingdom Viridiplantae; phylum Streptophyta; class Magnoliopsida; order Asterales; family Asteraceae; genus Glebionis; species Glebionis coronaria. Next base: position 99,006,597 of record CM046882.1, on the reverse strand, counting down.
ATCAAACACTTACACACATGGCTTAATTAAATGCTTAAACTCCCTTATTCCTAATTGTATCTCTTATATTTTATTTTTGTCTTAGAATGATCATGAAGATGCATTTTTGGACTTATTTCGATAGTTTATTAAGGCTGAAAGCAAAGTAGGACGATTTGATCAATAGTTAGCTAAAGGACAAAATCTCTTAAAACTGCTTCTCGGGATATCAAAAAGTTCATATCTTGGCATAACTTGGTTCACGATTTGAGACCTTTCTCGGGCCGATATTTGGCATGTACTTCATACTTCATATCTTCGAGAGACGTTCTTGAGATAATGGTCTTCTCATCATAATAGAGTTTCTTCACTTGGAGACTTTTGAGGGGTACTCCAACTTTGTTGACCACGACTTCATGATTATTTCTTCCATCTCTAATTGGGATTTTGAGATACAACGATCCGCCTCCTTTTCGGACTTGGATCTATTTATCCTCATACCTTGTTAGGGTCTTTTCGGATAGACTTCTCCATGATCTTTATGGGAGTTGATTGCTTTTCGTCGTGAGTCTTGATCCTTCATATTGACTTTAGGAATAATGCTTTTCACATCACTTTGGATCTTCAGCAATAAAATTGAATCCTCATGCCTTGTTAGGGCCTTTTCGGACTCGCCAATCTTCGCGCCCCGCTTCATAAGTTATGCCTTGGCTATGAACTTTTATCATTACCGAGCAACTTTTAAACGATCTTGGGCTAGAAGCTAAGTAACTTTTCAAATCGTAAGACCTTACTTATTGCAGATAAATTATTAGCAAGTGATGGGAGAATAGGCAAATAATTACACCAAGTGAGCTTGCGCAAGAATACCGACTTATAATTGACTCTATCATTTCTCGTCCTCCACAATTTAAAATCTCAAATAATGAGACTCGTGGATACTTAGCCTAATAAACCAATTAAGGTCTACATGGTTAAGGATACTAGCTAGAATAAACTTGGATAAGTCTATTCGGGTTGAGTCAAAATAAACGCAACGGGCCTAATATGTCAAAGACTTCTAAACTAGCTACATCACTTTATTAATATTTTTGACTTTATTGCGGGATATATATACATGAGAAAGCAACGATAAAAATTTAAAAGTTACGACTAAATGGCCAAAGTTAATAAAAAATTTGAAAAATGTTGAAAAATAGGATTTTCTGGTTAATTGAAGGCATTTTCATGGAAAAGTCCACTTAAAACTTCGATAGAAGTCTCCCCTACACTTAAGATAAACATTGTCCTCAATGTTTAAGCATGTGGGAAAAATCTCCCCTACACTTATGACATTGTGCACGTTGGTTAACTCAAGTTAAGGAAGAGACGACTAAAGTGATCAATTTCAAATGTGAGAATGAAGAAAATTGAATCACGATAGTTGAGAGATAGAACCGGATTTCGGATAACACGGGAGCACGGTTCTTTCAAAGATCTCCAAGATTGCAGTTATCCCTGTAATCACATCACCACACAAACACAAACGACCAAAATAGGTCCTCCCCTACACTTAGGGGGTTAAAGGGATAGATACTCGGGCTGCCTCCCGAGGAGCGCTTGTTTTTGATAACCGAGTCACGAGCCTGACTCGACCCAAATTCAGTTCATGGGGAACGTGGTGAGGGATGGAATCACCTCCTGAGAGGTGTCCTCACCAAAGTACAACTTCACTCGTTGGCCATTCACCTTAAAATTTGGTCCATTAGGTTGAGCGAGCTCGAGAGTACCATATGGAAAAATTTGGGCGATGGTGAATGGGCCGGACCAACGAGATTTGAGCTTGCCCGAAAAGATTTTCAACCGAGAGTTAAAAAGTAAGACTTTGTCTCCAACATGGAACTCTCGGTTTTTGATCTTGGAGTCGTGAATGAGCTTAGTTCTTTCCTTATAGATCAAAGAGTTTTCATAAGCCTCATTCCGGAGTTCATTTAGCTCATTGAGTTGGATCTTGCGTAGGTCACCGGCTTTGTTTATATCAAAATTAGCCCACTTCAAGGCCCAATAGGCCTTGTGCTCCAACTCAATGGGGAGGTGGCACGCTTTCCCGTACACAAGACGATAAGGCGTACAGCCGATCGGGGTCTTGTAAGCAGTACGGAAAGCCCACAAAGCATCATCTAATTTATCAGCCCATGAGGCACGATGCTCTCCCACGGTCCGTTCAAGAATTCGCTTAAGACCTCGGCTGGATATTTCAGCCTGGCCATTAGTTTGTGGGTGGTAGGCTGTGGAAAGACGATGATTTACACCGTACTTAGCCATGACTCTAGCAAATTGGTCATTGCAGAAATGAGCCCCACGATCACTAATAATGGCGCGAGGCACACCGAATCTAGCGAAAAGAGCTTTCAAAAAGTTACAAACCACCCTTGCGTCATTAGTAGGCAAAGCTTTGGCTTCAACCCACTTTGAAACGTAGTCAACGGCTACAAGGATGTATTTGTTTCCTTTAGACGAAGGGAATGGCCCCATAAAGTCGATACCCCAAACATCAAAAATTTCACATTCTTGAATGAAATTCTGAGGCATCTCGTCTTTATGTGTGATTTTGCCTTGCTTTTGGCAAACGTCACATCTTTTGACCATATCGTGAGCGTCACGGTATATGGAGGGCCAATAAAATCCCGAATCAAACACTTTCTTTGCGGTGTAGTTGGGACCAAAGTGACCACCGGTGGGTCCTTTGTGGCAAGCATCAAGGATGTCCGACGCTGCCGGTCCATCAACACATCGGCGAATTATCAGATCAGCACATTGTTTGAATAGGTAAGGGTCGTCCCAAAAGTAAGTCTTGATGTCGGTAAAGAACTTCTTCTTTTGTTGGGACGTCAACCCTTCCTTGAGAATTCCACCCGCCAAGTAGTTTGCAAAATCTGCAAACCATGGGGTTTCATTCGGCTTCGAGTTTATAGACATTAAGGTCTCCAAGGGAAAAGAATCATTGATTTCTTTGGTCGGATGATCCCCTTGGTATGGATCCTCAAGTCTACTAAGATGGTCCGCGGCTAAGTTTTCTGCTCCTTTTTTATCGCGGATGTCGATTTTAAATTCCTGGAGCAGCAAAACCCAGCGAAGAAGTCTTGGTTTGGAATCTTGCTTTGTCAACAAGTACTTCAGCGCGGAATGATCGGTGTACACAATGGTGGTGGAAAGGACAAGATAGGGGCGAAACTTTTCAAAAGCATAGACAACAGCTAAAAGCTCTTTTTCGGTTGTCGTATAATGTAATTGTGCCCCAGTCTTGTCTTGCTAGCGTAATGGATCGGTTGGAAGTGTTTGTTCACTCTTTGTCCAAGAACCGCTCCAATAGCAAAATCGCTAGCATCGCACATCAACTCAAAGGGCAGCTCCCAATTAGGGGTAACCAAGACGGTGCCTTAGTTAGCTTATCCTTAAGCGAGTTGAAGGCTTCAAGGCACTCTTTGGAAAAGATAAAAGGAGTATCTTTTTCCAAGAGGTGGGTCATCGGGCGAGCGATTTGAGAAAAATCTTTGATGAATCGACGATAGAAGCCCGCATGACCCAGGAAACTTCTCACACCCTTCACGGTTGAAGGTGGAGGCAACTTAGCTATAACATCGACTTTAGCACGGTCTACTTCAAGACCGGCTTTCGAAATCTTATGTCCAAGCACGACGCCTTCTTTTACCATAAAATGGCATTTTTCCCAATTTAGAACAAGGCGAGTGTCTTCACACCGCTTTAGCATACGTTCTAAATTGGCAAGGCAAGCAGAGAAGGAATCCCCGAAGACCGAGAAATCATCCATGAAGACTTCCATGGTTTGTTCAACCATGTCATGGAAGATAGCTAACATACACCTTTGGAAAGTCCCTGGCGCATTACATAAGCCAAAAGGCATTCTTTTGTAAGCGAAAGTGCCATAGGGACAAGTGAATGTTGTCTTCTCTTGATCTTGGGGATCGATGGGTATTTGAAAATAACCCGAGAAACCATCAAGAAAGCAGTAATATTCATTACCGGCTAAGCGTTCAAGCATTTGGTCCATGAAAGGTAGAGGGAAATGATCCTTTCTCGTGGCATCATTGAGTTTGCGATAGTCTATACAAACTCTCCACCCAGTAACGAGACGAGTGGGAATCAACTCGTTGTGTTCATTGGGAACAACGGTTATTCCGCCCTTCTTGGGCACACAATGGATTGGACTAACCCACGGTGAATCCGAAATAGGGTAAATCATACCCGCATCAAGAAGTTTGATAACCTCTGTTTTGATGACTTCATGGATTTTTGGATTCACCCTTCGTTGGCTTTGAATAGTGGGCTTATAGTCGTCCTCCATGAGAATTTTGTGCGTGCAGAAGTGAGGATCAATTCCACGAATATCGGAAATCTTCCAAGCAATAGCCTTCTTGTGATCTTTCAACACAGCGACGAGGCGAGACTTCTCTTCATCTTTCAAATCCTTTGCAATAATGACGGGCAACTTCTTGTTGTCGTCAAGGAACACGTACTCGAGATGTGGCGGCAACTCCTTAAGTTCCAAATCCGGAGGATTTTCGACGGGAGGCATTTTCAAAGTCGGAGTATCGATAGCAATGACCGTGGGAGATGGAGTCGAAGGATTGTCTTCGGTGAGAAGATTGTCAAAGAAACTCATGTATTCATCCCCCTCGGTGGGAGAATCATTAGTGGCTAAATTCGCATCTCCCATGGTATCTTCAAGATTGTTCCAGAATAAATCACTATCTCCAAATAGAGACAACGATGAATCAATAGAGGACACGGTCTCAACAGTGGGAAGAGAGGTAGGAATACTTTTGCAAGCATCATTAAAGTGTTCTTCACAAGCCTCATCGAGAACGTCAATACAATTAACACTCTCATATGAATAAGGCTGTTTAGACAACTTTCCCATGTTGAAGACTACTTTGTCGTCACCCACTCTCATGATAAGCTCTCCGGCTTCAACATCAATAAGAGTGCGACCGGTCCTAAGGAATGGACGACCAACAATCAGTGGTACACGAGGGTCCATCTCGTAGTCGACGACAACAAAATCAGCAGGGAAGGTGAATTTGTCGACTCCTACAATAACATCTTCGGCTATCCCCACTGGATAAGCAACCGTACGGTTGGCTAATTCCAAAGTCATCTTGGTGGGGACTAGCTCTGGGAGAGATAATTGCTTCCAAACACTTAGAGGCATGAGATTAATACTGGCACCTAGGTCGGCTAGGGCCATGCAATTCTCTACTCCCGGGAAATTGCAAGGGATAAGAAAACGACCCGGATCACCAAGCTTGGTTGGTAATTTCCTTAAGAGCACTGCAGAGCAGTTCTCATTAAGTTGGGTGTTGGCAATGTTGAGGAGCTTTTCCTTGTCGCTCAGAAGGTCTTTAAACATTTTGGCATACTTGGGCATGTGAGCGAGAGCCTCAGCGAAGGAGATATTGAAATTCAGTTGTTTGAACATTTTAAGGAAATTCGAAACCTGAATATCATCCTTGCTCTTTTGCTTCTCTTTCCTCAACCTCGAAGGATAAGGTATATTGGAAGAAGAGGAAGGCTTTAGGGGAATAGGGTCACTCACAACCACGGGTGGAGGAGGGGTAGAAAGAAAAGGTGGAGAAATTGGGGAAGGAGAAAGAGAAGGAATAGGAGCAGGCGACTCGTTCTCCTTAGTCACAACCACCGGTGGGGGTATAGGAAGCTCGGGTTCCTTTGTACCTTTACCACTGCGAGTAGTGATTGCTTTCATCTCCCCTCTTGGGTTCGCAACGGTGTTACTCGGAAGAGTACCCGAAGAAGAGGGTTGACTACTTTGGAAGAAACTAGCCATCATGTTCCTCAAGTCATTCGTCTGACTATCCAACGTGTTTCGCATATCGGCTCTCAAATCATTTCCTTGCTTTACCAAATCAGCCTTCAAATTGCGTACTTCCTCTTGGAGATTTCCCACTATCACATCATTGGTTCTCATGTAGGTTGCAACCTCTTGGTGTAATGCAGTGGTGGCTTGGTTGGGAGGAGCATTGTATGCAGGTGGTTGGTAAGCAGGTTGTTGGTAGACTTGATTGCTACGTTGAGGCGGTGGTTGCTGCTTGTGAGGTGGGATATATGGTTGTTGAGGTTGTTGTTGTTGTTGAGTAGGGCGATTAAGGTTTTGTTGTTGGTTTGGGTTAGCAGGAGGGAAACCAGGTGGTGAAAGATAGTTGTTGCTGCGGTAACTAAGCAAGTTACGGTCACCTTGGGGTTTTGCTTGATAAGCAGGTTGAGGATAGGTGCCATATGCCGCATTCACATTCTCAGCAGGGTAATCTTGGGTGGCGGTACAAGTTGTGTACGAGTGGGGGCCACCGCATATCTCACAAGGTTGGCTGACAGCGTTCACTTGTGCATTTTTGGCGTTGTTGCTGTTGTTGTTGCTGACGGTGTGGGTGACAAGCGATTCAAGAAGCGTGGTGATTATGTCAAGTCGCTTGTCGCTGTCATTAGTGCTAGCACTAGCAACATTGGTCCTAACGCTCTTGGTTTGCACACGAGATTTGTTCTCAATGATATCCCAAGCAGCATTGGAAGTCTTAGCCAATAAATTACCCCCTGAGGCACTATTCAGTGAATCTTGATCATTCATGCTTAAACCATTGTAAAAAGTATTGATTTGATGTACTTTGGTAAAACCATGTTGTGGGCATTTTCTTAAAAGATCTTTGAAACGATCCCAAGATTCACTGAATGACTCATCGTACTTTTGTTCAAAGTTTATAATCTCATTCCGCAATGCGGTAGTACGAGATGGTGGAAAAAAGTAATTGATAAACTTTGTTTCCAAATCCGTCCACGAGAGAATACTCTGTGGCGGTTCTTTAGCAAGCCAATGCCGGGCTTGTCCCTCTAAAGAAAAGGGAAAAAGTTGTAACCTTATCACTTCTTGTGGAACTCCATTGAATTTGACCGTGTTGGTGAGTTGTAGAAATCTCTTGATGTGGTCGTGTGGATCATCAATGGTTCGTCCCAAGAATGGCTGAGCGGAGACCATCTGGATAAAGCCTGACTTGAGCTCGAAATTGTTGGCGGCAATTGGAGGAATGACAATTGGATCCGTGTTGCCATCAACATGAGCTTGCAGCAATTCAATCATTGGGAGATTATCCGGAAGGTGCTCATTGTTGTTGTTATTGTTCATGTTGTTGAAAGGCGGGTTATTGTTGTTATTATTGTTGTTCGGAGGTGGTATGTTATTGTTGTTTTGTACACCAGCCATGTCTAAGTTATCGAGAGGCTCGGGCTCTTGATAGGACGTGGATCGAGTGCGCATACACCTGCAAAAGAACGAACAAAGAAAAACAAAGCAAAAATATTTTTGGTTTTTATTGTTTTTTACTTTTTAGGATTTTTGAAAATTTTATATTTTTTTAGTGTTTTTGAAATTTTTTTGAAAAAGTAACGTTCACGGGGAACGGATCCCAAAATCCAAATTCTCACAAAAAACTTTTGATCTTAACGAGAAGAGCCGGCAGCGGCGCCATTTAATACAAGCATTTTGCTAGGTTCAGATTAATTCTCGGAATCCTCTCGAATTGATCTCAGTTAAAAGTGGAATGATTTGTTCTTGGTGACAAAAAGTGGATTTGGTTTTCTATTCTACTAACAGGTAAGTGAATAAAATGGTAATGAAATAAACTTAAACCAAGCAACGAATAAAAAACAAAACTTGAATTAATACTTGGAAAAATACCCCATGCGGAATGTTGGAAAGTATGGCCATTCGGAAAGTTTTCCTATGCGGAAAGTTTAATTCTATGCGGAATAATTTGTATGATTCGGAAAACTTGCCTCATGCGGAAAAAGATCTCTATGCGGAATATGAACACCTATGCGGAAAGTAATGTCTACTCGGAAAAATGAAGCTATTCGGAATATTTGCTTATGCGGAAAAACAGGGCTATTCGGAAAATATGGACTATTCGGAAAAACTGCTCTATGCGGAAAATAAGGGCTATTCGGAAAAATGTTCCGAATAAGAAAACTGAGAAATGTCTATGCGGAATATCCAGAATATTCCAAGTAATGAAACGAAAACACCCCTATTCGGAATATTTGAAAATGTTCCGAATAAGGGAAACACAAAAAGCCTATTCGGAAAGTAAGGGCTAATCGGAATGTTCTGGGAGATGAAGAACAGTAGCAGACGAACCAAAATGATTTTCCAATCTAAACACAAAAAAACAAATCCCACCAATAAGAACACTAAATCAACAACTTTTTGAAATCAAACTTGAATCAAATAAGAAACTTAGAAACTTGCAATAAAAATGATGAAGAACAAGATGAATAGAAAGATGGAATGGATTGATTAATGAAAAAGTAACAAGGTTAATGATTAAAGATTACAAGATTGAAAGAAAAAGATGAAAATCACCAAACTCCCCTAATGGAGTTGGTGATGGAACGAACCTAAGTTACTGGAAAGAAGGAAAAATGAAGCTCTCTCCTAATTGTGTGAAGGGAGTGTCTATTTATACTCCTAGTAGTTGGTTGGTGAGTGGGCTTTCTCCCTTCTTCTTGTCTTCTCGTCTTTTCAGAAAAGTTGACGTTTTCGATTCTGATTCGGGATTTGTTGTCGATTAAATCCAACTCGTCTTTTAATTTCTTCGTTAAATAGACTTGAGTTTCTTCGACTTATGAAAATCTTCCGTCTTTAGTCCTTTTCTTCGATAAATCTTCGAATAGGCCTAGTGACTTCAAATCTTTTGCACGTCTTGGACAATAGACTTTATCTTGAGTCTTTTTCCTTGATAAAACCCGTGCAATCCCATGTTTTCTTTAATATTCATCCGGTTAGCTCTGAAATCACAATAAACACAAAAACCACGCATAATTCCAAACAAATGATATTAATTACGTGTTTTGGTCTTGTTTTAGCCAGAATTAAGTGGTAAAAGGATGGGTGTTTACACACCTATCAAACACATTATTCCGAACGAGCACATATTCCGGATAAAGTCAATTATTCCGGATGAAGCCCAATATTCCGAATGAGAGGAATTTATTCCGGATGAGCTGTTTATTCCGGATAAGCAATTATTCCGGATGAACATGTTTATTCCGGATGAAGCCCTTTTATTCCGGATGAGGATTTTATTCCGGATGAATTGATTTATTCCGGATGAAGGACTTATTCCGAATAAAGTGTTTTTTCAGTTTTTTGTAGTTTTATGATTTTAATTTTTAAACTTTATTTTTCTCGCCTTTTTCTTTATTTGCACTTTTACTTGCCTTCCCTTTTAGTTCAAGTTTTAGTTTGCATTATTTACCTTTATTGCTTTTTATTTCTCGTCATTTACTTTTCGTCTAGTTTTAATCTTTCATTGTTGTTTCTTTTTACCGTCTTTACTTTATTTTTATTTGTTTCAAGTCTTTATCTTTCATTAGTTTTAAACGACTACCATTCTCTTTCCTTTTCACCAAGAACAACTGAGTCGCACAAATAACCGGAAATCAATTCGAAGAGATACCGAGAAACGAACTTTTCAAACTAGTAAAATCTCTTCATTAGACCTGTTGAGTGGAGGAGTCAAATCTGAAGGCAGGGGTGTTTTAGGAGCCATTGCTCCTAATCCAAGTGACTTAAATCTCTGGGTCACTACCAAATGAGTAGATGTATAACCCGCCTCTTAGCTTTTTTTTGCGCAAAATCAAACCAGTGACAATTGATAACAGAACAGGAAGCTATGTGATTGTTGAAATAAAGATATCAAACCGATGACTTTTGTATCAAACCATGTTTCTGCAAACACCTAAAAAATATTTCAATATACCATAGGCCAAAGTCAATACAATGTCTCCTATACTCTTTTTCTCGGATACTTAATTAGCTATGTCGCGGCGAAGTCACTCTAACGACCAATGTGCAGTGGCAACATTAATATGGTTAAAAAAAAGGGGACATAGATTTTTTCAATTACGTTTGCGTACCCAAATCGATACCGACAGCAGGTTGCTGGCATATATAGGTCTGATCACACGTATTAAAAATATTTAGAACTTCGACGCAAGAAACATCACTTGTATTAACAATTACATATATCCAATAACTATTATGCAGTAGTTAATAAACAATTGGTCAAATCAGGGACGACTTGAACGTTTTTTTACAGAGGGGCTAATTCGAAAAGTATTTATTTTAGGGGGCCGATATACGTTACGCTTATTTTTTTATTCTATTAAAAATGACGAACAATATCGAAAAGGGTATAAAATTTACATAGAATTGAAATTTTTTCAACCCCCATTGGCCTTATCTAAGTTCTGTCCTTGGTTCAAATGCTTACCTTTTTTTACCGCAAGAGACTGAGTTGTCTGACTTCTATTCCCATCTATTTTTTCTTTCTATTTGCGCTCTCTGCAATTTCCCTTGCCCACATTAACTCCTATTTGAAAACCACAATTCCTGAAAGAAATGAATGTGCCAAAAACACATTTCACAATTCCATTAGTAAACACAAATTCATAACACACACAAAAACGAAACCCCACTCGTCAACACCTTAGACAATAGTATTTGTTTGGCTCTATGAAAAAACAGATTTCACTTGTCCAAAGTTTTTATACTCAACAAAGTATTATTTACCTTCAGTTTCAACTGAGCTAGATCCGTAAATGAGAGAATTGCAAAACCTAAATAAAATCAAAGTAGCTGAAATTTTATAAGAAAAAGCAGAACTGATTTTTGTAAAAAATCACCACTTTTACTCACTTTTAGAGTCCGACTCGCGATATTTCACTGAAAACATTGTTTCGGACAGCTTTTGTGTTTCGGCCGAAGGCCAAAACGGAACAGAAAGTGCTCGAAATGACCCATTTACAGTCTGTGCAGATTCCTTTTTAGCTTTCATTCTATCTAACCAAACTAAAAACTTAAGGGGGTGTTTGTTTCGGCTTATGCAGCCGGGTCATGGGTTATTTGGTAAACACGTGAACACTTCAAATATGGTAAAGTGGAGAGCCAAAGAAAAACAACAAACAATGCAAAGAACAAAGAAATATAGAGTAACAAACCTATATTGAGCTTTTGCCCCTTTCCACTCCAACTCTTGATCTGCTGGTTAGGCGAGTTTGATCATCCTCGCCGCCGCGCCACCACCACCCACATGAGGCATCCAACCTCGCCACACACCGACCCACATCACCGCACGCCGTCGAAGGCGGCAATGAAGAGATCGGTGGCAACGAAGGGTTCCCATCACACATCACAACCACCCCGCAATCAAACAAAACCAGGAAAACCTCAATTGAAATAACCAAAAAGAGATATATAAGATGAAGAACTCACATAGCAAGATACAACAAAGCATCGTTATAAACTAAAATAACCGAAAACGTATTGAAAACTATCAAAATGAAGATCAAGTCAGAACCTTTTCAACTAAAAACAAAAAAATTAACAATATCGAACCCTAAAATCTAACAATATCAAAGATAACTACTGAAACCCAAAAAATTTTACCTTATTAGATCTGGATCAACCACAAATCACTTTTCTAGAGAGAGAAACCGATCAAAATCATATGGTTCTAGAGAGAGATGTAATCAATTTTCTTTTTTGGTTTTTTGAGGTAGGTATTACTCCAATATATATAATCTAATAAAGGGGCAAACTGAATGGGCGAATTGAAGAGGCAAATTCATGTATCATAACCAGCCAAACCACAATTAAAGCAACAATTAATGAGAAATGAGGAACGGAGGGCCTGGAAAACGGAACGTAAACCCAACGGTGCGTGAGATGTGTGTGTGAACACTGTGAGGGAGAGGCGTTCTTTGTGAGAGGGAGGATTAATAGTTGTTTATTAAAGGTGTGAGGGGGATCACTGTTTCTATGGAAACGTGATTTCCCTCTTTAATATAAAGGGTAATGTTAGGTTGGTTACCTAAATATGTTGTGTTGGTTACCTAAATATGTTAAAACATAAGGGCCATATTGCAAATAGTAAAAAGCAAAAGAAATTTGTTTCGGTAGTGTGGCTCATAAATAATAATCCATCCATCCATCCGGGTTTAATAGGATTGATAATGATGATGAGCAGCAGCAGCATGGAAGGAGTGTTTACAAAGCTGCTTTCACAAGTCATGATAAACCACCCTTATAATTATTACCCAAAACCCTTCCTTAAGTTTCCCTTTAAATCTTCTTCTTCTTCTTCTTTTACAACAGCAGCAGCTTCTTCTTTATCTTCTCCAACCCTTTCTCTCGGACATTCCACCCGACCCGATTTCCAAATCCTTCACCAGGTATTTTTTATCATGCTTTCTTTCTTGCTTTTTTTATTATACTATAAAACAAGTCAAAATTGGTCTTAGCCTAATTAGTGTTTTACATGTGCACCCATTAAGCCCATAAGTTTCTTACATGCGCCCGTTTAGCCCATTAATAATAAAAATGGGCAAAAAGTGTCCCATCTTTTTTTGAAAATGGGCAAAAAGTGCCCATATTTATCAAAATGGGCAAGATTTGCCACCTCTACTTTGGATCGTAACTGCAACCTCTACATATTCAATTTCATGCAATGATTTCACGAGTTTAGGATCAGTACAAGTTGAAATGGTCCACTCATGTGATTATCTTTTCATGCTTTAAAACTTAATATTATTTTACTATCACTTATTTAATCTTTCAGAAGGTAAACAACGGATCAAAACTAGTTTACTTGGACAATGCAGCAACTTCACAGAAGCCTTCACTTGTCATAGATGCTCTAAACGACTATTATAGATCATACAATTCTAATGTGCACCGTGGAATTCATTTTTTAAGGTACTAATTTATATGCTAACTACTTCTACATTTCTTGATGATATATACTAGTGTTTTTCATTCTTTTATATTTTGTTTCGATATAGTGCAAGGGCCACTGATGAATATGAAATGGCAAGGAAGAAGGTAGCAGCTTTTGTAAACGCGGCCCAGTCTAGTGAAATCGTCTTCACTAGAAATGCTACCGAAGCTATCAACCTTGTAGCTTATTCATGGGGCATTTCTAATTTAAAACCCGGTGACGAGGTGTGTATTGTTTATTCACTTTTCTTTACAAGTGTTTATCATGTAGTTTGAGAGGCTTTGATATTTCTAAATGTTATAAGTTGTGCTCTCTTATGTCTTTTTATCAACTCATTTGTAGCATTTGTCTTTCAATTAACTCATCTTGTATAAGTCAAAAAAGGGTGGGAAAGTTTGGTCCTTACCATAAATCCAGACTGTTTTTTTAATCAAGAATGACACTAAAAATTGCGTTCCTCTCATCACAGAAAGTATCGACCAGTGTCAACTTTTCTACTAGGCTTGTGCTAGTGTGACTATAGTAGCCTTTAGATACCAATGTTGCTTTTATTTGCGAGAGATCGGTCGTTGCTCTTATTTCAACACAAGCATTATCCTCTTGTATGTCGATTTTGCAAACCAATGCCTTAAGCCACTCAGCCATACCTCCAAGTCCGTGTATCCCTATGATGAATACGCTTTTTTGTCACTCATAGCATTTCTACATCCAGAATAAGTGGAGCAGTATCACAAGATTATGAGGGATATCCTATCTATCGACATATAAAATAAACACAAGAAGGTCCATCATTACCTGATTTTTCTTTCATAATCCTTATTTCATAATAGCCACTTTAATCATTTTGGATGTCTGGCTGTCGATTTTGTACCACAACTAGGTTAAGTCTTATTGTCTAGATTAAAGATGAGAGTACATGTTTTTCCTTGAACGAGAAGCCCAGACTATAGATAGATAAAGCCTGGCACGGAATCGTTGAATATAAAGAGAGCACAAAATCCAGCCTCCTTTCGAGAGCCCTCCACCTCTTCCTGAACTCTAATATGACCCTACATCACTAAATTAAATAAAATGTACCAATCATATATCATAATTAAATAAAATGTACCAATCATATATCATAATTATTTTTGATAGAGTTATTGAACTATGGACCTACAATGTAATTTATATAGCTATCCACTATAAATTATGCAGCTGTTATCATAGAAATACCAGCGTTTCTTAATTTTGCTAATCTGTCCCAAATTACCCGACTGCAATAGTTACTAGCACGAACGACTTTTGATATATTAAAGTATACTTAAGGTAGGGGAATCATTAGGAAGAAAACATTAGGATGTAATATTTTAAGTACTCTTTGAAGTTAGGCTAATTACTATTCAAGATGATAATGTTATCAATATCTACAGATAGTTGTCACGATTGCTGAACATCATAGTGCCATTGTTCCATGGCAACTTCTATCTGAGAAGACTGGTGCAGTTTTGAAGTTTGTCAGCTTAACAGAAGAGGAAGTCCCAGATACCAAGATGCTACAAGAATTGCTTTCTAAGAAGACAAAACTAGTAGTGGTTCATCATGTCTCAAACGTGCTCGGTACCTATTATAACGAGTCTCTTTATGGGGGACACTTGTTTTCAGTTTATTAAAAGATAACCACCACGTATTGCTGATATTGTTCCATATACATGTTTGTAGCTTCTGTTCTTCCAATTAGGGATATTGCTAAATGGGCACATGATGTTGGCGCAAAAATACTGGTGGATGCTTGTCAAAGTGTACCACATATGGTTGTTGATGTCCAGAATCTTGGTGTTGATTTTCTTGTCGCTTCTTCTCACAAGGTGAGCTAGTTTTTATTTATACGATATATTAAGCTTCTGGCTAGTGCATGAAATTAAGAAATGAACATGCTTCAGATGTGTGGGCCTACAGGCGTTGGCTTCTTGTATGGAAAAAGAGAGCTCTTGGAGTCTATGCCTCCGTTCTTAGGTAAGCCTGATTCCTCAAATCATTGGCCACTATTAGACTGCATTTCTTTCAATGCATAGATACATAAATTTAATGGGTGTTTGGTTGTGCATTATAAAGCTAATTATCTGAAGTTGCAATAGTTGGTTTTTATTATCATTAGAAATAGTGGATCTGATTATATAATTTATATGTACGCAACTTGTTGGCCAAAATATCATTGAAACCACCATCTTCCCGTACGTGTGTGAAGCATCAAACGAAGTGAACAAGTTCGTGGGAAAATTAGGATTGGTCATTAATTATCAGCCACTAATCGCCTATCTCCCCCCTCTCAATTCTGTCAAGTATTTTGGTTATGAAATTAAAATTAAATTGCTATGTTGACATTGCAAAAGACTACATTTTGGTATCTTGAAATAAGCAGTTATCTTCTCATAAGTTTACACATCAGAAGAATACGAACACTATCTTTTATGAAACATTATATTTTAAATTCACAAAATCATATCGGCCACATGCAATCCAAACGCCTGATATGAAAAGGGCTGCAAGTTTTTTAGGTTTTCTGGTTGATATTGCAGGTGGTGGTGAAATGATCAAAGACGTTTTTTTGGATCATTCTACCTATGCTGATCCTCCATCCAGGTTAGTTAATTTGATTTATTGTAACATCTTTACCTACCTACCTGGCCATAGCAAATAGTATCTTTTACTTTAGAATTGTTACAGTTTCTTTAGATCTCTGAAAGTTGTGACTAAATAATGGCCATTTCTTAATGACAGTCCTTTTAGTTTAGAGCAGAAGATTAGTAAGTACTCCTATATATCACCAAAAACAACCCACTTGATCTTTGATCTTTGAATGCTGCATCTTAGATTGATAGCTCTCGTGTTTTAGATTTGAAGCTGGAACACCTGCAATTGGGGAAGCCATTGGTTTAGGAGCAGCAATTGATTATCTCTCTGAAATTGGCATGCAGAAGATTCATGAGTATGAGGTGATCTACTATGCCTTTCCTATCTTTTAATTGCTACAAATTTCTTCGTTTTCTTTGTCTTCATACATTCAAGTAACTGAAGATTTGAATTTATTTACATGTCTTTACACGTGGTATGCTGGTAGAGTTTTGTGTGGTCGTTTGGAGCATTCGTAATATATTGATCTTCTTGATTCATGTACAATAATCATATGTTCGAATTTGATGTATCAGGTAGAACTGGCTAATTATCTCTATGAGAAGCTTCATACAATTCCCGGTGTTCGTATCTATGGACCAGCACCTTCACAAACTGTTCATCGTGCTGCTCTATGTTCCTTTAATGTTGAGGGTCTTCACCCTACAGATTTAGCAACTTTTCTTGATCAGCAGGTATCAATTCAAACACCTACTTCTGCGCTTTTCTGGGTTCTATGTGCATATTGGTTTGCATTTTCTCCTGAAAATATCTAGTGTAGAGGTGCCAAATGGGTTGGCAGGGTAGCAGTTACACAGATAAGTTTTTGTACATATTAAAACAGGTTAGTTAGGGTTGGTAAAACCCAGAAACACATTTATACTTATGTGCTTTTCTGAGTCAAATATGATTACACAACTATATAATTGCTTTTTTTGAGACGGATTACACACCTATATTCTTTTAAACTTATATAGTTTTTTGAATAAAATGATTTAGTAGGTTGTACGCGGTAAAATACACTTTCGGAGACTTTTACCCGTTTTTTCCACTAGATAAATTAGACCCGTCCTACCAATTGTGTAAATATCCTAAACCTACATGACATACTTTCCTGTCAGAGATAATACATAACCCTAATGAACCCATTCTTAAGTAAGCAGGGGTCATAATTGCTACCTCTATCAATTACCATGAGACAAAGTAATCATATTTGCTAAGCTTATCAGCACACATGGTTTACACAAGATTAGATAGCGCGCAATTCCATGAATACTACGTATCTGATTGGTAGATCAGAAATAACTACATCAATCCCCCATTATAGACAATAGAATGAAAAAGAAACATTAAAGAAAAATGGTAGTGGTGATTTACCAATTTATGATCTTTTGGTACAGCATGGAGTAGCCATTAGGTCTGGGCACCACTGTGCACAGCCACTTCATCGGTACTTGGGGATAAACGCAAGTGCAAGAGCCAGTTTGTATTTCTACAATACAAAAGAAGATGTTGACGACTTCATTCGGGGACTTGTTGATACGATTGGTTTCTTCAGCTCATTCAAGTAGATCTTCTTTCTTCATACAGTCCTAGGCTCGTCTTTGTGTGCACTTTATTCGGCACTAAACTTTTAGGGAAGTTATAAATATCCTATGTTAAAGCTAACGTGTTGGTGTCCATGCATAACCAATACTTGATTTTTTGTTATGGATTATTTACTAGTATATTTGTAAACACCCCATATAAGTTGATCAATATCTAACCACATTGTTCCGAGTCATGCATTTCTGGGATCATTAACGTGAATATGATCACTATTGGTATAAGTTGTAACAGAAATCACATACTTATCAATATATGAGTCCATACAACATGGGAGTCCTGTTGATGTAAATCGTGGTTCTTCACGGGGCAGTGAATCTGAATAAACTTGTACCTTTTAGTTAAATGCTGGAATGATAATATGGGTTTGAAAAAATTTCATGTTTGGTCCCTATCGTTTACACCAAATATCAAGTATGGTCCCTATCTCAAACTAAGTGCACAGATCGTCCCTATCGTTTATATTTTGGATCAAAATTCGTCCCTATCTTGGATGGACGTTAGTTTGGCCAGTTAAGTCAAATGAAAGGCGGGGTATTTTGGTCATTTACTTGTTTTTGTCTTAATTTAATCCAATTCACCACCTACATTACCACCAATTCACCTTTCCTGTTCATATCACCAATTCACCACCTACATTACCACCGTACCAAATCCTTAAATCCAATCATCTTTTTTCTTAAATAAAACCTACAAACTATTCTTATTTTTTTCTTATTTGTTTCTTAAATCCAATCAAATGTATTACTTTTTTCTACACAGCAAGATCAAAATAAAAATCCTTTGTTTAAGGTCAGTGTGATAGTAGTAGTAGATACTAGATAGTCAACAACTACTGGAAAGACATTTGATCAAACACCCCCACCATACACACTCATAGATCGAACACTTATTACAAGATGATTTCTTGTTGGATCGATTTTTTTCGAGATGATTTCTTGTTTGGATCGAATTTCTTTGTTGGGTTTGATTGTTTTGTGACTTGTGAGCTGTTTTTTTTGTTTCGATTCTGAAGTTGTTACCAAGGTATAACATTTGATTAGTTGGGATGGTTGTTCGGTGTACTTGGGTGGATGCTCTTGATGGCTGTAATGATATGGAGATAAGCACTTGTGGTCATTGATGTTAATTTTCATGGTGGAAGAAAAAGGGGCCTTGAGGTGTCGGTGGTGATTGATGTTGATTTTGTGATTAAAAGTTAAATAGGGAGGGAGAAAGATGTAATGTTGAATACTGTAATATTTAGGACATGTTGTCTGTGTATGATTGCTAAGTTTTGTATCTGTTTGGTTGAAGAATCTGCGTGCTATGTTTCTCCGAATTCCAAGCAGCTTGTATGCTCATCTTCTTCTCCTTCCAAGACACACTCTCGCCTTCTTCTACTTTAAAGCGTACAACTCCAGAAGCAAGACACACTCTCGCCTTCTTCTACTTCAAAGTGTACAAGTCCAACATACGTTTCTGAATTTCCATTTGCGACCCAAAATGGTTCAAAAGTTCCACAGCAACATACTTCATTACCCAGTCAGAGTTTTGGTGGCGCCAATCTTGGTAATTTTGATGTCGGATGTAGTCCTATGGTTCCATATTACAATGCAATACGGGTTAATCCTAGGACTCCAAACCAATTAGACATTGCAAGCAGTCTTCCAAACAGTCAACAGCCACCATCAGGGGTGCTTGGTTTAACAAGATATCAGCAGAAAAGGGAGTGTTTGGTGTAGTAAGAAGTTGTAAAAGGTGTGTTGGTTTCGGAGTAAAAACAACACATCAAAGGGTGTTTAGATCTGCTGATGTACTAGTCGTAGGGGCATTCAGATCTACTGCTAACGGTCGCGAAGGGGAGTTTAGATTGCTGTTTAAACAACAGTAGGGGGACTTTGGTTCTGCTGATTAACAACAGCAGGGGGACTGTTTGGATATGCTGATTAGCAGAAGTAGGGGGACTGTTTGGATCTGCTGTTAAGTGGCAGAAGAAGGGGTGATGTATAGATGGAAATGGATCTGGGTTTTCATATTCTTTTTATATAGTTTGTATTAAATGAAGAAAAATATTGAAAGGACCAAAATACCCTTCCCCTTTTATCACTTAACCAGCAAAACTAACACCCATCCAAGATAGGGACGAATTTTGATCCAAAATGTAAACGATAGGGACGATCTGTGCACTTAGTTTGAGATAGGGACCATACTTGATATTTGGTGTAAACGATAAGGACCAAACATGAAATTTTTTCTATGGGTTATTATATGAGTCTTAACCCCTCCCTGTTTGTTGCATTCATAAATTGTCGCAACTAGCAATGTGAGGTCAAACCCATCAGTGTTTGGAAATCGTATAGTGGCTAGATAAGAATAGTGTAGGTTGGAAATGGCTATTGATTTAAGATGGACACAATGAGACGTGCCAGTGTGCCAGGCAAGTTTAGAGTATGTCTAGCATCTGAAACAGTCGTCATTCGAGGATAACCTTGTGATGTATAATATTATGACACATGCGAACTTGTTTGCTTGATTAGAGGACAAATCAACCTTGCTAAAGTTTTATAATCGTTCATCATACGTAGAGGTGGTAAAATGGGCGGACGGGCTAAACGGCCGGCGGGCCAAACGGGCGTGGGCTAAAGGGGCACGGGCAGAACGGGCGGGCTAAACGGGCGCAAGTTAAGATGAGAAAAAAGACATAAAAAAAAAATAAAAAAAAATACTTGTTTAAAAGCCGGAGATAAAAACTAAATATAAAATATCCGCCGAGTAGCCTAATTAGTGTTTTACATGTGTGCTCATTAAGCCCATAAGTTTCTTACATATGCGCCCGTTTAGCTTATTAATAATAAAAAATGGACAAAAAGTGCCCCATCCTTTTTTGAAAATGGGCAAAAAAATGCCCATACTTATCAAAATGGGCAAGATTTGCCATACGTAATGAAATAAAAAACTGAACTGGTAAAAGTTCAGATCAAGGTGATAAGATAATAATTACTGGTGTTGAAGCAGTACTCTAAAAGAGATCCAGATTTTTTTATTAATACTAGCATGGACCCGCGCAATGCGGCGGTGAGTACTTATAATCATTTTTGAGGCTAACAAACATTAATCTCTTATCCATTAAGTTTTTATTGTTAAAATTGTAAAAAAATCAAAAAAAAACCTCTAAATTTTTAAAAAATTATCAGTTAATAAAAATATAGCAAAATGGATATTGTATTAAAGAGCATAAAATTTTAGAAAATATGGTGAAATTACATTATAAAAATAACAAATTAATAAAAAGATTTTTCAATTTAAAAGAAAAAATGTTATTTAAGTAGGTTGTTACAAAAAATATAATGTTATTTAATAAGGTTGTTAGAAAAAGTTATAATATATAATGTTGATGAAAATATCAACAACTTGCTTTATTTAGTAGGAAAAAATGCTGAATTTTCAGCCTTGCTATTTTAAGAAGGTCCCAAATGCTTTATATATTAGTATAGATATAGATATAGATAAGGAAACAGAACCCCAGCTAAGTAAATTCTTAAAATTAATATCCAAATCAAATATTCCAAGCTGTGGCAAACTGGCAATCGTTTGTCAACATAGATAGATTTTGCTTTTTACATTTTGTTCTGTAAAAAAATGTGACAAGCACGTTGCTTATGCACATGACGTAATGGATTTAAAAAAAAGTGTCTGCTTATGTACATCCTCCAGAATATCGATTTGTGTTGCCGTAAACTATAGTAGAAGATACCAAATATGAATGTACACACCGTCTCTCGATTAACAAGATTACACATCATCATACATATAAAAGCATCAAGTTGGTTTTACTTTGTATGCATTAGCAGATATGTCATTTGATTTCCAGAACTGCGACTGACAGAAAAATGCACCATCCAGAAAATCGATCCCATTACTCAGTTCAGGGTTCTTACTTACATGAGCATGAGTTTACATAAAATATTTTCAAAATTTCTGTTATTTTATCCTTCAATTTGCTCATAACGGATCAAAATCGTCAAAATTCAACTCGTGCCAGCCATGAAAGTTCTCTACAAGTTCAGTTTGGTCTCAAAAACAAAGCACCCACAAGGAAGATGTCATTAGAGGTGGAGGGTGGTTGACTAGCGGCGTGTTGAGGGAAGCAAGCAATCATACATCCGTTCCATACGTGAAGTGACCATGAGCTTATGTGAAGTCTGAAGGTTTGGTTTCCCCAAATCGCTGATATCCTGTCTCAAACTATTCACAATACACCAACAATTAGCCACGTAGTATAACTAACTGGATCATGTGTGTGCGAGTGTCTATAGATATGCATCTGTTTATCTATCCGTCAAAGTGTATTTGTCTTGTATATATAAAGGGGTGTTTGGATGTGTGTTTTGAAAACGACTGTAACTTTGACTGAAGTTATAATACAATTGGGCATAAAAAATAGCCACCTGGATCCAGTTTCGTTGTTTGAAATCAATGGCCAACATTTTGATGAACGTTTGGTTATACATGTAAATGACCACAAATGACTCTCTTTTGCAAAAAGAAGATGGTCATGAAATGGAAATAAAGTCCTATGCTATTTAATAGGGACAACCGACGAGAGAATAAGCATATATAGTTGATTTACAATAATAAAGATTAAAAAGAAAGTAACTAACCATTGCCATTCACCAGTCGCCTTCGCATGCCTCTCCACCGCTCTGTAAAGACGGTCTAAGGCGTACAGGACCAAACCATACATACATTGAGCATCTTTATCCTGCAAAAAGGAAGCCAATGTCAAGTTAAGTAATATACATTTTGAGCTATGATAATTGATAATCAGCAAAGTTTCTCATAATAGAACTGCTGATAGATCCTATAAACTTGGTTACTTTTGGTCTTTTGCCCACATTGTGATTATACTATTTTGTTTTCAAAGTTCAAGGGTCTCTGAAAAATAATTGCAAAGACTGAAGCCTGTGTCAGCTAAATACTAAAAGTACAAGGTTACTGTCAAGCATCTCAACTATAAATACAATATAAATATTTTTATGTATATAAATCATGTTCACATCTAAAAGGGTAACAGAAAAGCAAAATTACCAGCCCCTGATCAATGCAATTCTGGAACTGCATAATTCTCTTTTCAACTTCCACTATTAATAGTCTTCTTTGCACTCGAGCGATTCTCCCTTTACCTTCTGCCCTTGTGTCCTGAAACAGAAAGAGCATGAGATAGCTGAGAAAGGTACCAGATAAACTAATACCACGTATAACCTTACAAACTCACTGATACCAATAAGTAAAGTTTGAAGTATGATAGTAAACAATACCCAAAACTGGAATTTAGGACACTCGCTGAAGAAGAGAAAGGAAACACACTACATATAATATTTAGCTAAAAAGAAACGAAATATAGAATACATCTTGTGTGGCATACCTGTTTGACCCATGCACGCAATAACATGAGCACGCCGAGGGAGAGAAAGAATGCTGGTAGAGCAGCAAGAATGGCAAAGTTTATCTCGTTGGCCCTTAATATCTGGTTCAGCTCAAGCATTGCCCTGTTCAGATTACCACCATTAATAACAGAGTATAAACAACATCAATTAGAATTTTTTTTGTCTAAGACTCACGTTTCAATGTCAAGCTTTAGCTTCTGAATCTGTCATCACAAATAGATAAACATGTTATGCAACACTACTTAAAATCACTGGGTAGCAAAAGAGAAAGAAGGGGGTGGTATGTTTACTTGAATAAGCATTGCACGAGCAAGCTCTCCACCAAGAAGATTCTGGATTGGATGCATAAGCTCCTTCTCGTATCTACAAAAATGTTTGAATACGAACATGTTACGAATAGCTCTACTACCCAATTGTGTGACAAAACAAAAAATCCAAAAAGATGGACTTATTACAATTACTGTGAACCAAAGGGGGAGTACAGCTGTACAGATCCTCTTATACGAATTTCAATTTAAAACATACTGTGAGCTGATAAATAAGTTTTGGTTCATCAAACTTCAAATAAATTCGATAAGTTCTAATGCAACTCTTCACGTTTTTCTGAAATAATTGGTTGATATGAACCTATCCCATACTAGGCTCGTAATCGGTTAATAAGTCCACAAGTGTAGAACTCACTCAAAAAGCTAGCTTGTTTGAGGAGGGGACACCTGGACATTGTAAACCATCAACCATTCCCATACATGGCCGACGTGGGATCATAACACTACCCCACCCTTTGAAGAACCAACGTCCTCGTTGGTCACGGCTATGTTGGTCACGGTTGGCACCCCCTTTGGGTCCAAGCCACCACTCCATAGGCCACCACTCCGAGTGTTGGAACCTCGTAAGGTAGGGCTAGCTCTGATACCAATTGATACGAACCTATCCCATACTAGGCTCGTAATCGGTTAATAAGTCCACAAGTGTAGAACTCACTCAAAAAGCTAGCTTGTTTGAGGAGGGGACACCTGGACATTATAAACCATCAACCATTCCCATACATGGCCGATGTGGGATCATAACATTGGTCCAGAAAGTAATTCTCTTCCATCATTGTCTCGCAACAAATAAGCATACTCATACCTGCCCATCACTATTTCAAGCATTTCCTGGTCCGATATATTTTCTGGGAACTTTTGACCTTTAGTTTGCTCACTGAATGCCAACAACATTCTGCAAAAAGAAAATATATAATAATAAAATATCAAAATTTTCTAAAAAACTGCATAGTTTCAAATGCTTTTGCAAATTATTCTACAAACTACAACATATATGAGCACAAGTGAGCTTTGGCCATTCAGGCCATTTTAGCTTTGAAGGTTTTGGTTAAGGGATATATGATATCAATAACGTGACTAGATAGGTGGGCTTTAAAAATAGCCATGTATGGATCGTAAAAAACCACTTGCATCTCTCATCTCCCAATTATCCTTGGCTTCTTTCATCTTCGTCACCATCACCTTCCCATTCTTGTTTCCAGATTTGCATCCTCTCTACATCGCTTAACTCACCACCATGTATACTTTCTCTTGGATTAAATGATATTGATTTCATGAAATGACAACTGATTTATATTTTATAAAGGGGAAACTTGCAGTTTTGACTTTCATATACGTGCTTTATGTTGTGGATTTTGGCGGTGTAAAATTGTTGCACTTTAGAAGAAGATTGTTGCATATTTGATGAAATTAGCATTATTCTTCTGTTGAATTTATTTTTGCAATTGAGTTAAGATGTAATATTCATACCACAACTACCCAACAAGACAAAACTAATGAATTACTCATCACTAACCTCATACCATAATGTTATTAGACCCATACACCCACACCCAGAGTGATTCCTTGTAATAGAGCAAACGCAACCTAAATTATTTCTTTATATCCTATAAGAATAGTATTCATTCGAATACAAGTTCTCTGATGAATAGCTCTTAAGAAAAAAACCAAAACACTATTTGTGTAACTTTAGTTAAAAAATGGCCAGTCAAAACTGACCTATGCAGCGAATTGGAAGTTAACTGCACTTCTTCGAGTTCCATCACTCCCCTGTGCCTCTTTCTGAATGTCTCAAAGAGTTCATCTCTTATAGCTATAAGCTGAGATTGATATATATTTCGTTAACAATGATGTTGTATTAATTCCATGATAACTGAAAGCAGTATCACAAGTCTTACCGGTTGCTCTACATGATCAGTCATAAAGCCAGTTATCGAGTCTTTGCCCTCAGCAATCCAATTATCAATATCAGAACTTCCTGCCAATCTACTATGTCGTAGAAGCCACACCGACAATAATGAAATTCCCACTGCTCCAAAAGTGTAACGCATCCAATGTCGGGTTATATTCCTTGGTTTCTGGTGTTTGGCAACCTAACAAAACAATAACACAATTTTAAAAAGAACAGTACATTGTTTGATTGCACAAAGTCATAGTCTACTTTACGGTTTTTGAGCAAGGAGTAATGATTATATACCACATTCAGCAATCAAATTGAACATGAGAACATAGATTTAAAAAAAAACGTTCCAACAATTATAAAACGCGTGGACGAGACCTTACCAGCAGAGATAAGTACGCATCAAGCTTGTCTAGATTTATATAGATTAAGTTGATGGCATCTCTAGTCTCACAATCCGTCCACTGAGACTCTTCCTGGTTTATATCAGGAAGTTTCTCAAACAATAACGGAGATGAATAGCTCCCATCAACAGAAGAACCAACCTGCAGATAAAATGCAAGTTAAATGATTGGTTACCATGTAATCAAATCATTCTCAGGTTTGTGAAAATAAACGCAAATTCTACAACTTCAAAATCCAACTGATCTGAATTCAGGGTGTGGTGGATGCGCGTTTAAAAGTGCTTATGTGATTTGGATGATCAGATATGATAATCAGCGGCAATAATACAATTCGTGGGAGATACTTTTGAATGTGCTTTTGTTGTTTAAACTTGTAATAATTTGAATGTAGGAGTAAAAGTTTCTCTTAAGGTAAGAAAAAGGGATAATTGGGTAGTTTTATTTTACCCTCCCATTAAGATTTTGTTGCACAGCTGGTATGAGACTAATTATACGACCCCCTAGTGATAAAGCAATATACGTTTATTTAACCATCAATATGATCATTGGGACGTTTGTAGTCGCAATATGCAATATCACTTTCAATGCACAACACTCCTAAGTTCGCTTCATTTATGTTTAAGTAGCTTGTTGGGTATGAAATGTAGGGTACTTACCTGACGTTTTGCACTAAGATGACCAATTGATGCTTCCAAAGTTAGAAATAAATCATTTATAGTGCCTAGTAATGAGGCCAATGACTTCTCAGGCTCCTTCACGATCTGCTCACCAAATTTGTCAACTTCCATATACACCTAATGAGTAACCAAAAGAAACAAAAGTTCAACTTCAATTTGACTTTAAAGCAGCAAAAGAGTAGAAAATCACGTTTAATATTACTACATCAGTTACGTTTTTTAACTAGCAGTGTACCCGCGCGATGCGATGGCGGGTAACCTGTGATTAACCGGAGAATAGCAAAAAGAGAATGACCCTGATCAGGCCCGGTTCACTCATTTTGATAGGTTTCGGTCGATACGTTTTCGGACGGCTTTTATTTGCTAGCCGAAATGGTGGCCACTCATGTTCCCGGTTAAACCCGTTTTCGGACGGCTTTTGTAGATATATGCTTTTGATTGTTGTAAGATGTGAATATATCATTGTATTTTTAAGTTGAACCCGTTTTCGGACGGCTTTTGTAGATATATGAGTATTAAATTGTGTTTGTATGTTTTAATTGATAATTTCTTATTATGTTTGTATGGTTTACATTATGCATAAATGGATGTAAGTTGAAAATTCAAGTAAGCTAAAAAAAATGCTTTGTAAGTACACAAAGCATACCGCATTTGATATTTATCAGTAATTATGTGTTAAAGGCAACAGAAAACATGATTACTTCCGTTCAAAAGTAGCTATATTCTTTGTTGTCTAAGAAATCTGGTATAAGCAATAAAACATTACGTAGTACAAGTTTACAACCAATAATATAATATGAAATATTTGGCAGGAAAGAAGATATCATACATTATGCCGTGTGATATGATTACTCGTAGGGCTGAGCACGGCAGACCCAAAACCGACCCGGACCGGAAAACCGGATCGAACCGAACCGGACCGAACAATTTCGGTCCGGTCCTCGGTCCGGGGTTTTGGACGAATTCGGTTCTCGGTCCGGTCCGGTCCGGTTCGGTCTTTCCAAAATTTCGACAATTATGCCTAATAGGACCGGAACGGACCGAGGACCGAACCGGACCGGACCAACCCGGACCGGACCATTTCGGTCCGGTCTCGGTCCGGGGTTTCGGACCATTTCGGTCCTCGGTCCGGTCCGGTCCGGTCCTGGACCGATGCTCAGCCCTAATTACTCGTATTTTTAAATGTGCCTACACAACAAAACTAGTTTATTTAGAGTCAATCAGCTCAACTAGATGCGAAAAATAATAGAAGTGACCTTCAATGATATTCTTGAAAAAGCTACAGAAATAAATTGGATATAAAACAAGAAGCGGACATATCAGACCTGTGCTAAAAACGTAGCCAGCGAGTATCTTAAGCTAGTCAAGACACTTATCCTCTCGGATATATGCGCAGCTGCTGCAGAAGAGAGATTTTGCATGCCAGTACCCTCAAACACATAGTCGTGTATTAACTTACCAGAACCATCAAAGAATGCTAACGGCCCTCTCTCGAACACCATGAAGTACACTTTCTGAGAAGTTGATCCCTAATAAAATCACACAACAAGAAACTTAATTACTGGAAGCACATCTTGGGAAGTTATAAAAAAAGGAGGTGTCGTGAGACCTCTGCTCTAGCTTGCCAAAAGTGCAAATTCTTCTGCACATTATGCAAATTAAAGAATATGTTCTCCAATATGTCCCCTAGAACCTCGTATACTCGAGACGCCTCAGGTGTTAGCCTGAATCAGAAACAAATACACTTTCTCACTAAACGGCACAAATGTGTGATGATAGACACAAGAATTACATGAAAGTATTGGGTTACAGCCATAGCAAAACATTTATCAGTTGGGACAGTTTGCTTGTCTTTCATGTTTAAACCCATTATATAACGTAGGGCTGATCACGGTCCGAAAATGGGACCGAACCGGCCAAACCCGGACCTGACCGAAAACAATTTGGCTCAAAACACCGTACCAAGGACCGAACCGAAATTGTCGGTCCATGTCCGCGTAGGTCCGAACCAACAAAGCATAATGTACGGTTGTGCATAAGACTGAACCACACCGATGACCGAAAACGATTAAAAGGGTGGATTGCGGTCTATTACAACGTATAATTCGTTAACGGGAGCGAATACCACTAGGCACCAACTAGGCTTGAGGATTAACCTTATATAAATTAATAGAAACAATAGAAATAAAAAAAAAAAACCAAATCAGGTAAAAAATGTTACTTGAAGGGTTCAAGAGATGAAGAAGGGATAGGAAGAGGGAGACACGTGGCACGACGTCGTCTTCTTGTTGGTGAAGGTGAAGTAGTAGTAGTTGTTGTTTTGTAAAGAGATAAAATCTTTTCGAGAGGTAATTGTATATTGGAAAAAGATGGGATCATTCCAGTTAAACGTTGTCGTATCATTTTATAGTATGATGATGATGATGAATCGTCGTCCATTCTTTTGCCGGAGGCAGAAGAGTCAACCCTTTCACCTCTCCTCTGTCTTTGACTTGAATCTCTAGGGTTTTAGATTTCTCACTTCTTTTCTTTTAAATTTAATCTTCCTTTATCTTGCTTGCATACATAACTATTAGCTTAAATTACCCTCGTACCCCTTACTTATCTTCACTCACTTTCTCATATAAACTCAATCAACCAATCACAACTATCCATTTTTATCATATAACAAAAAAAATATTTTTTAAAAATTAAATATCTCACAAACCGTTCATCATTACATAAAACAAAACATATCATCACAACGAGAATTAAATCATCTATCTACCGAGAGACACATATATATACTTTCGACGAACTTTTTTTTTAACTTTTTTTCTTAAGTCACGTCTGAGAGAATCATATATGATTCGTCACGGACATATATGATTTTCAGAAAATCATATATGATTCATATCACGAATCATATATGATTTTCAGAAAATCATATATGATTCATATCACGAATCATATATGATTTTCTGAAAATCATATATGATTCGTGACGAATCATATATGATTATCTCATACGTGACTTAAGAAAAAAATCGAAAAAAAAGTTCTTCGAAAGTATATATATGTTCCCCTCGATAGAAAGATGATTTAATTCTCGTTGCAATGGTGTATTTTTTTATCGTTTGACGATTTACCGTTTGTTAGATATTTAATTTTTAAAAAAGTGGTGGGAAGTGGGTTTTAAAAAAAAATAAATGATTATAATTGGTTGAATAGCTCTATGTTAATTTAAACGTCTACATAAATCTTAACTCTCTTTATAACAAGGAGTTGGGGGCTTTTTTTTTTCTTTTTTAACCCGTGGGCTCAATTTTTCTTCTTTCTAACAAAAAAAAGTATTAAAACTAGTCGGATTAAGCTGCTCATATGTAGCAACTTAATTTAGTAAACTCGTCTTTCAATTTCACAATACATACCTATGAGGTAATCCATATCAGCCTCGAATTCACGCATCTGTGAGGCAGAATCTAAATTCCCACATTGAAGAAAAACCATCACGGAGAGACTCAAATATGAAATCTCTCGCATGTAGTAACAACCTCTCCAAATAGACCATTGGTGGCCAACTCAGATAGCTGAGTTGGTGCTTCCACTATTGATTGGGGTCTAAGTATATGTTATATATAAGTTCAACAAGAAAATTCAATCGTGAATAATCTTACAAAAACCTACGTAGACGGATAAGTTTTTTCCCGTGTCGTTGTTTCCTCAAGGAAACTATGAATTTCATATTCACGTCGAATTTGGGCAAATGATCGAAGATAAACGTTTTTAAGAGACGTTTCTAAATTCATACTTTGACAGGAAATTATAAAAAATAAAAACGTAAAATACGAAAATCACATAAAACGAATTTAAATTTAAAGGACTTTGATGAGACTGCATTTATACATAGTCTCAACGTCCAAATCGGGCTTAAAACGCTTAAAAATGTCATAAAATACCCCAAAATATGTTTGTGTTTGTTCATTGTGTATTTTAGGTACGGATATTGTGAAATCAACAAAAGATTACAAGAATCAAGCAAAAACGAACACGAGAAACGAAGCCGCACAAAGAACCGGACCGAACAATGAATTTCCAATCAAGTCCTTGAAGTTTGAAAATTATACAAGAATGGTCCCTCAAGATTTGAAGACTTGTCATTTTATACCATTGTAAAACTCAAATATTACATATGGGTCCCTAAAATATCAAGATATTACATGATTGGCCCTTGAAGATTGCTTTTATTACACAATTAGTCCTTATACGAAGTTATAGAAAAGACTTGTGCCAAATTTGACAACTTGGTCATAGTTATTAACAAGGGAAAATGGAAGAATTCTATTGCAAACTTTGTATGAACAATATATGGAAGTATATGGGCCATTGTTGCCAAGACAGCCTAACCCGTCACCACCTATCATCCTGCCACCTCACCCATCTCCACCACTCTCTTTCCACCAACTCACCACCCTCGTCATGTCACCATTCCACTCACCCAACAACACACGTTTATATATAATAAGTTTTTTTTAAACTGGTTTTTACTCTAAACAACTTAACCATCCCCTAAACCAGATTAATACACACATTAATACACACACTCATGAACATAAACCCTAGCTCAATTAAGGGGAAAATCAAGGGGGTTTTATGAGCACTCTTCCAGAACAATGATTAACCATCCCCTTATTAAAACCCACTAACAAACCATCCCTACCCGTGACTCATGTGGCCCCACCATGGTCCCCTACTTCTCCATATTTGACAAAGATAGCATCTATGCAGCAAATCAAGGGACATAAACATTTTCTTCCTCCCAAAGGCATAAATGAACGTCTATGATGAAGTCTTAACAGTTGTATCCTCAGAAGATCACATGTGAGCTCATTGACCAATTTTCAGAATTCAAACAACCAAGGGCTTTTCTGGAAATCCACATAGAACTATGGTTTATCTTTGTAATAGTTCTAGAATCATCTCTTTCCTAGTATAAAAGGACATATCAGTATGTGATATGGCCTTTGTTCCATAACTTGAAATTTTTTTATAAATCCTTTTTCATTAATACTTAAAGTGTGGATTTGGCCTTACATATTGTTCTTGTTCTGAGTTCCCTTGTTTTTATGTTATTAGTGTTTTAGTTAAATTGCAAAACTTGATACTTTAATTTCATCAAAGGTTTTGGTTTGTTAAAAAAAATTATTCTTGGCAACTAAGATTTCTTTGAGACCCCAATCTGCTAACAAGTCTTGTGGAAGGACTGACAATCCATTCACAAGGGTTGTGAGACGTTTGGTTAAGTTTTTTTTGTTGGTAACTCATATGGTTTAAAATTGGTATATCAAAAGGATTTTCCAAAAAAATCCCTGTTATTGATTTCTATTTAAGCTGATTGTACCAAAAGCTTTTGGTCACAAGCTTGCTGACAACAAAGCTTGGATTTAAGTTTTTGGTGCTTTAACCCCTCTTTTTTTCTGTTTATTTTTGGTATGTTAACAGGTACCATAGAGAATACCATAACAACCCTTGACTGTTGTAGTCTTGGGTTGTTAGGATTGTTGTAGTCCTAAGCTTGGACTGTTGTAGTCCAAACTTCACTCTCTTAGCAACCAATAGCCCAACAAGTTCAAGGAATGCTTGTGTAAAAAACACATCAGCTCAAACAAAAGGGGTGTGGATGTACACCCCTTAGGTTAGGCTTTGAGAATTTTTGCCTCTTTCTTGAAAATAGTGGTTATTCGAAGTTCTGATTGTTGAGTGTTTGCTTAAGTGATCTTGTTTTAGGGTTGTTAGTTTAATAAGTTTATGGTTTGATTACATTTGTGTTTTAATCTTTTGAAAAAAAAAATCATCTTAGAAGATATAGGGTGTTTGGTTATGCTCATTATGTGTTCAAATTGGTACATGTAGATGTTCTAGGTGGCTTATACATACTCCACTAGGTTAATGTTGTATGGTTTGGGTTTTTGTTTCAGTTTGATAGAGTAAATTTCATAAATGGCATTTTGCTTAGTAAACTGCCATATAAGACATATCAGTAGGCTTAAGAGGGTTTGATTGTGAGTTTAAAGGTTTGAAATCTTAGTAATCAGTTAGAGATCGGATAGGATTAGGTTTGTGAGTGGTTATTTTGTGAGTTTGGTTGTGTTAGAGTCAAGATTGACCAACTCAAAACTCACCAGATTTCCAAACACATCAGCAACACTACCCAGACCCACTAGACTGTTATCAGAATCTGTCTTGCTTGATTTTGTGGCTAATTGTTGCTTGTAGCTAGTTGTGTTTTTGCTTATTATTGACTACCCACACTCCACTGAGTGTGGGGGTGCCCTTTGTTCCAAAATACCATCAAACAAGCTCAAAAACGCCACATTTCACTTTTCTGTGATCAAGCAGTAGGAAAAAGTTCCCACTGCTAGTATAGTTCTAGCCACTGCTGGGGTAAAAGACAAAAGCTCCCAACAAGTCATTATCAATATTTTTGATTTTTTGTCTTTAGTGATCTAAAAGTGGTGTTTTTATGATTTTTCAATTTTCATAGTTTCAATTATTTATTTTAAGATTTTTGAAAAAGTTAATTTTATTTTTCGATTATTTTAATACTTTTAGCATTATTTTAAGTTAAAATAGGTTTTTATTAATTATGTTTTTGTCTTTAGTGGTCCAAAATCAAGATTTTTCATATTTTCCAATTTTTATAGGTTCTTTTAAGATTTTTAGAAAAGTTGTTTTATTTTTTCAAGTATTCAGTTAATTTTTAGAATTATTTTAAGTTATAATTAGTTTTTAATTAAGCTATTTTTGTCCTATTAGGGCTAAAAGTACTGTTTTCAACTTTTTTTCATTTTTTCCAACTTTAGATAAGTAATTTAATATTTTTCAAAAAGTAAAAATATTTTTCTCATTATATTATTATTTTTTATGATTATTTTCATTTAAAAAGTGTTTTAAGCCTTTTAAAAATAAAAAATAGTTTTAAAATTTTAGTAAAAATACTTTTTAGTGTTTAATTAATATAAATAAGATATTAGTTTGATAAAATATAATTTTGGACTTTTTGTTAATTATATTTAATTTTAGGGCTTTAATTAGCATTTAAAATTGAATATTTAATTAATAATAAGTTTTAAAATTTATTTATTAAATTTTTATTCTTATTTATATTATTTTAGACTTAGTTTTAAATTTTAATTAATTTTTAGTGTAATTTTTATTTTCGTCGCGTTTTACGTCATTACGTTTACGTTTTACGTTCTACGTCGTAGTTTAATCGTAGTGTAACTCGTCATTTAATTTTCTCTCTTCAAACCCAAAAACGACACTAATCCAAGCTTGATTTTATTATATTGGCACATAACACATACACCTCCTTCGAGAACGAACTCTCACTTATTCGGTTTTACGGTTTTCCTAAATCGTAGAACTTAATACTTGCCGCACTTACTCGTTTTTCCTAAAACGTGTTCGATTTTGCTACATCAATTTTGGCGCCATTGCCAGGGAGGTGTGTTAGCCTTATATATATATCGTGTTTGTGTGAGTAGTGCGTTTTTGCTTTTCATTTTTGGAAAGCGTATATAACGTACATACTCGTTTGTTATTTTTTCTACTATATTATAAATAGCCAAATAAATCGTGTTTAGTTATCCTTAATTAAACACAAAACAATCTTTTTACTATATTGTAGATATCATATTATTTGTTTTCGTTTTTTTGTGAATATTATTAATATATTGTATACGTATCACAATAAATTTACAATATCTCAAAAAGCGTGAAAACGCAACCTTAATTGGGATTTCATCACTCAATTATTGTATTTGAATCCAAAGCAAAAAGAAAAAGGTAAAATAGATAAATACTTTCGAAAGGCTTAATTTTGATTAACACAAACTATAAGGTGGGTATAATGCGGTTGTATTTCACGACCTAAGGGGAAAAGGCTCTTAAGTGCTTAGCGCCGCCTCGTTTCTTCCGCTTGCTTGTGCGTGTTTTGAGAAAAAGGGCTAATCGAGGGTTTACCAACTAAAGTATTATCTACGTATATATATATTTGCTTGCTTTTCAAGATTAAACCCTCTTGAACGTTGCTGTCCCTTATTTTTGTGATGATTAAGCAAGGAAGAAAGAAAGAAAATAGATGAAGAAGAGATGGATTCCTAGAGAGAGAAAGTAGTGAGAGAAAGTAGAGAGGAGGTGTTTAACTTGGTGAATATTAGATTAGAAGAAGATTAGAGTTACAAATGACCATCCACCCTCCTAACATGCTAGGAGGGTAGTATATATAGTCCACCCACATGCGGGCTTTAATGGGCTATATATTGGGTCGGGCTTGTCTTTTGGACTTTAATTAGTTTAAATCCAAGCCCGTAAATTACGACTAATTAACTACCTATTACAACGTTCTAATAAATATTACAATAGAAACCTATGACCGAACATTCTTGTTTGACTCAATATTTTGAGGCTAACAATCTCCCCCAATGTGAGGTCATTCCTCTTTGATATTTGGATTCCAATGGAGATTTATGAATTTCGTCATAAATGAGTCTTGAACGTGTAATAGTAGTGTTGTTCCTTCATGCTGTGATCTTTGAGCCTTTGTCATTGTCTTTTGACTTTGTCTTTTATCTTGAGATCTTTAAATCATCCTTGACTTGTCTTTGCCATCTTGCGATCTTGTGTCTTTATCCACATGCTCACACTTTTAATTGTTAAATAAGTCTTTGGGCATGAATATGTGGTTTTGAATCTTTGACTTTGCTGAGTACACCGTGACGCCACCTTCTCGAGATAAAACATAGACACGGACTGAATGGCTTTGACATTCGTCCTAAATCGGTAGCGTTTTACCTCCGGTCGGTGAAGACCGTTATACGATATTAAATACCGTACCTGTGATTAGGTAGATTCAATTAAGAATCTCCTTGACAGGGTTTCGCGGTTGTACTAGCCGTTCTCTTTACTCGACCGTATCAAAGCAAGACTGCGAACATAAAGAGTGAATCAATTGGATAAATATCCGCTTGATTAAAGTCGTCAATTCAAATTCCTGGAACAAGTTTGATTCATTAAGAATCTTACCATTGTTGCTTTCCAGTTGACACAAGTTTGATTCATAAGAATCTCACAAGTTACCTACCGTAGCGCTGTTTGATGTTGATGCTAGAAGGATTTCCATTCGCCACTGTGAATATTAATAAATATCACTCTGAATGTTCTGGCAAGACCATAAAGATATTGCGTAGAAACCTGAAACGAGTTTGAATCAATTCAGAATCAAACCACTGTTGCTTTTCAGTTTTACATATGTTTAATTCATAAAGAATCTTGCATATGACCTACCGCAGTGCTGTTTGATGTTAACACTGGAAGGATTTCCACTCATCATTGTGAATACTAAGTAGTATCACTCTGAGTGTTCTAGCAATATCGCAAGGATATAGCGTAGGACTCTCTTGATCTTCATCCGTGTGTCCTAACGAGATTTGATTGATCTCTTGGCTCTAGACTCGATTTGTGCACTTTTAGTGGTCGGAGGCTGGAGCAGATACCACCTTTTCAATATCAACTATCTCGGAGTGAGAAAGTTAATAAAAGTCGTGTTGATCTCCGTGACAATAAAACAAACTTCTTTTGAGAGAAGCCTGAGTAGCTAGGAAAGGGTTGTGCTTCACATCACTGGGTCCATGATGAGTTTGTCTTCATGATGAGTTGACCCGGTTTCTGCCTAAGTTGTATGGAGGGCTTCTTTCTTTACACCCTTTATCCTTACATTTCTTTTTCATTCTTGAACCCCTTCAATGCTTACCAAGACATCATTACTAACACCTTGTTGTGATTGTGTGATACCAGTGAAAGTGTCGTATGATGCTAAGTTATTGTCTCAAGAGCTGTTCAGTATGAGCATCTCTCTTATGTTGCGACTCACTTGAGGATGTGATACCCCGAGCCCAACGTTATTTATTTAATCCTATTTTACGAATATTTTTGAAATTTTTAAGAAATTTCGTTTGCTATATATTTGACGGTTTAAGTTGAAACCAACGTTTACGGTCGTAATTTTAACATTTGATGATTTAAGAAGAACCGATAACGACCACGATACCGATGGATGCCCAAAATTTATCTTTTATTATCGATTGATCGATATTTGAGTTTTTCGAAGTTTTTATTTTTATTACGTTTTAAGTCGAGTCGGAACCATATGAATATTCGTTTTGTGTGCGTTTGAACCATTTAAAAGTAATTTGAGGTAGCCGGGACGAAACCCGACTCTCGTAAAATTTTAAAACCGACTAGTATGTCATAATCCCGCTCTTTAAAAGTAGATTTGCCACTAAGGCCAAAAGATAGCTACTATGTCAAAATTGGTCCCTCCATTTTTACAAAAGGAACCACTAACACACACACACTTCATTTTTACTTTCAAAACTTAGGGTTTTCTCTCCCCTTTTTCTCCTAGCCGCTGGCCACCACCACTCCACCACCAAAAACCGCCACAAAACTTGATTTCTTGAAAAACTAATCAAAGACCCATGTTTATAATCATCTTGTAAGTGAATCCCACCAATAATATCACACATGCATCATCTTTAATTTTTACAAAAATTTATTCTTATGAACAAGTGGGTTTTGATCTAATTTTTCGTAATGTATGTTTAAATCTTGTGTTTAGGAGTGAAGATAATTAATTAAACAAGATGGGATTTATGTCTTTGGTGTTATACAGCCCCAAAACCCACGAAATTATTGGGGGTTTGGGTGTTCTTGGGTGTTTGATCTTAAATAAGATGGGTATGTATTCATATTCATGTTTTTATCATTTTTAAATTATTTAATTACATTGCATGTCTAATTTTTTATTTGGGTTTTTATGAGAAATGTTCATACAAGTGATTAAGGGTAGTTAGGTTGTGTTAGATTGATTGAATAATGTTGGTATAGATTTAGGAAGTGATGAGAAGTGTTGGA
Source organism: Glebionis coronaria (assembly GCA_025667525.1). NCBI lineage: Eukaryota > Viridiplantae > Streptophyta > Magnoliopsida > Asterales > Asteraceae > Glebionis > Glebionis coronaria. The sequence continues at coordinate 98,969,827 of CM046882.1, read as the reverse complement.
ATGATGATTGTTAAGGTTTTGAAAGGGGTGTTTTTAGGACAGCAGGTCTAGAGGGTGTTTTCGTGGTTTTATACTTCTGTACAGGTCCTAAGATTAGAATGTAATTTTAGGGTTCGTCTCAAGCTTTCTTTCGGTATAAAGAAGAGCTTCTAAGTCCAAACGAGTAAAAAGTTATGCTATTTTGAAAGTTCGTGTACCGGGAGATGAGAATCAACATAATCCGAAATTATGTTTGGTTTGGGTCAAATCCCGGGGACCATAGATAGAGTTTTATAAATGATTGAAAGTTGTTCATTGGTTTCAAACCTGCATTTTAGAGTCTATTTTTATACTTAATGGTCAAATTAGCTAATGGTGTCTTTTAAATGAGTCAAACAAGTCTTACGTTGTACAAGTGCAAAATCAGTCCGAAAAGGGTACGTCTAGTGATGTAATGAGTAATGGGTCATAAAAGTGGAAACTTTTTATGGGATTTAAAATGGGTTTTCTACAGGTAATAAGGGATTTTTACAAATTTTCTTGTAATTTATAGAAATGCTTAAGTCATAGAAAACAGCCCGTACTTTTGGTAAGTACCGGCAAAGTTATAAAATTTGAAATATTTTTAATTACATAGATAGATAGTACGAGTCTAGTAATAATCACTTGTATGGAATTTTGGCGTGAGTTTATACAAACTTTGAGTGACTTTAATTATATACATACAGTACTTGAAAGTACTTGAAGGAGTTTATTCATTAAGTGTTATTCGTTAGGTGTTGTATTTGATTTCCCGGGGGCATCCACATCGTCGGTGATATTTTCGTTACGTTTTCGCTAGAACCACTACTACTACGCCAGGTGAGTCTATAGCCTCGCTCTTTACTTATTTCAAATGTTTTTACCCGCGAGGGGGATACATGCTATTTAAATGAAAATGAACATAAGTCATGAATGATTGTTGGACCCGAATGTTGTCTTGAATTGTGTTGAGTACCTAGTTGGAAAAGTCCCTAAATTCGTGAACTATTAACTATTGTCTTGCCCTTGTGTGGGTTGGAGATAGCCGCTTATACAATTGATAGTACTATGGGGTTGACGACCCTATCCGAGACGAGAGCTAGTACGTTGAGTACCCTCTGCGGACGGATAACTTGTGATAAGAAATAAGGTATAATTGCAACTAATGCCTTTAGAAGGGGCACTGGTTTCATCTTAATCATTCCGGTAAATGTACGCGGGTGATTGAGTTAACGGATTAGTGTCACGAGCTTAAACACAATTATTAGCTATTGCTAAAGATAATATCCTTGAATAATAGATTGTGAGTATGACAATGCTATTGAATGGTCATGATTGGTTTTAATACTTATGTTCAACTTATGGTTTGATAAACCTATAGATTCGCTCAACCTTTGTGTTGACGGTTTTAAGCATGTGCTTCAGGTAACCAAGATTGATAGCAGCAGAGCATGCGAGGATGGAAGTTGTTGTGGCTTGGCGGTCTACTTTGTTTTTTCTCCCTTTTAGCACCTAAATATTTTATATTATGTCATGTGAACGAAAATGTACTTTTGGGTTGAGATTCAGTGGGGACCTAAACGCAACTCTGTTTTGTATCATTTTTGGGATTTGGATAACGGTAGGCTTTGATGTTTCAATCAATCTTTAATTTATGTTTAAACTTTTACGTCTCTTTGAGTCGTTTAATATAGCTTATGTGTGATGATAACTACGTAGCACCCAAATGCTGTAGTTCCGCTGCGCATAGCATTTGTTGGGGGTGTTATAGATTGGTAATCAGAGCCATGAGTTGTAGAGAACTAGGTCATTTTGAAAAATCCTAAACTATAACTTTTGGTGTCGTAACAAATTGTCCAAGCACACAACTATCCTGCATGGCTCCGGTAAGATTTCTTTAGCATTGCTTTATATTTTAGATGTATCCCTCAAACTGACATGGATTCTCTAGTATTTAGTAAGTAAATACTTTGATATATATTAAGATATATTGTTGTGTACGTTGAGTACTTATCATCGTAATTTGCAAATTCTTGTAAAGATTATCTTATATGTTGCATGTAATTGGCATACGGGCTACATTGCATTACATGGCAACACCGCGTTGTAATCCTACGTGAATGTATGAATGATTGTATGTATAAGTATGTATATACTATGGTATTTAAAGGCATTGCACGCGAAGCAATGGTCCTTGCGTGATTATTGTACATTTTACAATGTGGTTTTGTTGAGAATTCGGCCTTACCGCTAATTATCAATCTTGATAATTAATTTATTGATCGAATAACCGAGTGTGAACCTATTTTGATACTCTAGATACGTAAATAACGCCTCGTAACATATTGTATATTGACTAGATCGATCTCGATTGTCGTTATCGCACCGTGATGTGTCATTTTAGGACATCTTCTTTTTGGAACGTAAATTACTAACGTACTATTTTATTTGCTTTTATTCCTTATGGGTTTGATATGTTAATTGGCGTAACTATAACATAGACGAAGTTTAATCAACGATGCGTGCATCGTAGCGGCGAATCATGTGTGTACATTATGAAACGTGATTGAGGCGTATCGCCATTTAATCGTTTTTTTATCATCCTACTTAAATTTAAATATGCATTTTAAAAACAGACTAGCGTTGTGATCAATCGCGATAACTTGAAATTTGGTTGGTTTGTGTTAATTTTGTGGTGTACGATTTCGAGACTCATCCGAGGCCGATAACAACACTTAGTTGACATACGTATTCTCGCTTCATTTATTTCATTTTGTTTTGTTGTTTCACTATTTTGAATTCGATATTATACATGACGAGGTCCGGCATTTGTGTGAGTTAAATAAGCATTAAACTTTGTTGATCGAATGATTTAAACATAAAGTGTTTTACATATTAAATAAATGGTGAATGAAATTTTTGGATAAAAATGACCTATGATATGTCTTGTAACAAGTAAAACTCTTATAGAGAGTAAAGTGACAATGTGAAATTATTTTTCCTTCAACCTTGGTTGGTAAATCGTAATAAGTAATTTGTATTACTCGTAAAATCCTTGTTTTCATATATTAATAATTTGATACTAGAAGCTTGTGATGGATTTGTTAAGATTTTGTTTAATTTAATTTGAGAAAGGAGTTATAATAAAATTTACGATATGACTATCGAGTATATGTAGCTGTGGGCTTGATATGAGTTAATTTTCGGGTCAATATAGCAAACTTTTGGCATAATTTGTAATATAGAACACGAGTAGAAAAATTGGTCATGCGTTTTGGAGCTAGAGACTTTGAAAAATTGGTTTTATTTTAAACATAAGGTCATGTTATATGCATTGGTATAAACTAGAACTTGTCACTCGTTGTAGTAAATAAACTGGGACAAAATCGGAATATACACTTTAAGTGAGAAATTCTAACGCTTGAAACAAATTTTTAAATGTTGATGGAACGTCATTTTACTCTACCGCGAGATGTGTTAATTTTAAAATCGTTTGATAATTGGCTAAAGGATTGAAAGTTGAATTTTCTACATTTTAGAATTATTGAAATAAGCATTTCTGATTAATTATTATTATATTATTATTTTTGAGATTCGAGTCTCGACTATAATCAGTAAGTTATCCGAAATAATACTACGTGAAACCTCTTTAGCATCTGGGTCGAATTACGCGAGTACGATTTAACAAATCAGTTTTAAGGAAGACATGTGTATAATAAAAAGTCAAGGGTTGATTTTTAAGAGTTAAATTGGACTAGTTTGAGTCATGTTGCATACATGTATATATGTGATAATATAAGTCGTAATAACAATAATGTAAAAATTTGAAAATTCTTACTATGTACGTTTTTGGTACTTAAGACATGAACACTAATGAGATTCTGACACGAGTATCGAGATTTTCAAAACTAATGATTTTACCAATTATAATAACCGAGTCACCGAATCTACTAATATTAGTAATTTTTCTTGCGATTGTAATATTTCTCCGAAAATGAAAACTTGGTAAGATTGAAAAATAAAAGGTATAAATTCTTTAATGGTGTAACATAAATTAAAAATGTGTAAATGTTCGGTTTTACAATATACAAAGTAACATTGATTTGAATATGCAAATGGATTACCCAACACACGCCTACTTGTATAATATTTTATAAAGATATATATCTACTGTGTTGAGTCACAATGGTTTGATCGTACGACATCCCTTCTTTGATTTTGTGGGTCTGTATCTAAACTGAGTAGTCATGTGATTGTTTATTTTAATATTGTCTATGGTATGAAACCATTATTATTATATTTATTTTTGAATTGCTACTTCACTATTACATGATAATGAGGGTAGGTCACCCGGTGTATTTTTTTGTCCTGTTCATGGACGTTGTGACTTTTCTTCTTTCGGTTAATGGAACCTAAAATTTTGTATTTACATGAATGATGATATAAATCCTCATTAAAGTGGTTATTTATTTATATTGAACAAAAGCGAGGAGGGGAAGCCGCTTTTCGAATTGTAGAGGTGAAAGAACTCGATCTCCCTGGTGAAATAGTTTCTATTCGACCAGGTGATTCTTCTCCTCTCCCCGTATACCCTTGGTGGAATGTGTGTGCAACTCGAGACGGTGGGAATCATGATCGTTGTCCTATTTTTGGCCATGGTGATGATGTTCGATGTCCCCTCTATGTACCTAAGATTGGTCGTTGTTTTCTCGAGACTTTTGTCATATATTTGAAGTATTTTCATTTCTAATGTAGTTAAATTTTAGTTGGCAATTATATTGCTCGTTTACCTCGTTCGATCTCATTGATTTTTGATTTTATTACTTATTGTGCTTGCAATGATCTTTAATCCTGAACCACCTTACCATTGATTGGTGAGTAGTCTATTTTGAAAATATGTATGAGTGTGAAATGTTTCGTTTAACCAAATGTAAATGGTGTCGATTTATTTACTTAATTATTTATTCATTTTTCTCATAAATAGGCAAAGTAATGTATGTTTCCAAAGTAGACGAAAAATGTTTGATGTGTTCCTTAAAACGATGGTAGCAATATTTTTCCCATTTCAAATTTCATTTCAAACGATTTAATTATTTTGAAGACTAGGTCGAAAACTTTCATAGTCGTGTTTGGTGTGTAATAGTAATGTTTGTGTCGTCACTCGATCCTCAATTATGCACAGCTTAGCTAACTATGCATAATTAGGGAAGAGTCCTATTTTGTTGGTTGTCGTTGCTTGGTCCTTAAGTATGCATGATCTAGCTAATTATGCATAGTTTAGGAAGCGCAATGTAGTTTCAAATCAATTGGTCATCTTTAAAACCGGTAGTGTTTTTGATAAATGTTTGGATGAGAACGTTTTTAAAAATGGTGGATCCTTATGCAAGTAATTGTATTCTCCTTGATTCCTAAAGAAAATTTTGAATTTTCTTGTGTTCCTTGAAATATTTTCTTTCGTTTTACGTCGAATTACTAAGTCACCGAGACCAAGTAATTATGGAAAATGTTTTTATATGTTGTATGTGACGTGTCAATTCCATCGTAATCGCGATGGTGTTGATGAAATACCAAAGGGACTCGTACTGACACTGAGAAGGAATTTTAAACAAAAAAAAGAAGACTGCCAAAGTAGGGGAAATCAGAGTTCGAGTGACTCTGAGGGGAATGACGACGACTTCTCCTACATCAAACGTATCGTACTTTATTTATTTTCTTTTCTTGTTCTTTTGATGTGTCAACGATACGCGATAAACTGTTGAAGTTTACCAACTGTGCAACGGTAGTTGGAAGACAATTCCAATTGTCATTTTCGTTTATTCAAGTGAGGAATCCTCTTTTCTTGACTCAACCATCCTTGATTATCGATGGTTAAACGATGGATAAACATAGTTGATGTTTATGTGCTAAACCCTTGCTTTTTATATGTTTATGTTGTATGTGATCTAGTCGAGTGATCGAAAGTTGTGGGAACTTGAGATGACATTGTCCAATGAAGTCCGATCATGGAGAACACGTGCCATGTAATATATTTTTTTTTTCTGTGAACGATGATGCTTATTGAGATTTTGACCACGTTTGGGACGGAAGTAAGATGGTGTTCTTGTATTATATATATATATATATATATATATATATATATATATATATATATATATATATATATATATATATATATATATATATATATATATATATATATATATATATATATATATATATATATATATATATATATATATATATATATATATATATATATATATATATATATATATATATATATATATATATATATATATATATATATATATATATATATATATATATATATATATATATATATATATATATATTTGGGGTATGGATTCGTGTGTGAGCACCCTACGATGACATATGTATGTATTTTTCTTTCTTTTTGGATATGCATCCATAGCTAGCAAGCTCGTAAACCTTCTTTAACTTGTAATTTTCTTTTGACTGGACTCATCCGGTATCCTGTCAATATTTATTATTTTATCATGGCTTGGCTGATTAGCAAGCATGAGTTAACTTGATTAAACTGATTGACTTGGCATGGTTTGGCTATTTTTGCAAACATGTCGTAATGTGGTTATATGTGTTTTATTATGGCTTTTGTGTTTGATTGGATTGTGATGTTTTCGAGAGAGTTATGTATACGTCGGATGATTTCGTATCGATGAATTCGTTTTTTGACGGAATAGGTTTGTATGTACGTAATATTGCAGTAAGGTGATTTTGTACGACTAGTATTGATTACTTCGTTTTGTATATTCTGAACGTTTTCGATGGGGTTAGGTGCGATCCGTGTGATTTTATTTATGATTAATTTTTTATATGAGACGATGAACCAAGTGAAGGACGATTCGAAAGTTGGAAGACATGCTCCGAGCGTGTGTGATTAATAAGTGTGTAAACACTTATCTTTTTGCCACTAAAATCAAGTAAAAACAAGACCTAATCACGTGTTTATTATCATAAATGTCAGAATTACGCGTGGTTTTGTTTTTTTGTGTCCAAATAGGTACAAATGATCAAAAGGAAAGAAAACGCGGGATATCACAGTCAAATGTCGAAGAAAAGTCAAGAAAGAGTCGAAGACAAGACCAAAAGTGTGCCAAGATCACGAAAACCGGCTAAGTCCACTTAAATTCGAAGAAATGATCAAGAAAGTCGGAATCGAGCTCGTTTTAATGGAATTTATCGTTTTTGAAGATATTCGAGTCTTGTGGGTCCCACATTGCTTAATGGGCCTACAAGCCCATTTGGAAAAATGCTAAAAAGGATCAAAACTCAACAAGCCCATTTGCATATTTAAAAAGTGGGACGGTTAATATTTTGGGCCAAAGCCCATTTGATAAAAGTTGGGACGGATGAAAGAGACATTGGGCCAAGCCCTTTTTTGCCGTTTGATCACAAAAAGAAACGATTAAAAAATGGGAAATGGGTTCACATGGAAGTCAACTAAGATCCAAAAAAAAAGCTTATCGTCCAATCCTATCTTACGCAAAATTCTCACTTTGCTAGTCAACATACTCGGTCAACCAAATTCCCTCACCCCATACGTAACCCTCCTTTTACCCCCACGTGTACACCCACTTTTACTCCCCCCAACTAAATAAATAAATAAACCTAATATTTATCCTCTCCCCACTTTATTTCGATACAAACACACACATTTGTTTTTTTTACTGCTCACCTTCTTCTCCCAAATACTCTCCGTCCCTTTTCCCTCAAACCCTAATTTTTACACCAAGAAATTATCTACCAAATTTGGGGCTTTTACCCTCAATGGGTAATTAACACCCAAACAAATAAAACCCCCAAGAAAATCGCATCATCCACTCACCCATCAATCCAACATGGCAAGATTTGATTGGCTATGCCACCTCTCCACCACCAAACTCTCCAATAAGAGAAGTCCACATCACCTATCAAGAAAAACAACTAGCACAACATCTTGACAGCAGGGCAATCCATGTGATATTGGGCAATTTTCAACCGTAGGATCAAGAAGTGTGAAGAAAGAGAAGGTTAATGAAGAAATCAACGGTGGGATTTGGATGCTTACAAATGAAGCCAAGATTAGGGTTTCTTGGGGTTCCTCTATAAAAACACCTTCATATCATGTAATCTAGGTGCCTTTTCTTTTATTTTTTTAATTTTCAGAAAAATAGATTTAGGGTTTTAATCTTGTAATTTTTCAATTCCAGTATTTGTAATCTCTTTAATTATTAATGAAAAATTAAATTTGTTTTAATTCTCGTCTCAATTTAATTTCAGTTACTGTTTCTTTTTAATTCGTTTATAGAAAATATTGTCACTGTTATTGTTGGTTATTATTATTATTATAAAAAAAAATAAAATAAAAAATATAAAGGAAAGTAAAAATTGATTTCCCCCACTGGGAAATCATTAAAGTGGTACTATTCGGTTACTGTTCATCCGATTGGGGTTCGAGGCTAAGTTGATGTTGTTGACGCTTTATTGGTGCTTGATCGGTTTAAGTTCGCTCAGCGCGACACTTCTTCTCAAAGGCTAACTCCACCGGGTTCGATTTTCTTTTAGATTTAATGTTAAGTTTTATTTATTGATAATCTGCTATAGTGATTGCTTATTTGATATTCGGTTTTAGGATTTGGTTATAAACTGCTTGGTGATAGTACTGTTTGACTGTTTATTATTATCAGTTTAAATACTTGTTTGGATTTGTTTAGTTATTTGGATTTGCTTATTTAGATTGTTAGAATACTGCTATATGTTTAGTTCGTAGTATAACTTGATCTGCTTATAACGTTAGATTGGCTATTTAGTTTTATTTTTGAGTAGTTTAAATTTATTTAGGGTAATTATCTGTTAGTTTGTTTGGATTATCAGCTTATTTGGTACTTGTTTAGTTTGTTTAGAATTATTTAATCTATTTCATTTTATGCTCATTTGATTATTTGGTTTTGCTTATTTAATATTTAGATTATTCAGTTTTTATTAGCTTATTTGTTTCAGCTTATTTGATATTTAGTCGTTGCTTATTTAGATTTTCAGCTTATATGTTTTTTTTCCTTGTTAGCTTATTTGGTTTATGCTTATTTGAGTTCAGCTTATTGTCTTATATTTGTTTAGCTTATTTTATTTGCTGCTTATCTCAGACCCAATTGGTCTGAGGTATTGTTATGTCCAAATCAAGAGTTCCAAAAAGTGCCCAAAAATATTAACAAATTTTGTCTGTCCTGGGACTCGAACCCAGGACCTCTCGTTCACAAACCCTACGTCCCAACCAGTTTGCCAGTAGCCTTTTTGTGTATTGTTTCGCAACGTTAGGTTAATATAGATTAGATAATTCTTGCAGTTTATTTGAATTAATATTAGTCTAAGTTTAAAGTTGATTTCAATTTAATATTTTAATTAAATTTCGTTTTAAATTCAGTTTTTATAAAAAAAATAAAAAGTTAAAAAAAATATTTTTATTTACTTTTATAACTTTAAATTTGTTTTCAATTTATTTAAAATAGATTTACTTTTATTTTTAAATTTAAATTAGTTAAATATTTTTATTTCAAATTTACTTTCAAATTAGTTTAAATAGATTTACTTTTATTTTTAACTAGTTACATTTAGTTTAAATTTTTAATTAGTTTTAGTTTATTTTCAAATTAATAGTTTAAATAGTTAATTAAAATAGTTTTCATTTAATTAAATAGATTTAAGTTAGTTTAAAAATACCAAAAAGAGATTTTACCAAAAACAAAGTTAAGTTGAAACGTTAAACCGGAAATCAAATTCGAGTCGAATCGAGAAAAAACAAACTTAATTAAAAAGGACTAAAAATCCTAGTTTCAAATTGGCGCCGCTGCCGCTTCGCTCGTACGATTGACGATTTTTCGTGAAGACGTTTGGATTTTGGGATCCGTTCATCCTTTGAACGTTACGTTTCTTGCAACAAAATCAAAAACACAAAAAAATCAAAAACTTAAAAATACAAAAAACTAAAAAATCACAAAAGCAATTCTTTCCTAAGAATTGCCCCAAAAAAAATTAAAAAAAAAATATCAAAAGTAATACTTTTTCCTAAAAGTATTACACCAAAAAAATATTACGTATTAGTGTTAATTTTTATTTCGATTTCTTTCGATTTTTCTTGTGAATATATATTTTTCTAAAAAATACAAAAAGATTTTTCCTTTTACTATAATATATTACGTAGCACAATAAAATTACCTACTTATCAAATAAGGCCTTAGTTGGGATTTCATCACCTAACTATTGTATTCGAATCCATAACGAAGAAAAAAGGGCAAAATAGATAAATATTTGTAAGACGTTTGAACTCGACATATACAAACTATAAGGTGGGTATAAGGCGACGCGCTATAAAAGGCCGTCTAAGGAAAAAGGTTTTTAAGTGCTTTGTGCCACCTCGTTTCCCCGCTCGCTTGTGCGTATATTGAGAGGGACGACCGATTATTGGTTTGCCAACTCAAGTAGTATTTACGTATATAATTTTGTAGATTTTTCATATTGCTCATCGAGAGGGAAAATCCTTTTCCTCTCAAAGTCGACCGAGGTCACCTACCTCATTCCAAAGTTTTAATTGTATGCGCACTCGCGCGCATACATACATACCGATTGGTGTACCAAATACTTCTAATTCTTCTAAAAAGAAGAAGAAGAAAAACAAAAAGACCGTCATTAAAGCCGATCCCGAGAATCGAGCTTTCGACAATACGATGACAACGGATAATCGACCAATGATTGAGATTCTACAATCTCACGTTGAAGGAAATGATGACGCGATTGTGGTGCCAAATATTGGAGCTAATCATTTCGAACTTAAATCGGGTTTTATTCAAATGGTTTCCGCTACACCATTTTTAGGCCGTACTAATGATGACCCACACGCTCATATCAAACGTTTCATCCAATTAGCTAATACCGTCAAATACAATGGGGTGCCACAAGAGGCCGTTCGCCTCCAACTTTTTCCTTTTTCCCTCGAGGGACAAGCCCGGATTTGGCTTGATAAGGAACCACCCCAAAGTATTACCACATGGATCGACTTAGAGACCAAGTTCATTAACTACTTTTTCCCACCATCACGGACCACGTCCTTAAGGAATGAAATAATCAACTTTGAGCAACAATATGGGGAAACGTTTAGTGAGTCTTGGGATCGTTTTAAAGATCTTTTGAGAAAATGTCCACAACACGGTTTTACTAAAATTCATCAAATCAACACGTTTTATAATGGTTTAACTCTAAACGACCAAGACTCACTTAATAGTGCCGCGGGGGGCAATATTCTTGTGAAAACCATGAACGAGGCTTGGGCCATTATTGAGAACAAGGCAAAAGTGCAAACCAAAAGTGCAAACCAAAAGTGTTAGGGCTAATATGGCAAGTGCTAGTACGAGTAATAATGAGGTGAATGATCAAATTAAGGAGCTTACTTCAATTGTGAAAAACCTTGCTCTAAGAACCGACGCCCTCACTACACATGTGCATGCCGTGAAAGAAAAAAGTGAAACGTGTGAGACTTGTGGTGGACCACATTCATACTTTAATTGTGACAAGGTTTACAATGATCAACAAGAAGTTTATGCTTATAATAACAATGAAATTGATCGGATTCAATTCAAACCAAATGTTGATGTTAACCATTTGTCTTACAAGTCTAATAACTATTTGGCTCCCCCGGGTTTTGTAGCACCACAAAGACCACCCCACCCGCCCAAAATAGGAACCAAGGTCCTCAACGGGGTAATTTTCAAGGAAATACTAATCAACGGGGTTTTAATCAAAATCAAGGGAATTTTCAAGGGCAAAACCAAGGGTTAAATAATCAAGGATATAATAACCAAAGTTTTCAAAATCAAGGATTTAATCAAGGTTCTAATCAATATCAAAACCAAGGTTTTCCTAATCAAGGTTATAATCAAATGAACATGCATAATCCTCAAATGGACTTGGTTTTACAAAAATTATCCGACCATGAACGAATGATGAGAGAGATGCAAGAATCGACCGATAAGAATTTTTGACTATGATTCAAACCTTTCGTCCCCAAGGTACCCTTCCCTCGAACACCGTGACCAATCCTAGGGCTAATGTTAATGCTATCACTACTAGGAGCGGTAAGACCACCGTTGAACCTTCCCCACCTAACCAAGGACCCGAGATTCCTTCTTCTTCGACACAACCTCCTTCTTCTTCCACTTGTGACATACCTCCCGTTATGCATTCGTCTACACCTTATGTTCTACCGATACCCAAATTTTCTACCACACCTTCGGTTCCAAAACCGGTTCCTTCACCTTCTATTTCTACTCCTCCTCCTCCTCCAAAGGATGTGAGTGAGCAATCCACTCCAAAGCCTTCATCTCAACCCAATATACCTTATCCCTCAAGGTTGCGGAAAGAGAAATTGAAGAATAAGGATGATATTCAAGTTTCAAACTTCCTAAAAATGTTCAAACAATTGAATTTTAATATCACCTTTGCTGAGGCGCTCGCTCACATGCCTAAGTACGCTAAGATGTTTAAGGATCTTTTAAGTGATAAGGAAAAGTTGCTTGATATTGCCAATACCCAATTGAATGAGAATTGTTCCGCGGTTCTTTTGAGAAAATTACCGGTTAAGTTAGAGATCCCGGTCCATTCCTTATTCCTTGTAATTTTCCGGGTGTTGAGAATTGTATGGCCTTGGCGGATCTCGAAGCGAGTATCAATCTTATGCCATTGTCCGTGTGGAAACAATTATCTTTACCCGAGCTAGTCCCCACTCGTATGACATTGGAATTAGCTAATCGTACGGTTGCTTATCCGGTGGGGATAGCCGAGGATGTTTTTGTAGGAGTCGACAAATTCACTTTTCCCGCCGATTTCATCGTCGTCGACTATGAAATGGATCCCCGTGTTCCCTTAATTGTGGGACGACCTTTCTTGAGAACCGGGCGTACATTAATCGATGTAGCCGCGGGTGAACTTATCATGAGGGTCGGGGATGAAAAAATCGTCTTTAACATGGGTAAACTTTCCAAACTTCCCGATGAGCCCGAATCCGTGAATTTCATCGATGTGCTCGACGAAGCATGCGAAGAACATTTTCACAAGGCTTGTAAGAGCGGGATTTCTCCTTTACCTCATGTTGAGACCGTAGCTTCTATTGCTCCTTCATTGACTCCATTTGGAGAAAGTGACTTAGATGAGTTTGAAGCTAGCTTGGGTCCTCTCGAGATTAACTATGATAATTCTCCCACCAATTGGGATGAAGACATTCGTACCATTGAGAGACTTCTCAATGAGGACAATATTTCTCCACCTACTCCTAAGGAAGTTACAAACAATGATCCTACTTTGACTAAGCCTTCCATTGACAATCCGCCGGATTTAGAGCTTAAAGATTTACCGTCTCATCTAGAGTACGTTTTCTAAGAGGAGGATAATAAGTTGCCCGTCATTATTGCTAAGGACTTAAAAGAAGATGAAAAATCCCGAATTATCAATGTGCTTAAGAATCATAAGAAAGCAATTGCTTGGAAAATCTCCGACATTCGCTAATTGATCCTAATTTTTGTACTCATAAAATTCTCATGGAAGATGACTTTAAACCCGCAATCCAAAATCAAAGAAGGGTTAATCCAAAAATTCATGAAGTCATTAAGAAGTAAGTTATCAAACTTCTCGATGCCGGAATGATTTACCCTATCTCGGATTCGCCATGGGTTAGTCCCGTCCAATGCGTGCCTAAGAAAGGTGGAATCACCGTTGTTCCCAACGAAAACAACGAGTTGATTCCTACTCGACTCGTAACGGGTTGGCGAGTTTGCATTGATTATCGTAAGCTCAATGATGCCACTCGTAAGGATCATTTCCCTCTTCCTTTCATGGATCAAATGCTCGAGCGTTTAGCGGGTAATGATTTCTATTGTTTCTTAGATGGCTTTTCCGGATATTTTCAAATCCCTATCGATCCAAAAGACCAAGAGAAAACCACATTCACTTGTCCCTATGGAACATTTGCTTACAAACGAATGCCTTTCGGCTTATGCAATGCTCCCGGGACTTTCCAAAGGTGTATGATGGCGATATTTCATGACATGGTTGAAGAAACTATGGAAGTCTTTATGGACGATTTCTCGGTCTATGGTGATTCTTTCTCTTCTTGCCTTGCTAATTTAGAACGTATGCTCCAACGGTGTGAAGACACTCGTCTCGTTCTTAATTGGGAAAAATGCCATTTCATGGTAAAAGAAGGCATCGTCCTCGGTCACAAAATTTCCAAAGCCGGCATCGAAGTCGATCGTGCTAAAGTTGACGTCATTGCTAAGTTACCTCCACCTACCACCGTCAAAGGAGTTAGAAGTTTTTTAGGCCATGCGGGATTTTATCGACGTTTCATCCAAGATTTCTCGAAAATAGCTCGTCCAATGACTCATCTCTTAGGAAAGGATGCTCCTTTCATCTTATCTCAAGAATGTCTCGACTCTTTCGAACTTCTTAAAGGTAAATTAACTAAGGCACCGGTCTTAGTCTCCCCAAATTGGGAGTTACCTTTCGAGCTCATGTGCGATGCTAGTGATTTCGCGGTAGGAGCGGTTTTAGGTCAACGAGTTAACAAACATTTCCAACCCATTCATTATGCTAGTAAGACAATGACGGGGGCTCAATTGCATTATACAACTACCGAAAAAGAGCTTTTAGCTGTAGTGTATGCTTTTGAGAAATTCCGCCCCTATCTTGTGCTTTCCACTACCATCGTTTACACCGACCATTCCGCCTTGAAATACTTGTTGACCAAACAAGATGCTAAACCGAGACTCCTTCGTTGGGTTTTGCTCCTACAAGAATTTAAAATTGAAATTCGTGATAAAAAAGGAGCGGAAAACCTAGCCGCGGATCACCTTAGTAGACTTGAGGATCCGTATCAAGGGGAATCTCCAAATCAAGAGATTAATGAATCCTTTCCCCTTGAGACCTTAATGTCTATTAATTCCAATCTTGATGATACCCCATGGTTTGCGGACATTGCAAACTATTTGGTGGGTGGTGTTCTTATCGAAGGGTTATCGTCCCAACAAAAGAAAAAATTCTTCAAGGACGTTAAAACGTACTATTGGGACGACCCTTATCTTTTCAAGAAATGTGAGGATTTAATCATTCGTAGTTGTGTTGATGGCCCGGCGGCTTTACAAATCCTTGAAGCTTGCCATAAAGGACCCACCGGTGGTCACTTTGGTCCTAATTACACCGCTAAAAAAGTGTTCGACTCCGGATTCTATTGGCCCTCCATTTATCATGATGCACATGAAATGGTTAAACATTGTGATGCTTGCCAAAGGCAAGGCAAGATCACACATAAAGATGAGATGCCTCAAAATTTCATCCAAGAATGTGAAATCTTTGACGTATGGGGCATCGACTTTATGGGGCCGTTTCCATCATCAAAGGGAAACAAGTACATCCTCGTAGCCGTTGACTACGTCTCAAAATGGGTTGAAGCAAAAGCTTTACCTACTAACGACGCGAGGGTGGTTGTTAACTTCTTGAAGCAATTGTTTGCTCGATTCGGTGTGCCTCGTGCTATTATTAGTGATCGCGGGACTCATTTTTGCAATGATCAATTCACACGAGTCATGGCTAAGTATGGTGTCAATCACCAACTTTCCACCGCGTATCATCCTCAAACTAATGGACAAGCCGAGGTTTCTAACCGTGGTCTTAAGAGAATCTTAGAGCGAACCGTGGGAGAGCATCGTGCCTCATGGGCCGATAAATTAGATGATGCTTTGTGGGCTTTCCGTACCGCTTATAAGACACCTATAGGATGTACTCCTTATCGCCTTGTGTACGGAAAGGCGTGCCACCTCCCCATTGAGTTGGAGCATAAGGCTTATTGGGCGTTGAAATGGGCTAATTTTGACATAAACAAAGCCGGTGATCATAAGAAAATCCAACTCAATGAACTTAATGAACTTAGGAATGAGGCTTATGAAAATTCATTAATCTACAAAGAGAAGACTAAGCTCATTCATGATTCCAAGATTAAAAACCGAGAGTTCCATGTTGGTGATCAAGTTTTACTCTTTAACTCTCGGTTGAAAATCTTTTCGGGTAAACTTAAGAGCCGTTGGTCCGGTCCATTCACCGTGGCCCAAATCTTCCCTTATGGTACCATTGAGTTATCCCAACCAAATGAGCCCAACTTTAAGGTGAATGGCCAACGGGTTAAGTTGTACTATGGAGAGGACATCTCTCACGAGATGATTCCATCCCTCTCCACATTTCCCTTGAATTAATTCGGGAAATCGAGTCGAGCTAGAGACTCGTGATAAATAAATCAAGCATCGTATAACTAGGTTAGATTTTTACCTTTACCATCCTTTCCACCCTTTTTCGCCTTCATCCATATCCACCAATAAGTGTAGGGGGGAGCCAAGTAGGTTGTTTGTGTGTGGTGATTGTGTGCTGGGACATGTGCTTTGATGATCCACTTTTGGTACTTTTGACGCGACCCGTGATCCCGTGTTCCCATGTACCCGGTTCTATCAAAACTATTGTGATTCATACTTGTATATAAATAAAACAAATAAATGTAATCACTTTAGTTGTCCCTTCCTTAGCTCGATTTTAAACAACGTACTCAATGTCCTAAGTGTAGGGGAGTTTATTCGCCCACATGCTTAAACATTGAGGACAATGTTTATATTAAGTGTAGGGGGCCTTCTATCGAATTTTAGTGGCCTTTTCCATGAATTTGACCCTATTTTACCGGAAAATTTAAACAATTTTCAATGTTTTTCAAAATTTTGATCTATTTTGGCCTAATAGTATTTTTTTTATTTGTTTTCTTTCCTTTTATTATCGCATTGTAATAATTTCCATTTCAAGAATAAAGTCAAAAATGAAATAAATAAATAAAATGGTTTTAACAAGTTTAGATGTCTTTGATATATTAGGCCCGTCGTGAATATTTTGACTCAACCCGAGTTTACTTATCCAAGTTTACTCTAGCTAGTATCCTTAACCATATGGACCTTAATTGGTTTATTAGGCTAAGCATCCACGAGTCTCATTACTTGAGATTTTAAATTGTGGAGAACGAGAGATGATAGAGTTAATTATAAGTTCGGTATTCTTTCATTAACTTATGTGAGTTAGTTATGAGCTTTTTCTCCCATCGCTTGTTAATAAATATATTTGCAATAAATAAGGTTGTACGATTTAAAAAGTTACTTAGCTTCTAGCACAAGATCGTTTAAAAGTTGCTCGGTATTAATTAGAGTTCATAGCCAAGGCATAACTTATTGAAGCGGGATGCGAAGATTGGCTTATCCAAAAAGGCCCTAACAAGGCATGAGGATACCCGAGTCCAAAAAGGCCCTCACAAGGCATGAGGATTCACTTTTTGCTAAAGATCCTAAGATGATGTGAAGATCATTAATCCAAATCAATATGAAGGATCAAGACACACGACGAGAAGCAATTACTCCCCTAAAGATCATGGAGAAGTCTATCCAAAAAGACCCTAACAAGGTATGAGGATAAATATATCCAAGTCCGAAAAGGAGGCGGATCGTTGTATATCAAAATCCTAAATAAAGAAGAGGATAAATGAAGAAGTCGTGGTCAACGTTTGAAGCATCTTTCACTCCTTATGAAGATGTATACCAAAATGAAGAGAAGACCATAATTTCAAGATCGTCTCTCAAGATTTGAAGTTTGAAGTACAAGCCAAATATCGGTCCGAGAAAGGTCTCAAATCGTGAAACGAGTTATGCCAAGATATGAACTTTTTGAGGTTTCGAGAAGCAGTTTTAAAAGATTTTGTCCTTTAGCTAACTATTGATTAAATCGTCCCACTTTATTTTCGGCCTTAATAAATTATCGAAATAAGTCAAAAATGCATCCTCGTGATCATTCAAGACAAAAATAAAATACAAGAGATACACCTTAGGAATAAGGGGGTCTAGGTGATTAACTAAACCACATGAGTAAGTGTTAGTTGTGCTAACTTGTAATAACAATGATCTCGTTTTTGAGCTTGGTATGGGGAACGTGAAACTTGAGGGTGATTTATATTCATGACACCAAAGCCCTAATCCAAGTCTTAGATTTCTTTACGAGTTTCTTCTATCGAATAATTTCCAAGTTAATAAATGATTATAACTTTTGTCTCTTTATTAAGTTTTATCTTTCCGTCAAAGTAGTAGTAGTAATAATAGTAATAAAGGCCATTATGGATTAATTATGAGAAAAATGTAACTTATGCTTTAAAATAATGCATTGCATGGGGTCATTGCAATGGTCAAGTGTAGGGGATTTAATAAGTGTGTAAACACTTATCCTTTTGCCACTAAAATCAAGTAAAAACAAGACCTAATCACGTGTTTATTATCATAAATGTCGGAATTACGCGTGGTTTTGTGTTTTGTGTCCAAATAGGTACAAATGATCAAAAGGAAAGAAAACGCGGGATATCACGGTCAAATGTCGAAGAAAAGTCAAGAAAGAGTCGAAGACAAGACCAAAAGTGTGCCAAGATCACGAAAACCGGCTAAGTCCACTTAAATTCGAAGAAATGATCAAGAAAGTCGGAATCGAGCTCGTTTTAATGGAATTTATCGTTTTTGAAGATATTCGAGTCTTGTGGGTCCCACATTGCTTAATGGGCCTACAAGCCCATTTGGAAAAAATGCTAAAAAGGATCAAAACTCAACAAGCCCATTTGCATATTTAAAAAGTGGGACGGTTAATATTTTGGGCCAAAGCCCATTTGATAAAAGTTGGGACGGATGAAAGAGACATTGGGCCAAGCCCTTTTTTGCCGTTTGATCACAAAAAGAAACGATTAAAAAATGGGAAATGGGTTCACATGGAAGTCAACTAAGATCCAAAAAAAAGCTTATCGTCCAATCCTATCTTACGCAAAATTCTCACTTTGCTAGTCAACATACTCGGTCAACCAAATTCCCTCACCCCATACGTAACTCTCCTTTTACCCCCACGTGTACACCCACTTTTACTCCCGCCAAATAAATAAATAAATAAACCTAATATTTATCCTCTCCCCACTTTATTTCGATACAAACACACACATTTGTTTTTTTACTGCTGTTGGAAATACGTTTTACGTATTTGTGAAGGATCGGTCGCTCCAACGATAATTATGTAATGGGCTCGTGGTCCACTTAGTAATGTATAGTCCATATAGCCCACATGTAGGGTGGGCTATATATATACCCCTCCTAGCATGTTAGGAGGGGGTTGGTCATTCATTCATTCACATATTCATTTAATCTAATCATTTTCTCTCTCTACTTTTCTTCCCTCTCTTTTCTCTCTCTACACCTAATCTCCTTCTTCCCCATCTCTTCCACCAAATCCATAGATCTAATCCATCATTTACCAAATCCTTAGAATTAGTAGGCCTTCAATTGGTATCAAGAGCCATGGTTGAATCTTAGGATTTGCATTTTTTTTATCTTTTGATTTGGTGTTAAAAATCCTTCCTTTTCTAATTTTCTATCCATCTTTTCATCATTTTATCAATTTTTTTTATCAATTTTTATAAATCTTATCAAATTTTTTAATAAAGTTATCAATTTTTTTTTATCAATTTTCCTTTTTTTATCAGTTTTATTTTTTTCTCGTGTGTTATCAGTTTTTTTTTTATTATCAAGTTTTTTTTAATCATATCCGTTTTTAATCATATCATTTTTTTATCAGTTTCTCAGTTTATTATTTTGTTTATCAGTCATTTTTTTTATCATTTTTTTAATCAGTTTTTCTTCTTGTTTTTTCATATCAGTCCAATCTGTTAAATTGTCCAAAACAGTCTAAACAGTCCAATCCATCGGTTCTATCAGTTTTTGAGTTTCTGAGCGATTTCATTTTTCAGAATAAGAAAATTTTCCGCATAGAAAATCTTTCAGCATAGACTAAATATTCCGCGTAGGCTATTTCTTTCCGAATAGACGAAAAACTTCCGAATAGACATATTTTCCGAATAGACATATTTTCCGAATAGACATATTTTCCGAATAGACATATTTTCCGAATAGACATATTTTCCGAATAGACATATTTTCCGAATAGACATATTTTCCGAATAGACATATATTTTCCGAATAGACATATTTTCCGAATAGACATATTTTCCGAATAGACATATTTTCCGAATAGACATATTTTCCGAATAGACATATTTTCCGAATAGACAAAAAGTTCCGCATAGAAAACTTTCCGCATAGGGATTCCGTGTAGACTCGATTTATTCCGAATAGACGTGACTCACCCTCAAGACTCGACTCCAAAAACACACCCAAATTCAAACTCTCGGACACTCACTCCCCCCTAAAACCATCTAGTCTCTCGACTCACCCACATCCGACTCCCTCGACCCTCGACTCGACACCCATTTTTTTTTCACCCAGAACAAAAACACCACTCAAACACCCACACCCTCGACCCAAATTCAAACAAAAACTACCCATCCCTACTCTCGTCTCTCACACCTCTCGACACCTCACACCCTTCTACATCCTCGACTCCCTCAAAACTCACCCTCGACTAGATCTCACAGCCCCTCTAAAACAAACACAAACACAAACAAACAACCTCACACCCATCACTCACAAAACTCACCCTCGACTCGATTAACAAACAAACCAAACTCTCGACTCAAGCAACTAACTCTCGAAGACCCACCCTCGGAAACCTCTCGTCTCACCTTTCACCCTCGGAAACCCCTCTCACCCCAACCACCCATCTCACCGACATCCATTCTCACCCTCACGACAGACTCAAGAAACCAACAACACCTCGAACACTCCAACCCTCTCTCACTCTCGAACCACTCAACACCCAGACACAAAATAAAAAAGATCTCAGTCTCATCAACCATCATCGATCCAAGACTCAATTTTGACAACACAAACGAGAAAGACTCAACAGATGAAGAGAGAGACTCAAACCAACATTAATTAATCAGAGAAGAGTACCTACCCGAGACCATAAGGATGATCTTGAAGAAAAACTCATCTTGGTGATAACAAGTAGAGGATCTTTTATCTGGGGCGGAGTTTTTGGTAGTTGCAGTTATCAAAGAGAGAGAGAGAGAATAGATTGCCATTGTTTATTTGAAAGAAACTGGAAAGGTTGTGTGTGTGAGCTTAGGAGAGAGAGAGTGTTTTCACGTTTTTTTTGGTTTTTTTGTGGGCGGATTAAACAATGCAGTGGGGGATGGATATTAATTGAGTGGGGCGGTGGATTTAATTTCATTGGGCCACGTATTTGGCGGAGGAAACAAAGAACCCCATTCACACACGTTTTTCTTATCAGCTTTATTCCCTTCTTATTTTGTTTTTATTTTTTTTTTGGTTGAGTAAATTTTTTTAAATTTAAGTAATATTTTCTATTTTTATATTAAAGTTATTTTGTATTTGTGTCAATTTTAGTTAAGTAATTTTTTAAGTTAACTTAATTTTTTATATTTTCATATTTTAAAGTTATTTTTTTTTTATTATTTTTTTTTAATTTTCTTTTTTAAAAATAAGTTAATTTTTTATATTAATTTTTTGGCAAAATCGTATTGAGGCGGGTATTTTAATAGAATTAACGTGGAAAAATATTTGACGGGTTTAAATTTTTCTGGCCGGATTTGAAGTCAAATTTACGAGTGAAAGTGACGGGATATATTTTTAGCAATTACGGATTTTTGATCGGGTTTTATTCATAATCTTTTGAGCCGATAACACTTTTTGAGCCGAGTCGTATTGTTCAAACCCGACAACAACAACAGCCACATCATTTTTTCCTCGATTACCAATGGAATCGTTAAAATCGACACTTAAAGAGGGAGAATCGCATCAAGTGCAAGCCAACGCTAGGGAAAGTGGTATAACTTCATTTCGAATGCTTCAGTATCATCTAGTTAATCTTTCACGGATTCAAGGAGGGAGCGAATTTGTGACAATCTTTGGACAAGATCGTCATATATTCATCGACTCAATTTTCACCACTTTGACCGAACTCGCCGAGCAACTCAACCGTGACAACTTTAATCACTCTGCATCGGCACTTGCATACAAGACTCTTGTGACACAACTCACGCCTTTCCTCCAATTTAATATCATCATGCCTGAAAGTTTAGTGAGTTGCCAATCATTTCTTCGAGATACACATACCGAGCTTCGAGTTTTCCGTGATACGATCTTGAAACTCATGACCTCGGTCTCGTCTTCGATTTATGAAAGATCTCGACTTCAGCAAGGGTATGATAATGGAGTGCAAGACTCTTCGATGCAAGAGAAAACTGATCATACGGTTTAAAACTTGGAGCCTAACGATGCCAAGAGCACAGAATCAGGAGGACAACATGATGCCAGTGGCACGTCAGGGAATGTTCACGAGATTTCTCTTGATGACACCTTACCCATTTATGACGCAGAGCCTGCAAACATGGTACAATGTAATGTGGTTTATGATGTATATGCTGATGATATGTCGCATATTGAGAATTCTGAACCTAATTATGACAAACATGGGATGGAAACGAGTGATAGCAATACCACTTCTGATTCATCCGATGTACGTCATAATGGGGGAGAGATTGTTCAGAATGCTAAACATCATGATAATTATCCTATAACTGCTTCATTGATTGCTTCTGATTCCAAGATTAGAGAGCTCGAAACAATTGTAGCTCAACAATCAAAAGATCTTGAGGATGCCAAACTTGAATTTTCTAAGAAAACGGTCAAATTTGAAACATACTTTGAAAAACTTGAAAAATCAAACGTTGTTCTTGAAAGAAAATTGGATCAAACTGTTTTAGATTCTAAAGCTGAAAAGGATAATCTTTTGAAACAAATTCAACTGCTTGAATCTAAGTTGGCATCCCAAGATAACTTGCTCAAAGAGAATGAGACTTTAAAGGCCCAAGTACAGGAAAAGGTTTTTGCTATAGCTGCGTTGAAAAACGAGTTAAGGAAAAGTAAAGGACCTAGTGTGGATACTAAGCTTGAAAAACCATCAATCTTGGGGAAACCGCCTACAAATCAGTTCGTTAGACAACCAACTGCATTTAGATCCGAGCGACCACAATCCTCGAGACCGCGGTTTGCCTCCCAAGTTGATTTGGTTCATCTTTCTAGACCAGACACTCTAGCAACTAGGCCCTATGTGATCACTCCAGCTTTAGCAAGACCAAATCATATGATTGCCTCTAGTTTCCCTAAAAATACCAAGACCACGTCTAGAACTAGTTCAAATGACGTTTGCCATAAATCTGGTCTTGGGGAAGCTAAGCAAAAGACACATGCAAGAGATAGCAATGTCCAACCTAGTCAGATGCCTTCTAGATTACCCAACACTGCTAACCGTAGCATGCCATCTTCTAGGAGCATCGATCAATCATCTAGGAATTATTCAGACATTAAATATGCTACTTGTAAAACATGTAGAAAATGTGTCTTTACGGCAAATCATGATGCTTGTGTCAAAAAATTACTTGATGAGGTGAACTCCCGTGCTCGAATTAAGTCCCAGTGGATAGCTAAAATCAAACCCTTTGGTAAAGTTTGGCGCCCCACTGGTAGAAATTTCACTCTTGTAGGAAACGAGTGCCCTTTAACTAGGATAGTCTCCGATTCTACTAAGTCTACTAGGGAGGAAACTGATAAAGATGATACTTCACTTACGCCTAAACTTAAGATCTTCTATAAAAGGAAACGTTTGCCAACTAAGACAAGTGAATTATCCCCTCAGGCCACCTCTGACACAAGTAAAGCCAACTGTGAACCCCCATGTGCTTCTATAATTGATATCGCTAACCCACGTCAAAGCATGCAAATTCCTAATGAGATTGCAGGTACCAAAGTTGATGTTCCAAAAGAACGAAGCGGTCCAATTGTTGTGTACCGTTCAACTAAGGACACTCTTAGAGTTTGGTTGCTGAAGAAGCAGATATCAGAGAAACAAATGTCTCAGGGGATTCATGGTTAAGCTGCAAACAAGGACTTATAGTCATATCACAGACTATAACTCACTCTTCAAAGAAAGGAAAGTTTATCGCCGATGGTAAACTTATCCTAACAACGAGAAATTAATTTTTCTCGGGCATGAGCTTATATCAAAAACATTCCAAGTTTTTAAGCTCATGCACAATGACTTACAGTTAAATGTCAGACTGTAACTCGAACTTAAAATAAAGGAAAGTTTATCTTTTATGATAACTTATCCTCTTAACGAGAAATTCACCTTTCTCGGTCATGAGCTTGTCTTAAAACATTCGAAGTTTTAAGCTCAGAAAGGAAAGTGTATCTTTTAAATAAGAGAACTTTTCCTCGTAACGAGAAATTAACCTTTCTCGGTCATGAGCTTTCCGTTAAAACAGTCAAAGTTTTCAAGCTCATGAACACGACTTCTAAGTAAATGTCAGCTTAGGACTCGTTCTTCAGATAAAAGGAAAGTTTATCGCCGATGATAAACTTATCCTTAACAACGGGAAATTTACAACTTCTCGGACTTGAGCTCGTTTTATAAGATATTCAACATCTTAAGCTCAAGTAATTGGTTTTTCAAAACTTTGAACACAATTTTTCGAGAATTTCTCAAAAGGTTTTTCTAAATCTTTCAAAATTGTGTGTTCAAAAATGTTTTGATAAAAAGAGCATGTCTTCTGGAATCGATAATATTTACGAACCTAGAAATGTCATTTAATAATGACACGGGGTTGTAAATAAAGTTCGAGCAGAAGTTCAAACTTTTAAAACATGCTCAAAATGGTTTGCTATTATTTCAGATAGCAACCCGCTTTTCATAATCAAGTCAAGCATTTCACCGGAAATCTTTGACTCAACAACGGGAATTAATTTTCTCGGGGACGTGACGAGGTGACCATCATTCGTGAACAAGAACCATGTGCTTCTTTCATATGCTGTTCTCCATTATTCAGGTCCAACCTCGTACATTGCTAATCTTGTGAATTCATTATTATATCTGATCTTTGCACGTAATAAATACCTTACACTTGTGTTTAAAAGGTATTTAATTTACGTTTCAAGTACACCCTCATTAATTTGAGGGGGAGCTTGTTAAAATCATGAAGATAATTGGATTTGCATTTTTCTTCCCAAATTTTCTTAAAATACTATTAAATCAATTGATATTAAAAACATCGATTGGGTTAATATTTTTAATATGGGGGAGAAAATGTGATTTAATATGGGATATGATCAATCACAAATGGTTTGACTTAACGTGTTAGCTCATCCCGACATGTGCGAAATATTTTCGAATATCGTAGCATATGTTAAGGGGGAGCAAAATGGATTTGCACTTCAAAATGGATTTCATGGTGACACACACTTACCCAAAACATCTCTTTTCACGACGATGAAGATTGTGGTGACATAAGGATGGTAGGATAGGTTAAAGTCCAATGATTTCTCTAGAACCGGAGGAATCTTCCCAAGGACATTCCATAGCTAGAAATAGTAGTCCTTAGGAAAGATGGAGAAAGATTGTGAATGTAGCTGAATGCTGACCAAGTACTTAAGTTAGCACTGGAACAATCACAACAAGGTGCTAGTGATGACGTATTGGTAAGCATTGAAGGGGTTGAAGAATGAAAAAGAATTGTAAAGATAAAGGGTGTAAAGAAAGAAGCCCTCCTTACAACCTTAGGCAGAAACCGGGTCAATTCATATGCTATTGAGATCATTTTTAATGATTCTTGATATTGAAGAAAGACATCATGGACCCAGTGATGCAATGCACAACCCTTCCCAGCTAACTCAAATATCTCTCAAAAGGTATTTGTTTTAATCACACGGAGATCAACACATTATCTACTGGTTTATTCACTCCGAATAAATTGGTATTGAAAAGGTGGCACTCCTCTCCAGCCTCCGATCACTAAAATCCAAAATGCACGATCGAGTCTAGAGCCATTTGAGATCATCAAATATCTCATTAGGACACACTTTCATATTCACTTGCTTCTTCACACAATGTGAAAAGTAAGAAAGATCTTAAGAGTCCTACGCAAAATCTTCATGATCTTGCCTGAACATCCGAGTAATACGAAAGTATTTACAATGAAGATGGAAATCCTTCTTGAGCGAATATCAAAAAGCTCATGGTAGGTGACTTGTGCGATTCTTTATGAATCAAACTTGTGATAACTGGAAAGCAACAGTGGTTTAATTCTTAAATGAATTTAAACACGTTCCAGGCCTCTACGCATTATCATATGATCTTGCCAGAACACTCAGAGTGACTCTTTATTGATCACAGTGACGAGTGGAAATCCTTCTAGTGTTAACATCAAACAGCACTTGGTAGGTAACTTGCAAGATTCTTTATGAATCAAGCTAGTGACAACTGGAAAGCAACGATGGTGCGGTTCTTAATTGAACTTCACTTGTTCCAGGAACATGAATTGACGGCTTCAAATCATGCGGATAATATTATCTAAATGATTCACTCTTTACGTTCGCAGTCAGCTTTGGACGGTCGAGTAAAGAGAACGGGTTTACCCGCGAAATCTTGTCAAGGAGGTTCTTAATTGAAACTACCTGCCACAAGTACGATATTTAATATCGTCCAATGGTCTTCACCGACCGGAGGTAAAATGCTACCGAATTAGAATGAAATGTTCAAGGCCATTTCATCCGTGTATATTGTTTGTTGCTAACTGTCTTATGCAGCGTAACAAAAAGGTGGCATTGCGGTGTATAATCCAGAAGAAGTCGTCACCACATGCTTGTACTACATACACTTAGTACTTCAACAAATTCAAGAAAGTCTGAAGGTCAAGTCTTCCGCTGTATCAAACTCTGAAGCTTTCAAGAATTTCAAGGTATAAGTATGTGGAACATGAAGTCACGAAGAGGCAAATTTCACAAGTGATGAATGCACAAGGTCAAGGCAAGGAAACATGCTCAAGACTAAAGTCAAAGATCATATCAAGCATATTCACAAGAACAAGATCGAAGACTCAAGCATAGATGCTAGGTTTAAGATTTTGTAAAATGGTGTGACCTCCCTTAGGGGGAGATTGTTGGAAATGTGTTTTCCCAAAGAAAGTCTCGGTCACATCATTATTAGCATAGATCACGAGCCATAATATATTTAGAACTTTGTAACTTGGAGCGACCTCCCTTAGGGGGAGATTGTTGGAAATACGTTTTACGTATTTGTGAAGGATCGGTCGCTCCAACGATAATTATGTAATGGGCTCGTGGTCCACTTAGTAATGTATAGTCCATATAGCCCACATGTAGGGTGGCCTATATATATACCCCTCCTAGCATGTTAGGAGGGGGTTGCTCATTCATTCATTCACACATTCATTTAATCTAATCATTTTCTCTCTCTACTTTTCTTCCCTCTCTTTTCTCTCTCTACACCTAATCTCCTTCTTCCCCATCTCTTCCACCAAATCCATAGATCTAATCCATCATTTACCAAATCCTTAGAATTAGTAGGCCTTCAACTGCTCACCTTCTTCTCCCAAATACTCTCCGTCCCTTTTCCCTCAAACCCTAATTTTTACACCAAGAAATTATCTACCAAATTTGGGGCTTTTACCCTCAATGGGTAATTAACACCCAAACAAATAAAACCCCCAAGAAAATCGCATCATCCACTCACCCATCAATCCAACATGGCAAGATTTGATTGGCTATGCCACCTCTCCACCACCAAACTCTCCAATCAGAGAAGTCCACATCACCTATCAAGAAAAACAACTAGCACAACATCTTGACAGCAGGGCAATCCATGTGATATTGGGCAATTTTCAACCGTAGGATCAAGAAGTGTGAAGAAAGAGAAGGTTAATGAAGAAATCAACGGTGGGATTTGGATGCTTACAAATGAAGCCAAGATTAGGGTTTCTTGGGGTTCCTCTATAAAAACCCCTTCATATCATGTAATCTAGGTGCCTTTTCTTTTATTTTTTTTAATTTTCAAAAAAATAGATTTAGGGTTTTAATTTTGTAATTTTTCAATTCCAGTATTTGTAATCTCTTTAATTATTAATGAAAAATTAAATTCGTTTTAATTCTCGTCTCAATTTAATTTCTGTTACTGTTTCTTTTTAATTCGTTTATAGAAAATATTGTCACTGTTATTGTTGGTTATTATTATTATTATAAAAAAAAATAAAAAAAAACATATTAAGGAAAGTAAAAATTGATTTCCCCCAATGGGAAATCATTAAAGTGGTACTATTCGGTTATTGTTCATCCGATTGGGGTTCGAGGCTAAGTTGATGTTGTTGACGCTTTATTGGTGCTTGATCGGTTTAAGTTCGCTCAGCGCGACACTTCTTCTCAAAGGCTAACTCCACCGGGTTCCATTTTCTTTTAGATTTAATGTTAAGTTTTATTTATTGATAATCTGCTATAGTGATTGCTTATTTGATATTCGATTTTAGGATTTGGTTATAAACTGCTTGGTGATAGTACTGTTTGACTGTTTATTATTATCAGTTTAAATACTTGTTTGGATTTGTTTAGTTATTTGGATTTGCTTATTTAGATTGTTATATGTTTAGTTCGTAGTATAACTTGATCTGCTTATAACGTTAGATTGGCTATTTAGTTTTATTTTTGAGTAGTTTAAATTTATTTAGGGTAATTATCTGTTAGTTTGTTTGGATTATCAGCTTATTTGGTACTTGTTAAGTTTGTTTAGAATTATTTAATCTATTTCATTTTATGCTCATTTGATTATTTGGTTTTGCTTATTTAATATTTAGATTGTTCAGTTTTTATTAGCTTATTTGTTTCAGCTTATTTGATATTTAGTCGTTGCTTATTTAGATTTTCAGCTTATATGTTTTTTTTCCTTGTTAGCTTATTTGGTTTATGCTTATTTGAGTTCAGCTTATTGTCTTATATTTGTTTAGCTTATTTTATTTGCTGCTTATCTCAGACCCAATTGGTCTGAGGTATTGTTCTGTCCAAATCAAGAGTTCCAAAAAGTGCCCAAAAATATTAACAAATTTTGTCTGTCCTGGGACTCGAACCCAGGACCTCTCGTTCACAAACCCTACGTCCCAACCAGTTTGCCAGTAGCTTTTTTGTGTATTGTTTCGCAACGTTAGGTTAATATAGATTAGATAATTCCTGCAGTTTATTTGAATTAATATTAGTCTAGTTTAAAGTTGATTTCAATTTAATATTTTAATTAAATTTCGTTTTAAATTCAGTTTTTATAAAAAAAATAAAAAGTTTAAAAAAATTTTTTTATTTACTTTTATAACTTTAGATTTGTTTTCAATTTATTTAAAATAGATTTACTTTTATTTTTAAATTTAAATTAGTTAAATATTTTTATTTCAAATTTACTTTCAAATTAGTTTAAATAGATTTACTTTTATTTTTAATTAGTTACATTTAGTTTAAATTTTTAATTAGTTTTAGTTTATTTTCAAATTAATAGTTTAAATAGTTAATTAAAATAGTTTTCATTTAATTAAATAGATTTAAGTTAGTTTAAAAATACCAAAAAGAGATTTTACCAAAAACAAAGTTAAGTTGAAACGTTAAACCGGAAATCAAATTCGAGTCGAATCGAAGAAAAACGAACTTAATTAAAAAGGACTAAAAATCCTAGTTTCAGTGATTGATTTTGGTAAATGTTGAGATCGACACTTGCCGTTGGTAGTATCTTTGTACAACGACTTTTACCTTGTTAGCATTGAAGTTGTAGCATTTGAATAATTATGTTGATGAAAATGTAGATCACCAGTTGAGTGGAATGAAGTAAGAAAAACCCAGTTGAATGGGATTGAAATGATTCAAGAGGCTATGGAAGAGATGGTGTAGATTAAGAATCACTTGTTAACCGCGAGAAGCTGTGGAAAGAGATGTGTTGATACCCGTAGGAAGAATTTGGGGAAATTGAATTGGAGATCATGGATCGAGATGTTGAGAGATTGAAACAAGGTATAATCCTCATTGTGAAGGCGTGATGGAACCCGAGACGTGAACCGAAGTCCACATCGGAATGTTAAGACCTCTTTAGGAAGTAGTACCCTCATCTTTCTAGTAGTACGAAATGCGAGTATAAGAACCGGAGAGCGCCGGGACGTCGCTCCCTTAAGGAGGGGAGGATGTGATACCAGTGAAAGTGCCGTATGATGCTAAGTTATTGTCTCAAGAGCTGTTCAGTATGAGCATCTCTCTTAAGTTGCGACTCACTTGAGGATGTGATATCCCTAGCCCAACGTTATTTATTTAATCCTATTTTACGAATATTTTTGAAATTTTTAAGAAATTTCGTTTGCTATATATTTGACGGTTTAAGTTGAAACCAACGTTTACGGTCGTAATTTTAACATTTGACGATTTAAGAAGAACCGATAACGACCACGATACCGACGGATGCCCAAAATTTATCTTTTATTATCGATTGATCGATATTTGAGTTATTCGAAGTTTTTATTTTTATTACGTTTTAAGTCGAGTCGGAACCATATGAATATTCGTTTTGTGTGCGTTTGAACCATTTAAAAGTAATTTGAGGTAGCCGGGACGAAACCCGACTCTCGTAAAATTTTAAAACCGACTAGTATGTCATAATCCCGCTCTTTAAAAGTAGATTTGCCACTAAGGCCAAAAGATAGCTACTATGTCAAAATTGGTCCTTCTATTTTTACAAAAGGAACCACTAACACACACACACACACTTCATTTTTACTTTCAAAAATTAGGGTTTTCTCTCCCCTTTTTTCTCCTAGCCGCCGGCCACCACCACTCCACCACCAAAAACCACCACAAAACTTGATTTCTTGAAAAACTAATCAAAGACCCATGTTTATAATCATCTTGTAAGTGAATCCCACCAATAATATCACACATGCATCATCTTTAATTTTTACAAAAATTTATTCTTATGAACAAGTGGGTTTTGATCTATTTTTTCTTAATGTATGTTTAAATCTTGTGTTTAGGAGTGAAGATAATTAATTAAACAAGATGGGGATTTATGTCTTTGATGTTATACAGCCCCAAAACCCACGAAATTATTGGGGGTTTGGGTGTTCTTGGGTGTTTGATCTTAAATAAGATGGGTATGTATTCATATTCATGTTTTTATCATTTTTAAATTGTTTAATTACATTGCATGTCTAATTTTTGATTTAGGTTTTTATGAGAAATGTTCATACAAGTGATTAAGGGTAGTTAGGTTGTGTTAGATTGATTGAATGATGTTGGTATAGGTTTAGGAAGTGATGAGAAGTGTTGGAATGATGATTGTTAAGGTTTTGAAAGGGGTGTTTTTAGGACAGCAGGTCTAGAGGGTGTTTTCGTGGTTTTATACTTTTGTACAGGTCCTAAGATTAGAATGTAGTTGTAGGGTTCGTCTCAAGCTTTCTTTCGGTATAAATAAGAGCTTCTAAGTCCAAACGAGTAAAAAGTTATGCTATTTTGAAAGTTCGTGTACCGGGAGATGGGAATCAACATAATCCGAAATTATGCTTGGTTTTGGGTCAAATCCCGGGGACCATAGATAGAGTTTTATAAATGATTGAAAGTTGTTCATTGGTTTCAAACCTGCATATTAGAGTCGATTTTTATACTTAATGGTCAAATTATCTAATGGTGTCTTTTAAATGATTCAAACAAGTCTTACGTTGTACAAGTGCAAAATCAGTCCGAAAAGGGTACGTCTAGTGATGTAATGAGTAATGGGTCATAAAAGTGGAAACTTTTTATGGGATTTAAAATGGTTTTTCTACAGGTCATAAGGGATTTTTACAAATTTTCTTGTAATTTATAGAAATGCTTAAGTCATAGAAAACAGCCCGTACTTTTGGTAAGTACCGGCAAAGTTATAAAATTTGAAATATTTCTAATTATATAGATAGATAGTACGAGTCTAGTAATAATCACTTGTATGGAATTTTGGCGTGAGTTTATACAAACTTTGAGTGACTTTAATTATATACATACAGTACTTGAAAGTACTTGAAGGAGTTTATTCATTAAGTGTTATTCGTTAGGTGTTATATTTGATTTCCCGGGGGCATCCACATCGTCGGTGATATTTTTGTTACGTTTTCGCTAGAACCACTATTACTACGCCAGGTGAGTCTATAGCCTCGCTCTTTACTTATTTCAAATGTTTTTACCCGTGAGGGGGATTCATGCTATTTAAATGAAAATGAACATAAGTCATGAATGATTGTTGGACCCGAATGTTGCCTTGAATTGTGTTGAGTACCTAGTTGCAAAAGTCCCTAAATTCGTGAAATATTAACTATTGTCTTGCCCTTGTGTGGGTTGGAGATAGCCGCTTATACAATTGATAGTACCATGGGGTTGACGACCCTATCCGAGACGAGAGCTAGTACGTTGAGTACCCTCTGCGGACGAATAACTTGTGATAAGAAATAAGGTATAATTGCAACTAATGCCTTTAGAAGGGGCACTGGTTTCATCTTAATCATGCCGGTAAATGTACGCGGGTGAGTGAGTTAACGGATTAGTGTCACGAGCTTAAACACAATTATTAGCTATTGCTAAAGATAATATCCTTGAATAATAGATTGTGAGTACGACAATGCTATTGAATGGTCATGATTGGTTTTAATACTTATGTTCAACTTATGATTTGATAAACCTATAGATTCGCTCAACCTTTGTGTTGACGGTTTTTAGCATGTGTTTCAGGTAACCAAGATTGATAGCAGCGGAGCATGCGAGGATGGAAGTTGTTGTGGCTTGGCGGTCTACTTTGTTTTTCCTCCCTTTTAGCACCTAAATATTTTATATTATGTCATTTGAACGAAAATGTACTTTTGGGTTGAGATTCAGTGGGGACCTAAACGCAACTCTGTTTTGTATCATTTTTGGGATTTGGATAACGGTAGGCTTTGATGTTTTAATCAATCTTTAATTTATGTTTAAACTTTTACGTCTCTTTGAGTCGTTTAATATAGCTTATGTGTGATGATAACTACGTAGCACCCAAATGTTGTAGTTCCGCTGCGCATAGCATTTGTTGGGGGTGTTATAGATTGTTCCGGTGCTAGCATCAATACTTAGTCGGCATTCAGCTACGTTCACATTCTACTCCATCTTTCCTAAGGACTTCTAATAATCTATTGGATTGTCCCTAGGAAGATCCCTCCGGTTCTGGTTGGATCATAGGACTTAAACCTAACCACCCTTTTTACACCAATAACGTCGTGAATTAAAGATGTTGTGGGTAATCGATCGTCACCATGAGTGCTTGAGTCTTTAGATCACATTTTAATCATATTTTCTCCCCCTATCTCTAATATATAAAATCTTTTGATATTAGAGATACCAAATTTGATTAAAATATATTTTGAAAAATAGTCTTGAAAATCTTTGGGAGAAAGATGTGTCAAACTTAGCATGAATTTTGGAAAGCTCCCCCTCAAAAATTGATCCAATGGAATTGTCATTACGAGGATTTGATCCACATTAAACTTTTGAGGATAGGAGTTGTTGAACACACAATTTTTAAAAGATTTTGAATATCATTGAGAAATTCTTGAACAAATTGTGTTCAACGCTTTTTGAAAAATCAATTCTTTTTGACGAAAAGGTTTTTCTAAAGCATAAAATTGAGTTCATAGACTTTGAATGTCTTGACGAATCCACTCAAGTGTAAGAAGATTTAACTTCTTTTGCTAAGGGTAAGATTACGAAATCGTACACTCCCCCGTGAATATAGTTCCGGGTTGCAATCTGAAATTGATTACACGCCATTGTGTTGAGCTCAAAACGTGGAATGTTTTGTGACAAGCTCAACCCAAGATAGATTGCTCTACTCGTTTTTGGAAATATTGTCCAAAATAGACAATTTCCTTTAAAAAAAATAGAAATGACATGTTTTGAAAAATATTTACAACTTTCATTCGAGCTTTATGTACACACCCGTGTCGTTATTGAGCGACATTTCTAGGTACATCCATATTATCGATACTGAAAGACATGTCGAGAAGAATTTTTTTGGATTATCAAAGATTTTTTAATTTTGTATTTTTCTTTTTCATTAATATTTACAGGTAGATGTTTGATAGATGAATCAAGCAGGCTTCTTTGCCAGAACCTCCAGTTCTGCTGGAGTCAAACATCTCATACCAATTTGCCTAACTAGATACGCAAACCTCTCTTTCGAAAGAGCTTTTATAAACAAGTCAGCTAATTGGTAATCAGCTCCAACAAAGTATAATTCAGCAATACCCTTTTCAACTTGTTCCTTAATGAAGTGATATCTGACATCAATGTGCTTCATGCAGGAATGCTGTACCGGATTGCAGGAGATGGCTATGACAGACTTTGAGTCACAGGACATAGGTACTTTATCAAAGTGGAAGCCATAATCCGTGAGTTGTGTTCGCATCCAAATAACTTGAGCACAACACGTAGATAGAGACACATACTCCGCTTCGGCTGATGAATGTAACGTGCAATCCTGCTTCTTGGAAGACCATCCCACAAGCTTATCTTGTCCTAGAAATTATGCACCACCAGAAGTACTTTTACGTGTATCAAGACACCCTGCATGATCAGAATCTGAATAGGCCGTTAGAAAGAAACCGGTTTCCCTCGGATACCAGAGTCCCATGTGAATGGTATTCTTAAGGTACTGAAAGATCCGTTTAACCTCCTTGAGGTGCTTTTTAGTGGGTCGTGCTTGATATCGTGCACAATAACATGTAGCATGATGAATATCAGGTCTGCTTGCTGTCAAGTACATGAGGGACCCGATCATGGAACGATATCTCATTTGATCTATGGGTAATCCCTCCAAATCAGCATCTAGGGATGTGGTTGATAAAGGTGTCGCAACGGGGTCACATGATGTCATACCATGCTTTGTGATTATCTCTTGACAATAGAAAAATCCTGACCGCTTCCATTCGAGCTACTGGTGCAAATGATTCTTCAAAATCAATACCCTCTTTTTGTCCATACCCTTTAGCCACTAGCCTAGATTTATACTTGATGATCGTGTTCTCTTCATCCATCTTGTTTTCCAGATCCATCGAAGATTTAATGGTGTTACATCGTATGGTCTGTCAACAAGTTCCCAGACTTTAAGTCTTTCAAATTGTTGAAGTTCATCCGTCATCGATTCAATCCACGCATGATCAGCCATGGCTTCTTTAATGTTTTTCGGTTCAGCTGAACTCACGGCGAGTGCGAACATACAAACATCGCCATCGGTGTGAAGCTGTCATCTTGTACGAACGGGCTGTGAAGGGTTTCCAATGACATGAACCAAAGGATGATCTCGGGTCTAATGATGTGTTGAAGGATGTCGTTGGTAGAACGTGTGCATATTTGACGGATCAACATGGCGAGTAGAAGACTCCCCAGTTTCGTGTACCGGTGTACCGAATGGGTTGATAAATTCGTCTTCGTCAGATAATGCATTGTCTGCTTGATTTATGTTCTCTGGAGCAATGACAGTAGTTGTGGATGTTGTTGAATCGATTGTTGAAGTGATATTCTGAGGAGGTAAATCTGCAGCAACCCGTGTTCAAGTAGATGAAGTTGTATCCGGTTGTTGACGATGATCGGTATCATCATTCTTATCATAAGTGACAGCGGAAGGCTTCGATACAACTTGTTTCTCCCCCGTGAAATATTCATCATACATTGGTCCATATAATATTTCCAACTCTTCAATTGTCGTGTCGACTGTCATATCAGCTCTAGGAACATTTTCTGGAACCAGCTTTGAACTAGACGGTTCATTGCTGTGGTCTTGAGTTCCGAGTTCCGTTCGGTTGTGAACGGAAGTCGTTTGTCGTTGTGTATCGGGACTTAAACTGTTTTGTTCGAGTGCTATTTCTTGTAGTTCATCAAATCGAATGTGAATGGTGTCGACAATCAATTTTGTTCTCTTGTTGTATACTCTATATCCCTTTGACTGAGTTGCATATCCCACAAGAGTACATACATCCCCTTTCTCTTTCATCTTGTCCAAATTTTCACCATCTCGAATAATGTAACAAGTACATCCAAAAACATGAAGGTGTTTGAGTGAAGGTTTTCGATCATGAATTATGTGATATGGTGTCTTTTCATGTCTTGGGATAATTAAGGAACGGTTTTGTGTGTAGCATGCGATTGACACGGCTTAGGCCCAAAAATATAGTGAAAGTTTTGAAGCGGATAATAATGTTCGAGCAGCTTCAACCAAAGTACGGTTTCGTCTTTCAACAACGCCGTTTTGTTCGGGTGTTCAAGCAATAGATGTTTCATGTTCAATCCCTTCGGCTTCAAAATACTTTCTCAGATTTGAATTCAAAAATTCTGTACCTCTGTCAGTACGAACCACTTTAACTTGAGCTTGAAGACCACGTTGTATCAGTTTAAGAAAGCTGATGAGAACTTCGGGTGTTTCATCCTTGGACCTCAAGAAGTGAGTCCATGTGTACCTTGAGTAATCATCGACAATTACCAGAATATATTTCTTTCCATTGATACTATGAACACGTATGGGACCACACAGATCTATATGAAGAAGATCTAACCGTCCTTTTGAGCTTCGTGTAGTCTTTGTTTTGAAGCTACTTCGTTTAGCTTTACAAAGCTCACAAGAAGAACAAAGATGATCTTTGATGAATTTCAAACTTTGAAGGCCTCTCACAATATCTTTCTTGGAAAGCAAGTTGATGGTATCAAAGTTGAGATGAGAAAGACGTTGATGCCATAACCATGCCTGAGTCGATGAAGCTTTAGCCATGAAGCAATTTGGAGTTGATGAAGTTGTGTCTTGTAGTAAAATTGTGTAAAGATCAGTACCCCGTGTACCGGTAAGTAAATCATTCCCATCATAATCACGAACAAAACATGTCTTCTTTCTGAAAGCAACCTCCAAATCCGCATCACGGAATTGACCAACCGAGAAAAGATTGTGATTGAGCCCTTCGACGTAGTATACCCTTTTAATCGTAATATTCCCCTGAACCAAATCTCCATATCCTAGGATCGGTGCAAATTGATCATTTCCAAATCGGACCGTACCCAGGAACTTCTCCACGAAGTTAATTAGAAGCTTGAGATTCCCCGTCATGTGCTTCGTGCATCCGGAGTCTAGTATGAAGAGAATTATTTGTATCACCTGCGGAAGAGTTAGAACACGATGGAGCATTTGCTAAATTTGATACCACAGTATTTGTGATTATAGAATCATTAGTGTCCTTAGCAACATTTAAAGGCATACTAACACTCGTAGTCACATTTTCTGTCCTAACTTTAGGCATCCATTTATATCCGGGAGGACATTGATTAGCAAACCACCATTTCTAAGACTTACTAGCAGACTCATATAATTCCTTAATTTTGCTTCTAGGGTTCTTAGTGGTGGAGTCTGATGCATTACTTTTCTTAGTGGGGGTAGCACCAGAATGGTTCACTTTGCGTTTGGGTTTACTAGCTCTAATAGGCATTGCAACTTGCTTCTTAGTTCTAGTATCTACGCCTTTGACTTTATTCATAGCACAAATAGAATGATTAGCATTAGCACACTTTCCACATTTGACACAAACAAATTTCACATTCATAGCATTCAAATCATTCACAGCATTCAAATCGTCATTACATGCGATTACAGACTTTTTATTCTTAAAAACATTCAAATTCCTAGGGTGTTCTTCTACTTCCTTCATCTTCCCTTGATTCTTGTGTTTCCAGACCTTATCATTCACTTGAGTGCGCTTAAGCTGAGGCCGGCTAACACTAGTAGTGGAAACTATTCCTGTAGTAGAAGACACACGAATATTAGTGTTTCTAGAAGTCTGAGGCGAGTGAGTATCTGTGTTTGTGGTCTTAGTGGACATTCTATACATCCCTGGTTTAATCACATTATTGTGCTTGACGCTTGGTGCTATAGGATTCCTTATGGGTTGATTCTGTGGTAACCTTTCCTTTCCATCCATCTTGGGGGCAAACACAGGTTTTGCAAACGAGGAATTTGATAAAGCAGATGGTTTTCCCAAGATAGAGGATCTATTTACTTTAGAGGTGTTGGGTTGTCTAACAACAGGTTTCTTAATGCTAGGTTCCACGATTTTCCCACCCATTTTAGCAACGAGTTTCTGCAACTCTGCTATCGCTCTGTCCCTGTCTTGTAATTGAGCTTTCAACCCTTTAATTTCCAAATTCTGTTCATTCATTTCTCGAAATGTTTGGGAAAGTTTTTCTTGCAATTTATTATCATGTGGAAAACGACCAACGTCTTTTTGCAAAGCAAGTTCAAGTGAATGACAATTTTTTTGAAGGAAATCAGTTTTGTGTTGAAGTAACGCAAAAGCCTTTTTGTCAACATTTTCTTTACGTTTCGAAAGCTCAATTTCAAGACGTTCACATTCTTTGATCTTATCAAGATATTGGCATGCAACTTCAGAATATTCATCAATATCAGCACAAGATGTAAAATAAGCACACATAACATCTTTAGAAACGCATTCTTGCAAGAGTAAATCATATTCATTTGAGAAATCAGACTTCTCCATTTGAAGATCATCAATGTGTTTCTCAAGAGATTCAACATATTTTAAATCATCATACATTTCAGTCCGAATGAACTCCTCAAGTTGAAGAACAGTTTCTTTAATCAACGCCGTGTTTGGAATTAAGAGTTCTTTGACAAGCAAGGTAATATCTTGAGGAATCGGACGTGTCCACTCAGCATTTTCACGTTTTGCCCAGTCTCTTTCAACAATGGATTTAACAATATCTATGTGATGTTTAAGAATACCTAATGTTTTCCTACTCTTGCTTTTAGATTCATCTAGAGGGAGGTAGTTTATGTATTTATAAACATTAGATTTCTTAGGGGAAAATGCTTTCTTCCATTGAATTCTCTTTTGTTTGCATTCTAGAAACACTTCCTCACGAGTTTTTTGAGTTTGTTTGTTGAAAAGACCATAGAGACTATTCTCATAAGCATAATTATATGGTTTTACAAACTCCTTATTGACAAGAGGTTGACTATCATCATCCCAAAGGGCAGTCTCTTCACTATCGACACTAACAGGCATGCAATCAAGATTGGTCCTTTCAGTCTCATCAAGATAAAGACACGGGTTCGCAACTTGAGCTTTGGCAAGGTACTCAGGACTTGCAAAGCTAGCTTGACCCTTAAACTTGGAAGGGGGTGCCAACATTCTTACAGATTGAATAGAATCATGCGTTTTATAAACAACTTTCTTCAAAAATTCGACTTGTGCTTCTAGTTTCGTTACTTTTTCAGTTTCTTTATCATATCTACTTTTGAAGTCTTATTTTAACGCATCTACCTCTTGTTTCTTATCCTCAAGAATTTTAGCAAAATCAGTAGTGGTCATAGAG
Organism: Glebionis coronaria; assembly: GCA_025667525.1. Classification (NCBI taxonomy): domain Eukaryota; kingdom Viridiplantae; phylum Streptophyta; class Magnoliopsida; order Asterales; family Asteraceae; genus Glebionis; species Glebionis coronaria. Next base: position 98,930,453 of record CM046882.1, on the reverse strand, counting down.
AGCTTTTGTTCAAGTTCATTAACTTTGGTGTTGGCAAGGTACGTTTTTGGCGTTCATCCATTAAGAAAACATTATATTGACGTTTCTCTTTTGCTAATAACTCAAGAGTTGTATTATATTTGTTTTCAAAATCTTCCTTTTGACTTTTTAACGCACTTCCCTTGTACCCCTCAAGCTCTTTGGTTTTCTGAAGGAGCTCATCTCTATAGCTTTTAGTCATCTCAGTAGATTTGATAAGAGCAGCTTTGCATTCTTCAAAACTTTGAGTGAGCGTAGCGTTTGCCTTCTTTAATTGCTTTTGACTCTTTTTATTTTCAGTGACATCTTTTTGTAAAGTAGCAATTAAATTAGCAAGCGCAATACGTTCCTCTTCATCATATTCATTTGCATGTTGATCATCCTCAGACTCATTATTGCACATGTCTGATGAATCGGGTGTGGTATTGCTATCAACCGTTTCCATCATACACATGTCATTAATGGCATTGGGTAGATCACTATGCTCAGGATTATCACCAAACACATTATATTCATCAGTAGTGTGTACCTTATCGATTGGCTCAGTGTCAAAGATAGGGCCATTGTCATCTTCAGTGACTTTAAGAACTTCTTCAACCTTTGCCATGTACGAGTAATGTGCATCGAGCTCTTGATCAGAATCTTCATCATCAGTATCATCAAGCATTGCTCCTTCCTCAACTAACAATTTAACCCCTGCTTCCATTTTCTTGCATAGCAGCATCTTTTCCTTGTGATAGCTGGAGTCTCTAACCCTTTTCGGCTTCCTGCATTCCTTTGCCATATGCCCATAACCTTGGCAATTAAAACATTGAATCCCACTCTGCTGAACCACTTGACTTCCAACAGTTTCCCTATTCCCTATAGCAGCAGCAATCCTCTGAGTATCATACTTGGCAGTTTGTCGATCATACCTTGCAGAACCCTCAACATGTGTTGGATTATGTCGATCATACCTAGAAGGACTTTCACCACGTCGACGTGTGTCATACCTTGGAGGACTCTCAACATATTGGTTCTTTGTGTTAGATGATGTGCGAAGATTGTTGTTGGTGGGTTTGTAGATTTTCTTGTAAGTCTTCATTATGAAAGCAATTTGTTGTTCATCTCTCGGTTATTTTGAGCTTGATCTTCATCACTATCTTCTTCAGATGAGGACTCAGATGGTGGTGATGGTGCTCTTGGCACTTTACCTCGAGATTTTGTGGATGATGAAGACTTAGATGATGTGGAAGATCGTGGTGAAGATGATGTAGTGGAGTATGGCTTAGGAGCACGAGAGTTATGATCTTGAACATGTTGTGTGGTAGTCACTAAAGCAAGTGGATTAGCCGTCTTTGCAACACGTTCAGTTCGAATCTCATTTGCTTCATTCTGAAATTGCTTCAGTCAATGATATGAGACCTCGTCTAACTTTTCTTGTTGTTTCACCAAAGTGACGAACCGTGTCCACTCGGGTTGAAGTTGTTGAAGAAATTGAACATCGACTTGCATGGTGGAGACTTGCAGATTATTTCTTGTCATGTCATTCATTATCTTATAAAACCTGGAGTAGTAAGATTCAATTGATTCTCCATCCCTTGAAGTAAACTTGCCAAAATTCTAAAACAAGTTTGTTTTGACATCTTGTTTGTTGAGTGATTCTCCTTGTTGCAAGCATTCAATCACAGTCCACATTTCATGTGCTGTCGGGCATGCATCAACCGTGGAGTAAATATCATCTCCAATCCCACTTAAAACCATATAGATGGCTTCCTTCTCCGCATCATGCCAAGCACAATTTTCAGGTGTGAGATCGGCTCTTGTTTCATCACGTTCACTTGCAGGTATTGGATCAGTAGTATTTGTGGCTGCTCTTGGAGGAATTGAGATCTTCTTAAATATATATGGTCCATGAGTAATACATTTCCTCAAGGCATCACCATTAGGTCTTGTATCAAGGTATCGTATGAAACGTGATTGCCATTGAGCATACCGACCAGACACAAGCATTGGTGGTCTCTCTTTGTTACCCGCCACCATTATGTTGTTGTTCGTCACACGATATTCGGCAGTAGAATCCATCTCAATATTCTCTGAAATGATGAAGTGAATATGGATCTTAAGTAGATTTGTTGTGATCGTTGTTGTGGTTTAAATTCCGAAAATTTCAATATTTCTCCAGTCCGACAATAAATTCACCAGTCCGATAAAACGGTAGACCAAAAATTTTGTAATCGCCAAATTTTGAAATCGAGCTAGAAATGTCCTAAAACTAGTATGGAAAAAATTTGAATTTACTTGACGGAAAAATTTTAACTTTTTTTTTAATCTTCGTGTAAACGATATTTCGAAACTAGTCTAGATGGTGGCTAAGTCTAAAAAATACTCGAACAAAATTTAGCAAAAACAGAGCATCGGAATGTCCATCGGAATGCCTTATTGGAATACCCAAATCGGAATGATGTCGGAATGCCCTAATCGGAATGCAATCGGAATCCCTCTGTCGGAATATGGAAAGACACCTTGTCGGAATATATCAACTCCTGTCGGAATGTTATCGGAAAACCCTAGTCGGAATACCTAAATAACCCCTGGCGGGATATATATATAAACTCCTGTGGGAATGTTGTTGTATAACCCTTAATCGGAATGTAATCGGATACACATTTTTCGGAAAGTAATCAGATAAGCCATTGTCGGAAGTCTAATCGGAATACTGAAAGGAATGTTTAAACCCTTTTCCGATGCGACTGATCAGAATCACTAAACCCTTTTCCGATTGCACTGATCGGAATAATAGCACTGTTACGAGATTTTGAGGTAAAACATGCTAGGAGGGTAGTATATATAGTCCACCCACATGTGGGCTTTAATGGGCTATATATTGGGCCGGGCTTGTCTTTTGGACTTTAATTAGTTTAAATCCAAGCTCGTAAACTACGACTAATTAACTACCTATTACAACGTTCTAATAAATATTACAATAGAAACCTATGACCGAACATTCTTGTTTGACTCAATATTTTGAGGCTAACAAACGTTTTGGTGTTCCACCAACGTTCTAAAGTAATCGAAGACGTTCACTCAACGTGATCGTTTTCATTCCTTGAGGATCCTTTAATCGATAAATTGATTCGAGGAGAGATTTGTAGATTCGAGTCTTCGTAATACACCAAAAATCCAAAAAAATTAAAAAACAATCAAAAACAAAAAAAATTTAATAAACGAAATACCCCAAAAAGAATCTTCTTTGCTACCTCCCATTCTTTACGTTAGTGCGTGCGCACTCGATCGAAGAACTATACGAATTATAGAAACGCTTCGAATCGATGCAATCGAAATTGAAGGAATCGACAACGAAAACGAGATTTAGAAACCGACGTTCCTAATATCGTTGTCGAAACCATAGACGAGATGGCCGACAATCGTTCGATGATGGAATTGCTCCAAGCGCCCACCGAAGGCTATGGAGACGCGATCATTATTCCCGCTATCGAAGCGGAGAATTTTGAGATTAAGAGCTGAATGCTTTCGTTGATTCAAGCAACGAAGTTTCAAGGTCGTGAGGCGGATAATCCTCACGATCACATTCGGAATTTTGATCGTCTTTTGGCCACGAGCAAGTTTAAGAATGTAGACACCGATGTCGTCAAGCTTATGCTTTTTCCGTACTCTCTCGATGGTGACACCAAGGATTGGTAAGAGAAAGAGCCACCTAATTCCATAATTACGTGGAAGGATCTCGTTTCCAAGTTCGTTAATCATTTCTTTCCGCCGTCGAAGACCACGTTTTTCAAAAACGAGATCACGAGGTTCGAACAAAAGCCGAATGAATCGTTTAGAGACGCATGAGATCGTTTTAAGGAATTTCTTAGGCAATGTCCTCACCATGTATTTTCCGAGTTGCACCAAATCGACACGTTTTATAACGGTCTTAGTTTTCAAGAACAAGATTCGTTGAATTCCGCCGCTGGTGGCAACTTTTTGTGTAAAACTCCGAAAGACGCTTTAGTGATTATCGAGAATCGATCCAAGGTTTACCAACTCCGTAACACACCGAGTGTTGCCAATGTCGTCAATGTTATTATTTATAATCGCGACATTGAGAGGGTTGATGCGAAAGTCGATAAGTTGACGAATGTGTTTACGTCGTTCTTAATCGAGATGCAAAAGAAAGACGCTCCCGCTACGGTGAAAGCGGTTGAGGCATCATGTACGTTGTGTGGTGGACCTCAAAATATTACGAGTGTGCGGCTACGGATGGCCAAACGTCGAGTGTTAACGCGTTAAACAAAAATTTTCAAAATCAAAATAACGCGGTTCCATCACAAGGAAATTTTAATCAAGGCAATAATTTTCAAAACCGTAACAATTTTCAAGGAAATAATCAACAAGAGAAATTTTCAAATCAAGGTTATAATCAAGGTCAGAATTTAAGTTGGCAAAATCGAGATAACAACAACAACCAAAACTCGAATTTTTCAAACAACGCTAATCAAGGAAACAATTTTTCGAGTGGTAATCAAGGAAATTTTCAAAGAAAAAATCAAAACCAAGAGAACTTTAATTCTAATCAAAATAGTTCGTCAAACGATTTTCAAGAATATATGAAAACGAATGAAGCTAATATGAGACAATTAGAGGGACAAATTGGTACTTGAAAAACGACTTTTCCAATACATTGAAAAATTAAAATACAAAGATCGAGCAAGGACAAATCGACATTAAAAAGATGTTTTCGGCCATAATGAACAAGTCTTTGGGTGCGTCATCGAGTTCGTTACCTAGTGACACCGTACCAAATCCGAAGGAACATGTAAAAGCCGCCTCGTCTCGTGAGAAAAGTCGTGTGATTACCCCAAACCTTGATGGATTTATAGTTGTTCCTTCTTCTCAACCCTCGACTTCTAAGACGCCTTCATGTTCTAAAGTCGATGGGATGAACGTGTAGACCAAGGAAAAGAGTGCACACCCTCGTGTACCTCGAATTCCATCCACGGTTCAAAAAGAGAGCTTTATCGATGATAAGACTGCTTTTATACATAGTCCCATCATCCAAAATAGGCTTAAAATGCATAAAATATCATGAAATATGCCAAATATATGATTGTGTTTGTTACATGTGTATTTTAGGTACAAATATTGAGAAAATGACAAAAGATCACAAGAAATAAGCAAAAACGAACACGGGAGACGAAGCCGCACAATGAACCAAGCCCTAGTGTTGATTTTCCAAGAATAAACCTTGAAGAAATGAAGATAGTACAAGAAGGGTCCTCCAATATTGAAGAATTGAAACTTTAAACCCTTGTATATTCATAATTACAAGATTGGTCCTTAAAGTTTCTCAAATTGCAAAAAGGACCCTCCACTTTGAAGAATTGGCAAGAATGGTCCCTAAAATTCGAAGATTTGTCATTTTTAGTCAACAATACAAGTAAGCACCTTGAAAAATGAAGAAAATGCCAAAACAACCTTTCAAATATCATGAATTTATAAGAAATACCCTTGAAAATACTTTTGGAAACTATTTAGGGCAAAAGTGTGACAACTGAAACTTACTTAACAAAGGATTTCAGTTTTTCTACATTTAAAACAAGAATGAAAGGAAGAAAAAAGAAGGGGGGGGGGTAATTTCTGTCCAACATCCAAACAAACTTAGAACAGTGGTGGCATGACATGTGCCCCACTCAACCCTTTCAACCAATCACGTTTCACCCTTTTGCCATGTCACTTCCCGCTCACCAGATTTTAAACTAACTTATTTAGTTAGTTTAATAAATGCGCTAAACACATTTTTAAACCTTAATCCAGATTAAAACCACTACTATTCACCAAGAACACGAACTAGGGGTATGCTTAATACTATGAATTAAACCCTAATTCTTTCCAGATTATTGATTAATGGTCCACTAATCATAACCCACATCTTAAACATGACACCTCATCAACCAACAAGTCACATGAAAGGTGCCCTGCTACACGTTTGAAGAAAATGCCAAAATGTGCCAGCCATCCAACGCCCAACAAAGCTGCTTCAATCCTAAGCATGTTATGAGCCCTTGATCAAATTCCCGTCACCTTTACACCCTCACAAGCTGCCAAGATACTTCACATGATCTTCTCAAATTCAAACTGCAAGGGAAATTTTGGGACTTCACCATTAGGGTTTTCATTATTTTTCAGATTTCTAGAATCATTGTAGCCTATATAAGGCATAGGACGTCCAACATTTGCTTTTGCTCTTGGTTTTTCCTTGTTCAAAATTATGTAAATCCCTTTTCAAGTTTAATGAAAATGTGTTTGAATGTTTGAAGAAATCCAAGTGCCAACCTTAATCTTTGCTTATTATTGTTACATGTTTGTGTTTGTTAAGTCTTAAAACCTATTTTCAAAGATTGTGCAAGAAATTGCATAATCTTCAAAAATTTGATATTTTGCTAAGTTCTTTGGTACATCCTTGGAATTTTTGGATTGCAAGTGATTATAGCACCCTGATAAGAAGATTATCAAGGTGTTGTAAGCTTGTGGTTTGGGGATAATCAAGGAGTGGGTATAAAGGTTGCATTAATCATATTTATTTTTCAATTTTTAGTTTTAAATATTACTTGTTCTAACCTTGTTACTCTTAGCAGCTTTGTGGAAGCTTGTGCCTTGTTAAGCTAGGCACATAAGCTCAAAAATTCGTGAGTGTGGATGTACATTCATGATGTTTGAGCCTTCTTACCCAAAATCTGATAAAAGTACTTGATTTTTGTGATTTTGTGTTCGGCTGTTATAATTGTTGTTCTTGTGGCTTTATCTGCTTAATATTGCATGATATTGATGTTATGATGTTAGATTAGGCTTGGGTAAACTGAATCACACATTTGCTTTGTTAAATCTATGATTAAAAAGTGAAAGGGGTGTTTGGGTTTACTGATTTAAGCTACCTGTTTGATTTTGAGTAGGAGTTTGTTGTTTGTTTGAGTTGATATCTGTTATACAAGTGCTTGTGTTCTGATAATTGCCAACTTTGCTCATTAAACACCAAATCTGATTAAGTGCTATAACTTGTTTGATTTTGCATAATTTGACCTAAAAATTTGGAAACACTTAGAGTGTATGCATGTTTAGGGCTAACAACTGTTAAATCAAAGTTTATATAACCTATTTGAAAGATTTGAGTGTTTGAAATTGGATCTGTGGTCAAGTATATCAGCAACCTCATTTGTGTTCTTCATTTTGTTCATCAATAACTTTTAAGTGCTTGAATCTTTGACTAAACCTTGAATCATTGCATGAAACTAGTTGACTTATGTTCATTTGAATTTATTATAGCTGTTGTGTGCATTTGATTCAATTTGGTTGGCTTATTCTTGCTAAAACTGCTTATTTGTTGAAAACTGCTTATTGTTCATGTTTGTGTGATATCTGGTGATCTTTTGATTAAACTGTACTAATTGGCTGTTAGATTTTGTGTTTTTGTGATTGTGATTGACTCCTTATAACCCGCTGGTTATAAGGGTGCCTTGGTGTTCTTTGATTCCAACAAAAATCCACAGAAGACAAAAAGTCAAAATAGTCAAGCAGTAAGAACTCCTTTCCCCTGTTGCTAGCCACTGCTAGTGTAAATTGGTTATCAGCTTATTCATAAGCTATTTTAGCTTATCTGAACTTGCAACAACTTAGTTTTTGTAATCAATCTTCCTTATTTGACCTATTGAACTAATCTGGAGCTTTTTAGGGTTTGACTAGAAAACCAAACAAGTTGACTTTTACATTAAGTGCTTATTGCTTTTTCCAGCTTATTCATTGTGCTTATTTGAATTCTTTTTTATTATTAAGCTTAGTTTTGTCATTTAAAATCTTTTGCAAGTTGAATCAGCACTTAAGGTGGCCTAGAACTCAAAATGACTATTTTGTCGTTTTATGTAGAGAGCTTTTGCTTATTTCAGGCTTATTTCTTGGTCTTTTTCAAAATTTCTTTTCACAGATCTCTTAAGTATCCCAAAAGAAGCTTGTGTGTCAAATTAGAGCTTATGCCATTAGCTTATGGCTTAATGGGCCAAAAAGCCCATTAAGAATAAGCTGTTGACTTTTAAGTTGTGATAAGCTCACTTCAGCTTTTGGGCCTTTAGACTTTTGTGTTTAAAATCAAATTTTGAGTCAAGTATGTGACTTTGGGCTTATTTGGATAACTTTTTGCTTATTGGGCCAAAAAGCCCAATTTAGTGGACTGTTTTTAATTTCAGCCCATTTGAAGGCCCAATAGGGGTATTTTTGGTATTTCAAGTTCATTTCTGTATTTATTAGGTTAAAATAAACTAGTTTGCAACTTTTAGAATTTTTTATAAATTTTAGATTTTTAATATTATTTTAATATTATTTTAATATTATTTTATTATTAAAAATGAAATTTTAGATTTTTGCAAGTTTTTCATTTTTCCTAGTTCAAGTACATTAAGTTAGGAATTTTAAAATTTTTAGATTAATTTTAGTGTCATTTAATTAATTTTAAGAATTATTTTAAGATTTTATAGTTTTTAATCATTTTTAAATAGTTTTAATTAATTTTAAATTTTTCAAAAATAGGTTTTAATTTAGTTAAGTTATTTTAGAGGTTTACAAAGTAAAAAAATCTCATTTTGGGCTTTCTTTTAATTAAATTGATTTTTTGGGCTTTAATTAGCATTAAAAAATTATTATTTAATTAAATAAAAGGTTTGAGTGATTTTTGATTTTTTATAAACTCTAATTACATTTTTTAGGAGTTATTGCAATTTTCTAGTAATTTTTAGGTTAATTTTTAAACTTTGTCATATTCTAAGGTTTTACGTGTACGACTTTTCGTCTTAGTTTAATTCATAATCGTAACCGTCATCCTTTTCTCTTTTCTTTTATCATCATTATAATCACAAACACTTAATCATTTCTTACACAACACACTTGCCTCCCTGAGAACGATCCCTACTTTGGGTCATTTACTTGTGGTTTTCCTAAATCACTTGTTTAATACTTACCGCTTTTATGCCTTTTTCCTAAAAGGTCGTATTTTACTACTATCATTTTGGCGCCGCTGCCGGGGAGGCGTGTTGTGTTTATATTTGAACAATTGTTGTTTTTACATTAGTCATAATATCTATTTGTATTGGTAGCACTCTACTAATACGTATTATCGGTTTTTCGTTTTTTGTGTGAATATTACTATATTGTATACGTAGAACAATAAATTCACAAGTACTCCAAAAGTGTGAAAACACAACCTTGATTCGGGATTTCATCACTCGATCATTGTATTCGAATCTCAAACAAAGAAAAAAGGCAAAATAGATAATTACTTTCGTGAAGCTTAATTTTGACAAACACAAACTATAAGGTGGGTATAAGGCGGGTATTATAAAATATACCCCAAGGAAAAAGGCTCTTAAGTGCTTCGCGCCGCCTCGTTTCCCCGCTTGCTTGTGCGTGTTTAGATAAAAAGGGCCAATCGAGGGTTTGCCAACCTAAGTATTATCTAAGTATCATATATATTTTCTTGGTTTCATTTGATTAAACCCTCTTGAACGTTTTGGTGTTCCACCAACGTTCTAAAGTCATCGAAGGCGTTCACTTCACGTGATCGTTTTCATTCCTTGAGGCTCCTTTAATCAAGAGATTTGATTTGAGGAGAGATTTGTAGATTTTTGTCTACTTAATACATCACCAAAATCCAAAAAAAGTAAAAACAATCAAAAACCACAAAAAATTGGGAAACATTAAAAACATCAAAAAAATCTTCTTTGCTCATCCCCACGTTGTACATGACGTTTATGCTTACTCGTAATCAAGCAAGACGTGCACGTAAACGAAAAAACCGAAAGGAGACCACACCTAACCTTTCTAGTGAGGAGTCTCCTATTGACGAACCTATCGTAGAACAATAAGCTACCATGGCTAATCTAACTATGATGGAGTTAATTCAAGCACCCATCGAGGGTTATGGAGAGGCTATTGTGATTCCCGCCATCCTTGCGGAGAATTTTGAAGTTTAGACGGGTTTGTTGTCAATGATCCAAAACAACAAATTCCATGGTGATGAAAAGGATAACCCGCACAACCATATCCGCCAATTCAATCGTCTTACCGCCACTTGCAAGTTTAAGGATGTTGCTAATGACTCGATTAAGATGATGCTTTTTCCGTATTCCTTAGCGGGGCCCGCTAAAATTTGGTTAGAGAAAGAGCCACCCAATTCTATATTGACGTGGAAGGATCTCGTTTCAAAGTTTGTGAACCAATTTTTTCCGCCCTCTAAGACTACGCATTTGAAAAACGAGATTTCAAAATTTTCACAAGAATTTAATGAGAGTTTTTCTACAGCTTGGAATCGGTTTAAAGAAATGTTGCATGAGTGTCCTCATCACGGTTTTTCCGACTTGCATCAAATTGATACGTTTTACAATGGATTGAATGATCATGAGAGAGATTATCTTAATGCCGCGGCGGGTGGTAATTTTTTGTGTAAAACCGTCGAGGAAGCGTTGTTGATTATTGAGAATAGGTCTAAAGTCTATAGTCCTCGTAACACATCGAGTGTTCGTAAGGATTCGTCTTCGGCTTCACCTTCATTGTCCAATACCATCGATGCTTGCCAAATTGAGGCAAATTTGGAGAACAAAATCTTTGATAAGCATAAGGGTCTTTTAATTGAATTCAAAGTTGGTGAACAAAGTGCTCCCTCTACGGCTAAAGCGGTTGAGGTTTCTTGCATGTATTATGGTGGAGGTCATGATTTCTCCGAGTTCATTACCAACGGTAGTAACACTTCGAGTGCCTACGCGGCCACGGGAACTTACAACCAAAACGGTCAAGTTACCCGCTCTAATCAATTGACTCCACCGGGTTTTGCTCTCAATCAAAATGCTAACAACAACTATCGAAACAATCAAGTTGGTTACAAAAACAATTACAAGGGTAACAACTATGGGAATCAAGGGGCTAATAACAATCAAGTTTCAAACAAAAATCAAAACAATGATTTTCAAAACAACAACAAGAGTTTGCAAAACTTGAAAGATCTTCCAAATGAATTTGTTGAATACGCAAATGGAAATGATGCTAGGTTTGATAATATTCAAAGAGAGATCATTAGCCTAAGATCCGAGTTTAAGAATGACTTGAAAAAGGAGTTGAAAAATGAGTTAGCAAATGAGCTTAAGATCCATACCAACAAAAAGAAGGGAAATGTAACTAGGTTACAACAAAACCAACAAAAGATGGAACAAGGGCAACATGAAATAAAACAAGAGATTCTTAAGGCCGATAAGAGGCAATCTATGTTTGAGGATAAAATTTCATGCATGTTTAAGGCTATAATGTGTAAACCGTCTTCGAGTAGTCTTCCTAGCAACACCATATCGAACCCTAAGGGAGAGATGAAAGTGATTACCACACGAAGTGGTAAGACACTTAAGGAACCGACTCCTCAACCAATTACTCCAACGGTGGAGGAAATTGAGGAAGAATCCGAGGTGGTGGTAAAAAAGGAGCTATTCCCAATCCCACGAAGTACCGCTCATGCCACACCTACGGTTGACCCATTACCATAATTGGAACCCGAGATTCCAAAGGCTATGCCTATGCCTCAACCCACACCACCTTTGCCCTACCCATCGAGACTTAGAAAGGAGAAACGTCAAGAGCGCGACAATTACCAATTTGAGCTTTTTATGAAGATGTTTCGTGATTTGCATTTCAATATAAGTTTTGCCGACGCTTTGGTCATGATGCCTCGATTTGCCGCTAACTTTAAGAGTATGTTAAACAACAAGGAGAAATTGCAACAATTGTCTAGTTGTTCATCGGTTTATCTTAACCGCATACCTCAAAAAGTCGGTGATCCCGGTAAATTCTTGATTCCATGTGCTATCCAAGATATGGAAGAATGCTATGCCTTGGCCGGTCTTGGTGCTAGTATTAACTTGATGCCACTTGCAATCTTCAAGTCCCTCAATCTTCCTAATCTTACTCCTTCACTAATGTCTATCGAATTGGCTGATCATTCCACTATTCCCGCATGTGGATTGGCCGAAGACGTTTTTATGAAAGTGGGAAAGTTCTATTATCCGGTAGACTTTATCGTTGTCGATATTCCTACGGATCCTCAAGTTCCTCTTATTTTAGGTCGTTCGTTTTTGGATACGTCAATGGCGTTGATTGATGTGCATGCTAGAAAGATTACCTTACGTTTCAACGACGAGGAACTTGTTATAAACGCAACTCAAAATTCTCCAATTTCTCATGTTTATTCTGTCGCGACCATAAACCTCGTTGATATGATCGATGTTGTTTGCGAGAAATTTTCACAAGAAGTTTTAGGTTTTGGTGACGATGAAAATAGTGGCAATCCCACTATGCTTGATCCCATTCTTGATAATTCGACACCATCCTTCACTCCATTTGAAGGTGGTAGTTTTATGTTGGAATAATTTGATGTTCCACGTACTTGTGACGAAGACCTCGACAACGATGAGGACATCTCTATTATAAAGGATTTTCTTAACGATTTCCCATTTCTTCCACCCGAGGAGGTTATGAGTATCGAGCCCAAATCTTCAATTGAGGAACCACCAATCCTCGAGTTGAAAGATTTACCTCTTCACCTTGAATACGTATTTTTGGAGGAGGACGACAAGTTGCCGGTTATTATTGCGAAAGATCTTTCGAAAGATGAAAAAACCGCACTTGTCGATGTTCTAAAGGACCACAAAGGGGCAATTGCGTGGAAATTATCCGACATTAAGGGGATCGATCCCAAAATTTGTACCCACCAAATCTTAATGAAGGAGAACTACAAACCCGCAATTTAATGCCAAAGGAGGGTGAACCCTAAAATTCACGACGTCATCAAAAAGGAAGTCCATAAACTCCTTGACGCGAGAATGATTTACCCTATTTCCGATAGCCCTTGGGTGAGTCCTATTCATTGTATCCCTAAGAAGGGAGGAATGACCGTTGTGCCAATCGATACCAACGAGTTAATTCCAACTCGACTCGTGACCGGTTGGAGGGTGTGTATCGACTATCGTAAGTTGAATGACGCCACTCTTAAAGACCATTTTCCCTTGCCCTTCATGGACCAAATATTGGAGCGTCTTGCGGGAAACGATTTCTATTGCTTTTTAGATGGTTTTTCCGGTTACTTCCAAATCCCCATCGATCCTCGTGATAAAAAAAAACTACGTTTACGTGTCTATATGGAACGTTTGCCTATCGTAGAATGCCATTCGGACTTTGCAATGCACCAGGAACTTTTCAATGGTGCATGATGGCTATTTTTCATGACATGATCGAGAAGACGACGGAAGTCTTTATGGATGATTTTTCCGTGTTTGGTTGTTCGTTCACTTCGTGTTTGTCGAATCTTGAGAGAATGTTGAAACGTTGTGAGGAAACCAACCTTGTGCTCAATTGGGAAAAATGTCATTTTATGGTTAAGGAAGGAATCTTCTTAGGGCACAAGGTTTCGAAAGCGGGGATTGAGGTAGATAAAGCTAAGGTATACGTCATCGCCAAATTACCTCATCCCAAAACCGTCAAGGGAGTTAGGAGTTTCCTAGGCCACGCGGGCTTTTATCGTCGATTCATCAAGGATTTTTCAAAGATTTCTCGACCTATTACACATCTCCTCAAAAAAGATGCTCCTTTCGTCTTTAACGAAGATTGTGTACGAGCCTTTGAAATCCTTAAGAGGAAACTTACCGAAGATCCCATTCTTGTTGCTCCCAATTGGAACCTCCCCTTTGAGCTCATGTGTGATGCTAGTGACTACGCTATTGGGGCCGTATTGGGGCAACGTCATGAAAAGCACTTCTTGCCTATTCACTATCTAGCAAGACGATGACCGAGGCTCAACTTAAATACACTACAACGGAAAAGGAATTCTTTTCCGTGGTGTATGCATTTGAGAAATTCCGACCTTACTCGTCTTGACTCGATGCATAGTGTATACGGATCACTCGGCTATCAAGTATCTCATGGCTAAACAAGAGCCAAAGCCGAGATTACTTCATTAGATTCTCCTCCTACAAGAATTTGATGTCGAAATCCTTGACAAAAAAGGAACCCAGAATCTAGCGGCCGACCATCTTTCTCGTTTGGAAGATCCTTACCAAAGTGTTTACGAGCCAAAGGAAATCACCGAAACATTTCCTCTCGAGACACTTGGTGTAGTGAATTCTAAGCTTGATTCATCCACCCCATGGTTTGCGGACATCCTAAATTACCATGCGGGGAACTTCATCATTAAGGGTATGACGACTCAACAAAAACGAAGATTCTTTCGTGACGTCAAGTTCTACTTTTGGAACGACCCTTACCTCTTTCAGACTTGTGCGGATCAAATCTATCGACGTTGTGTATTTGGCACCGAAGCTTCTAACATCCTTAGAACTTGTCACGAGGGACTCACGGGTGGTCACCACGGTGCTAATCTCACGGCAAAGAAGGTCTTTGATGCCGGTTTCTTTTGGCCTACTATTTACCGAGATGCACATGCACTTGTGAAGTCATGTGACTTATGCCAACGACAAGGAAAAACCTCACAAAACGATGAAATGCCACAAAACATCATCCAAGTGTGTGAGATCTTTGACGTTTGGGGAATTGATTTTATGGGGGCGTTCCCATCATCTCGTGGTAATAAGTACATCCTTGTCGCCGTTGACTACCTATCCAAGTGGGTGGAAGCTAAGGCTTTGCCCACGAACGATGCTCGTGTGGTAGTCAAGTTTTTGAAAAGCTTGTTTTCTCGATTTGGAACCCCTCGTGCGATCATAAGCGATCGTGGAACCCATTTTTGTAATGACCAATTCAAAAGGGTCCTAAGGAAATATGGGGTTACACATCGGCTTTCTACGGCTTATCACCCACAAACGAGTGGGCAAGTCGAGGTTTCAAACTGAGCGTTGAAGAGGATCTTGGAGAGATCGATTGGAGAGAACCGACAATCATGGTCGGATAAGTTAGACGATGCTTTATGGGCCTTTCGTACCGCTTATAAGACGCCCATCGGGTGCACTCCTTATAAGCTTGTGTATGGGAAGAATTGTCATTTTCCAATTGAATTCGAACACAAAGCTTATTGGGCCCTTAAGCATTGTAATGATGATATTGAGACCGCGGGAAAATACCGGAAAATACAATTGAATGAATTAGATGAATTGAGAGACATTGCTTATGATAATTCATTGATTTACAAGGAAAAAACTAAAAAATTTCATGACTCAAAAATTAAAAACCGGGTTTTTAACATTGGAGATCAAGTGTTTTTTTTAACTCACGTTTGAAAATCTTTTCCAGTGATAGGTGTGTAAACACCCATCCTTTTTACCACTTAATTACAATAATAACCGAGCCAAAACGTGTATTTTATGTCATTTATGTCGGAATTATGCGTGGTTTGTGTTTTTGTTGTGATTTAGGACGAAAAGGTGAAAAGTGAGGAAAACACGGGCATTCACGGGCTTTTATTAAAGAAAAAGATGAAAGACGAAGTCAAGTAGTCAAGAGTGCAAAAAGAACGGAAGTCCAAGACCAATTCTGAAGATTTATCGAAGAAAAAGTCAAAAGACGGAAGTTTACTAAAAGCCGAAGAACTCAAGTCTTATTTATTGAAGAATTAAAAGACGAGTTAAAGAAATCCTGAGCCAAAAGTCATCAAAGTCCAAGATTAACAAAAGATTAAGAAGGGAAGGACTTAATGGTGCAATTAAGAAGAAATGAAGGAGGGGAGGAAGCTTCCTAAGCATTCCCTAATCCTCCCCTATATATAGTCATTAGGATGATCACTTTCATTTTGGTTGGCTAGAGTGACACTAGTTCTTCCACCTTTTAATTACTTGCTCTTTAAATACATGTCAATTTAAATACTTGTCTTGCACCTTAAATACATTTAATTTCAAGTAAGTTTTCTTTTAATTCTTGTCAATCTTTACTTTTTATTGTTTATCTCTCATTCTACCTTTCTTTCTTTGCTTGATCTTTATGTTTATGTGTTTATTAACTTGCTTATTTGATTAAAGGTTATGTTTTTATGCTTTTGATTGTTTTGGATTATTGATTCTTATAGCTTATTTGTGTTTATTTTAAGTTTCTTAAGTTTTTATAAAAGTTATTTTTATATAAAAGTTTGTTTTCGTAAACTTGTTTCATTTTGTGTTTTTAAAAGTCTTTAAACTGTAGCTTATTAGCTTTTTCTTACACGGTTTTCATTAGGATTTTAGGTGTGTGCTTATTTGGTTTATATCTTATTAGTTTAGCTTATTTTCGGTTCTCTTTACTGTATTCCGACCATAGTTATCGGATAAGGGTTTATCATTCCGACCAGCTTCATTTGCTTGGTCGGATTAGGGTTTGACACATTCCGATTTGAGGATTGTTGAGATTCCGATCAGGGTAAGTTAGGTATTCCGACCAGGAGGTAAGTGACAGCATTCCAATCTGAGTCCGATCCTTATTCCGATCCTTATTCCAATCAGAGGTGTTCGTTTGGTTATTCCGATCAGGATAGGTGACAGTATTCCGATTAGGGGTTCCGATCAGCATTCCGACCAGGGTCCATTCCTTATTCCGACGAGACCATTATTCCGATCAGGTAGGTAAGGTTATTCCGATCTGAGTCCACTCAACATTCCGATTGGAAGGTTTGTGACATTCCGATTGGGAGGTATGGTACATTCCGATTGGGATTCCGATCGGAATGTATTCCGACGGTAGGGTTGTTTTACTATTTTGTCTTGTTTAATTTTTAAGTTTACGTTTTAATACTTTGTCAAATTTTAATTCTCGTCACGCTTTAATTTTTGTCATCTAATTACCCGTCATTTAATTTCTCGTTATTTACTTTTCAAAGTTTTAAATATTGCACCCTTTCTTTTAATTAGACTTAGATTTATTTTAACGACATTTTAATTTTAACGCTTTTTATTTTAACGTCCATTTACATTTACGTCTCGCACTTTTTAATATACTACAACGACACACTTTTGTTTCACCAAAGAACGGCTGAGTCACACAGTTAAACCAGATCAATTCGATTAGACACACATCAACGAATCTTTTTAATTAGGCAAAAACCTAGTTATTAAATGGCGCCGCTGCCGGCTCTTTTCGTAAAGATTAACGGTTTTCTGTGAGAGACACGTTGTTTTTTTTGAGATCCGTTCACTTGTGAGCGTTATTTTCTTGCTTAAAAAAAATTCAAAAACCCATAAAAATTAAGAAAAATCCGTAAAAATTAAAAATTTCAAAAATCCAAAAAGATTTTATTTTTATTGTATCTATATATTGTCTTTTCGTTTGGTATTGTTTTCTTTTGCCTTTGTAGGTGTATGCGTACTAGATCTTCTAATTATCAAGAGCCCGATACTCGAGAAGATTTAAGTATGTCAGGTGTTAACAACAACAATAATCCATCGCACCTCAATAATAACAACAATGTTCTTCCACAGCCCGATCTTCGGACAATGGAGGAACTTTGTCAACCTACCATGTTTGGACGAGGAGGACCGATTGCGCCGATGCAAATCACGGCTCCGGAGTTTTCGTTAAAGCACCACATGATTCAGCAAGTGCAACCTAATCCATTCGTCGGAATGCCCGATGATGATGCCAACAAGCACCTCGACAAGTTCATTACAATCACCCAAAGCATGAAGTTGCCTGGTGCCACAATGGATGTTCTTCGCCTACAACTCTTCCCACATACTTTATCACATCACGCCGAGAAATGGTTTGATCGTCTCCCAAAGAATTCAATTCACACTTGGGATGAGATGACTCAACGCTTTTTGTCGCGCTACTTTCCACCATCCATGGTCACGAGCCTTCGCAATCAAATCAGCGGTTTCATGCAAGAACCCGATGAATCTCTTTTTGATGCTTGGGAAAGATATAATGTCTTGATTGATCGTTGTCCAAACCACAACATGCTTCCAGTCACATTGATTGATACTTTCCACAACGGATTGACTTTTCGAGATCGTGATACGATTAATGCAGCCGCGGTGGCACATTCATGAAAAGGAGACCCGAGGAGTGTAGAGAGCTTATTGAGAACATGACTACTCACCACAAAAACTGGGATTCCTCTGCTTCTTCAAGGAACAACCCGAGAGTCAATGTAAAACCCGCATGCTTTTACCATGAATAGTGCCCTTAAGATCGTACGTCCTAGATTAAAACTTACCTCATGTAGTATTGATCACATTCATGTGCTAATAATCAAGCAAGTGCATACGTGTATGACATGACAAGTATCGATTACGTACGAACTCATGATAAACAGTTAATAATATATCACGTGAACATAATTAAATCATGATCACCATTTAATATACTAACTAAAATAATTACGTAAATACTTATAATATATTTACGAGCGTTAAGTTTACGATAAACGACACGTTAGATTAAACAGAAACACTTTAAACACGAGCACGTTTAACCACGAACGAACATGAAATATCGGGACACGAGAAAGGTACGGGTACCCCATGTGGGGCCCCCATACCCACGGCACACATACAAGAAATGGGCTTAGCCCATGGACTTTACAAGTTAAGGGGGGTAAAGAGTAAAACATGTTTTCACTTTTCATTTTACAAGAAATAAACAAAAACCCTAAAAGAGTTTTTCTCCTCTCCTTTTTGCTCTCTTTGTGCCGCCACTTATACACCACCATAGGAGGGTGATTTGTTTGATTTTGATCTTAAAAACTATTGTGTAATCAGTGTTTGTTCATCCCTTTTCCAAGCTACATAGTGGTATACCTTTCTAACCCTTCTTTTTAATTCTTTTTAATTCTTTTAATCTTTGATTATTTTCATGAACATGTTATTATTTTTCTTATAAAAAACAAGGTAATTAATCATTGATCTAACATGTTTTGGTATTAATTAAAATCAAAGAATGGTTTATAAGGGTGTTTGTTTTTGGCCGCCTAGCAAACAAACCCGAGGGGGGGGTTTGGTTTGCTATTACCGCCACCACCAAGACCACAATTGGTCTTGGTTGGCTCATGTGGGACCCACGGCAGCAAGGAGACACGTGTGCCCCGGGTTTGGCCCGGGGTACGGTGTCGAATTCATGCCCGATTCATGGTTCGTTGGTTAAAATCATGATCTATGTTACATGTAATTTTATGAATCATGAACTTAGGATATAATTAATTAATAACATGAAATATTAATTAAATCATGACTTAGGTTATTTTAATTATTAGTTTATCATGACATTAATTTAACCTAAGTATTTTATGTTATAAGTTATAATTAATTAATTATTAAAACATGCCTATAATTAATTAATTTAGACATGACTTAGGTTATATTATTATTAATAATAATACACATTTTAACCTAAGTATTTTATTTCATTTTAATTAATACATGTTACACTTTAATTAAAATGCTTAACCTATAGTTTAATTAAAATACATGAAATAATAATTAAACTATACACTATATCATATGACTTAAGAAATAAGCTTATAACACTTAGACTTATATGTTAGCTTATGTAATCAGCTTAATTCTAATTATGGAAACTTCTATTTATAGAAACTTAATTAAATAAGGCAACTAATCTAATTATGGAAACCTTCTATATATGGAAATCAATCTATTTCAGGCAGCTAATCTAATCATGGAAACTTTCTATATATGGAAACTTATTTAATTAAGGCAGCTGATCTATTTTTGGAAACTTTCTATTTTTAGAAACTAATATATTTTAGGCAGTAAATTCTATTTTTGGAAACTTTCTATTTTTGGAAACTTTCTATTTTTGGAAACTTTCTATTTTTGGAAACTTTCTATTTTTGGTAACTTTCTATTTTTGGAAACTTTCTATTTTTGGAAACTTTCTATTTTTGGAAACCTGCTATTTTTGGAAAGTTACTTATTATTACACAGTAAGTATATTAATACATGAAACACCAGTAATACTTAATCAGATAAATCAGAATACAAGATAAACACAGTTTAAGGCTTTAAACAGTGAACCAGGACCTAAAACATACCAAATCAGCTAATATGAGACACAAAACCCAGTACGTAATCAGTGAATCGATACTTATACACGTGTGTATTCATGTAGCGTTAGTGATCCAGAAGTAGGAGTCTTTCTTCCGTTCATTTCACTGGACTTGAGGTACGGATTCCCGTCCTTTCAGTATGGACATTCCTTCCTTATTAGGATTTCCCCGTATGCAGCCAACTGTTTTCCCCAGCATTTGTTTTATTGTTTTGAACTGCTTATGTTAATTTAGCATAAACTATAGCCATATACAAGCATGACCAGTTTCACCTAGTTATGGAGGTACCATAACCATAGCATTGGAGGCACCGATGTTATGACTTCCCCACGGCGGAGTGATTGCTCGTGGCGTCCCTTTTCAGTTTGGCCATATTATTATATCAGGTGGGGCGTATGGGTGCATCCTAGTTACATGTTTTATTCAGTTTATCATGGTGAATATGGTGTGTGCCTTGCACCCTTCACAAGGAGTTGATCCCTCCTACCCAAATCAGTATATTGATTAGAGGCATCCCCTCTAATCAGCATGATGAGGTCACCCCTCCAAGTATTCATGCACGTGACCTTTTCATGACCTATATGAGCTATGGTATATACATGTTAAAACAGTTTTCACAAGATAAACATAAGGCTTTTCAAACTATAAAACCAATTTTCTTGATACTTAACCAGTTTACTCAGTACTTAGTCTTCCGCTGTTATATGTTGCATGCTTATCCTATTTCATGCTATATTGTACATCCGTGCACTGAGCGTCTTGCTCAGCCGTTTTCCTTTTCATGTTCCCAAAACGGCAGGTACTCAGGGACGCTCGTAGATCTGAAACGTAGGTGCATATGGACTGGAAGCTTTACTGTCTTTCTTTACTTTATGCATTTCCTTTACTTTGATACAGTTGCTATGGACATTGTTTCGTCCTTTCCTTTTTACAGTATTTATGTTTGTGTGTGATGAGCTTTACTTTGGGATACCGATGTTTGATTCCGGTATTTCCCTTTTATGGTTGAATAATGCTTAGACATTTATCCTTGTATGCTTTGATGACACGCCATGATTATGCGTAATATTCCATTTCCAAAATGGGGTGTTACAATTATGGTATCAGAGCCAAGGCTTCAACCTGTAGGCTCTCAAATATGACCTGTGATTAGTGGGTAGTCACTACGGTCTTCCTAGAACTGACAGTTGTTTTCATGCATTCATCATTTTTAAGCATACATATACATGTCATTGTTACAGGGTTTTTGACTAAGTAATGGTTGGTACAGGACTGGCCCTATTTAGTCGCATGTGTTTTATCGAAACTTTTAGATTTGGGACCGACCCATAGGCGTCCCCTCGATATGTCTTTTATTTTGAGTGAACTGACCTAAGGCGTTCACTCTCGAGCATCAAAAGTTTTCATAAAACTGCATCATGCATTCATACAAAGATTTTCTTGCATAAAATTTTTCTCGTGAAATTTTGGCATAATTTTTTTTTTATATTTTATGTTGAACTGTTAATCATATGTTTTATGTTATACTGTCAGATGGTTCTCACACGCGAGCAAGAGCAGCTCAATGCTGCTATTCAGGCTGCCATGCAAGCTTACTTCCTCAACTGAGGAATGACATTCGTGCTGAAGTCCAAGCTGCCAATAATCAGCAGCCGCAGAATCAGGCACCTCCTCCTCCTCCTCCCCCAGTGACTCTAGCGGTATGGTTGGAAAGATTTAACAAGCTCCGTCCCAGAGCTTTTGAAAAGACTGATAGCCCAGCGATGCTGAGAGCTGGCTGACTCACATTGAGAAAATCTTCAATGCTATGGGATGTGACCCCGCCTTCAAGGCAAGATTGGCATGCTACAGGTTTGAAGGCGATGTACTCAACTGGTGGCTAGCTTTGACGCAGTCAGAAGGAGGTGATGAATGGGTCGCTGGTTTGACTTGGGCCCAATTCAAGGAGAGAGTGATGGAACAGTTCTTTCCTAAGGCAGAGCAGGACAAACTCAAGCGTGAATACCACGGGATACGTCAGAGACAGGGCGAGAATAGCAACGAATTCATGCAGCGCTTTCTTCGCCTAGCTGGTTTTCTAGGAGCAGCGGCTGGTACTCCTGAGGAGCAGGCACACCATTTTAGGTGGGCACTTCGCACCTCGGTCGCGAACAATCTGGTATGTGCTACGTTTAATACAGTAGCACAAGTAGCCGACGCAGCAAGGAAGCTTGAGATGTTGCAGGAACGCGATGAGTTCGGGGAAGCTGAAAGACCCGACAAGAGGTAAAACATTTCGTGTTCTAGCGTTAACCAGACCGCATCCTATCGTTATATGTTCTATAATCATCTCTTAAACTGTATCTTCCAGGCAGAAAACTGGGGACCGGTCTCAGCCGGCTACCCAGCAGCAGCCCAATCAGCCCAAAGGAAACGGTCACTCTAACGACCGTTCTGTTGTGGAAAGGCGCAGCGGTAATGATAATTACCGTAACAATGCGGGACACTCCAACAACAGCAGGTCCTACTAGTTATGCACCTTCTTATGATTTCATGTTATATCTCCCATGCTGACACTATATCATCTCTACCAGGAACCACGGTAACGGAAGGGACCAGAACCACAGGGGTTCTCAGCCTAACCGTTCAGCTAACACTGGTAAACATCTTATGACGCTTACGTCCTATACTCGTGCATATACTTTATTCTTAACACGTTTTGTCATCAGCAGGCCCTCAGCAAACAAGGACTCCTGCTGGAGGATTCACTCATCCTCTTTGCAATACTTGCCATCGCAGACACCCTGGCCCATGTCGTCGAGACTCCGACGCGTGCTACAAGTGCGGCCTCCCTGGCCATCGTATGAGAGATTGCCGTAAGGGTGAAATGGAGGGTACTTCGGGTCATGCTGATACTAAACCGCCTCCTACCACTGGGCGTGTCTACACGACATTGCGCGATCAGGCAAAAAATCTACAGGTACCATTACTGGAATTTTGTATATGTACGGCCAGGCTGCATGTGTTCTTTTCGACACGGGTGCCACTCATTCAGTTGTTTCCACTACTTATGCTAAGAACATCAGGACACTTCCCTTGCCATTAGAAAATAAGCTTACCATTTCCACGCCTCTGAGGGACTCTGTGTTAATAACTCATGTATACAAGAGTCTTCCTCTAGAGTTTGACGATAAGGTTCGTGCAGTAGATGCACTTCCTCTAGACATGATTGAGTTCGATATGATTCTCGGCATGGATTGGCTATCCAAGCACCATGCTACCATAGACTGCCACTCATATCGAGTGATCTTCGGCGACATTAATGCACCAGAGTACATTCATAACGGGTTCATACCCGGACGGTCTGTACAAGTCATATCTACCTTGCAAGCACGTGCATTACTGTCACATGGCTGCGAAGGTTATCTCGCTACGGTTCATGACATGGATGCTGAATCCCCATCGATTCAGGATCAACCAGTAGTTTCGGAATTTCAAGACGTTTTCCCAGATGAACTTCCAGGCTTACCACCTGCAAGAGAAGTGGAGTTCAACATCGACCTTGTTCCAGGAGCTGAGTCGATCTCTAAGGCTCCGTATCGTATGGCTCCCATAGAGCTAAAAGAACTGAAGGACCAACTGCAAGAACTTCTTGAACGAGGATTCATTAGACCGAGCGCATCTCCATGGGGCGCACCGGTCTTGTTCGTTAAGAAGAAGGACGACAGCATGCGACTTTGCATTGACTACCATGAACTTAATAAGATTACCATCCGCAATAGATATCCACTGCCACGTATAGACGATCTGTTTGACCAACTTCAAGGAGCCAAACACTTCTCAAAGATCGATCTAAGGTCAGGATACCATCAGCTAAGGGTTAAAGAGCAGGATATTGCCAAGACTGCTTTTCGTACCCGCTATGGCCATTATGAGTTCGTGGTCATGCCATTCGGCCTGACTAACGCTCCAGCAGTATTCATGGATCTAATGAACAGAATCTTCCATGAATTCCTTGATAAATTTGTCATTGTATTCATCGATGACATCTTGATATTCTCAAAGTCCACGGAGGAACACGAAGATCATCTCCGTACTGTACTACAGATTCTTCGTCAGAAGCAGCTGTATGCGAAATTCTTCAAGTGTGAGTTCTGGTTAAACAAAGTGGCATTCTTAGGTCACATTGTATCAGCAGAAGGGATCACTATGGACCCAGCGAAGGTTGAGGCTATCACTAAATGGCCAAGACCAACATCAGCGACAGAAGTCCGCAGTTTCTTAGGCTTAGCTGGATATTATCGAAGATTCGTGGAGAACTTTTCCCGCTTGGCATTGCCTCTCACCAAACTGATGCGGAAAGGAGAGAAATTCGTCTGGACGGAAGATCGAGAGAAGAGCTTCGAAGACCTAAAGCAGAAGTTGGTATCTGCACCTATTCTTACTCTCCCATCTGGTACAGGTGGATTTCAGATCTATAGCGATGCATCGGGGAAGGGACTGGGCTGTGTTCTCATGCAACATGGGAAAGTGATCGCGTATGCTTCACGGCAGCTTAAGCCCTATGAAGAAAACTACCCTACGCATGACCTGGAACTTGCTGCAGTGGTGTTCGCATTGAAGATATGGAGGCATTACTTATACGGAGAATCATGCGACATCTTCACGGATCACAAGAGCTTGAAGTATATCTTCACACAGCGAGAATTGAACATGAGACAAAGGAGATGGTTGGAACTGTTGAAGGATTATGATATTAACCTACAGTATCATCCCGGGAAGGCCAATGTAGTAGCAGATGCACTCAGCAGAAAGTCCGGAATGATAAACGGCATTGAGATCAAGGAACAAAACATAAGGGACTTGGAGCGGCTTGACATCGAAATCATGGTACGTGGGCAGCACGGATACTGGGCGAATCTTAGAGTAGAACCTGAGTTACTGACTAGGATTAAGGAAGCGCAGAAGGATGATGGAGAGATTTGGGCGATAATTCAGAATTTAGAGAAGCAGACGGAATTCAGAATGGACGCAGACGGTATCGTTTGGCAGGGCACGAGACTTTGTGTTCCTGACAATCCAGAACTCCGGGAAGCATTGTTAGCTGAAGCTCACAGCTCCCCATTTTCTATACATCCTGGGTCGACAAAAATGTACCATGACATCAGACAGCACTTTTGGTGGAGTGGTATGAAACAGGATGTAGCCACGTATGTCTCCAAATGTCTTACCTGTCAGCAGGTTAAGATTGAACATCAGCGATCTGGCGGTCTCCTTCAACCGTTGGATATTCCAGAGTGGAAGTGGGACAAAATCACCATGGATTTTGTTACCGGTCTTCCGCCTACCAAGAAGAAGCACGATGCTATTTGGGTCATTGTTGATCGACTCACCAAATCAGCTCATTTCTTACCGATACGCAAGGAAGATCCGGTAAGTAAACTCGCAGATACGTACAGAAGGGAGATCATGAGACTCCACGGCACTCCCTCCAGCATCGTCTCAGACAGAGATCCTCGTTTCACGTCGCGATTCTGGAAAGGTCTGCAAAAAGCTTGGGGTACACAACTTAAGCTGAGCACAGCCTTTCATCCTCAAACGGACGGACAATCGGAGCGAACAATTCAGACATTGGAAGATATGTTAAGGTCGTGTGCGTTGGAATGGACAGGTGATTGGGACGATTACATCTGTTTAGTCGAGTTTGCATACAACAACAGCTGGCACGCAAGTATCAAATGTGCTCCTTTCGAAATGTTGTATGGCAGAAAGTGTCGCGCTCCAACTTGCTGGGATCAAGTGGGAGAGCGAACACTCGAAGGACCAGAGATTATAGAAATGACCAATGAGAAGATTGAGGTAGCTAAACAGAAGTTGCAAGAAGCACGGTCACGTCAGAAGAGTTACGCCGATAAGCATCGTAGGGACATCCATTTTAATGTGGGAGATCACGTCTTCCTCAAGGTTTCGCCGGCACGTGGTGTTAAACGCTTCGGGATCAAAGGAAAACTCAGTCCTCGGTTCATCGGACCATTTGATATCGTTGAACGAATCGGCGAAGTATCTTACCGATTGGCGTTACCTCCTCAGCTTTCGCACGTGCATAGCGTGTTCCATGTGTCCTTACTCAGAGGGTACAATTATCATCCCCTTCACATGGTTCAGTATCCACTGGAACAGATACGTGAAGATCTCACTTTTATAGAAGAACCCGAACGAGTACTCGACAGGCAAGAACGAGTCATGAGAAGGAATACGATTCCTTTCGTCAAGATCCTTTGGAGGGACCATACCGAGCGGGAAGCCACTTGGGAAACAGAGGAGTCTATCCGGGCTTCTTACCCTCACTTCATATTTTAAGTTCGGGTATGTCACTTCTTTTCAGCTTACTTTATCTATAATTCGGGGACGAATTATTCTTTTTAGGGGGGAAGAATTGTAAAACCCGCATGCTTTTACCATGAATAGTGCCCTTAAGATCGTACGTCCTAGATTAAAACTTACCTCATGTAGTATTGATCACATTCATGTGCTAATAATCAAGCAAGTGCATACGTGTATGACATGACAAGTATCGATTACGTACGAACTCATGATAAACAGTTAATAATATATCACGTGAACATAATTAAATCATGATCACCATTTAATATACTAACTAAAATAATTACGTAAATACTTATAATATATTTACGAGCGTTAAGTTTACGATAAACGACACGTTAGATTAAACAGAAACACTTTAAACACGAGCACGTTTAACCACGAACGAACACGAAATATCGGGACACGAGAAAGGTACGGGTACCCCATGTGGGGCCCCCATACCCACGTCACACATACAAGAAATGGGCTTAGCCCATGGACTTTACAAGTTAAGGGGGGTAAAGAGTAAAACATGTTTTCACTTTTCATTTTACAAGAAATAAACAAAAACCCTAAAAGAGTTTTTCTCCTCTCCTTTTTGCTCTCTTTGTGCCGCCACTTATACACCACCATAGGAGGGTGATTTGTTTGATTTTGATCTTAAAAACTATTGTGTAATCAGTGTTTGTTCATCCCTTTTCCAAGCTACATAGTGGTATACCTTTCTAACCCTTCTTTTTAATTCTTTTTAATTCTTTTAATCTTTGATTATTTTCATGAACATGTTATTATTTTTCTTATAAAAAACAAGGTAATTAATCATTGATCTAACATGTTTTGGTATTAATTAAAATCAAAGAATGGTTTATAAGGGTGTTTGTTTTTGGCCGCCTAGCAAACAAACCTGAGGGGGGGTTTGGTTTGCTATTGCCGCCACCACCAAGACCACAATTGGTCTTGGTTGGCTCATGTGGGACCCACGGCAGCAAGGAGACACGTGTGCCCCGGGTTTGGCCCGGGGTATGGTGTCGAATTCATGCCCGATTCATGGTTCGTTGGTTAAAATCATGATCTATGTTACATGTAATTTTATGAATCATGAACTTAGGATATAATTAATTAATAACATGAAATATTAATTAAATCATGACTTAGGTTATTTTAATTATTAGTTTATCATGACATTAATTTAACCTAAGTATTTTATGTTATAAGTTATAATTAATTAATTATTAAAACATGCCTATAATTAATTAATTTAGACATGACTTAGGTTATATTATTATTAATAATAATACACATTTTAACCTAAGTATTTTATTTCATTTTAATTAATACATGTTACACTTTAATTAAAATGCTTAACCTATAGTTTAATTAAAATACATGAAATAATAATTAAACTATACACTATATCATATGACTTAAGAAATAAGCTTATAACACTTAGACTTATATGTTAGCTTATGTAATCAGCTTAATTCTAATTATGGAAACTTCTATTTATAGAAACTTAATTAAATAAGGCAACTAATCTAATTATGGAAACCTTCTATATATGGAAATCAATCTATTTCAGGCAGCTAATCTAATCATGGAAACTTTCTATATATGGAAACTTATTTAATTAAGGCAGCTGATCTATTTTTGGAAACTTTCTATTTTTAGAAACTAATCTATTTTAGGCAGTAAATTCTATTTTTGGAAACTTTCTATTTTTGGAAACTTTCTATTTTTGGAAACTTTCTATTTTTGGAAACTTTCTATTTTTGGAAACTTTCTATTTTTGGTAACTTTCTATTTTTGGAAACTTTCTATTTTTGGAAACTTTCTATTTTTGGAAACTTTCTATTTTTGGAAACCTGCTATTTTTGGAAAGTTACTTATTATTACACAGTAAGTATATTAATACATGAAACACCAGTAATACTTAATCAGATAAATCAGAATACAAGATAAACACAGTTTAAGGCTTTAAACAGTGAACCAGGACCTAAAACATACCAAATCAGCTAATATGAGACACAAAACCTAGTACGTAATCAGTGAATCGATACTTATACACGTGTGTATTCATGTAGCGTTAGTGATCCAGAAGTAGGAGTCTTTCTTCCGTTCATTTCACTGGACTTGAGGTACGGATTCCCGTCCTTTCAGTATGGACATTCCTTCCTTATTAGGATTTCCCCGTATGCAGCCAACTGTTTTCCCCAGCATTTGTTTTATTGTTTTGAACTGCTTATGTTAATTTAGCATAAACTATAGCCATATACAAGCATGACCAGTTTCACCTAGTTATGGAGGTACCATAACCATAGCATTGGAGGCACCGATGTTATGACTTCCCCACGGCGGAGTGATTGCTCGTGGCGTCCCTTTTCAGTTTGGCCATATTATTATATCAGGTGGGGCGTATGGGTGCATCCTAGTTACATGTTTTATTCAGTTTATCATGGTGAATGTGGTGTGTGCCTTGCACCCTTCACAAGGAGTTGATCCCTCCTACCCAAATCAGTATATTGATTAGAGGCATCCCCTCTAATCAGCATGATGAGGTCACCCCTCCAAGTATTCATGCACGTGACCTTTTCATGACCTATATGAGCTATGGTATATACATGTTAAAACAGCTTTCACAAGATAAACATAAGGCTTTTCAAACTATAAAACCAGTTTTCTTGATACTTAACCAGTTTACTCAGTACTTAGTCTTCCGCTGTTATATGTTGCATGCTTATCCTATTTCATGCTATATTGTACATCCGTGCACTGAGCGTCTTGCTCAGCCGTTTTCCTTTTCATGTTCCCAAAACGGCAGGTACTCAGGGACGCTCGTAGATCTGAAACGTAGGTGCATATGGACTGGAAGCTTTACTGTCTTTCTTTACTTTATGCATTTCCTTTACTTTGATACAGTTGCTATGGACATTGTTTCGTCCTTTCCTTTTTACAGTATTTATGTTTGTGTGTGATGAGCTTTACTTTGGGATACCGATGTTTGATTCCGGTATTTCCCTTTTATGGTTGAATAATGCTTAGACATTTATCCTTGTATGCTTTGATGACACGCCATGATTATGCGTAATATTCCATTTCCAAAATGGGGTGTTACAGTCAATGTTTCTTCCACTTCAGCAAACCCTGATATAACCGAACTTACCCGCATGATGACTGAAATGAGCAAAAGTATCTTGCTTCTCGCTTCAAACCAACAACAACAACAAGTTAAAGCAGTTGCCAATTCTTGTGAAACATGCGGCGGTCCACACTCATACACTGATTGTCCTTCTACACAAGTAAATCCGGAAAATGTGTATGCAGCTTATGGTAATTATTCACCGGAAAATTACCAAGCTCGACCACAAGGGGATAGAAATTTGCTGAGTTACCGATCAAACAATTACCTTTCACCCGGTTTTTCTCCTCAAAACCAAAACCCCACCAACAATTACAATAGAAGCAACCAAATCCCACCAAGAGCTTCTAATCCTTATCACCCACCCGCTCAACAAACCCCACCCATTAATCCGGATGTTGAAGCCATAATGAGAACCCAAGGTGAGCAAATCAAGAATCTACAGAGCCAAATTATCAATCTGAAAGGAGATATTACCAAACAAGGGAATGAGATAATATCCGAGCTTCGAGATAATATCCAATCCTCCTTCAGCAATCAAACAAATGATTTGAAGAATATGCTTGCTAGTTTCTTGCCCGCAGCTCAACCTTCTACTTCGAGTTCTCTACCTTCAAACAATCACCAATCCGCGAGCAAATGTGAGTGCTATAACTACTCGTAGTGGAGTCACCATAGTAGGACCACCGATTCCACCCCCATCATCTACACCTCCTCCACCACCATTTATCCCTACTCCTCCTACACCTAGTATTAGTACACCATTACCGTCTCCGCCTCGTCCTGACGATGTCCCCAAGAAGAACCCTTCAACATCTCAACCTTTACCTACAGCTACACCTTCACCACCCAAACCCAATATCCCATATCCTTCTCATTTAGGCAAGACCAACGAGCTAACCAAGAATGACTGTTAAGTGTCAAGCTATATGAAGATGCTCTCTCAAGTGAACATCAACATTAGCCTTGTTGAAGCACTTGTCCACATGCCGAAATTTGTGAAAGTATTCAAGGAATTGCTTAACAAGAAGGAGAAGTTGATTGAGCTCGCCAACACACGCTTAAATGAAAACTGCTCTGAAGTTATTCTTAAAGAACTTCCGGAAAAGCTTAGAGATCCCGGTCCTTTTGTGTTCCCTTGCATCTTTAACAAAACTGAAGAATTTACTGCCCTAGCTGATCTCGGGGCCAGTATTAATTTGATGCCTTTGAGTGTTTGGAGAACACTATCATTACCCGACCTTACTCCAACAAAGATGACTATTGAACTTGCAAATCGCACTCTCGCTTACCCCGTTGGTATTGCCGAAGACGTGTTCATTAAAGTTGGCACATTTACTTTCCCGGTCGACTTTGTCGTTGTTGATTATGAAATGGACCCTCGTATTCCTTTAATACTTGGTCGGCCATTCTTGAGAACCGGACGAGCTCTAGTTGATGTTGCCGAAGGTGAGTTAATCTTAAGAGTCGGGAATGATTCACAAGTTTTTAAAATGGGGAAGCTTACAAGCAAATCCTTTGGACGAGAATCAGTGAATATGATTAATGTGCTCGATGATTTTGTCGTCTACAACAATCCTCTATTCGACTCTTGCATTGATAATCCACTTTTTCAAGATGATGTGGATGATTCTCTATCCAATTTGGACGCTTCTCCCATTTATGATTCTCCATCGATCTTCGATGCTTATGATGATGATTCTAGCTCAGATTCGGATGATTATGATGACCTTACTTCTGAGTATCCCGATCTGCCCACATATGATGATTTTGATGAGGCCGATACTCTTCCGAGCGATTCTTCACATGATGAAGATCCTCCGCCATCACTCGATCCTACTTTGGACGATTACTCATTTGAGGACGACTTCTCTGCATTTCTCAACACTTACTTCCCTCATGAGAGTGATGCTCCTCCTTATGACTTTGAAGATTATCCTCTTGATCCTACTTTAGATTTGAAGAACATTCTTTCAAAGGAGAAGAAACCGGTCGACACCACTATCCGCAGCACATATGATTTAACACCTCTGTGTCCCCCTTCTGAGGACGAGGTTGTGCATCTTCTTCGCAGATCTTCTTCACATTCTGCTGAGCCTTAGTGCTATTTTCCCCTAAAGGAAAAGGTGTTCGACCCCGGTATTGATATTCTGCAGCCATCTCAGTATCCACCTGATGAAATAAAAGGAAATATCTTTGGAACTTATGGAAATCTGCTTGCACCACTTCAACCTTGCTTCCACCGTGCTCCATCGCTGCTTAAGGGAACCTTGCCTACTCTTCTTTGGCTTGCCTTGTTCGCCTTAAACTTATGCTACTTGATGGACGAAAACTATGTCTTTGATCCTGGTGGATATATTTCATGCTTCTTCCTATGATGATCAAGGTCGAGTCAGGCTCACGACTCGGTAAACAAAAATCAAGCGCTTCTTGGGAGGCAACCCATGCATCTATCTTTTTGCTTTCTTTATCCTAAGTGTAGGGGAGACCCGTTGGTGTTTGCTATTTCCTCTCCTCTCTTAATCAGGGATTCGAGCTTAATGATCCACTCTGATGATTCTTGACGACCCGTGATTCCGTGTTCACTTCTTCCCGGTTCTATCCTAAACTCTTTTCGATTCACTATTTTATATTTTCTCAATATTCAAATAGGAATCTCTTTAGTTGTCTCTTCCTTAGCGATATTTAAACAAAGTGCACATTGTCCTAAGTGTAGGGGAGTTTACTCCCACATGCTTAAACATTAAGGACAATGTTTATGTTAAGTGTAGGGGGGACTTCTATCGAAGTTAAGTGGCCCTTTCCTTGTATTTGTCCTCATTTTAACCGGAAAATCAATTTTTTTCGACATTTTTTAAATTTTTTGATCTATTTTGGCCTATTAGTTTTTACCTTCGTATAGTTATTTTTCCTTCTTTGCTAGAATAAATTTTAATAAAGTGGTTTTAATTTTCAAACGTTGTGAATCTTTTGACTCAACCCGAGTTTACTTATCTAAGTTACTCTAGCTAGTATCCTTAACGTGTTTAAGTCAAGTTTTGCTAGGCTTTTATATAGGGAGCTATAAAACGCGAAAGTCTTAACTCTCACGGGTTAAGAACAAGAACTTTACGCAAGTTCCTATAATTGATCCTAGAGAGTCGTTTATCAAGGGAACTTTAAAATGCAATTTCTAAACTTGAAAAAGTCTAAGAGTTTGCAAGATCCTATAGGCGACTCGAAAACCCAAAACTTTGATTTAATAGGCTAAGCATCCACGAGTCTCATTCCTTGAGATTTTAAACTGTGGAGAACGAGAGATGATAGAGCCAATTATAAGTTTGGTATTCTTTCGTGAATTTATGTGAGTTAATTATAAGCCTATTCTCCCATCGCTTGCTAATAAATTTATCTGCAATAAATAAGGTTGTACGATTTGAAAAGTTACTTAGCTTCTTGCCCAAGATCATTTAAAAGTTGCTCGGTATGGATTAGAGTTCATAGCCAAGGCATAACTTATTGAAGCGGGATGCGAAGATTGGCGAATCTAAAAAGGCCCTAACAAGGCATGAGGGCTACATTTTGTTGCTAAAGATCGAAAGTGATGTGAAGAATCATTTATCGAAAATCAATATAAAGGATCGAGACATACGACGAAAAGCAAAAACTCCCCAAAAGTCATGGAGAAGTGTACCCGAAAAGACCCTAGCAAGGTATGAGGATAAATAGATCCAAGTCATAAAAGGAGGCGGATCGTTGTATATCAAAGTCCAAAATAAAGATTGGAGAAAAATGAAGAAGTCGTGGTCCAAGTATGAATCTCTCAAAACTTCAAGTGAAGAAATTCCTATATGAAGAGAAGACCATTATTTCATGAACGTCTCTCAAGGTTTGAAGTATGAAGTCGCTGCCAAATATCGGTCCGAGAAAGGTCTCAAATCGCGAAGCAAGTTATGCCAAGATATGAACTTTATGAGGTCCCGAGAAGCAGTTTTAATAGATTTTGTCCTTTAGCTAACTATTGATTAAATCGTTCACTTTATTTTCGGCCTAAATAACTATCGAAATAAGTCAAACAATGCATCCTCGTGATCATTCAAGACAACAATAAAATATAAGAGATACACCTAGGAATAAGGGAGTCTAAGTGAGTAATTGGCCCACATGATTTCGTGTTAGTTTGCTAACTTATAATAACAATGATCTCGTTTTTAAGCTTGGTTTGGAGAAAGTGAAAACTTGAGGATGATGATTATTCATGGAATTTTCAAAACCCAAGGTATGCTTTTGATTTCTTTATTTTGAATGTTTATAATTTTCTATCTCTTTAATAAAGGCCAAGGTGGATTGATTATGATGAAAAGTGTAAACATGCTTTGTAACTAATGCATTGCATGAGGACATTGCAATGGTCAAGTGTAGGGGATTTGATAGGTGTGTAAACACCCATCTTTTTTACCACTTAATTACAATAATAACCGAGCCAAAACGTGTATTTTATGTCATTTATGTCGGAATTATGCGTGGTTTGTGTTTTTGTTGTGATTTAGGACGAAAAGGTGAAAAGTGGGGAAAACACGGGCATTCACGGGATTTTATTGAAGAAAAAGATGAAAGACGAAGTCAAGTAGTCAAGAGTGCAAAAAGAACGGAAGTCCAAGACCAATTCTGAAGATTTATCGAAGAAAAAGTCAAAAGACGGAAGTTTACTAAAAGCCGAAGAACTCAAGTCTTATTTATTGAAGAATTAAAAGACGAGTTAAAGAAATCCTGAGCCAAAAGTCATTAAAGTCCAAGATTAACAAAAGATTAAGAAGGGAAGGACTTAATGGTGCAATTAAAAAGAAATGAAGGAGGGGAGGAAGCTTCCTAAGCATTCCCTAATCCTCCCCTATATATAGTCATTAGGATGATCACTTTCATTTTGGTTGGCTAGAGTGACACTAGTTCTTCCACCTTTTAATTACTTGCTCTTTAAATACATGTCAATTTAAATACTTGTCTTGCACCTTAAATACATTTAATTTCAAGTAAGTTTTCTTTTAATTCTTGTCAATCTTTACTTTTTATTGTTTATCTCTCATTCTACCTTTCTTTTTTTGCTTGATCTTTACGTTTATATGTTTATTAACTTGCTTATTTGATTAAAGGTTATGTTTTTATGCTTTTGATTGTTTTGGATTATTGATTCTTATAGCTTATTTGTGTTTATTTTAAGTTTTTTAAGTTTTTATAAAAGTTATTTTTATATAAAAGTTTGTTTTCGTAAACTTGTTTCATTTTGTGTTTTTAAAAGTCTTTAAACTGTAGCTTATTAGCTTTTTCTTACACGGTTTTCATTAGGATTTTAGGTGTGTGATTATTTGGTTTATAGCTTATTAGTTTAGCTTATTTTCGGATCTCTTTACTGTATTCCGACCATAGTGATCGGATAAGGGTTTATCATTCCGACCAGCTTCATTTGCTTGGTCGGAATAGGGTTTGACACATTCCGATTTGGGGATTGTTGAGATTCCGATCAGGGTAAGTTAGGTATTCCGATCAGGAGGTAAGTGACAGCATTCCGATCTGAGTCTGATCCTTATTCCGATCAGAGGTGTTCGTTTGGTTATTCCGATCAGGATAGGTGACAGTATTCCGATTAGGGGTTCGGATCAGCATTCCGACCAGGGTCCGTTCCTTATTCCGACGAGACCATTATTCCGATCAGGAAGGTAAGGTTATTCCGATCTGAGTCCACTCAACATTCCGATTGGAAGGTTTGTGACATTCCGATTGGGAGGTATGGTACATTCCGATTGGGATTCCGATCGGAATGTATTCCGACGGTAGGGTTGTTTTACTATTTTGTCTTGTTTAATTTTTAAGTTTATGTTTTAATACTTTGTCAAATTTTAATTCTCGTTACGCTTTAATTTTTGTCATCTAATTACCCGTCATTTAATTTCTCGTTATTTACTTTTCAAAGTTTTAAATATTGCACCCTTTCTTTTAATTAGACTTAGATTTATTTTAACGACATTTTAATTTTAACGCTTTTTATTTTAACGTCCATTTACATTTACGTCTCGCACTTTTTAATATACTACAACGACACACTTTTGTTTCACCAAAGAACGGCTGAGTCACACAGTTAACCCAGATCAATTCGATTAGACACACATCAACGAATCTTTTTAATTAGGCAAAAACCTAGTTATTATCCAGCAAGTTGAAATCCCGTTGGTCCGGTCCATTCACCGTTACCCAAGTTTTTCCTTATGGGACCATCGAGCTAGCTCAAAATGATGGACCCAATTTCAAGGTGAATGGACATAGGTTGAAGCACTACTTTGGCGCGGAAGTTCCATCCTTGAACTACCTCGACCAAGTCACCTTCCCCAATGATAATTAGTATTGAGGGGATCGAGTCAAGCTCATGACTCGGTAATAAAAAACGAGGTGCCTCGTGGGGGAGTCCCATGATTATCCATGTACATATTATCGCTTTCTAATGTAGTAACGTGAGGGTATTTGTGCCCTTCCAACCTTTGTTCCGTGGTTATTTGTGCATTGTGGTTTTTAGATGATCATGATCTTCACGATTGGAGCCTCTCGTGTTCGTTTTATGGGAGCACTCGATCGTTTGCTTTGAAGAAGTTCTCGATCTCCATGATATATCCTTATACGTTCTAACCTTAGGTTTTTAGCACACTTCATAAGCTTTAAATTTAATAGTTACACCCTTTCCATGCTAGATTATGCATTCGACTACGTCTCTAGTATGGGGGTTTCTAACCCTTTGACTCGAAACATTGAGGACAATGATTAACTTTAGTATGGGGGGGGGGGGGGGGTGAATAGATACTTGCCTTTCCAAACCTTCACGCTTTCCAAAGTTTATCTTTTTGTTTATCATTTGTTGCAAAATAAGGCTAAAAATGGCAAATTTTAAATTTTTTCTCATGTTTTATAAGTGTTTGAAGACACGAATGTAGATTTTCTGATGGCGAGAATAAGAGTAATTTTTGACTCGACCGTGCGTGTTGAGCACTTAGCTTCGATTCCTTAACTTTATATTAGGCTAAGTCTCTTAAATGAGAACGAGAAATGGTAGAGTTAATTATAAGTTACTATGCTAAACGTAGAGTACTCGTATTCTTTCAAAAACTCATGTGTTCTCGTTGTTTGCTTATTCTCCCTTCGCTTGTAAATATATTTTGCTAATAAGTATTGGCTTAGCGGTTTAGTCTTGATTGTTGGTTTCTAGTCTTTTCTAGTAGCTTCCATGTAATTAAATTGGGAAGACATTAAGGTATCGCCAGCGTCACGGTTTTGAAGTATTGGCAACCAGAATAATCGAAAGCTTCACCTAATAATAAGATTTCAAGTGCTCACCTAAATCAAGCAAACAATTTGAAGCTCACAAGGTCGAAAAATCTATGCGAAATTGAAAGTGAATTATGCCTTAATCTTTGAAGCTTTAAAGATCCAAAATTCGCTTTAGCGTGAGGATATACGTCTTTGGCCATAATAAACACCTCATGGCGAGGTTAAATAAAAGGCAAGGCAAGACCGAAGTCATAATAAAAGCTTCATGGCGAAGTTGAATAAAAGATGGAGGTAAACCTATGATAATAAGGCCCATCCGTTAGGGGGCGTATAAAAGTCTTGGTAATAAGTCTCATGTTCAAAACCGTTATAAAACCGTGTTTATCGATCCTTCTTGTTGACTTAATTTTTTGACATCGTTGTCTATTAGGGGGGGGGGGGGGTATTAATTCGATGGTCTTGGTTACACTGTTATGACTCTATTTTTAGACCTAAATCTCTATCATTGCATAAGTAAAAAATGTATCCTCGTGAACATTCAAGACAAAAATAAAATATTAGAGATACCACTTAGGAAAATGGGGGGATAAGTACGTGATTAGGGCATATGAGTAGTGTTAGCATTACTAACTTATAATGACAATGATCTCGTTGCACGCTTGGCATGGAATTGGGGTGAAAATCTAGGACGACGAAATTATTTCTAACGAAGCATTCACGTGTTCTTATTCTATGAACCTAAACGTCCCATTTTGTGATGAAAATCATACATTATGTCTAAAACGCAAGTAGAAGTAGTAGTAATAGTGTAGCTAGTTTATCATTCAATAAAAGTGCATAAAAATGAATTTTGGAGGTGCTACGATACTTTATTCTAGCATTGCGTGAGGGCACGACAATGGTTTAGTATGGGGAGTGATGAGACAACTTTTATACATAGTCTCATCGTCCAAAATGGGCTTAAATTGAATAAAATATCATGAAATAGGCCAAATATATACTTGTGTTTGTTACATGTGTATTTTAGGTACGAATATTGACAAAATGGCAAAAGATCACAAGAAACAAGCAGAAACGAACACGGGAAACGAAGCCGCACAATGAACCAAGCCCTAGTGTTGATTTTCCAAGAATAACCCTTGAAGAAATGAAGATTGTACAAGAAGGGTCCTCCAATATTGAAGAATTGACACTTTAAACCCTTGTATATTCATAATTACAATTTTGGTCCTTAAAGTTTGTCAAATTGCAAAAAGGACCCTCCACTTTGAAGAATTGGCAAGAATGGTCCCACAAATTTGAAGACTTGTCATTTTTAGTCAACAATACAAGTCAACACTTTGAAGAATGAAGAAAATGCCAAAACAACCCTGCAAATATCATGAATTTACAAGAAATACCCTTGAAAATACTTTTGGAAACTATTTAGGGCAAAAGTGTGAAAACTGAAACTTACTTAACAAAGGATTTCAGTTTTTCTACATTTAAAACAAGAATGAAAGGAAGAAGAAAGAAGGGGGGTAATTTCTGTCAAACATCCAAACAAACCTAGACCAGTTGTGGCATGACACGTGCCCCACTCAACCCTTTCAACCAATCACGTTTCACCCTTTTGCCATGTCACTTCCCACTCACCAGATTTTAAACTAACTTAATTAGTTATTTTAATAAACGCGCTAAACACATTTTCAAACCTTAATCCAGATTAAAACCACCACTATTCACCAAGAATACGAATTAGAGGTATGCTTAATACTATGAATTAAACCCTAATTCTTTATAGATTAATGATTAATGGTCCACTAATCATAACCCACATCTTAAAAATGACACCTCATCAACCAACAAGTCACATGAAAGGTGCCCTGCTACACGTTTGAATAAAATGCCAAAAGGTGCTAGCCATCCAACGTCCAACAAAGCTGCTTCAATCCTAAGCATGTTATGAGCCCTTGATCAAATTCCCATCACCTTTACACCCTCACAAGCTGCCAAGATACTTCACATGATCTTCCCAAATTCAAACTGCAAGGGAAATTTTGGGACTTCACCATTAGGGTTTTCACTTATTTTTCAATTTTTCTAGAATTATTGTATCCTATATAAGGCATAGGACGTCCAA
Organism: Glebionis coronaria; assembly: GCA_025667525.1. Lineage (NCBI taxonomy): Eukaryota > Viridiplantae > Streptophyta > Magnoliopsida > Asterales > Asteraceae > Glebionis > Glebionis coronaria. Next base: position 98,891,504 of record CM046882.1, on the reverse strand, counting down.
CATTTGCTTTTGCTCTTGGTTTTTCCTTGTTCAAAATTCTGTAAATCCCTTTTCAAGTTTAATGAAAATGTGTTTGAATGTTTGAAGAAATTCAAGTTCCAACCTTAATCTTTGCTTATTATTATTACATGTTTGTGTTTGTTAAGTCTTAAAACCTGTTTTCAAAGATTGTGCAAGAAATTGCATAATCTTCAAAAATATGATATTTTGCTAAGTTCTTTGGTACATCCTTGGAATTTTTGGATTGGAAGTGATTATAGCACCCTGATAAGAAGATTATCAAGGTGTTGTAAGCTTGTGGTTTGGGGATAATCAAGGAGTAGGTACAAAGGTTGCATTAATCAGATTTATTTTTCAATTTTCAGTTTTAAATATTACTTGTTCTAACCTTGTTACTCTTAGCAGCTTTGTGGAAGCTTGTGCCTTGTTAAGCTAGGCACATAAGCTCAAAAATTCGTGAGTGTGGGTGTACATTCATGAGGTTTGTGCCTTCTTACCCAAAATTTGATAAAAGTACTTGATTTTTGTGATTTTGTGTTATGCTGTTATAATTGTTGTTCTTGTGGCTTTAATCTGCTTAATATTGCATGATATTGATGTTATGATGCTAGATTAGGCTTGGGTAAACTGAATCACACATTTGCTTTGTTAAATCTATGATTAAAAAGTGAAAGGGGTGTTTGGGTTTACTGATTTAAGCTACCTGTTTGATTTTGAGTAGGAGTTTGTTGTTTGTTTGAGTTGATATCTGTTATACAAGTGCTTGTGTTCTAATAATTGCCAACTTTTCTCATTAAAACACCAAATCTGATTAAGTGCTATAACTTGTTTGATTTTGCATAATTTGACCTAAAAATTTGGAAACACTTGGAGTGTATGCATGTTTAGGGCTAACAACTGTTAAATCAAAGTTTATATAACCTATTTGAAAGATTTGAGTGTTTGAAATTGGATCTGTGGTCAAGTATATCAACAACCTCATTTGTGTTCTTCATTTTGTTCATCAATAACTTTTAAGTGCTTGAATCTTTGACTAAACCTTGAATCATTGCATGAAACTAGTTGATTTATGTTCATTTGAATTTATTATAGCTGTTGTGTGCATTTGGTTCAATTTGGTTGGCTTATTCTTGCTAAAACTGCTTATTTGTTGAAAACTGCTTATTGTTCATGTCTGTGTGATATCTGGTGATCTTTTAATTAAACTGTACTAACTGGCTGTCAGATTTTGTGTTTTTGTGATTGTGATTGACTCCTTATAACCCACTGGTTATAAGGGTGCCTTGGTGTTCATTGATACCAAGAAAAATCCACAAAAGACAAAGTCAAAATAGTCAAGCAGTGGGAACTCCTTTCCCCTGTTGCTAGCCACTGCTAGTGTAAATTGGTCATCAACTTATTCATAAGCTATTTTAGCTTATTTGGACTTGCAACAACTTAGTTTTTGTAATCAATCTTCCTTATTTGACCCATTGAACTAATCTGGAGCTTTTTAGGGTTTGACTAGAAAACCAAACAAGTTGACTTTTACATTAAGTGCTTATTGCTTTTTCAGCTTATTCATTGTGCTTATTTGAAATCTTTTTGATTATTAAGCTTATTTTTGTCATTTAAAATTTTTTGCAAGTTGAATTAGCACTTGAGGTGGCCTAGAACTCAAAAACGACTATTTTGTCGTTTTCTACAGAGCTTTTGCGTATTTTAGGCTTATTTCTAGGGCCTTCTCAAAATTTCTTTTCACAGATCTCTTAAGTATCCCAAAAGAAGCTTGTGTGTCAAATTAGAGCTTATGGTATTAGCTTATGGCTTAATGGGCCAAAAAGCCCATTAAGAATAAGCTGTTGACTTTTAAGCTATGATAAGCTCACTTTCAGCATTTGGGCCTTTAAACTTTTGTGTTTAAAATCAAATTTTGAGTCAAGTAGGTGATTTTGGGCTTATTTGGACAACTTTTTGCTTATTGGGCCAAAAAGCCCAATTTAGTGGACTGTTTTTCATTTCAGCACATTTGACGGCCCAATAGGGGTATTTTTGGTATTTCAAGTTCATTTTTGTGTTTATTAGGTTAAAATAAACTAGTTTGCAACTTTTTATAATTTTTTATAAATTTTGGATTTTTAATATTATTTTATTATTATTTTATTATTAAAAATTAAATTTTAGATATTTGCAAGTTTTTCATTTTTCTTAGTTCAAATACATTAAGTTAGGAATTTTAAAATTTTTAGATTAATTTTAGTGTCATTTAATTAATTTTTAGAATTATTTTAAGATTTTTTAGTTTTTAATCATTTTTAAATAGTTTTAATTATTTTTAAATTTTTCAAAAATAGTTTGTAATTTATTTAAGTTATTTTATAGGTTTACAAAGTGAAAAAATCTCATTTTCGTCTTTTTATTAATTAAATTGATTTTTTGGGCTTTAATTAGCATTAAAATATTATTATTTTTAATTAAATAAAAGGTTTGAGTGATTTTTGATTTTTTGTAAACTCTAATTACATTTTTTAGGATTTATTGTAATTTTCTAGGAATTTTTAGGTTAATATTTAAATTTTGTCATATTCTACGGTTTTACGTGCACGACTTTTCGTCTTAGTCTAATTCATAATCGTAACCGTCATCCTTTTCTCTTTTCTTTTATCATCATTATAATCACAAACACTTAATTATTTCTTACACAACACACTTGCCTCCTTGAGAACGATCCCTACTTTAGGTCGATTACTTGTGGTTTTCCTAAATCACTTGTTTAATACTTGCCGCTTTTACGCCTTTTTCCTAAAAGGTCGTATTTTACTACTATCAATCGACCTCACCCAAGTAACCCTTGAAGAAACTTGTGCTTCGATCCTTCTTAAGAAACCCAAAAGGCATATGCCGAGAAAGGAAGAGGATCCGGGCCAATTTATATTACCTTGTGATTTTTCCGAGATTGAGGGATGTTTAGCCCTTGCCGATTTAGGTGCTAGCATCAATCTCATGCCTCATTCTCTTTGGAAATTGATGAGATTGCCTAGACTTACCCCCACGAACATGACAATCGAGCTATCAAATTGTACACCTTTAGAACCAATTGGAATAGCCGAGGATGTTTATGTTAGAAATGGAAAGTTTGTTTTTCCCGTGGACTTCGTTATATCCGATTATGAGTGTGATCCTAAATGTCCCATTATTTTAGGTCGACCCTTTTTATCGACGGCTCGAGCCGTAATCGATGTTCACGGCGGGAAACTCACTATGAAATATGGGGAGGAGAAAATGGAATTTTTCGTGAATAGATCTCAAGTTTCAAATGATCATTGATAAAACTAAGGTTTCAAATTCTAATGATTTCAAAATGTTAACTTTAGCGGAAAATATGAGGCTTGATGCATGTTTTGAGAGAAGGAAAATGAACGGTTTTAAAGATGACGATTTTAACGATAAAGAATACGTTTACTTAACTCAAAAGGGCATTCGTAGATTTATGGATGAAAAATCATTTTGGGATATATTAGGCGAAACAAGTGAACCACCAATTCCGAAGGGCGACGTTAGTGCCATCACGAAAATGACCAATATGGACTCGTCTTCACCACCTTCGAAGGACCACGTCTTTGAGGCATTAACTTCTAATTCCATTGAACTGCTTCCATTTCCTAGCCCAACATCCGTTGAGGCCAAAGGTTTTATCGACATCGATCCTCTCATCATTGAAGAGTCACCTAAGCATAGTCGATTGACTTGTAAGACCATGGTTGTGAGTGCTCACGTCAACTCTTTCTTTGACGATGACGATGGCGATTTTGAGGAAATCGATCACATACCTAAAAATCCACAAGCAATTTTTAATTCTCCTAAAAAGAATTCTTCGTGTGGTGAGTATGATGATTTTGAATTTGAGCCCGAGATTGAGGAAATTATTGAATGAGAGCTTGCTCTTTTACCTCCCCTTCCACCTATGAGTGAGGTTGATTTTTCCAATATCGAGGCCAAACTTGATGAGTTGGAACGTCTCATTCATAATGACGAACCAACTCACGTGACCCAAAATCCCATTCTCGAGGAGTTACCTAATCAACACTCCTCAAATGAGAATGACGTTTATCACTTTCGTGAGGATCTAACTTATCATCGATCCCCACAAAGGAATGATGGTTATGTGCTTGACTGCGATCTTTTCGAGAGAGTTTCTAAAATCTTAAATGAGGGGAATGACAAACCTTGGTTTGACAAGCCTATCTATGATGAAGAAATCGATGAGATTCACGATCATGAGGATGACGAATATGTTGACCCCGAGGGGGCGATGTTCTTTGTTGATAAACGTTTTGAGAACTTATATAATCCGCCACCCCCTAACCGCGACTTAAATGTGAGAATTTTTAGTGTGCCTAACATCGTCTTAGAAACGCCAAATATTTTCGACATAATCAAATCGGGTTTTCATAAAGAGTTTTTGAACGATGAAAAAGGAAAAGATCTTAAAATTAATTTAAAAGATTTTCTATAAGTTTAACTCCATCATCACCATGTTTTATGAGTGCTACGAGCTCGTCTACTCATTTTGACGATGCGTCGTGTGGATTTAGTGTGGGGGAAGTCCCTTATGTTTCTTCACATTTCTCCACCGAGGACGAGATATTCAATCCCAGAATTGCTTGTAAAGGGAAATCTCGGTCTTCCACCGATGCAATAAATGGAAAATCTTTTCGTTTGCTTGGTGTGAGTCTACCTCAAGTAGCTCATTGTATTGCCCCACCCATTGTCCCACCCTTCTATTTCTCACCTCTTTTCTTCTACCTCTTTGAGGTTCTAGCACATGTTGAAGTAGCGTTGTTTTGTTTATCCCATGACAACGAGGACGCCATCTTCGATGCCGGTATTTTGCATCATCAAAGGACTTAGTCCTTAGTGCCAGTTGCTTTGGGCATTTTTTATCATGTAAGCCCCACCAAAAATGACCAAACCATGATAATCCCTAAATGATCACATTTATCGGGATTCAAGTCGAGCTTTTGACTCGGTTATAAGAAATAAGGTGCCTCGTGGGGGATTCTCATGCTTATCCTTGTAAATATTATTGCTTTCCAATTAGTTAATGTGAGGGAACTTGTGCTCTTCCAACCTTTGCTTCGTGGTTGTTTGTGATTGCGATTCAATAGGTTCATCGACATCATTGAAGCCTCTCGTGTTCGTTTTACGGATCAATCGAGCTTCGATCGTTGCCTTTGGAGATTCCGATATCTGATGATATCCTTTTATGTTATAACGTTTATCTTATTAGCATAATTCATAAACTGCTTTTAGGTTATTCATTTTACCCTTTCCATGCTCTAGATTAAGTATTCGACTTTCATCTCTAGTATGGGGGTGTTTCACCCCTAGACTCGAAACATCGAGGACAATGTTTAGTTTTAGTATGGGGGGGGGGGTGAGTGGATACTTCACCTTGCTTACGTCATTACGCAATCCAATTTTCATCTTTTTGTTATCGTTTTATGCAAAATAAGGCTAAAACTGGCCAAATTTTAAAATTTTCTTGTTTTTCATAAGTGTTTAAGACAAGAATGTAGGTTTTCCGATGGTGAGAATAAGAGTAATTTTTGACTCGACCATGCGCTTTGAGCACTTAGCTTCGATTCCTTAACTATATTAGGCTAAGTCTTTTAACTGAGGACGAGAAATGATAAAGTTAATTATAAGTTACTATGCTAAACGTAGAGTACTCGTATTCTTTCAAAAACTAGTGTGTTTTAATTATTTGCTTATTCTCCCTACGCTTTTTATAATAAATTGTTAATAAATATTGATTTAGCGGTTTAGTTTCTATTGTTGGTTTCTAATTTGTTTTAGTAGCTTCCATGTAATTAAATTGGGAAAACATTAAGGTATCGCCAGTGTCACGGTTTTGAAGTATTGGCAACCCGAATAATCAAAGGCTTCCCCCAATAATAATTTAAGTTCCTCTTCACCTAAATCAAGCAAAAATTCAAAGCTCACAAGGCCGAAGAATCTATGCAAATTTGAAGTGAATGTCTTAAATCTTGAAGCCTTAAAGATCCAAAATTCGCTTTAGCGTGAGGATATACGTTAAGTCATAATAAACACCTCATGGCGAGGTTAAATAAAATACAAGGGCAAGACGGAAGTCATAATAAAAGCTCCATGGCGGAGTTGAATAAAAGATGGAGGTAAACCATGATAACCAAAGCCACCGATGATGAGGTGGGTCATAAAATTCATGGTAATAAGTCTCATGTTCAAAACCGTTATAAAACCGTGTTTATCGATCCTTCTTGTTGACTTAATTTTTTGACATCGTTGTCTATTAGGATGAATCTCTATTTAAGACTCTATTTTTTTTGACTTAATTCGATGATTTTGGTTACACCGTTAAGACTCTATTTTTGGACTTAATCTCTATTTACGCATAAGTAAAAAATTTATCCTCGTGATCATTAAGAAAAAAAATAAAATATAAGAGATACACCCTAGGAATTGTGAGAACCCGTACTTTCCCAGCATTATTTTATTCTTTTTATTCGTGCTTTTTGAATTTTTCCACGTATTACGTTTTCTTGAATACTTTATATGTAAATCCTGAGATTTTTAAATTATACTTTTAAGTATTATTTTGTTCATTGACAATGCTTCATATGGAATTATAAATTTTTATTTTATTTTTCCATGTTTAATTTAAATCAAAGTTTTTGATTTAAAATCACCCGCGTGCGTTTTACAACGAGTTTATTCAAAATCAATGTACAACGAGAATTCCTAGTGATCGCGATACCGACGGATGCCCAAAAGTTTACGTTTATTTATCGATTGTTTCGATAATTAATATTTTCGATGATGTCTGATAGGTGTGTAAACACCCATCCTTTTTACCACTTAATTACAATAATAACCGAGCCAAAACGTGTATTTTATGTCATTTATGTCGGAATTATGCGTGGTTTGTGTTTTTGTTGTGATTTAGGACGAAAAGTTGAAAAGTGGTGAAAACACGGGCATTCACGGGCTTTTATCGAAGAATAGACGAAAGACGAAGTCAAGAAATCAAGAGTGCATAAATAGCGGAAGTCCAAGACCAATTCTGAAGATTTATCGAAGAAAAAGTCAAAAGACGGAAGTTTACTAAAAAGCCGAAGAACTCAAGTCTTATTTATGAAGAAATGTCAAGACGAGTTTAAAGAAATCCCAAGACAAAGTCATTAAAGTCCAAGTATTAAGAAGATTAAGAAAGGATTAAGAAGATCAAGGACTAAAGCATGCAATTAAAGAAAGAAGAAAGAGGGAGGAAGCTTCCTAAGCACCTCCCTAATCTCCTCTATAAATAGGATTTATTTTCATTCATTTGTTTTTGTTGGCTAATTTGACAAACTATGCTCTTCCACTTTAATTTTTGCACATTTAAATTCATGTCCATTTACATTAATTGTCTTGCACCTTAAATACATTTAATTTCAAGTAAGTTTTCTTTTAATTATTGTCAATCTTTACTTTTATTGTCAATCTCCTATCTACCTTTCTTTAATCTTTGATTTTTATGTTTATTGTTCATGTTCATGTTCATGTTTTTGATATTTTATTGATTTGATTAAAGTGGGTTTTGATTATTTTGATTATATTTGTTAGTTTGATTGTTTTGAATTGTTTGTTTATGATTAGTAGATGTTTGTTATTAGTTTGATTTAATATTTTGGTTAATTTTGATTAAGTTTGTCTAGATTCGTGTTATTTTGTTGTTCCTTGTTCTTCGCTTGTCTGCTACTTTTTCCCAGGAAACATTCCGGATCAAGCCAAGGTTATTCCAAGTGAAGGTTGTTGTTGAGTATTCCGAGTCAAAGACCTCCATCCGGAATAAGTGACATATTCCGGATCAAGTCCATATTCCGGATCAACCAAACATTCCGGATCAGAGAAGACATTCCGGATCAGCTGTTTGTTTCGAATCTGACATCTTCATTCGGAATATTTTATATTCCGGATCAAGGTTTCATTCGGAAGATCCAAACATTCCGAATCAAGGCTTTGTGAAGAAATATTCAGAATAATTAATTATTCCGGATCAAAGTGTTTCATCCGGAATATCCAACATTCCGGATCAAGGACCAGCAAGGAAAATATTCCGGATCAAGGAGATATTCCGGATCAAGGACCAGTATTCCGAATCAAGACTTTATTCCGGATAAGTGACATATTCCGGATAAAGGATTTATTCCGGATCAAGGTTTTTGGTAAATATTCCGAGTGAAGAAGAACATTCCGAACGAAGGTGACATTCCGGATGAATGTTTATTCCGAACGAAGGATATTCCGGATAAGCTGTGTTCAGGTTATTTTTAGTTTCTGTTTTTAATTCTTTAATTTTCAAGCTTTACTTTTCCCGCCTTTTTACTTAGTCGCACTTTAAGTTTATTTGCCTTAGATTTATTTTAGCCTTGCCTTAGTTTTAAGTTTTAGTTGCGTTTTAAGTTTGCCTTAGTTAGATTTAAGTTTGCGTTATTTGCTTTTAGTGCCTTTTAATTTTCGTCTCGCTTTTAAATACTTTTCATTTACTTTAAATTAGAGTTAGATTTACTTTAACGTCATTTTCATTTAAGTCTTGCACCATTTATTTTAAAAACAACCAAAAACATTCTTTTTCACCAAAAACAATTGAGTCGTACTTTGAACCGGAAATCAATTCGTTAAGATTCCGAGAAACGAACAATTGATTCTAGCGAAATCTTTACATTAAAATGGCACCGCTGCCGGCTCTTTCGTAAAGATTAACGGTTTTCTGTGAGAGACGCGTTGCTTTTTGGGATCCGATCATAAGTGAACGTTATTTTTCGTGTCAAAAATTTTCAAAAAAATCCCAAAAACATTTGAAAAATCATAAAAAGCATTTATTTTTCAAAAGTTTTGCACCAAAAATATTCCTCTTTATCCTCTATTATGTTTAATTCTTTTCTTTACCCCTCTTATTTATAACTCTTCATGGATTCGTCTTGTGTACGGTGTGGAAGACCATGGCATGGTTTTCAAACATGTCAATGGTGTACTTCTGAGCGGTGTGGTTTTGATATCGACGATACACAATTTGGATTTTGTCCATTTTGCAATTCAACAAATTCATTCTTCTCCTCTTACAATACTTTCTCACCTTCTCCCGTCTATGACAATCCTTATCCTCAAGATGCACCGGGTTTTTCTCCATACCCGTGGTGCTATATTTGTGGGGGCCCTCACGATGCTTCTTCTTGTGATCCGTCGAAGGTCTTTGAGAAAGTTCCGTGCTATCATCCCAGTGTGTATAATTTTGAGCCCCCACGTCACACCGTCAATCATCAACCCTTTTGTGCATTGCCTCCTGAGCAAATGGCCACACTTTTTGACACCTTTCACAAAGTTCAAGAAGCTTGCAACAAGATCATGGAGAAATGTCAAGCGGATCAGAACCAAGAGCAGATATCTAACCTTAATGCTTATACTCCTCCTCTTGTGCCTCCATATTATTATGACAGTGATGACGATGAGAGTCCTATTTCTTGGAACGATGAGAATTCTATTCCTTCTCCCGACTTGCCGGCTCTGGAGCCTAAGGATTCAACCATCCTAAGGGATGAGGATATTAGCACAATTCCTGCAAAGGAATCCGACGAATTCATAAAGTCTAGTGCTGATAACTGATGAGATGGCATTTATACATGATCTCATCGTTCTCTTCGGGCTTTAAATGCACTAAAATGTCATAAAATACCATATATATGCTTGTGTTTGTTTACTTGTGTATTTTAGGTATGGATATCGTGAAAAAGACAAAAGATCACAAGATACAAGGAAAAACGGACACGAGAAACGAAGCCGTACAAAGAACCGGGCCCTAATCATGGAATTTTCATCAAATACCCTTGAAGACTTGAAGACAAAACAAGATTGATCCTCAATGAATGAAGAAATGACACTTAAAACCCTTGTATATTAATAATTACAAGTTTGGTCCCTTAAGTTTGTCAAAATTGCAAAAAGGTCCTTCAACTTTGAAGAAATGGCAAGAATAGTCCCTCAACAAATTCAAATTGCCAATTATAGTCCCTCATGAAGATTAAGATGCATTGAAGAGCTTGGAAGATCAACAAAGTCCAAGAACAGCCCTTGAAATATCACAAAATGTCATAAACAACCCTTTGAAACATTTTGAAGAAGTTTTGAGCCAAAAGTGACAATAAGGGAAAGATATTAACAAAGGAAGATCAAGTTTAGGGCTGAAAAACTTGAAATGCTAAAAACTACAAAAGCCAAGGACCAAATGTGTCAAAGATGAAACATTTAAACGGAAAAAGGCGCTTAACACCTTACTTTCCCCCTTTTTAGGATCAAATGGTTTACTGTTTATCTTTCTTACAGCCCAGAAATTACCACCACGTTTACTTGGGTAAAATCTAATTAAATTGGCACACGTGTAATTCCCACCACCCAAAACCCTTCCCACGCCTAAACTACCCAATCCCACGCGTGTGTACCAAAACCCCAATTCCCCATTCCACCAATCAGCTTACACCTTGTCCTCCAAGGCAATGACGTGTCCCCAAATCAATGGCCATGATATATTGCTTCATCACAACGCAAATTTAAACGTCCAGGATCAAATGTGGACAGCTCATCACCAAAATCGTCTAGAAACCTTTAAGGGTATTTTTGAGATTTTCTACTGTTAGGGTTTATGTTTTTAGCCTTCTAGTATCTTCCTATGGGTAGTATATAAGGAGACCCAAGCTGTGGTGATCCCTTTGTTCCAGTTTTCTTCAAAAAAAACTTTGTAATTCCTTTTAAATATAATAAAAGTTGGTGTTTGTTTATTTTCACAAAAAAAAAAAAAAAAAAAAAAAAAAAAAAAGAAGCAAAAAAAAGGGGGTTGTAAGGCTCGAACCCTGGTCTCCACACTCACACACATAACACTTAACCAATGCGCCCTGGGGACTTTGACTGATACTTTTGGTTTTGAATTCTACTTAACACGTTTTCATTTCCTTTGCTTATTTAAAAGCCGTAGGGTTTTCAGCTATTTATAGCTTATTGGTTAAGCATTTTCACGTTTTTCTATTTTTCCTAGGTTATTATTAGCTTAATAGATTTTTCTAGCTACTTTTTATAATTTTCCCATTAATAGTTTATTTATTAGAATTTAATTAATAGACGTTTTTTATAAAGTCATTAAAAAATACCAAAAAGATTTTAATTTTTTAGGAAAAATAGTTTTTAGCTTTTTAATATATAACTTGAGGTTTACATCTTATTTTGGTTTTATAAACTTTAATTTTTAATTTTATATTATTTTAAGGTTTTTTATAAACTTTAAAGATTTTTATAAAATTATTAAAAAATGTTTAGAAGCTCTAATTAGTGTTTTTCTCTTAGTTATATTATTTAGGATTTTTAGAAATTTTTTATTTCAAGTTTTATAAACTTTTTATTTTTAGCATTATTTTATTATTATTTTAATATTAATTTTTCAAAATTTTATTTTTCTTTCTTTTTTATTTTTCCTAGGTTCTTTATCATTAATTAGGACTATTTCCATTTTTAGAATAATTTTCTAGCTTTTAGATTTATTGTTATAATTATTTTAAGTTTAATTAGTTTTTAATCATTTTTAATCATTTTTAGAGTTTTAAAAATAGTTTTAATAGCTTTTAATTTTTAGAAAATTACCTTTTAGTCTTCTAATAATATAAGTTAAGTGATTATTCAATAAAATCATATTTTAGACATTTGAATTAGTTAAATTTAATTTTAGGGCTTTAATTAGCATTTAAAATTAATTATTTAATTAATAAAAGGTTTTAAAATATCTTTGTTGGATTTTTATCTTTATTTATATTATTTTAGACTTCTTTTTAGTCTTTTTAATTATTAATTTTGTTTTTGGTTTTAGATAATTTTTAATTTTTGTGGTTTTTCTACGGTTTTACGTTTTCGTCGTAGTTTAATTTTCACGTAACCGTCTTTCATCTTCTCATCCCCATTCTCTTAATATTAATCTCAAATACATACAAGTTAATTCACAACACCTTACCTCCTCGAGAACGAACTCACTTTTAGGGTCATTCACACACGGTTTTCCTAAATCGTCGTGCACGCTTACCCTATTTACGTTCTTTTTCCTAAAAGACGTATTTCTACAACTATCATTTTGGCGCCGCTGCCGGGGAGGTGTGTCGTGTTTTAATTTGGAAACTTTTGTTTTTGATATTATCCATAAATAGTATTTGTGTTAAGTGGAACTCCCTTAACACGTATTATCGGTTTTCTTGGTTTTTCTTTGTGAATATTATTAATATATTGTATTAAGTATCACAACCAAAATACAATATCTCCAAAAGTGTGAAAACACAACCTTAATTGGGATTTGATCTCCTAATTATTGTATTCGAATCTCAAACAAAAAGAAAAGGCAAAAATAGATAAATACTTTCGTGAAGCTCGATTTTGAAAGATACGAACTATAAGGTGGGTATAAGGCGGGTATTATAAAATATACCCTAAGGAAAAAGGCTCTTAAGTGCTTCGCGCCGCCTCGTTTCCCCGCTTGCTTGTGAGTATTTTGAGATTGAAGGCTAATCGAGGGTTTTGCCGCCCAAAGTATTAATACGTATACTATATTTGCTTGGTTTTCTTTGTGATTAAACCCTCGTGAACAATTTCGTTTTCACCAAAGTTCTAAAGTCATTCGAAGGCGTTCACTCCACGTGATCGTTTTCATTCCTTTGAGGCTTCTTTAATCAAGAGTTTGATTCGAGGAGAGATTTTGTAGATTGTTGTCTACGAAGATACACCAAAATCCAAAAAAAATTAAATATCATCAAAAACACAAAAAAATTGAAAATCCACAAAACAACCAAAAAGAATCTTCTTTGCTCACCTCCCATTCTTCGTGAAGTTTATGATCCTCGTAATCAAGCTAAACGAGCTCGTAAACGTCTTCAAAAGCAAGCAAATCAAGGATCGTTGATTGTTGAAGAACCTCCAATTGTTGAACCTATTATAGAACAAGAAGTCGTAATGGCTAATCGTACTATGATGGAGTTGCTACAAGCACCCACCGAGGGTTTTGGAGAGGCTATTGTTATTCCCGCCATCCTTGCGGAGAATTTCGAGATTAAGACGGGTTTAATGTCGATGTTGCAAGCAAATAAGTTTAGAGGTCACGAGAAAGACAACCCGCATTACCATATTAGGAATTTCAACCGTCTCACCGCTACTAGCAAATTCAAAGATGTTCCGCATGACGCCATTAAGATGATGTTGTTTCCATACTCGTTGGATGGACCCGCAAAAATTTGGCTCGAGAAAGAACCGCCAAATTTGATTTTGACATGGGCCGATCTCGTTTCTAAGTTTGTGAACAAGTTTTTTCCACCATCGAAAACAACACACTTAAAAAATGAGATTTCACGATTTGTGCAAAGAAACAATGAAAGTTTTTCAATGGCATGGGAACGATTTAAGGAGATGTTACATGAATGTCCTCACCATGATTTTTCGGAATTGCATCAAATTGATACCTTTTATAATGGGCTTAATGATCATGAACGAGATTATTTGAATGCCGCCGCGGGTGGTAATTTTTTGTGCAAGACGACAAATGAGGCTTTACAAATCATTGAAAATCGATCTAAGGTTTATAGCGCTCGTAACACACCGAGTGTTGCCAATATGGGTTCGTCATCTTCGTCACAATCGTCTCGTAGCATTAATGCCTTACATGATGAAGCTAATGAGGAAAATCGGTTTTTTGATAGATTTGCTAATCTAATGTCCCATTGGAAAGCTCAAGAAGCTTCCAATTCCGCTTCGGTTAAAGCGGTTGCTAAGAGTTGTTTATCGTGTGGGGGAGCTCATGATCTTTCCGAGTGCATTACCGCGGATGGTAACACTTCGAGTGCTTATGTAGCAACGGGAACTTACAACCAAAAAGGCCAAGGTTCCCGCCAAAATCAAGCTCCACCAAACCAAAATGCTAATAATTATCGAAACAACAACCAAGGTAATTACCAAGGCAATACACGCAATTACAACAAAGGGAATTATCAAAGTGGGAATGGACAAATCTCTAGTCAAAATCAAAACCGTGAATTTCAAAACACTACACAAGGTTTTCAAAATGCTCACACGAAAAATTTGCAAGGAGAATTTTTAGATTATGCAAAAGCAAATGATGCTAAATTTGATAATATGCAACGTGAGATGATTAGCTTAAGGTCCGAGTTGAAAAACGAGCTTAAAAATGAACTTGCTAATGAACTTAAAACTCATGCAAATAAAATGGAAGGAAATGTCCAACGTCTTCAACAAAACCAACAAAAGATGGAATTAGGACAACATGAGATTAAGCAAGAGTTATTGAAAGCGGATGCTAGGCAATCAAAATTTGAGGACCGAATGGCTAAGATGTTTGAAGCTATCATGTGTAAGCCCTCTTCTTCGGGTGGTCTTCCTAGTGATACCATTGCAAACCCGAAGGGAGAAATGAAGGTTATTACTACACGAAGTGGTAAAACTTTCAAGGAACCAATCTCTCGACCAAGTACTTCTACGGAGAAGGAAATCGAGAAAGAACCCGAGGTGATGGTCGAAAAGGAGCACATTACAATCCCACGAAGTACCGCTCAAACCACACCTACGGTTACACCAATACCAATTGTGGAACCCGAGTTTCCAAGGCCGTTGCCTAATGACCAACCCACACCACCTTTACCCTACCCTTCAAGACGAAACAAAGAGAAGTTGCAAGAACGTAACAAACAACAAATCGAGCTTTTTATTAAGATGTTTCAACAAGTGCATTTTGATGTGAGTTTAGCCGACGCGTTGTTATATATGCCTCGTTTCGCTTCCACTTTTAAAAGTATGATGAGCGATAAGGAAAAGCTTTCAAAGCTTGCTAATTGTTCTTCGGTTTATCTTAACCGCATACCGGAAAAAGTTGGTGATCCCGGAAAGTTTCTCATTCCTTGTGACATACAAGATATGAAAGAATGCCTCGCCTTGGCCGATCTTGGTGCAAGCATTAATTTGATGCCATTTTCCATTTGGAAATCGCTTTCGCTTCCGGCTCTCATTCCTTCGAACATGTCCATCGAGATGGCCGATCATTCTACGATTATGGCATGTGGGATAGCCGAAGATGTTTTCGTGAAAGTGGGGAAGTTCTACTATCCCGTTGATTTTATAGTAGTCGACATCCCCGCGGATCCTCAAGTTCCTCTAATTTTAGGACGTTCATTTTTAGATACTTCGAGATCGCTTATCGATGTTCATGCGAGAACTATCACTTTGAGATTCAACGAAGAGGAACTTGTTATAAACGCTACTCAAAACTCGAAACCTTCTCATGTTTATGCAATCGCTACCATCAATCACATTGACATCGTTGATGTGGTTTGCGATGAGTTTTCACAAGAAGTGTTAGGTTTTTCCGATAGCTCGTCAAGTGGCAATCCCACTATTTTGGATCCGATTCTTGCTAATTCCACACCAAATCTCACTCCATTCCAAGGAGGCAATTTCACTTCAAATGAAATCGACAATGAAGATGAGGTGTTGATTAGTAATGATATTTCTATTCCACCATTTCTTCCGCCGATGGGAGTTATGAGTGTTGAACCTAAATCTTCAATCGAGGAACCACCTATCCTTGAATTGAAAGATCTTCCTTCTCACCTTGAATATGCATTCTTGGAAGGTGATGACAAGTTGCCGGTTATTATTGCAAAAGATCTTGCTAATGATGAAAAAATCGAGCTCTTGAAAGTTCTTAAGGCTCACAAAGGGGCAATTGCGTGGAAAATTTCCGACATTAAGGGTATTGACCCAAAATTTTGTACTCACAAAATTTTAATGGAGGAGGACTACAAACCCGCAATTCAAAGTCAAAGAAGGGTGAATCCCAAAATTCACGATGTCATTAAAAAGGAGGTCCTTAAACTCCTTGACGCGGGAATGATTTATCCTATATCCGATAGCCCATGGGTGAGCCCGATCCATTGTGTCCCTAAAAAGGGAGGAATGACCGTTGTGCCTAATGAAAACAACGAGTTAATTCCCACTCGTGTTGTGACCGGTTGGAGGGTGTGTATTGACTACCGAAAGTTAAATGACGCCACTCGTAAAGACCACTTTCCTTTGCCCTTCATGGATCAAATGTTGGAGCGACTTGCGGGAAATGAATTCTATTGCTTTTTAGATGATTTTTCCGGTTACTTTCAAATTCCTATCGACCCTCGTGATCAAGAGAAGACTACGTTTACGTGTCCTTATGGAACGTTCGCTTATCGTAGGATGCCTTTCGGACTTTGTAATGCACCCGGTACATTTCAACGGTGTATGATGGCAATTTTTCACGACATGATCGAGAAGTCGATGGAAGTGTTTATGGATGACTTCTCGGTGTTTGGTAATTCGTTCACGTCATGTTTATCTAATCTCGAACAAATGTTAAAACGTTGTGAAGAAACCAATCTTGTGCTTAATTGGGAGAAATGTCATTTCATGTGTAAACAAGGAATCGTCTTAGGACATAAGGTGTCGAAGGCGGGGATTGAGGTAGATAAAGCTAAGGTAGACGTCATCGCCAAGTTACCTCATCCCAAAACCGTTAAGGGAGTTCGTAGTTTCCTTGGCCACGCGGGCTTTTATCGTCGTTTCATCAAGGACTTTTCGAAGATTTCTCGTCCTATGACACACCTTCTCGAGAAGGATGCTCCTTTTAACTTTAATGAGGATTGTGTTAAGGCTTTCGAGACTCTAAAAAGGAAACTTACCGAAGCTCCCATTCTTGTTGCTCCTAATTGGGAATTACCCTTTGAAATCATGTGCGATGCAAGTGATTATGCTATAGGGGCCGTCTTAGGACAACGTTATGACAAGCATTTCCGTCCTATCCACTATGCTAGTAAGACGATGACCGAGGCTCAATTAAAGTACACCACAACGGAAAAGGAATTCCTTGCCGTGGTCTATGCTTTTGAGAAATTCCGACCTTATCTCGTCTTGACTAAAAGCATCGTGTATACCGACCATTCGGCTATCAAGTATCTCTTAGCTAAGCAAGATGCTAAGCCGAGATTGCTTCGTTGGATGCTCCTCCTCCAAGAATTTGATGTCACCGTGCTTGACAAAAAAGGAGCCGAGAATCTAGCGGCCGATCATCTCTCTCGTCTAGAAGATCCTCACAAAGATGTTTTCGAGAACAAGGAAATTACCGAAACATTTCCTCTTGAGACTCTCGGTGTAGTGAATTCTAAAGACACCACCCCATGGTTTGCCGACATTGCAAATTACCATGCGGGCAATTTCATAATCAAGGGTATGACGACACAACAAAAACGAAAATTCTTTCGTGACGTCAAGTTCTATTTTTGGGACGACCCTTATCTCTTTCGGATTTGTGCGGATCAACTCGTTCGACGTTGTGTGTTTGGTGCCGAAGCCTCTAATATCCTTAGAGCTTGTCACGAGGGACCCACGGGTGGTCACCACGGTGCTAATCTCACGGCTAAGAAAGTGTTCGATGCCGGTTTCTTTTGGCCTTCTATCTATCGTGATGCACACGCACTTGTGAAGTCGTGTGATTCGTGCCAACGACAAGGAAAATCGTCTCAACGTGATGAAATGCCGCAAAATATAATTCAAGTATGTGAGATTTTCGACATATGGGGAATAGACTTTATGGGGCCGTTCCCATCGTCTCATGGCAACAAATATATCCTCGTCGCGGTGGACTACCTTTCTAAGTGGGTGGAAGCTAAGGCTTTGCCTACTAATGATGCTCGTGTGGTAGTGAAGTTTTTGAAGCAACTATTCTCTCGGTTCGGAACCCCTCGTGCTATTATAAGCGATCGTGGAACCCATTTTTGTAATGACCAATTCGAAAAGGTTCTAAAGAAATATGGGGTTACACATCGTCTTTCTACGGCTTATCACCCGCAAACGAGTGGGCAAGTCGAGGTTTCGAACCGAGCTTTGAAGAGGATTTTAGAAAGGTCGATTGGAGAAAACCGTGCTTCATGGTCCGACAAACTCGATGACGCTTTATGGGCCTTTAGGACCGCTTATAAGACACCTATCGGTTGCACTCCTTATAAGTTAGTCTATGGGAAGAATTGTCATTTGCCCATTGAATTGGAGCATAAGGCATATTGGGCCCTTAAGCATGCTAATTTTGACTTGAAGACCGCGGGAGATCACCGGAAAATACAATTGAATGAATTGGATGAATTAAGGGATAATGCTTATGAAAATTCATTAATTTTTAAAGAAAAGACTAAAAAGTTTCATGATTCAAAGATTAAAAACCGGGTTTTTAACGTTGGTGATCAAGTGTTACTTTTTAACTCACGTCTTAAGATATTTTCCGGGAAATTGAAATCTCGTTGGTCGGGTCCGTTCACCATTACACAAGTGTTTCCATATGGGACCATTGAGCTAGCTCAAGATGATGGTCCCAATTTCAAAGTGAATGGACATAGGCTTAAGCACTACTTTGGTGGGGAAATTCCTTCAATGGTTGCCCCCGACCAAGACACCTTCCCCAATGATAATTAGCATTGAGGGGATCGAGTCGAGCTCATGACTCGGTAATCAAAAACGAGGTGCCTCGTGGGGGAGATCCCATGCTTATCCTTTATGCTTTTATATTCACTAATAAGGGGACTTGTACCCTTCCAACTCGTTGTCTCGTGGTTGTTTGTGATTGTGTTATCTAGATCATCATCATCGTCTACGATTGAAGACTCTCGTTTTCGTTTACGTGAGCCTCCATCGTTCTTTTGAAGAAGTTTTTCACGAATCCATGACATATCCTTTATTGTTCTAACAATTATCTTTTAGCATAATTAATAAACGGCTTTAGAGATATTGTTGATCACCCTTTCCATGCTAGATCCTAAGCATTCGACTCTTCGTCTCTAGTATGGGGGTGCTCCACCTTTAGACTCGAAACATTGAGGACAATGTTTACTTTTAGTATGGGGGGGTGAATAGGTACTTGTTTTGCTACGCCCTCACGTTTTCCAACTTTCAATGTTTTGTTTTGCTAATAAGGCTAAAAATGGCCAAAATTTTAAAATTTTTCTTAGTTTTCATAAGTGTTTTTAAGACACGAATGTATATTTTCCGATGGGTAGAATAAGAGTTAATTTTTGACTTGATGGGCATTTGGAGCCATTTACATTCCTTAACCCGCTCAATTCAAGTTTTGCTAGACTTTTATATAGGGAGCTTTAAAACGCGAAAGTCTTAATTCATTCGGGTTAAGAACAAGAACTTTTCGCAAGTTCCTATAATTGATTCTAGAAAGTCACTTATCAAGGGAACTTTAAAACGCATTCTCTAAACTTGAAAAAGTCCAAGAAAGTGCAAGATCCTATAGGTGGCTTGAAAACCCAAAACTTCGATTTGATATAGTCTTAATGAAAGCTAATCCAAATTTGGCTTAATTTTGACTTGCACGGCTAAGTATTCACGAGTCTCTTTAATTAGAGGTCTTTAAATAGTGAAGAACGAGAAATGATAGAGTTAGACAAGTGATCATGCTAAACGTAGAACATGAAAGTGTTCTTTCAAAAACTCATATGTTTTTAATTGTGGCTTTTTCTTCCCATAAGATCAATGCATTAGGAATAAATCATAATTGCAATAAGTAAGGTCGTACGATTTGAAAGGTTACTTAGCCTCTAGCGCAAGATCGTTTAAAAGTTGCTCGGGGTTGAATAGAGTTCATAGCCAAGGCATAACTTATTGAAGCGGGACGCGAAGATTGGCAATCATCCAAAAAGGCCCTAACAAGGCATGAGAAGCTCTATTTTTGCTAAAGATCCAAAGATGATGTGAAGTATCATTATTCCAAAATCAATATGAAGGATCGAGACACACGACGAGAAGCAATTACTCCCCTAAAGAATGGAGAAAGTCTATCCAAAAAGACCCTAACAAGGTATGAGGATAAATATATCCAAGTCCGAAAAGGAGGCGGATCGTTGTATATCAAAATCCAAAGTAAAGATTGAAGAAAAATGATGAAGTCGTGGTCCTATATGAAGAATCTCTCAAAAACGTCAAGTGAAGAAATTCCAAATATATGAAGAGAAGACCATTATTTCAAGAACGTCTTCCCAAGATTTGAAGTATGAAGTACATGCCAAATATCGGTCCGAGAAAGGTCTCAAATCGTGAAACGAGTTATGCCAAGATATGAACTTAAGGAGATACACGAGAAGCCGTTTTAAAAGATTTTGTCCTTCGGCTAACTATTGATCAAATCGTGCTACTTTGCTTTCGGACTAATAACTACTCAAATAAGTCAATATGAATCACTTGCGATCCATGACAAATAGATAAAAAATGCTAGTAACCCATTTCCTTTTATAATAACTAGGATTGCGGGGAGAAAAAGTATTACACAATTTGGACGTATGAGTAGTGTTAGCATTGTGACTTGTACCAACAATGATCTTGTTTTTGCACTTAGCATGGAATATATGACAATCAAGGATGACGAAGTTTACTCTAAGGGACATTGACTTGTTTCTATTCTTTGACCCTAAAAAGTCACATTTTGGTGATGAAAATCATACATTATGTCTTTACACATCATCGTAGTATGTTGCAAGTCTTTTACTTTTCAATAAAGGTTAATAAAATTGAACTTTGGTGATGCTTAGATACTTTATTCTAGCATTGCGTGAGGGCACGGCAATGGCTTAGTATGGGGGAGTGATGAGATGGCATTTATACATGATCTCATCGTTCTCTTCGGGCTTTAAATGCACTAAAATGTCATAAAATACCATATATATGCTTGTGTTTGTTTACTTGTGTATTTTAGGTATGGATATCGTGAAAAAGACAAAAGATCACAAGATACAAGGAAAAACGGACACGAGAAACGAAGCCGTACAAAGAACCGGGCCCTAATCATGGAATTTTCATCAAATACCCTTGAAGACTTGAAGACAAAACAAGATTGATCCTCAATGAATGAAGAAATGACACTTAAAACCCTTGTATATTAATAATTACAAGTTTGGTCCCTTAAGTTTGTCAAAATTGCAAAAAGGTCCTTCAACTTTGAAGAAATGGCAAGAATAGTCCCTCAACAAATTCAAATTGCCAATTATAGTCCCTCATGAAGATTAAGATGCATTGAAGACCTTGGAAGATCAACAAAGTCCAAGAACAGCCCTTGAAATATCACAAAATGTCATAAACAACCCTTTGAAACATTTTGAAGAAGTTTTGAGCCAAAAGTGACAATAAGGGAAAGATATTAACAAAGGAAGATCAAGTTTAGGGCTGAAAAACTTGAAATGCTAAAAACTACAAAAGCCAAGGACCAAATGTGTCAAAGATGAAACATTTAAACGGAAAAAGGCGCTTAACACCTTACTTTCCCCCTTTTTAGGATCAAATGGTTTACTGTTTATCTTTCTTACAGCCCAGAAATTACCACCACGTTTACTTGGGTAAAATCTAATTAAATTGGCACACGTGTAATTCCCACCACCCAAAACCCTTCCCACGCCTAAACTACCCAATCCCACGCGTGTGTACCAAAACCCCAATTCCCCATTCCACCAATCAGCTTACACCTTGTCCTCCAAGGCAATGACGTGTCCCCAAATCAATGGCCATGATATATTGCTTCATCACAACGCAAATTTAAACGTCCAGGATCAAATGTGGACAGCTCATCACCAAAATCGTCTAGAAACCTTTAAGGGTATTTTTGAGATTTTCTACTGTTAGGGTTTATGTTTTTAGCCTTCTAGTATCTTCCTATAGGTAGTATATAAGGAGACCCAAGCTGTGGTGATCCCTTTGTTCCAGTTTTCTTCAAAAAAAACTTTGTAATTCCTTTTAAATATAATAAAAGTTGGTGTTTGTTTATTTTCACAATTTAATTCCTTTTTGTTAATGTTTAAAGTTGGTAATAGTAATTGAAGAAAACTGAGTTCCATTGTTATTTGGTTAAGTGATTTTGAGGTTTCAAAATATTTCAAAAGTTTCTGAAAATCAAAGGATTTTTGGGAGAATTTGTTATAAGGATTTGGTGTTCATGGTTCATGTTATTGTTGATTTAGGGTCTTAAAAACGTATTTGGAAGGTTCAAAAGGTTTGGGAAAGATTTTTAAGAAGAAAGAAAGGAAACAGAATTATATATTACATTGTTTTGTTTTTCTTTTGATTTGTCTTAAAACAGGTGTTGAAGATTGGTTGATTTGTGTTCAGCACCAGCCCGGGCTGGTTTGGAGGTGGAATTGCATCCACCAAGGGTTTGGATGTAAGCCCTTGAGGTAAATCTGTTTATCTCTTGAAAAAGTTCAGAAAATTGCTAGTTCATTTGATCTTGTTTGATTTTGAGCTTCTATGTGTTTAAGAAGTTGGATTCATGTTTATCTGAGCTTGTATGCATGATTGATGATATATGAGTCAGTTTAAATAAGTTTTTAAAGGTTTTGATTAGTTTAAAACTGGTTTTAAGAATTTAAAAGGGTGTTTGGCTACAAGGATTAGCAGGGCAAGGGTTTTGATTCATGCTTTGTAAAGGTGTTAAAAGGATTGATAAGTATTAGGATAGGTTGTTAGTTAGTGGTAAGTGAGTTTGGAACAAGATTTGAGTGGTTTGTATGCTTGAAAGAGAAAAAGAGTTGCTCAAATCTGCATTAGTCATAATCTGCTTATGTTTCTTGATTTGTGAGCCTGATTCTGTGATCTCTGTTAAGCCATAGGGTTAATTTGTTGTTGCATTTGTTTGAGTACTAGTTGGTAAGTATACATGCTGAATTTGTGCATTTGAAGTTCATTGGATTGCAAGTTATAGCTCATTAAGTTCACTGGTCTAGCTATAGTATCACAGAAACTGATAAAGGGTGTTTTGTGCCTTGATCTGCTTTATTTGGTGTGTTAGTTGATTTGCTTTTGCTTGTTTGTGACTTCTTGTGCTCAAAGGAGCACAAGAGTGCCCCATTTGTCCAATAAATCCACCAAATACTCTATTTGCCAAGTCCTCTTGGTCAAACCAAAAAGCAAGAATACCAAGTGCTAACTGGCCTTGTTCAAGTTGAAGTCTGGCAACATTTTGGATCATAACCTAGCTTAATCTTGTGTTTAAAAGGAAAGTGGGATTGGTTTATAAGTTTGTTTAAGTGTCTGAGTTGGTTTGGAAAGTTAAAAAGCAAAAATAAAAAAAAAGAAGCAAAAAAAAGGGGGTTGTAAGGCTCGAACCCTGGTCTCCACACTCACACACATAACACTTAACCAATGCGCCCTGGGGACTTTGACTGATACTTTTGGTTTTGAATTCTACTTAACACGTTTTCATTTCCTTTGCTTATTTAAAAGCCGTAGGGTTTTCAGCTATTTATAGCTTATTGGTTAAGCATTTTCACGTTTTTCTATTTTTCCTAGGTTATTATTAGCTTAATAGATTTTTCTAGCTACTTTTTATAATTTTCCCATTAATAGTTTATTTATTAGAATTTAATTAATAGACGTTTTTTATAAAGTCATTAAAAAATACCAAAAAGATTTTAATTTTTTAGGAAAAATAGTTTTTAGCTTTTTAATATATAACTTGAGGTTTACATCTTATTTTGGTTTTATAAACTTTAATTTTTAATTTTATATTATTTTAAGGTTTTTATAAACTTTAAAGATTTTTATAAAATTATTAAAAAAGGTTTAGAAGCTCTAATTAGTGTTTTTCTCTTAGTTATATTATTTAGGATTTTTAGAAATTTTTTATTTCAAGTTTTATAAACTTTTTATTTTTAGCATTATTTTATTATTATTTTAATATTAATTTTTCAAAATTTTATTTTTCTTTCTTTTTTATTTTTCCTAGGTTCTTTATCATTAATTAGGACTATTTCCATTTTTAGAATAATTTTCTAGCTTTTAGATTTATTGTTATAATTATTTTAAGTTTAATTAGTTTTTAATCATTTTTAATCATTTTTAGAGTTTTAAAAATAGTTTTAATAGCTTTTAATTTTTAGAAAATTACCTTTTAGTCTTCTAATAATATAAGTTAAGTGATTATTCAATAAAATCATATTTTAGACATTTGAATTAGTTAAATTTAATTTTAGGGCTTTAATTAGCATTTAAAATTAATTATTTAATTAATAAAAGGTTTTAAAATATCTTTGTTGGATTTTTATCTTTATTTATATTATTTTAGACTTCTTTTTAGTCTTTTTAATTATTAATTTTGTTTTTGGTTTTAGATAATTTTTAATTTTTGTGGTTTTTCTACGGTTTTACGTTTTCGTCGTAGTTTAATTTTCACGTAACCGTCTTTCATCTTCTCATCCCCATTCTCTTAATATTAATCTCAAATACATACAAGTTAATTCACAACACCTTACCTCCTCGAGAACGAACTCACTTTTAGGGTCATTCACACACGGTTTTCCTAAATCGTCGTGCACGCTTACCCTATTTACGTTCTTTTTCCTAAAAGACGTATTTCTACAACTATCATTAACCTTGTCCCAATTCCAAGTGAATCTGAGTTGACATCCGACAGTGACGATGAGTATGATGCACTTTCTTTTGATGATGTTCCTTCCACCAACACTTTGGGAGAGGATTCTTTGGCTTTCTCTAATCCTCTTTTTGATCAAGATGATGATTTTACTTCTAGTGATGACGAGTCACTATCTGATGAAGACGTTCCGAAGGAAACTTTCAAGATTTATTCGAAACCTTTATTTGATTTTGATGACGCTTACATATCTAGTGAGATGAATCCTCTCTTTGACGAAGGGATTGAGGACATTGACAGCTCTGATTCTCCTACTATTGATGAGCATACTTTGTTAGCCATGCCCCCTTCTATAGCAGAGGTGGAGAGATTTGACTCTACTAGACAGGTGACGCAGGTGGAAGGTAATTGTTCTCATAATTCTCATATTCTATTACCACCTCCTCCTATTGCGTGCACGCCCAAGCAGGTGATGTACCAATTTCACTCTCCGGGAAATGAGGACGAGTGCTTTGACCCGGGAGGTGACAATGACCATTCTATGATTGATAACCTTACGGCTTTGCCAATTGGTCAGCATCCATTGTCTTTGGAGGATGACAATGTGATTCCTTTACCCACTCCACCTCCCGTGGATCAAGATTTCACATACTTCTCGTATGTTAAAAGGACCTTCCTACCATTCAAGACTTATCCTCCTGCCTCTCCTTTATTATATTCCCCCGGGAACGAGGACAAGGTCTTTGATCCCGGTATTACATCTGAGGCTTCCCCATGGACCATTTAATTCGGGGACGAGTCAGGCTCGTGACTCGGTTAACAAAAACAAGCGCTTCTCGGGAGGCAACCCGACTATCTATCTATCTTTTTCTTTGTTTTTACCATAAGTGTAGGGGGGAGACCCGTTGGTGTTTGCTATTTCCTCTCTTCTACTAACCAGGGATTCGAGCGCTCAATGATCCACTCTTGATGATTCTTGACGACCCGTGATTCCGTGTTCCCTTCTTCCCGGTTCTATCCTAAACTTTTTTCGATTCACTATTTTATATTTTCCAATATTAAAATAGGAATCTCTTTGGTTGTCTTTTCCTTAGCGAGATTTAAACAACATGCACAATGTCCTAATTGTAGGGGAGTTTACTCCCACATGCTTAAACATTGAGGACAATGTTTATATTAAGTGTAGGGGGGACTTCTATCGAAGTTAAGTGGCTCTTTTCCTTGTATTTGTCCTCATTTTAACCGAAAAATCACTTTTTCGACATTTTTCAAAATTTTTGATCTATTTTGGCGTATTAGTTTTTCCCTTTGTATAGTTATTTTTTTTCTTTGCTAGAATAAATTTTTAATAAAGTGGTTTTAATTTTCAAACGTTGTGAATCTTTTGACTCAACCCGAGTTTACTCTAGCTAGTATCCTTAACATGTTTAAGTCAAGTTTTGCTAGGCTTTTATATAGGGAGCTATAAAACGCGAAAGTCTTAACTCTCACGGGTTAAGAACAAGAACTTTTCGCAAGTTCCTATAATTGATCCTAGAGAGTTGTTTATCAAGGGAACTTTAAGATGCGATTTCTAAACTTGAAAAAGTCTAAGAAGTTTCAAGATCCTATAGGCGACTCGAAAACCCAAAACTTTGATTTAATAGGCTAAGCATCCACGAGTCTCATTCCTTGAGATTTTAAACTGTGGAGAACGAGAGATGATAGAGTCAATTATAAGTTTGGTATTCTTTTGTGAATTTATGTGAGTTAATTATAAGCCTATTCTCCCATCGCTTGCTAATAAATTTATCTGCAATAAATAAGGTTGTACGATTTGAAAAGTTACTTAGCTTCTAGCCCAAGATCGTTTAAAAGTTGCTCGGTATGGATTAGAGTTCATAGCCAAGGCATAACTTATTGAAGCGGGATGCGAAGATTGGCGAGTCCGAAAAGGCCCTAACAAGGCATGAGGGCTATATTTTGTTGCTAAAGATCCCAAGTGATGTGAAGAATCATTTATCAAAGATCAATATGAAGGATCGAGACACACGACGAAAAGCAAAAACTCCCCAAAAGTCATGGAGAAGTCTATCCAAAAAGGCCCTAGCAAGGTATGAGGATAAATAGATCCAAGTCCAGTTGTATATCAAAATCCCAAATAAAGATTGGAGAAAAATGAAGAAGTCGTGGTCCAAATATGAAGAATCTCTCAAAACTTCAAGTGAATAAATTCCTATTATGAAGAGAAGGCCATTATTTCATGAACGTCTCTCAAGGTTTAAAGTATGAAGTCCCTGCCAAATATCGGTCCGAGAAAGGTCTCAAATCGCGAAGCGAGTTATGCCAAGATATGAACTTTTTGAGGTCCCGAGAAGCAGTTTTAAAAGATTTTGTCCTTTAGCTAACTATTGATTAAATCGTCCCACTTTATTTTCAGCCTTAATAACTATCGAAATAAGTCAACAATGCATCCTCGTGATCATTCGAGATAACAAAAAAATATAAGAGATACACCTAGGAATAAGGGAGTCTAAGTGAGTAATTGGCCCACATGAGTTCGTGTTAGTTTGCTAACTTATAATAACAATGATCTCATTTTTAAGCTTGGTTTGGAGAAAGTAAAAACTTGAGGATGATGATCATTCATGACATTTTCAAAACCCTAAGGTATGTTTTTGATTTCTTTACTTTACTTTGAATGTTTATAGTTTTCTATCTCTTTAATAAAGACCAAGGTGGATCGATTGTGATGAAAAGTGTAAACGTGCTTTGTAACTAATGCATTGCATGAGGACATTGCAATGGTCAAGTGTAGGGGATTTGATAGGTGTGTAAACACCCATCCTTTTTACCACTTAATTACAATAATAACCGAGCCAAAACGTGTATTTTATGTCATTTATGTCGGAATTATGCGTGGTTTGTGTTATTGTTGTGATTTAGGACGAAAAGGTGAAAAGTGGTGAAAACACGGGAATTCACGGGATTTTATCGAAGAAATAGACGAAAGACGAAGTCAAGAAATCAAGAGTGCATAAAGAACGGAAGTCCAAGACCAATTCTGAAGATTTATCGAAGAAAAAGTCAAAAGACGGAAGTTTACTAAAAAGCCGAAGAACTCAAGTCTTATTTATGAAGAAATGTCAAGACGAGTTAAAAGAAATCCCGAGACAAAGTCATTAAAGTCCAAGTATTAAGAAGATTAACAAAGGATTAAGAAGATCAAGGACTAAAGCATGCAATTAAAGAAAGAAGAAAGAGGGAGGAAGCTTCCTAAGCACCTCCCTAATCTCCTCTATAAATAGGATTTATTTTCATTCATTTGTTTTTGTTGGCTAGTTTGACAAACTATGCTCTTCCACTTTAATTTTTGCACATTTAAATTCATGTCCATTTACATTAATTGTCTTTCACCTTAAATACATTTAATTTCAAGTAAGTTTTCTTTTATTTATTGTCAATCTTTACTTTTATTGTCAATCTCCTATCTACCTTTCTTTAATATTTGATTTTTATGTTTATTGTTCATGTTCATGTTTATGTTTTTGATATTTTATTGATTTGATTAAAGTGGGTTTTGATTATTTTGGTTATATTTGTTAGTTTCATTGTTTTGAATTGTTTGTTTATGATTAGTAGATGTTTTGTTATTATTTTGATTTAATCTTTTGGTTGATTTTGATTAAGTTTGTCTAGATTCGTGTTATTTTGTTGTTCCTTGTTCTTCGCTTGTCTGCTACTTTTTCCCAGGAAACATTCCGGATCAAGCTAAGGTTATTCCAAGTGAAGGTTGTTGTTGAGTATTCCGAGTCAAAGGCCTCCATCCGGAATAAGTGACATATTCCGGATCAAGTCCATATTCCGGATCAACCAAACATTCCGGATCAGAGAAGACATTCCGGATCAGCTGTTTGTTTCGAATCTGACATCTTCATTCGGAATATTTTATATTCCGGATCAAGGTTTCATTCGGAAGATCCAAACATTCCGAATCAAGGATTTGTGAAGAAATATTCGGAATAATTAATTATTCCGGATCAAGGTGTTTCATCCGGAATATCCAACATTCCGGATCAAGGACCAACAAGGAAAATATTCCGGATCAAGGAGATATTCCATCATGGACCAGTATTCCGAATCAAGACTTTATTCCGGATAAGTGACATATTCCGGATAAAGGATTTATTCCGGATCAAGGTTTTTGGTAAATATTCCGAGTGAAGAAGAACATTCCGAACGAAGGTGACATTCCGGATGAATGTTTATTCCGAACGAAGGATTATTCCGGATAAGCTGTGTTCAGGTTATTTTTAGTTTCTGTTTTTAATTCTTTAATTTTCAAGCTTTACTTTTCCCGCCTTTTTACTTAGTCGCACTTTAAGTTTATTTGCCTTAGATTTATTTTAGCCTTGCCTTAGTTTTAAGTTTTAGTTGTGTTTTAAGTTTGCCTTAGTTAGATTTAAGTTTGCGTTATTTGCTTTTAGTGCCTTTTAATTTTCGTCTCGCTTTTAAATACTTGTCATTTACTTTAAATTAGAGTTAGATTTACTTTAACATCATTTTTATTTAAGTCTTGCACCATTTATTTTAAAAACAACCAAAAACATTCTTTTTCACCTAAAACAATTGAGTCGTACTTTGAACCGAAAATCAGTTCGTTAAGATTCCGAGAAACGAACAATTGATTCTAGCGAAATCTTTACATTAGTTTCGTTTTAATTACGTATTAAGTTGTGTCGGGAAATCGTATAATCATTTTTATGATGCATTGTAACTTTTGAAAAGTATTTTTACGAAACCCGAGCCCCGTAAATATTTTCAGTATTTACCAATAACCATTTTATACCCTTTAAAACTATTAATTGTTTTTAAGTCCACTAGTTTGCAAATTGGCAACTTGGGTCCCTCCACTACCAACATATATAAATCAAATTTTTTAACAAAAAACACACACAACACAATTCTTACAAAAATCAACTTCATCTTCTCTCCCCACCCCCTCTATTTGCCGCCACTCCATCACAACAAACCACCACCATCCATCATGATTTGACAAAAACAAAATAAAGACCCATTCTTAGAATTTTATTTTGATTCTAATGATATCAAATTCAATAACATGCATCAAAATTTAAAGACTTTATAATTCCATGGTGGATTTGTGATTTGATCATCTTGCATGTGTTATATATGTAATGATCATCTTGTTTTCATTCTAAAAAGGTTGATTTTGATCTTTGATTTTGTTAAATTTTACATGCATGTGTTTAGGAGGGTGTTTGGTTGATAGGAATGATAGTATAGTGATCCTAGAGGTATGGGAATGAGTGAATTTGGTTTAAAAATGGATTTGACTTGTTATCTAAAAAGGTAATTTGGGACAGCAGGTCTTTAACTGATTTTTCGTGGGTTTAAGGTCTGTGAAAGGCTAAGAGTATTTGATATTGTTGTAGAGTTTTCCGAGACGGTCGTTTTGGTATAAGATAGAGCTTCTAAGTCATTGCGAGTCAAAAGTTATGCTAGTTTTAGTTTTCGTGTACCGGGAGACGCAAGTCGGCACAATCCGAAATTGTGGCTGATTTTGGGTCGACTCTCGGGGACTTTAGGCTTGGTTAGATAAATGTATCTACTGATTTTGAAAGTTTACAAAATGAGTTTGATGAGTCTAGTAGTGATTTCAAAAGACGGATTGTCGAGATAGTACTTTTAAAATGGTCCAAACGGTTTTACAAAACAAGTGCACAAATCTGTCCCAACTTTGGAGTCGAGTAAAGTGTCGAGCTGATGGGTTTTAAAGTGTGAACATTGGCTCAAATTTTGGTGAGGTCTTATACAGGTTATAAGTGACCTTGACACCAATTTTCATCTTAAACGGACAAGTCTAGATAGGGTAGATCGGTGTGTACATTCGGGGTGTACTTGCTGATTTTATTTTGGACACTTAGTTCAATGTTTGTGTTGCGTGAGTTTGAGTATTTATCATCGGACATGATGACTTATTCAAGTGCTTAGTCATTATTTAAATGACTTATCTACTGGTCCAAATAAGGTTAAAGGATAGTTTGACTTACGTTGACTTGGCGTCGTATAACGGGTCATTTTTAAGTGTTCAAGTGTTTTAACGTGTAGTGTTCAAATAAATGGTTAGTATGAATTCTTTTGGTTCGTGTCAATGGTTTTGAAACATGGATACTTTGAAAACATTTGAGTCATATTATATTTGGTACATATCGATACTTGAGTTCGAGTCTTAACGCGCGCCTTATTTTGATAGGTTGCGGTTTTCGTGTTTCCCGGGCATCCATATCGTCGGTGATCGTCGTACCACTACCGTTTCTACTCAGTTGCTGAGTACCGTGATTGACTTACCTCGTGGCTAAGGTGAGTTCATAGCCCCTTTTTACTTGTACATGGTTTCTAAACACGGGGTGAGATTTTACATGGTGGAACACAACCATTTAAAAAAACTGTATGCTATCCAGAACTTGTATGCTATCCAGAACTTGTATGCTATCCAGAACTTGTATGCTATCCAGAACATTTATGATTTCAGGTTTTCATTATTATTATTGCTTTTTAGTCTAGCCTTAAGATTCCTCTCCCGGTCATGAACCGTTAATTTCGAGTACTAAGCGCGAATGTTGTGGGTGAATCCATTGGGATTGACTATCCCCGTCTCAAGTACCTTGACGCACTGATATTTGTTTACTGCTTGAGTATTTAGGCTGAATACTCCCTAGAGGAACTTACATTGAGTTAAGCTTTGATTCATGAACTGAACAGCAATAATAATGGTTTCGGACTATGGTTGACGTATATAACCATACTCCACACTACTTGTTTTACAACTGAATGCTTGTGTTCCACACTTTTACTGCTAAACCTATGAATTTCACTCAACTTTATGTTGACGATTTTACATGTTTAATCTCAGGTATTATTACTTAGCTTTGCTTGGATGGGAGTCCGCATGAGATTATCGCAGCTTGGAGATTTTTGTGATGCTTTAAAAATACTGTTTTTAGTAAAAAAAAACTGTCAGGAGTTTATTCTATCTTTTAGGCAACTTTATGTTATAAATTGAGACGAAATAATATATCTTTCCGCATATAAAACTCTGGGACCTATGTTTAAAAACTCTGACCTTTTTAATGTAATGTACATGTTTTTATTTCGTCAGCTTTGTATTAACTGTAATTCATTGTTTCTTGTACTATGACGTGTTACCCCCTCGTTGCCTAGTTGTTCCATGTCAGATTTTGGGGGTCTCACAGATTGGTATCAGAGCGATGGTTATAGGGAACTGAGTCGTTTTCAAAAACTTAGTCTATAACCGAAAGTTCAAATATTTTATTGTTCCTAAGTGTCAAGCACAGAATCTGCCATTGTTGTTCGATATATTTACGGGTAACTCTCTAATCCTTATTACTTACGTTTAATTATCGTTATAGTATTTCATCTCTTGATTACATGTTGAAATATTACGTTACCCTGATGACGATAATTACTTTGTCTTTTCAAAGCCTTTGTGCTTCATGAATTATTATTGGTTGTTACCGTGATTTCATCTGCTCTTACTGTATTTCTGGAATTCTTGTTCTTGTGAACTGATCTGGTTACGATGATTTTTACATTGTTATGACGTTACATACTTGTATTCAGAGCGTGTATGCTGCCGACTTTTCATACTCATTTTCTGAGTACTATTGCTATTTCATTTATGCGTTATACGACTGACTTCATATGCTCATTCGTTTTGAATCATCTGTTTTTCTCGACTCGCTGCCACATGTTGTGCATACTCTCGTAATACCATTGTTCGGGATTATGAAGTGTTGTTTTCGATGAACTCCTGATCTTCATTCCTACTACAGTGCATGTTGCTTTCATTGTTTATTTCCCTTAAAATATCTACTTAGATACGCAGATTTTCTTTCTGACCATTCATAATTGAACGTCTAGTCTATAGACCATTGTGTAGCTCAATGTGTCTCCGGAAAAGACTAAAAGACATCGTGTGATTCACACATCTCGAAGAATTCATTGAATCAGTACCTGAATAATATCGTGGGTTTTCATAATCTTGATTTACCTTTACGCCACCGTTTTACACGACACTTGTACATGGATTACATCTTCTTTCATTGACCATTCTACGTTTCGACTTCGACTTACAACATCCGTTGTACCTTGAACACATGATCGTCATTTATTATGTGACGATTGTTTGGAATACGATCCTACTTGTATCCTCCCTTTTCATTGAACCTCCTCGCTCCAGGAGTGTGCCGTTAATGTCCCGTTTCTTTCTCGACATGCCTTGTGATTTTGGAAAATCACGCCGCCAGGAGACCTTCCTGCATTGCATCTTGCAGCCGAGGACACGGATGTCATGCGTCATTGTTGATTACTTAGATTTTCGTTGGTATTCTTGAACCATTTCTATAATGTGTTTTCTTTACATGATTAACTTTATAGTTTATTCTCTTTCGTCTTTATGGAATCCACTAGTCTTGTGTGTACATTAATTCTGAGTTATTATGAAATTTGGATTTAATTTCAAGCTGTGTTGAAAAATATACTTTGTACAGAAACCTTACAGGAAATTTAACAATGTCGAGAAAATATTTTATAACATTAGACATAAAAATATATATTTCTACTGTTGAGAAGTTCGTTTAGGACATAAACTTTGACCAGTAAACTTTAAAATCGAGCAAGTTACGCTCATTTGAAATTGTAAAATTTAAGAACTTATTTTTGCGTAGTTCTAAAATATCATTTTATTGACAGATTTAATGCAAGGGCATTTTCGTCCATTTTTATTCCGTTTCAAGTCTCGGGTAAAACTAGAAAGTTGTTCAAAACACTGTTTTACATCGAAATGCATTAGACTTTGAGTCTTAGAATATCGTTTAGTGAGTTAATTGGTCTAGTCAAACCCGAAAGTCAAAGTTGACTAAAAAGGTCAAAACTTATAGAATTTAAAAATATGTTTTGAAGCGTTTTTAAGTTCGTGTGAGCTCGTAAAATTGTAGCTAATAATATTTTACAACCATGAAACATTGATTGTGTTTGAAAACGTTTACAAATAGTAACTTGAGCTCCGTCATACATAAATCTTGAACTTTTAGAAATCAAGTGATTTGACAAACTGATGTTCTACTTCTTTAAAAGTGTATTTTTGTCAAATAAATCACGATGTGCACATACTGATTCCTTATTCCTTTCTTTTATTTATGACTTATTTGTCATTCTATATTGTCTCTCTTTGCTTTTACCGTACCACTGAATTGGACCGAGATTTGAAGATCTTGCTTTCATAACGTACGTTATCATCTTGACACGTGTCTCTTGACGATTTTTGCTAAACCTCTTGAAACCTTAGCACCTTGTAACCATTTCGTTGACTGTCTTGAACTACTCCTTATTTCCTTCATTTAACCCACTTGCTATTTTGTAAGCTATCATCATGTCATCACATGAATTTAACTAGTATTGTTTGCAAATCATTTTACAAAAGTTTTCATTTGGGCTTTCTTAAATAATTGAATGCTATCTTATAAAATTAATTTATATTAATTTTACAATGTATTCTCACGAATTGTTCTACCTTGGGTCTTGTACAGAATCTTGTAACATTTCAATTGTTGAATTAAATAACTAGCCAGTAACTTATTGGCGAATAGTTTCATAAACTATTTTGATTTCTGTTTTTACAAATGGCATTATATACATATTTTAAATAATATGACCTGTAATACTGGTTTGACGAAGATGAGCATCGCATTGCTAGTCCTAAATTATGCATGGCCTGATCACCTATGCTTAATTTAGAAGGAGCCATGCAAGGCCGAATAATAGTCACCTTAAATATTTAACCAACAATCAACTTTTTAACTATGTTCCTTAAAAAGTTTGATAAAATAAAGTTTTGAAAACTTTTACACCTTATGCGAGTAGCAACAATTCACGACATACACATATAATCCCTTATCTTTTCTTGAACAAAGTACATGCCTCAAGCATAGATTACCTTACTCGACGAACTTTGTTTTTCCTGTAACCTCATATTCCTTCATGATACAATTCTTGTTACTGCTTGTCTAAATTCTTACCATTGATGCCAGACTTGAAAGTTTCAACGTTATTATGCCTCTTCATCGATCGATCTTCTCTATTTATTTTGGTAGAACTACAGAACGTCTTTGGACGCAATTAATGATTTATGACTGGACGTGAACGATGATTTCGTGTAATTGTCATGATGTGTGTTAGACTTTGTCGTCTTGAAATTCATTCGTGTGAATCATGTGATGATTTCGCCTTTCATTGCTAATGTTTTCATTTTTTACTGAATTTACTCTCAAGTGACTTCTTAAGAATTTTTTTTGATTCGAAAATTCGTTGTGTGGCTTTTCTTCTTCGATCGTGTATCGACCCCCGAGAACTTAATAAGCCGTTGTGGTGATGTCGACCACACTCGTGAATTAATCATTGCTATAATCCTTTGTTTCTCATTATTCTTATTATTATCGACGCGTCTATTTTATCGTGTTTGTTAAGAATTGATACGATTTTTGTTCTATTCCCTTGTGTTATCGCTCGCATACAGATTGTTGACCTTTATACGATTTATATTCGATGCTGTCTTGTCACCTTTTGAAACCAGGAAATGGTACGTGTTTACCATTTGATACCTTAATAACCTTCTTGGATTTCTGAAAAAAAATTATTATTAATTTTTTAGAACGATTTATACATTTTACCAAATGCTTAAATTGTTAAAATACCCATTTCAAGTTTAATATCGAATCTGTACATCCTCTTGGGTAAATTTATAACTTATGTTTAAACAATGTCAAGTTGTATCTTTTAAAGTAATTGATTTTATCATACTTTACTGTCAACCTAATGAAATCATTAAATTCATTTATAATTTCTAACGATGATTCTAAATAACTTGGAAAATCTGATTTTTCCTAATGGTAACGTTAAACTTGAGTTTTAACAATAATTTCATACAGTCACCAAAAAGTTCTTAAGCCGATCAGGATAACTATTTTGGACTGTTCTACTTCTTCTTTGAAAATTTTGATAAAAAAAAGATTTGACAACTGTTTACCCACTCATTTTATATAGAGTTTGATTCTTAATCACTACACCTGGTAAAATTTTCTTTTAATAAAGAAAATATTTAAAACTAAGTTTTAAAGTAATACCAAAATACTAGACAACTGATTTTCGCCAGATTGTATTTTAAATGATCATATGTTATTCATTTTTCCCTTCTATTTCGTTTGTGACTAGATTCTTACGTTTTAAGACTGTCACGTTTTACAGTTGCACGATTTGAGACCCCTTGTTGATTTACAATCTTGGTTCATTTTATCGTACTTTACCTGTTTAAGCGATTCTTGTGTTCATTCTTGTGTTCATTCTTGTGTTCATTCTTGATAGTTTATCGCACGTATTTCCAACAACTCTATCTCCTGATGTATCTCCGTATTGAAAGATCGATATTTTAATCCAAGATTGAAAAGTTATACGAAAAGGATTTAAGAAACTGAAGCATAGTGAGTTCCAATTGTTAAAGTTCGCCGTGATGCAGAAATTTCCTGGGAAGCAATGAATTTTGTTCTACACTTTGTACCTCCTCTTGTTTGCATCTTCTACTGTTTTCAGGAGAACTCTGGGGACCAGAGTTCCTTTAGGGGGGAATACTGTGAGAACCCGTACTTTCCCAGCATTATTTTATTCTTTTTATTCGTGCTTTTTGAATTTTTCCAACGTATTACGTTTTCTTGAATACTTTATATGTAAATCCTGAGATTTTTAAATTATACTTTTAAGTATTATTTTGTTCATTGACAATGCTTCATATGGAATTATAAATTTTTATTTTATTTTTCCATGTTTAATTTAAATCAAAGTTTTTGATTTAAAATCACCCGCGTACGTTTTACAACGAGTTTATTCAAAATCGATGTACAACGAGAATTCCTAGTGATCGCGATACCGACAGATGCCCAAAAGTTTACGTTTATTTATCGATTGTTTCGATAATTAATATTTTCGATGATGTCGTTTTAATTACGTATAAAATTGTGTCGGGAAATCGTATAATCATTTTTATGATGCATTGTAACTTTTGAAAAGTATTTTTACGAAACCCGAGCCCTGCAAATATTTTCAATATTTACCAATAACCATTTTATACCCTTTAAAACTATTAATTGTTTTTAAGTCCACAAGTTTGCAAATTGGCAACTTGGGTCCCTCCACTACCAACATATATAAATCAATTTTTTTAACAAAAAAAACACACAACACAATTCTTACAAAAATCAACTTCATCTTCTCTCCCCACCCCCTCCATTTGCCGCCACTCCATCACCACAAACCACCACCATCCATCATGATTTGACAAAAACAAAATAAAGACCCATTCTTAGAATTTTATTGTGATTCTAATGATATCAAATTCATGAACATGCATCAAAATTTAAAGACTTTATAATTCCATGGTGGATTTGTGATTTCATCATCTTGCATGTGTTATATATGTAATGATCATCTTGTTTTCATTCTAAAAAGGTTGATTTTTGATCTTTGATTTTGTTAAATTTTACATGCATGTGTTTAGGAGTGTGTTTGATTGATATGAATGATAGTATAGTGATCCTAGAGGTATGGGAATGAGTGGATTTGGTTGAAAAATGGATTTGACTTGTTTTCTAAAAAGGTAATTTGGGACAGCAGGTCTTTAACTGATTTTTAGTGGGTTTAAGGTCTGTGAAAGGCTAAGATTATTTGATATTGTTGTAGAGTTTTCCGAGACGGTCGTTTTGGTATAAGATAGAGCTTCTAAGTCATTACGAGTCAAAAGTTATGCTAGTTTTAGTTTTCGTGTACCGGGAGACGCAAGTCGGCACAATCCGAAATTGTGGCTGATTTTGGGTCGACTCTCGGGGACTTTAGGCTTGGTTAGATAAATGTATATACTGATTTTCAAAGTTTACAAACTGAGTTTGATGAGTCTAGTAGTGATTTCAAAAGACGGATTGTCGAGATAGTACTTTTAAAGTGGTCCAAACGGTTTTACAAAACAAGTGCACAAATCTATCCCAACTTTGGAGTCGAGTAAAGTGTCGAGCTGATGGGTTTTACAGTGTGAATATTGGCTCAAATTTTGGTGAGGTCTTATACAGGTTATAAGTGACCTTGACACCAATTTTCATCTAAAACGGACAAGTCTAGATAGGGTAGATCGGTGTGTACATTCGGGGTGTACTTGCTGATTTTATTTTGGACACTTAGTTCAATGTTTGTGTTGCGTGAGTTTGAGTATTCATCATCGGACATGATGACTTATTCAAGTGCTTAGTCATTATTTAAATGACTTAGCTACTGGTCCAAATAAGGTTAAAGGATAGTTTGACTTACTTTGACTTGGCGTCGTATAACGGGTCATTTTTAAGTGTTCAAGTGTTTTAACGTGTAGTGTTCAAATAAATGGTTAGTATGAGTTCTTTTGGTTCGTGTCAATGGTTTTGAAACATGGATACTTTGAAAACATTTGAGTCATATTATATTTGGTACATATCGATACTTGAGTTCGAGTCTTAACGCGCGCCTTATTTCGATAGGTTGCGGTTTTCGTGTTTCCCGGGCATCCATATTGTCGGTGATCGTCGTACCACTACCGTTTCTACTAAGTTGCTGAGTACCGTGATTGACTTACCTCGTGGCTAAGGTGAGTTCATAGCCCCTTTTTACTTGTACATGGTTTCTAATCACGGGGTGAGATTTTACACGGTGGAACACAACCATTTAAAAAACTGTATGCTATCCAGAACTTGTATGCTATCCAGAACTTGTATGCTATCCAGAACATGTATGATTTCAGGTTTTCATTATTATTAGTGGTTTTTAGTCTAGCCTTAAGTTTCCTCTCCCGATCATGAACCGGTAATTTCGAGTACTAAGCACGAATGTTGTGGGTGGATCCATTGGGATTGACTATCCCCGTCTCAAGTACCTTGACGCACTGATATTTGTTTACTACTTGAGTATTTAGGCTGAATACTCCCTAGAGGAACTTACATTGAGTTAAGCTTCGGTTCATGAACTGAACAACAATAATAATGGTTTCGGACTATGGTTGACGTATATAACCATACTCCACACTACTTGTTTTACAACTGAATGCTTGTGTTCCACACTTTTACTGCTAAACCTATGAATTTCACTCAATTTTATGTTGACGATTTTACATGTTTAATTTCAGGTATTATTACTTAGATTTTCTTGGATGGGAGACCGCATGAGATTATCGCAGCTTGGATATTTCTGTGATGCTTTAAAAAGACTATTTTTAGTAAAAAAAACCTGTTAGGAGTTTATTCTATCTTTTGGGAAACTTTATGTTATAAATTGAGACGAAATAATATATCTTTCCGCATATAAAACTCTGGGACCTATGTTTAAAAACTCTGACCTTTTTAATGTAATGTACATGTTTTTATTTCGTCAGCTTTGTATGAACTGCAATTCATTGTTTCTTGTACTATGACGTGTTACCCCCTCGTTGCCTAGTTGTTCCATGTCAGATTTTGTGGGTCTCACAGGAATAAGGGAGTCTAAGTACGTGATTAGAGCATATGAGTAGTGTTAGCATTACTAACTTATAATGACAATGATCTTGTTTCACGCTTAGCATGGAATATCGAGGACGACGAAATTATTTCTAACGAAGCATTCACGTGTTCTTATTCTATGATCCTAAACGTCCCAATTTGCGATGAAAACAATACATTATGTCTAAAACGAATGTAGTGGCTTATTTAAATTTACGTTTTCAATAAATGTCACCTAAAAATGAATTTTGGAAGTGCTACGATACTTAATTCTAGCATTGCGTGAGGACACGACAATGGTTTAGTATGGGGGAGTGATGGGACTGCATTTATACATAGTCTCATCGTCCAAATCGGGCTTAAAACGCTTAAAAATGTCATAAAATACCCCAAAAATATGCTTGCATTTGTTCATTGTGTATTTTAGGTACGGATATCGTGAAATCAACAAAAGATTACAAGAATCAAGCAAAAACGAACACGGGAAACGAAGTCGCACAAAGAACCGGATTCCAATCAAGTCCTTGAAGTTTGAAGATTGTAAAAGAATGGTCCCTCAAGATTTGAAGACTTGTCATTTTATACCCTTGTAAAACTTAAATATTACATATGGGACCCTAAAATGTCAAGATATTACATGATTGGCCCTTGAAGATTGCTTTTATTACACAATTAGTCCTTATACAAAGTTATAGAAAAGGCTTGTGCTAAATTTAACAACTTGGTCATAGTTATTAACAAAGGAAATGGAAGAATTCTGTTGCAAACTTTGTATGAACAAGATATGGAAGTATAAGGGCAATTGTTGCCAAGACAGCCTAACCCCTCACCACCTATCATCCTGCCACCTAACC
Source organism: Glebionis coronaria (assembly GCA_025667525.1). Lineage (NCBI taxonomy): Eukaryota > Viridiplantae > Streptophyta > Magnoliopsida > Asterales > Asteraceae > Glebionis > Glebionis coronaria. The sequence goes on along the minus strand of CM046882.1, from coordinate 98,851,503 downwards.
CCTCTCCACCACTCTCCTTCCACCAACTCACAACCCTCGCCATGTCACCATCCCACTCACCCTACAACACACGTTTATATATAATTAGTTTTTTTAAACTGATTTTTCCCTCTAAAAAACTTAACCATCCTCTAAACCAGATTAATACACACATTAATACACACACTCATGAACATAAACCCTAGCTCAATTAAGGGGCAAATCAAGGGGGTTTTATGAGCACTCTTCTAGAACAATGATTAACCATCCCCTTATCAAAACCCACTCACAAACCATCCCATACTCGTGACTCATGTGGCCCCACCATGGTCCCCTGCTTCTCCATATTTGGCAAAGATAGCATCTATGCATCAAATCAAGGGACATAAACATTTTCTTCCTCCCAAAGGCATAAATGAACGTCCATGATGAAGTCTCAACATCTTTATCCTTAGAAGATCACAGGTGAGCTCATTGACTAATTTTCAGAATTCAAACAACCAAGGGCTTTTTTGGAAATCCACATAGAACTAGGGTTTATCTTTGTAATAGTTCTAGAATCATCTCTTTCTTAGTATAAAAGGACCTATCAATATATGATATGGCCTTTGTTCCAGAACTTGAAATTTTTTGTAAACCCTTTTTCATTAATAGTTAAAGTGTGGATTAGGCCTTGCATATTGTTCTTGTTCTGAGTTCCCTTGTTTTTATGTTATTAGTGTTTTAGTTAAATTGCAAAACTTGATACTTTAATTTCATCAAAGGTTTTGGTTTGTTAAAAAAAATTATTCTTGCCAGCTAAGATTTCTTTGAGACCCCAATCTGCTAACAAGTCTTATGGAAGGACTGACAATCCATTCACAAGGGTTGTGAGACGTTTGGTTAAGTTTTTTTGTTGGTAACTCATATGGTTTAAAATTGGTATATCAAAAAGATTTTCCAAAAAAAATATCTGTTATTGATTTCTGTTTAAGCTGGCTGTACTAAAAGCTTTTGGTCACAAGCTTGCTGACAACAAGCTTGGACTTAAGTTTTTGGTGCTTTAGCCCCTCTTTGTTTTCTATTTGTTTTTGGTGTGTTAACAGGTACAATAGAGAAGACCATAACAACCTTTGACTGTTGTAGTCTTGGGTTGTTAGGACTGTTGTAGTCATAAGCGTGGACTGTTGTAGTCCAAGCTTCACTCTCTTAGCAACCAACAGCCCAACAAGTTCAAGGAATGCTTGTGTAAAAAACACATCAACTCAAACAAAAGGGGTGTGGATGTACACCCCTTAGGTTAGGCTTTAAGAATTTTTGCCTCTTTCTTGAAAATACTGGTTATTAGAAGTTCTGATTGTTGAGTGTTTGCTTAAGTGATCTTGTTTTAGGATTGTTAGTTTAATGAGTTTATGGTTTGATTACATTTGTGTTTTAATCTTTTGAAAAAAAATTCATCTTAGAAGATATAGGGTGTTTGGTTCTGCTCATTGTGTGTTCAAATTGGTACATGTAGATGTTCTAGGTAGCTTACACATACTCCACTAGGTTAATGTTGTATGGTATGGGTTTTTGTTTCAGTTTGATTGTAAAACCCACATGCTTTTACCCGTACACTTAGTGACGTACGTACATATTAAAACTTTCCTTTTATAGCATGAACACATGTCACGATTAGTATTACAGAAGTTATGTACATATTATTTCACGATAAGTATTAAGTACGTGATAGTGCACGATAATTATTAACAATAATAATTATAATCACGAACATGAAATCATGAACGTAAAAATCACGAACACGTAACTACATACTTAATTAATATTATACGATTAACATCGTTATGTACAAGTATTGAATATAACACGAAGATATAATAATAACGTAACACGTAAACACGAACAAACGAACACGTAATATGTTAGACATGGGAAAGGCTTCGGGTTTCCCTTGTGGGCCCTACAAGCCGCGACAACCAAAGAAGAAAAGGGCCAAGCCCATGTTTAGATTTATTAAAGCTAACAAAAAGGGAAATAATGCATTTACAGAGTTTTCACAAAAATTGCAAAAACCCTAGCCCTTGGTTTCTCTTTGACCGTCGGCGACACAAACACCAAGGAGGGTGTTTGATTTGATTTTTGGTTAAGAAATTCTAGGAGTATGTTCGTGTGTTCGTTCTCCATTCATTCCACGCATTCGGTAATCCGTAAAAACCTTTTCTTTTTAATTCTTTTACTTTTATTATGAACACATGAACAAGGGATTTAATAAACAAGAATTAAAACGTGTTAGGAAATCATGGTGGGTAAATTAAGTTTTTATTAGGGTTTAGTTGCTCGACCGACACACAAATCGAGAGCCTAGGCTCTCGGCGTGTTCTTTATCACGCCACCAACTGAGATCTATGATCTCGGTGGTGTTTGGTTCGGTTGACAGCAGGAAACAAGGAACCACGACATGCGTCTGGGTGTCCTTGTGGTTGGTTTGGGTCACGGTAGCCAGCGGCCCACCACCGGCACACAGCCGGTAGCAGTTTGGGGTCAAGCAGGGTAAACGCAGCGCTAGCAGGGGCAACCACCGGCACACAACCTGTGGGAAACCACTATTGGGCAGCGGCTATCCGAGAGACAAGGAACCACCGGCTTCAGCCGGTGGCAGCCTAAACAAGGCAGTGGCAACCGGCCAAGCCGGTTTGCAACTGTTAAGAGGTGTTTAGTTCGAACCGGTTCAAGGGGCTCCTGATCCGGTTCACGACATGTCTAAATTAATTACATTGGTCCGGTTCATGACTAAAATGGTACAAGTATTTATTTTACAAGATATAAAATTTTACAAGTTAATTAAATTAATTTAACATGACATATAATTAATTTAATTAAATCATGAACTTAGGTTAATTATTATTTAGAAAATAATACATGTTTTAACCTAAGTATTTAATTATTTATTTAGACTATAGTATTAATTAATTATTAAGACATGAAATATAATTAATTAATAAACATGACTTAGGTTATTATTAATACAATATTAATACATGTTTTAACCTAAGTATTTTATACACCTTAATTTAATTAAATCATGCTTATATTTAATTAAATCATATAACCTATAGTTTAATTAATTAACATGTTATTATTAATAAACTATACTATAATCACATGACTTATGATATTTATTCAGTATACTTAAGCTTATATTATTAGCTTATTAATTCAGCTTAATTCTAAATATGGAAACTTTCTAATTCAGGAAACTTACTATTTTTGGAAACTTTCTATTTTTAGAAACTGATCTATTTTAAGAAGTTAATCTATTTTTGGAAACTTTCTATTTTTGGGAACTTTCTATTTTAGGAAACCTGGTGTTTTTAGGAAGTTACTTATTATTACACAACAAGTATAATAATACAAGAAATACCAGTAATACTTAATCAGAATATACAGAATACATGATAAACACAGCATAACGTTAAAATCAGTAAAGCAAGACATGAACATATAAAACAAGCTAAGACATGATATAAAATCAGTTACGTACTCAGTAAACAAAATACTTATACATGTATATTATTTATGTAGCATTAGTGAGATCAAAGTAGGACTTCCTTTCGTTCGTCTTCTTCGTTCACTGGACATAAGGTACGGATTTTCTGTCCTTTCAGTATGGACATTCTTTCCTTATAAGGATTCCCCGTTTGCAGCCAACTGTTTTCCCAATATTTGTTTTATATGTTTGATACTTATGTTAGATTAAGAGCCTAAGCCATATACATGCATGACCAGTGTCACCTAGTTATGGAGGTACCATAACCATAACACTGGAGGCACCAGTGTTATGACTTCCCCACGGCGAAGTGATTGCTCGTGGCGTCCCTTTTCAGTTTTGGCCATTATATTATATTATCATGTGGGACGTATGGGTGCATCCTAGTTACATGTTTATCAGTATTAGCAGAGTGAATGCGATGTGTGCCTTGCATCCTTCACTAGGAGCTGATCCCTCCTACCTAGACGATTTAATTTGAGGTAACCCCTCTAATTGCATGACGAGGTCTACCCTCGAAGTATTCATGCCTGGTGGAACCTCATGACCTATATAGGCTATTTGGCTAATTAATTAAACAGGTTTTCATAGAAACATAAGTCTTTTCAAACTATAAAACTAGTTTTATGAACATGAATCCAGATATCTTAGAACTTATGTTATTTCGCTTCTATTAGTCTTATATGCTTACGCTATTCCATGTCATACTAGTATATCCGTGCACTGAGCGTTATGCTCAGCCGTTACTTTCCTTTCCATGTCCCAAAACGGCAGGTACCCAAGGACGGACTCAAGCAATTGGAGGAAGTGCATAGGATGGAAGCTGCCATAGACTTCTTCTCCTTTTTGCCATATACTTTTGCTTGTTTAGTCTTTCCTAGTTCATATACTTTATTTATGTTTTGGGCTTATGTTTGGGAACCGATGTTTGATTCCGGTTTTCCCTATGGTCATGGATGTTTTACTACATATAACCTTGCATGCTTTGATGACAAGCCATAATCACGCGTGACATTCCATTTACCAAAATGGGGTGTTACAATTATGGTATTAGAACCCAAGGCTTCGACCTGTAGGCTCTAAAACTCGACCTGTGACTAGCGGGTAGTCACCAGAAGCTTCTTAAGTCAATGCTTGTTATTCCACGTATCGATGTTTTCAACACTTTGTTATTTTAACCATGATGTTTTCATCGGTATTGTTTTACTAATATGGATGAACAAATCCATACTTAGTTCGTGTCATTGTTTCATGCATAATGTTCCTTGTGAATTGTGGCTAATGTGGATTGAACCCAGTAGTTCATAATTGGTCACATAAAATTTTTTTCTGTTAAGTTTTTACAGCTAAGTTTCACTCATTTATTCCATGTATCATTGTCGCAGGTTTATGACTAAGTAACGGTTGGTACAGGACTGGCCCTATTTAGTCGCATGTGCTTTTATCGAAACTTTCAACTTTGGGACCGACCCATAGGCGTCCCCTCGCCATGTCTTTTGTTCGGGTAAACAGACCATTGGCATTTACCCTCGCGCATATAAAGGTTTTCATAAACTGCATCATGCATTCACGCACGATTTACATGCATAAATTTTTTCTCATGATTTATTAGCATAACTTTTTTTTTCATGTCCCCTCATAAGTCACTATGTCTTTGAAATTGAGTATATTGAAGTTCATTTCTCTCGATTCTTAACCAACTTAAAGTCCTAAAAATTTCAAGTTAATTATCGTTTTTGGTTGATAAGATTTTTTGGATTTTCTATGTCTATTTAATCAAGCACGTAAAAATGGTGAAAAATATTAAGCTACGTAACCGTAAAACATTTAGCAATTACCAAATATTATTCACAAAAGGACAAAAATGTAAAACTATGAAAGTAATGTGCCAAAAATATAAGTAAATGAAAGTCTAATGCTTGAAATGTAAAATTCAGAAAGTTAAAGGACCAAATGTGAAATTTCTAACAACTTACTAACCAATTCTAACAAATTTGAAAACTAAATAACTGAAATCAGCAAGTAGTAAAAAGATTAAGGACTTAAAAGTTGCAAACCCTAATTATTAGCAAATTTAGCAACCAATGAAAACAGATCTAAACAAAGAGGACCTATATGCAATTAAAAAGGAAATTTAACTAAAAACGGGCACAAGGGTAAAATAAGCTCGTATAAGCTCAATATCGAACCAAATAAGCTCAAACCAGTTTCAAAAGACTTAAAATCGAAAATTACTTAGACTTGTCTAAGGAAAAGGCTTAAAACTCACTAGAACTCAAATAAGCTCAATCCAATAAGCCATGAATAAGTTATCAGAAAATCCAGACATGCACATTCAAATTTTAAAGTCAAATCTTGTTAAACAACTTATTATGAGTTTGGAATGTCTTTTCTTTTAGAAAATGATCAAGTAGATAAGTAGAAAAAATCGAATTAAGCTGAATCCTAGCTTATTTGACTTTTGTTGACCAAAAGTTGAAAATTCTGAAAAGCTCAAAATTTACTTAGGACATGTTTCTAAGCAGGAATGTGAAAGAAAATCACAAGTTTTATGAAGTAGAATTGCTTATCTAAGAAAACAGTTGGCTACTTTATCATAGAAACTTACAAATGCTTGAGTGCTTATTCAAAAGCTAATTCCAAGCTTATTTGTGAAAACTGTAGAATTTCCTTATCAAGACTTAAACTTCAGATGTTAATGAACAACTAGAAACTGGTTTGACTGATTTAAACTAAGAAATGAATCAATGGCAAGAGATTGAAATCAACTACTTTTCTGATGAACATTTAACCAAAAGTTGACCCAAACTTTTTAGTAACCAATTGCCTGTTTGACCTTAATGTTGACCACAATACTATCAAAACTTATTTCTAAATGCCTAACGGAGAAGAAATGAACAACAATTAACAAGTTTAACACACTTGAACCACAAAATCTTAGCAGATCCAAACACTACTTATCTAATCTGTTATGAACTTTAACAAGGAGAATTTGAGTAACTAAATGAATGATACTATGAATGATATCTAAACAAGTTTAATGAGTAAAATGAAAGGTTAAGAGAGCAAAAAAAAAATTGATAGCACACTAGAACTCAAAATGCAATAGCAAGTACTTAACTGATGAATAGAAGACAGAAACAAGTAAAAACAGGCTAAAAGCTAACAATCTATCAACAAGCTATCTGAACTAGCAAAATCAAGCAAAATCAAACCAACACACTTGATCAAAGCAGCACTAAGTATCTATACTAGAATTGAGCATGCACTGGACATTTTAGTGGAATCAAAACTCAGAACTTTAAAACCTTTTAGCATTAGGCCTCCATTGATGGAGTAGGTAGGTGCTGAGCCTCCAACAGTGCTAAACCACCACCTTAGCACTATCCTTAACCAATCAATCATCAACCATCAACATTCTGATCACTTTCTACTCAAATCTGCTACAAACTTCAAAACATCAACTGGAATGATTAAGTTTAGCCACAATACTTCACAAAGCTTCTAATGATCAAGTTTGATCATAAGAAACTTATAACAGCAACAGTATCAACAGGAATTTAGTGAATAGTAAGAAGTTTGAATGTAAATGAGTGATTTTTTTGAATTGAAGTGAAAGTTTGTTACAAGGGTAGGTAAAGTAGTTACAACTAACTAATAACTAACTCAAGAGGTTGTCAAGCTCTTGAGGTCGTTATACTAACTGCTAACTAATAAGATTGAGGGAAGAAAATAAAAGTGTGTGTGAATTTCACACTTTTCTACATACAACAAATGAGAGGTTCTATCCCTATTTATAGAGGAGAAATGAGAGTGAGTTGGGGTCGATGACATGTTCCATCCAATAGCAGGCTGTCAGGTGTCATGATTTGCTTAATTGCATATTCTTGTGTTCATCACGAATTGGGGGAATTTGATCCTTTGAGTTTTAGCTTAATTGAGTGCTTCCATTGTGTTCTTCTCTTGAAAACGAGCATCTTTCATGTATAAATCTTTTTCTGAAATACAGTATAACTTGAGATTGATTCTGGGTCGCTTTGTTGAAGAAGATGCCACGTGGAAGTTTGTGATTGAATGGTAATGTGTCACACCGATTGATATTCAAAAAATGGATAAAGGATTATTGAGTGTCAGTTTTCTATTGGTTAGAAAGTGGATAGTGGGTTGTACTGTAGGGATTCGTTGCATTTATTGAGCTAGTGAGGTGGATAAGTAGCTGGCAATCCGTGTGACTTAATTCTTGCCATTTTATTGGTTATAAGCCTTTAAACACGGATCAAGACCATTTTTGATGTAGTTTTGGCAAGTTAAGCCCCTAGACTTTGGCAGAATATCCAAATGAGCTAAAATCTTCATTCCAATGCTATTTTTAGTCCTTCCACTTGCATACTTGTTTAGTTTAACCCTTTGACTTGGTTGACTTAAGAGTTGACCATGTTTGACTTGGATCTTGACTTTGACCAAATTGCACTTTAAGTCCCTTAACTTTGGAATATTGTCAAGATAGGTCCTTCATCTTCAAAGTCTTGTCATCTTTGATCCTTCTTTGTCTTTTCCATCATAAATAAGCTTGATTTCTTCTTGTTTGCTTGAAAATGTATCCTTGTTACCTATTTATACACAAACACAAAACATACCACATAATTCCGCTTTATAGCACAAAAGTTAGGTATTTTCCGTGTGTTTTAGGGTGATTTGTTAATTAATTGATATGAGATTTTGCTCATATCAAATCCCCTACACTTGAACATTGCCATGACCTCATGCAATACTATATTTTAAAGCACAAATTTACATTTTCCTCATAATTAACCCACCTTGGCCAATATGGAATGCTATTACACTATGCTACTCTATATGATGCATGCTTTTGATTTTGTACAATGCAATGCAAAGAAAACAATTCTATTTATATCTTTTTGATTTTTCTTGAAATGGCTTTGATGGAAATAACTCATAAAGAAGTCAATGACTTAAATTAGGGCTTTGGTACCATGGACATTTATCACCCTCAAGTTTCACTTTCCCCATACCAAGCTTAAAAATGGGATCATTGCATTCACAAGTGAAAAGTGCATCAACTTATTCATGACAATTAAATGTGGAACCGGTTATTATTTGAGCAAATTGCTTGAAGGTAAATTTGTCATTATTTAAAGTTTGAAATATAAGAAATGTAAAATCCAAAAATAAGGAAGCACGGTTTTAATCCTAAGTAATCCTCTCATCCATTACTTGAAAAACCGCTCACAATTAATATAAGTCCGTTTCAAGAGTAATAAGTCATTCGCCGTATGTGTAAAATCCTCATGTCATGCATTAATAAGTAGCTACACACTCGCTAAGGAAAGAAAAATAAAACTCACGCAATAATTTACATCCGCCGCCTTTTTGAGACTTTGGATCTTCAATCCCGCAACCCGTCAAGGTAATATTGGATTGGAGCAACTATTATATCCCCGCAACCCGTCAAGGTAATATAGGAATCTAATAGTTACTATAATCAACTCTATCATTTCCTATTCTCCACAAATTTAAAATCTCAATTAATGAAATTGGTGGATGCTTAGCCTAATAGACCAATGAAGGACTACATGGTTAAGGATACTAGCTAGAGAATGCTTATATAAGGAAACTCGGGTTGAGTCAAAGTATCCATGACGGGCCTAATATGTCAAAGAAGTCTAAATTTGTTAAACCATGTCCTTATTATATTTTTTCCTTTTTTCAATTTTTCATAAAGAACAAAAGCAGAAATATATACAATGCAAATGTGTTATGTAAATGAAAAATGATAAATGAAAAAATTATGAATGCATATTTTTGGTGGCCAAAGTAGATCAAAAATTTGAAAAATGTTTGAAAAATTAATTTCTGTGTTATCATGAAGGTCAATGACAAAGTCTAGGTAAGGTCACTTCAATAGAAGACCCCCTACACTTAAGCTAAACATTGTCCTCAATGTTTAAGAGCATGGAAGTATAAAACTTCCCCTACACTTATGACAATGAATAGACTTTGCTTAACCCAAGTTAAGGAAAGATCAACTATAGTGAATTCATTTTGAAAGCACAATGTGTCTATGAAAAATCACAATAGTAATGAAGTGAACAGGATATAAGGGCCTCCTCCATAAGCTCCAAAGCACGTGATGAGTGAGCAACCCTACAAACAACATGAAGACAAAAGAAGGTCTCCCCTACACTTCTCATCAACTCTCTATCCTTATTTCTAAACTACAACACTCTAAGTCTAAAAACTTCTAAACCTAGTTATTCAAGCTTGATTTAAGGAGTCTCTAGCTCGACTCTTCCCACAATGAATTAATTCATGGGGAAAATGGGGATCTCTTGGACCATTTCTACGGAAATGTCCTCCCCAAAATAGTGCTTCACACGGTGACCATTCACTTTGAAATTTGGACCATCGGGTTGTGACAACTCAATAGTTCCATATGGAAATACTTGAGCAATAGTGAATGGACCGGACCATCTCGACTTAAGCTTTCCCGGAAAAGTTTCAACCTTGAGTTAAAGAGGAGAACCGGCTCTCCAACTTTGAACTCACGGTTCTTAATCTTAGCATCATGCAATTTCTTAGTCTTATCCTTATAAAGCAATGAGTTCTCATAAGCATTGGCTCTCAATTCATCCATTTCATTAAGTTGATCCTTTCTATGTGAGCCGGCATGGTTTAAATCAAAGTTATCCCACTTGAGAGCCCAAGAAGCCTTATGCTCTAACTCGAATGGGAGGTGGCATGCTTTTCCATAGACAAGCCTATATGGAGTACAACCAATTGGTGTCTTAAAAGCCGTCCTAAAAGCCCATAAAGCATTATCAAGCTTATCCAACCAAGAAGCTCGATGCTCTCCCACCGTTCTTCCCAAAATTCTCTTTAAACCACGATTTGTGACCTCGGTTTGACCATTGGTTTGAGGGTGATACGCGGTAAAAAGTCTATGATTAACTCCATACTTCTTCATAACTCTCGTGAATTGATCATTACAAAAGTGAGTACCACGATCACATATGATGGCCCGAGGTACACCAAATCTAGCAAACAATTGCTTTAAATTTCACAACAACTCGAGCATCATTCGTAGGTAAGGCTTTGACCTCAACCCATTTTGACACATAATCCACCGCTACAAGTATGTACTTATTTCCCTTGGAAGATGGAAAGGGTCCCATCAAATCTATTCCCCATACATAAAAAATCTCACACTCTTGAATGAAGTTTTGTGGCATCTCATCACGTTGTGTAATTTTTCCTTGTCTTTGACATACATCACAAAATTTCACCATATCTTGGGCATCTTTGTATATGGAAGGCCAATAGTAACCCGAATCAAAGACTTTCTTGGCGGCATAGTTGGGCCCAAAATGTCCACCCGTAGGTCCCTTATGACAAGCTTCTAAAATCTTAAATACCTCGGACCCATCTACACATCGTCTAATGATTTGGTCCACACATTGCCTAAAGAGGTAAGGGTCATCCCAAAAATAATACTTCACTTCCTTAAGAAATTTTTTCTTTTGTTAAGTGAGACCCTCTATAAGCAGATCCCCCACAAGATAGTTTGCAATATCCGCAAACCAAGGGGTGGCGTCCTCTTGAGAAGAGATAGACATGAGCTCCTCTAATGGAAAGGATTCATTGATTTCCTTATCTGGCAAATCTCTTTGAAAAGGATGCTCAAGTCTACTCAAGTGATCCGCCGCTAAATTCTCGGCTCCTTTCTTATCTCGAATCTCTATCTTAAACTCTTGGAGCAATAAAACCCATCTCAGAAGCCTAGGCTTAGCATCTTGCTTTGTCATGAGATACTTGAGAGCGGAATGGTCCGTATACACTATGGTTTTGGATAGCACAAGATAGGGTCTAAATTTCTCAAAAGCATAGACCATAGCAAGCAACTCTTTCTCCGTAGTAGTGTAATGAAGTTGTGCACCCGTCATAGTTTTACTAGCATAGTGTATAGGTTGAAAATGCTTATTCACTCTTTGTCCTAATACGGCCCCCACCGCATAATCACTAGCGTCACACATAAGTTCAAAAGGAAATTCCCAATTTAGAGAAACCAAAACGGGAGCCTTAGTCAATTTCTCCTTAAGAATATCAAACAAATCCAAACACTCTTGGTTGAAAATGAATGGAGCCTCTTTTTCCAAGAGGTGGGTCATCGGTCTTGCTATCTTAGAGAAATCTTGTATGAAACATCTATAAAACCCCGCATGACCCAAAAACTCCTAACACCTTTAACCGTAGTGGGTGGGGGAAGCTTAGCAATCACATCAATCTTAGCACGATCCACTTCTAATCCTTTATTGGATATCTTATGTCCCAAGACAATCCCCTCTTTCACCATGAAATGGCACTTCTCCCAATTAAGAACAAGACGTATTTCCTCACACCTCTTTAGCATACGTTCTAAATGGGAGAGACAAGAGGTGAATGAATCTCCAAAAACCGAGAAATCATCCATGAAAACCTCCATAGTTTTCTCAATCATGTCATGGAAAATTTCCATCATACACCTTTGAAATGTCCCTGGTGCATTACACAAGCCAAAAGGCATTCTCTTGTAAGCAAATGTACCATAGGGACAAGTGAATGTGGTCTTTTCTTGATCCTTAGGGTCAATGGGTATTTGAAAATAACTCGAAAATCCATCTAGAAAGCAATAGTACTCATTTCCCGCTAAGCATTCAAGCACTTGGTCCATAAAAGGCAATGGGAAGTGATCTTTCCTAGTAGCCTCATTGAGCTTCCTATAATCAATACAAACTCTCCAACCCATAACAAGTCTCATAGGAATAAGCTCATTGTTCTCATTGGGCACTATGCTGATTCCACCCTTCTTAGGAACACAATGTACCGGGCTAACCCATGGAGAGTCGGAAATGGGGTAAATCATGCCCGCATCAAGGAGTTTGATAACTTCCTTCTTAATGACCTCATGGATTTTAGGGTTAACCCTTCTTTGGCTTTGAATAGAGGGTTTGTAATCATGCTCCATAAGGATTTTGTGTGTACAAAAATGTGGATCAATTCCCCTTATGTCGGATATTTTCCATGCTAAAGCTTGCTTATGTTTCTTAAGAACTTCTATGAGTTTCTCTTTCTCATACTCTTTCAAATCTTTAGCAATGATCATGGGTAATTGGTCTTTCCCCTCTAAGAAAGCATACTCTAGGTGGGATGGAAGGTCCTTAAGTTCAAGTGGAGGTGGACTCTCTATGGAAGGTTTCACTATGGATGGATCATCATTGGTTACTTCTTGTGGAATGGGTGAAGGAATGGGGTCCTCATTGAAAAACTTTTGGATAGTGAGAATGTCTTCTTCCCAATTGATGGGAGAATCATCATTACCAAGGAAGTTGGACTCAAATTCCTCCAAGAGGAAATCACTCTCTCCAAAAGGTGTTAAGGAGGGAGCAATTGAGGCCACGGTCTCAACATGGGGCATATCTTCACTATTACTCTTGCAAGCGTCATGGAAATGCTCATCACACACCTCATCTAGCACATCAACTATGTTAATGGTTTCACAAGCTTTAGACTTCCTAGTCACTTTCTCATCACACACTTTTCCTAACTTAAACACCACTTTTTCATCCTCAACTCGCATAATTAGTTCTCCCTCCGCCACATCTATTAGAGTACGACCCGTTCTAAAAAACGGTCTACCAACAATCAAAGGAACTCTAGGGTCCATGTCATAATCAACCACTACAAAGTCGGCCGGAAAGGTAAATTTATCCACACCTACAAACACATCCTCCGTGATACCTACCGGGTAAGCTATGGTACAGTTGGCTAACTCAAGTGTCATCCTAGTGGGAGTGAGCTCGGGAAGAGAGAGTTTTTTCCAAACCGATAAAGGCATGAGGTTTATGCTTGCCCCTAGATCCGCCAATGCCATACAATTTTCGACCTCGGGAAAATTACAAGGTATCAAAAAGCGCCCCGGATCTCCAAGTTTTGTTGGTAAGGTTTTGAGTAACACATCGGAACAATTTTCATTAAGGGATGTGTTGGGAACATTTAGCAATTACCAAATATTATTCACAAAAGGACAAAAATGTAAAACTATGAAAGTAATGTGCCAAAAATATAAGTAAATGAAAGTCTAATGCTTGAAATGTAAAATTCAGAAAGTTAAAGGACCAAATGTGAAATTTCTAACAACTTACTAACCAATTCTAACAAATTTTAAAACTAACTTACTGAAATCAGCAAGTAGTAAAAGATCAAGGACTTAAAAGTTGCAAGCCCTAATTATTAGCAAATTTAGCAACCAATGAAAACAGATCTAAACAAAGAGGACCTAAATGCAATTAAAAAGGAAATTTAACTAAAAACGGGCACAAGGGTAAAATAAGCTCGTATAAGCTCAATATCGAACCAAATAAGCTCAAACCAGTTTCAAAAGACTTAAAATCGAAAATTACTTAGACTTGTCTAAGGAAAAAGCTTAAAACTCACTAGAACTCAAATAAGCTCAATCCAATAAGCCATGAATAAGCTATCAGAAAATCCAGACATGCACATTCAAATTTTAAAGTCAAATCTTGTTAAACAACTTATTTGTGAGTTTGGAATGTCTTTTCTTTTGGAAAATGATCAAGTAGATAAGCAGAAAAATCGAATTAAGCTGAATCCTAGCTTATTTGACTTTTGTTGACCAAAAGTTAAAAATTCTGAAAAGCTCAAAATTTACTTAGGACATGTTTCTAAACAGGAATGTGAAAGAAAATCACAAGTTTTATGAAGTAGAATTGCTTATCTAAGAAAACAGTTGGCTACTTTATCACAAAAACTTACAAATGACTGAGTGCTTATTCAAAAGCTAATTCCAAGGTTATTTGTGAAAACTGTAGTATTTCCTTATCAAGGCTTAAACTTCAGATGTTAATGAACAACTAGAAACTGGTTTGACTAATTTTAACTAAGAAATGAATCAATGGCAAGAGATTGAAATCAGCTACTTTTCTGATGAACATTTAACCAAAACTTGACCCAAACTTTTTAGTAACCAATTGCCTGTTTGACCTTAATGCTGACCATAATACTATCAAAACTTGTTCCAAATGACTAAAGGAGAAGAAATGAACAACACTTAAAAAGTTTAACACACTTGAACCACAAAATCTTAGCAGATCCAAACACTACTTATCTAATCTGTTATGAACTTTAACAAGGAGAATTTGAGTAACTGAATGAATGAAACTATGAATGATATCTAAACAAGTTTAATGAGTAAAATGAAAGGTTAAGATACAAAAAACAAACTTGATAGCACACTAGAACTCAAAATGCAATAACAAGTACTTAACTGATGAATAGAATACAAAAACAACTAAAAACATGCTAAAAGCTAACAATCTATCAACAAGCTATCTGAACTAGCAAAATCAAGCTAAATCAAACCAGCCCACTTGATCAGAGCAGCACTAAGTATCTATACTAGAATTGAGCATGCATTGGACATTTTAGTGGAATCAGAACTCAGAACTTTAAAACCTTTTAGCATTAGGCCTCCATTGATGGAGTAGGTAGGCGTTGAGCCTCCTAAACAGTGCTAAACCACCACCTTAGCACTATCCTTAACCAATCAATCATCAACCATCAACATTCTGATCACTTTCTACTCAAATCTGCTACAAACTTCAAAACAACAACTGGAATGATCAAGTTTAGCCACAATACTTCACAAAGCTTCTAATGATCAAGTTTCATCATAAGAAACTTATAACAACAACAATATCAACAGGAATTCAGTGAATAGTAAGAAAATTGAATGCAAATGAGTGATTTTATTGAATTGAAGTGAAAGTTTGTTACAAGGATAGGTAAAGTAGTAACAACTAACTAATAACTAACTCAAGAGGTTGTCAAGCTCTTGAGGTCGTTATACTAACTGCTAACTAACAAGATTGAGGGAAGAAAATAAAGTGTGTGTGAATTTCACACTTTTCTACATACAACAAATGAGAGGTTCTATCCCTATTTATAGAGGATAAATGAGAGTGAGTTGGGGTCGATGACATGTTCCATCCAATAGCAGGCTGTCAGGTGTCATGATTTGCTTAATTGCAGATTCTTGTGTTCATCATGAATTGAGGGAATTTGATCCTTTGAGTTTCAGCTTAATTGAGTGCTTCCATTGTGTTCTTCTATTGAAAACGAGCATCTTTCATGTATAAATCTTTTTCTGAAATGCAGTATAACTTGAGATTGATTCTGGGTCGCTTTGTTGAAGAAGATGCCACGTGGAAGTTTGTGATTGGATGGTAATGTGTCACACGGATTGATATTCAAAAAATGGATAAAGGATTATTGAGTGTTAGTTTTGTATTGGTTAGAAAGTGGATAGTGGGTTGTACTGTAGGGATTCGTTGCATTTATTTAGCTGGTGAGGTGGCTAAGTAGCTGGCAATCCATGTGACTTAATTCTTGCCATTTCATTGGTTATAAGACTTTAAACACGGATCAAGACCATTTTTGATGTAGTTTTGGCAAGTTAAGCCCTAGACTTTGGCAGAATATCCAAATGAGCTAAAATCTTCATTCCAATGCTATTTTTAGTCCTTCTACTTGCATACTTGTTTAGTTTGACCCTTTGACTTGGTTGACTTAAGAGTTGACCATGTTTGACTTGGATCTTGACTTTGACCAAATTTCACTTTAAGTCCCTCAGCTTTGGAATATTGTCAAGATAGGTCTTTCATCTTCAAAGTCTTGTCATCTTTGATCCTTCTTTGTCTTTTTCATCACAAATAAGCTTGATTTCTTCTTGTTTGCTTGAAAATGTATCCTTGTTACCTATTTAAACACAAACACAAAACATACCACATAATTCCGCTTTATAGCACAAAAGTTTGGTATTTTCCGTGTGTTTTAGGGTGATTTGTTAATTAATTGATATGAGATTTTGCTCATTGATGAGACTGCTTTTATACATGGTCTCATCGTCCAAATCGGGCTTAAAATGCATAAAATATCATTAAATATACCAAATATATGCTCGTGTTTGTTACTTGTGTATTTTTAGGTACGGATATTGAGGAAATGGCAAAAGATCACAAGAATCAATAAAAAACGAACACGGGAAACGAAGCCGCACAATGAACCGGGCCCAAGTTTTGAATTTACAAAAATGCCCTTGAAGAATTGAAGATTGGCAAGATTGGTCCCTCTACTATTGAAGACTTGGCAATTTATACCCTTGCAAATCTCAATTATTGCATTTGGGTCCTTAAATTATCAAGTATTTACAAGATCAGTCCTTGAAGAATGAATAATTGGCACAAAATGTCCTTGAAACAAGTTTGTGAAACTATTGTACCAAAAATGTCAAGATGCCAAAGTATATTACAAAGGAAAAGATGTTTGTTGCTGTTTAATACAACATGAAGGAAAAGGAAACCTTGGGGGACTGTTTTTGCCAGACAACTAAACTTCCACCACCACTCAGAAACTGCCACGTCACACAATCCACCCATTACCCATACCCAACCCGTCCAAACCCCCACCCACGTTTATTACCCGATTATTTTAATTAAGCAAGGTCAAAGGGTCAACTCTCCATTTCCCTCCCTAAACAACTTTTTAAATAAATCTTTTCCAAAAACAGATTAAACCCCCCCTTCCTAATTACCCTTAAACCCTAAATTTCCCAGGTTCTATTAATCCCAAATCAAGGGGTTTTTACCCAATTGTTTCCAGAATCCTAATTAAACTTAACCTCACCCTAACCCACCTCTCAAACCACCACAAGACACACCCATGTGTCTTGTGGGACCCTCCCCTGCACCAGTCACTTTCCCCCAATTCCAAAACCCGACCAAACCAGTGGATGGATGAATTTCCTTGGACCCAAAGCTTAAACCAACGTCTCAGATTACTTCTCTCCAACTGGCAACAACAAAGCATCACGAGATACCACTTTTGACCAAGTTTGAAGACTTTCAAGGGCATTTTAGGATTTTTAGCTACTAGGGTTTACTTTTATTCTTGTAATACTAGAAGGTTAAGTAGACTAGTATATATATGAGTGGTATGTGCTCATATACTTTGGTTCCAGTTTTTCTAGCAATTCTTGTAATTCCTTTTTTAATTAATTAAAGTTGGTATTTTGAGAGTAAATGTAATTCCTTTTATTTTTCTTAAAAAGTTGGTACTGATTTGGCTAGAATACTGAGTTCCAAACATTAATTGTTGAAGTAATATTGAGTTTTTCAAAATTATTTTCAAGTTTCTGAAATTTGTGATTTTTGGTAAGAAATTGGTTCAAGGTTTGATTTTTTTCAGGTTTGAAAGAAAATGGGTGTTAGTGTTTGAAAGAGAAACGTGTAAGAAAGTTTTTGAGAAAGATTTGAAAAAGATTTTTAAGGAAGAAAGAAAACAGAAACTGCATATTGTGTATTGTTTGTTTTTTTTCCATTTTTCTTAGCAGGTTGTTTGATTAATTTTTGTCCAAGGTCCAACACAAACCCGTGTTTGTGGGAGGTGACATACAGTCACTGAGGGACTTGGATGTAAGTCCCTCAAGGTTAAGACCTAGTTCCTTGTTGAGTTCCTAGATATCATAATATTTTGGTGTTTAAGTGATTATTGCATGAAAGCTGTTTAAGTGTTGTTTAAATTGTTTGATATTGATTAATCTGGTGTAGTATGCATGTTAGATTGATCTTGATTCAATTTGATTAGGGTGTGAGTTGATTTGCTTTGAAAAAGTGAGAATCTGAATATTAAAGGGGTGTTTGGATTATGATTTAAGTTGGCTTAAATGACAACAATCTTAGCTTAAAACTAGCTAGACAGTTTCATTAGGTTGTTATTAGGTGGTAAGAATAGTTAGCTTTCAGTTTGGGAAGGTTTTAAACTCATTTGCTTGATAAATAGATGGAAAATAGACAAAACCAGTGACTGCTCTTGGATGCATGATTTTGTGTGATTTTATTTACTCAAATCTTGTAAGCTTTTAGGTTTTATGTTAACTTAGGGTTTTAGAGTGCTTTTACATCATTTGGTAGAATTGTATGCAAGCTATTGGCTTTTGAATCTAAATTTTGTGCACTAAAAACCTGCTTAAAACACCCCAGACTTGTGCTAAGCTTCATCAGCAACTTTCATTTGCTATTTTGTGCTTGATTTGTGTGCTTCTTGCTTGTTTGTGAGTTTGATTTGACTCCTTGTACTCAACAGAGTACAAGGGTGCCTTTGTCCATCAATTACACCAACACAAATCACAAGTCAAGTCCTCTTGACATCATTTTTTCACAAGTGAAGAAAACAGACTTTGCTTGTGTTCTTAAAAAGTCCAAACTGGGCACGTTTTTTTTTGATTTCTAGGTTCAATCTTGGTAACATTGGATTTGTGTTTGTGAATTTGAGTTTAAAGAGTAACAGGTTTGAAGTTTAGAAAGTTAAAAAAGAAAAAAAAATATAAAGATAAAAAAGGACGTGGCCAGGACTCGAACCTGCGCCACTCCTCTCACCACACACACACCATACCGTTGCGCCCTAGGGACTTTGACTGCTAAGTATTCAAACCACAATATACTTAAGCAGTTTTGAGTTGGGCTTTTCTAAATTAAGCCGTGGCTAAATAAGCTTATTAAAGCTTATTGGTTTAGCTTTTTGGACTGATTTCATTTTTCTTGTGTTTGTTATTGAGTTTAGGATTTTTTAGCACTAAGTTTGAATTTTTCCTTTCTTTTATTTATTTTTTATCACTTTTTATTTACCCGTTTGTATTTAATTAGTTTAAAAATAGTTAAAAGTGTTTTTAATTTTTAGAAAAATAGTTTTTAGGTTTCTATTTATATTTTTGAGGTTTACATCACATTAAGTTTTCAAAAACTTTTATTTTTAATTTTATTTGATTTTAGGGTTTTTTAACAACTTTGAAATTTAATATAAAATTAATAAAAAGGTTTTAGGAACTTTTAATCACATTTTTGTCTTAGTTACATTATTTAGGATTTTTGCTAATTTTTTTATAATTTATTTATAAACTTTTTATTTTTTTGAATATTTTATTATTATTTTATTATTAAAAATTAAAAGTTTGTTTTTTCTACTTTTTTCATTTTTCCTAGATTGTAGACACATAATTAGGAATTTTTTAACTTTCCAAATCTTTTTAGGACTTTTCATTTAATTTCTAGAATTAATTTAAGTTTTAATAGATTTTAATAGTTTTTAAGTGTTTAAAAATAGTTTAATTTGGTTTTAAAATTTTTAAAAAATACTTTTTAGCTTAATTAGGTCATTTTTGAGGTTTACAAACTTGAAAATCTTGTTTAGGGCTTTTTAATAATTAATTGTGATTTTTAGGGCTTTAATTAGCATTAAAAAGTCATTATCTAATTAATTAAAAGGTTTTAGCAAGTTTTGATTGTTTGTAAACTCTTAGAATAATATTGTGGATTTTTAGTAATTTTTAGGAATTTTTAGGTTAAAACTTTTATTTTTGTAGTTTTTACGGTTTTACGTTTACGCCGTTTTCGTCTTAGTTTAATCCGTCTTCGTAACCGTCAATTCTTTCTTTCTCATTTCTTTTCTTTTCTTCTTAATAAAATCATCAATCAAAATCAATTCATTACACAACACACGTGCCTCCTCGAGAGAACGATCCCCACTTAAGGGTCATTAGTGCTCGGTTTTCCTAAACCGACACTTAACGCTTACCACTACTTTGCCTCTCTTTTCCTAAAGGGTTGCAAAAACACTACATCAAAATGGCGCCGCTGCCGGGGAGGCGTGTTGTGTTTTGATTTACCATTGTTGTTTTTTATATTAGCCATAAATAGTAATTGTATTAGTAGCACTCTACTAATACGTATTATCGTTTTTTCGGTTTTTGTGTGAATATTATTAATATATTGTATACGTAGAACAATAAATTCACAAGTACTCCAAATACCTGAGAAATCACAACCTTGACTTGGGAGGTCATTTCCCAGTCATTGTATTCGAATCTCAAACTAAAGAAAAAGGCAAAAATAGATAAATACTTTCGTGAAGCTTAATCTTGATAATACAAACTATAAGGTGGGTATAAGGCGGTTGTATTTCACGACCTAAAGGAAAAAGGCTCTTAAGTGCTTCGCGCCGCCTCGTTTCCTCCGCTTGCTTGTGCGTATTTGATTTTGAGAGTGAATCGAGGGTTTTGCCGCCCAAAGTATTATTACATATCATATATATTTTCTTGGTTTCTATTGATTAAACCCTCTTGAACGATTTGGTGTTCCACCATCGTTCTAAAGTCATCGAAGGCGTTCACTCCACGTGATCGTTTTCATTCCTTGAGGCTTCTTTAATCGAGAGATTTGATTAAGGAGGAGATTTGTAGATTTTTGTCTACTTAATACATTTCACCAATTTCCAAAAAAAAAAAGTTAATACCATCAAAAACCACAAAAAAAATTGAAAAACACAAAATACCAAAAAGAATCTTCTTTGCTCGTCTCCTCGTTGTACGTGACGTTTATGCTCACTCGTAATCAAGCAAAACGTGCACGTAGACGAAAGAACAAAACTCCCACTCCAACTCATTCTAGTGAGGAGTCTCCTATTGACGAACCCATTGTACGAGAAGCACCAACCATGGCGAATCGAACTATGATGGAGTTACTTCAAGCACCCACCGAGGGTTATGGAGAAGCTATTGTGATTCCCGCTATCCTTACGGAGAATTTTGAGGTGAAAACGGGTTTATTGTCGATGATCCAAAACAACAAATTCCGTGGTGATGAGAAGGACAATCCCCACAACCATATCCGCCAATTTAATCGTCTTACCGCCACGTGCAAATTCAAGGATGTCTCGAATGACTCGATTAAGATGATGCTTTTTCCGTATTCCTTAGCGGGGCCCGCTAAAATTTGGTTAGAGAAAGAGCCACCCAATTCTATATTGACGTGGAAGGATCTCGTTTCAAAGTTCGTGAACCAATTTTTTCCACCCTCTAAGACTACGCATTTGAAAAATGAGATTTCTAAATTTTCACAAGAATCAAATGAAAGTTTTTCTACGGCTTGGAATAGGTTTAAGGAGATGTTACATGAATGTCCTCATCACGGTTTTTCCGACTTGCACCAAATAGACACGTTTTACAATGGACTTAACGATCATGAAAGAGATTATATGAATGCCGCCGCGGGTGGTAATTTTTTGTGTAAAACGGTTGAAGAAGCTTTGGTCATAATTGAGAATAGGTCTAAGGTTTATAGCCCTCGTAACACACCGAGTGTTGCCAAAATGGGCTCATCATCGTCTCGTTCCATTAATGCCTTGCAAGATGAAGCAAATGAGGAGAATCGGTTTTTCGATAGGTTTTCGACTCTTATGTCCCATTGGAAAGCTCAAGAAGCTTCGAATTCCGCTTCGGTTAAAGCGGTTTCTAAGAGTTGTTTGTCGTGTGGTGGAGCTCATGATCTTTCCGAGTGCATTACCGCGGATGGTAACACTTCGAGTGCTTATGTAGCCACGGGAACTTATAACCAAATCGCTCAAGGTTCCCGCCAAAATCAAGCTCCACCAAATCCAAATGCTAATAATTATCGAAACAACAACCAAGGTGGAAATTACCAAGGAAATCAAAGGAATTATAACAAGGGTAATTATCAAAGTGGAAATGGGCAAATTTCAAACCAAAACCAAAACCGTGATTTTCAAACTTCTACTCAAGGATTTCAAAATGATCACACCAAAAATCTTCAAGGAGAATTTTTGAATTATGCAAAGGCTAATGATGCTAAGTTTGACAATATGCAACGTGAAATGGTTAGCTTAAGATCCGAGTTGAAAAACGAGCTTAAAAACGAACTTGCTAATGAACTTAAAACTCATGCTAATAAAATGGAAGGAAATGTCACACGTCTCCAACAAAATCAACAAAAAATGGAGCAAGGTCAACATGAGATTAAGCAAGAGTTGTTAAAAGCGGATGCTAGGCAATCTAAGTTTGAAGACCGAATGGCTAAGATGTTTGAAGCTATCATGTGTAAGCCCTCTTCTTCGGGTGGTCTTCCTAGTGATACCATCGTGAACCCGAAAGGAGAATTGAAGGTTATTACCACTCGTAGTGGTAAAACTTTTAAAGAACCCATTTCTCGTCCAAGTACTTCTATGGAGAAGGAAAAAGAGAAAGAACCCGAGGTTGTGGTTGAAAAGGAGCAAATTCAAAGCCCACGAAGTACCGCTCAAACCACACCTACGGTTGAACCCATACCAATCATGGAACCCGAGATTCCAAGGCCGATGCCTACTATGCCCCAACCCACACCACCTTTACCCTACCCTTCAAGACGAGACAAGGAAAAGGCACAAGAACGAAATAATTATCAATTTGAACTTTTTATGAAAATGTTTCGTGACTTGCATTTTAATATAAGTTTTGCCGACGCCTTAGTCATGATGCCTCGATTTGCCGCGAACTTCAAAAGTATGCTAAACAACAAAGAGAAATTGCAAAAATCGTCTAGTTGTTCTTCGGTTTTTCTAAGCCGCATACCTCAAAAATTCGGTGATCCTGGAAAGTTTTTAGTCCCATGTGCTATCCAAGACATGGAAGAATGCTACGCCTTGGCCGATCTTGGTGCTAGTATTAATTTGATGCCTCTTGAGATTTTTAAATAGCTCAATATTCCAAATCTCACTCCTTCAAGAATGTCAATCGAAATGGCCGATCATTCTACGATTCTAGCTTGTGGAGTTGCCGAGGACGTCTTTGTGAAAGTTAGAAAGTTCTACTATCCCGTAGACTTTATTGTTGTTGATATTCCTATCGATCCTAAAGTTCCGTTAATTTTAGGTCGATCTTTTTTGGATACCTCGAGAGCATTTATCGATGTGCATGCAAGAAAAATCACTCTTCGTTTCAATGAGGAAGAACTCGTCATTAATGCAACCCAAAACTCCACTCTTTCTCATGTGTATTCTATCACATCTTTGTACAATGTCAATCCCATCAAAAGCATTTGCAAAAGAATTTCCAATAGAGTTTTAGGAGTTGTTGAGAAAAATGAAGTTCCGTCCCCTCCGCCGGTGGAGGTTAAGAGTGTTAAGCCTACGTTTCCAATCTCGAGTGATTCTTCGGATGATGAATACGTTGATCCCGATGGGGAGGTTTTCTTCGTTGACAAAAGATTCAAAAACTTACCACCACCTAAACCAAAAAGATTTCAAAATGTGAGAATTTTTAGTGTGACTAACATTGCTTTAGATACACCAAATATTTTTGACATAATCAAATCGGGTTTTCACAAGGAGAGTTTAAAAGATGAAAAAGGAAAAGATTTTAACTTGGATTTAAAAGATTTTTCTACAACTCTAACTCCGTCATCACCACGTGTATTGAGTACTACAAGCTCGTCTTCTCCTTTTGACGATGCTTTGTGTGGACTTAGTGTGGGGGAATCCCCTTATGTTCCCTCCCCTTTCTCCACCGAGGACGAGATATTTGATCCTGGAATTGCTTATATAGGGAAATCTCGGTCTTCCATCGATGCAATAAATGGAAAATCTTTTCATTTGATTGGTGCGAGTCTACCTCGAGTAGCTCATGTTTTTAGAGACTTACCCATTGTCCCACCCTTCTATTTCTTCTCTCCTATTTTCTTGAAACTCTTTGAGTTTTTGTTGACTATTGATGAAGTGGCGTTGATTTGTTTTTCCAAAGAAAACGAGAACGCCATCTTCGATCCCGGTATTTTGCACCATCAAAGGACTTAGTCCTTTATACCGGTTGTTTTTAGGCCTTGTTTATCATGTAAGCCCCACTAAAAATTGACCACACCATGATTATCCCTAAATGATCACATTTATGGGGATTCGAGTCAAGCTTTTGACTCGGTTATCAAAAACAAGGTGCCTCGTGGGGGAGACCCATGCTTATCCATGTACATATTATTGCTTTCTAATGTAGTTTAATGTGAGGGGATTTGTGCCCTTCCAACCTTTGTTTCGTGGTTGTTTGTGCATTGTGGTTTTTAGATCATGATCTTCACGATTGGAGCCTCTCGTGTTCGTTTTATGGGAGCACTCGATCGTTTGCTTTGAAGACTTTCTCAATATCCATGATATATACTTTGATGTTCTAACCATAGGTTTTTAGCACACTTCATAAACGGCTATTAATTATTGGTTACACCCTTTCCATGCTAGATTAGGCATTCGACTACGTCTCTAGTATGGGGGTGTTTGCACCCCTAGACTCGAAACATTGAGGACAATGTTTAACTTTAGTATGGGGGGGGGGGGGGGTGAATAGATACTTGCCTTGCCAAACCTTCACGCTTTCCAAAGTTTATCGTTTTGTTTATCGTTTTTGTTGCAAATAAGGCTAAAAATGGCCAAATTTTAAAATTTTTCTCATGTTTTATAAGTGTTTGAAGACACGAATGTAGGTTTTCCGATGGCGAGAATAAGAGTAATTTTTGACTCGACCGTGCATGTTGAGCACTTAGCTTTGATTCCTTAACTCACATTAGGCTAAGTCTCTTAAATGAGGACGAGAAATGATAGAGTTAGTTATAAGTTACTATGCTAAACGTAGAGTACTCGTATTCTTTCAAAAACTCATGTGTTCTCGTTGTTTGCTTATTCTCCCTTCGCTTGTAAATATTTTTTGCTTAATAAATATTGACTTAGCGGTTTAGTTAGGATTGTTGGGTTTCTAGTCTTTTCTAGTAGCTTCCGTGTAATTAAATTGGGAAGACATTAAGGTATCGCCAGCGTCACGGTTTTGAAGTATTGGCACCCGAATAATCGAAAGCTTCACCCAATAATAAGATTTCAAGTGCTCACCTAAATCTAGCAAACAATTTGAAGCCCCACAAGGCCGAAAAATCTATGCAAAATTGAAAGTGAATCAAGCCTTAATCTTCGAAGCTTTAAAGATCCAAAATGCGCTTTAGCGTGAGGATATACGTCTTTGGCTAATAAAACCACCGATGAGGCGGATAATAAAAGGCAAGGCAAGACCGAAGTCATAATAAAAGCTTCATGGCGAAGTTGAATAAAAGATGGAGGTAAACCAAAGATAATAAAGCCCTTCCGTTAGGGGGCATATAAAAGTCTTGGTAATAAGTCTTATGTTCAAAACCGTTATAAAACCGTGTTTATCGATTCTTCTTGTCAACTTAATTTTTTAACATCGTTGTCTATTAGGAGAGGTTATTGATTTGATGGTCTTAGTTACACCGTTAGGACTCTATTTCTAGACCTAAATCTCTATTATCGCATAAGTCAACAATGTATCCTCGTGAAACATTAAAGACAAAATAAAATATAAGAGATACAACTTAGGAATAATGGGAGGATAAGTACGTGATTAGGGCATATGAGTAGTGTTAGCATTACTAACTTATAATGACAATGATTTCGTTGCACGCTTAGCATGGAATCAAGTGAAAATCGAGGACGACGAAATTATTTCTAACGAAGCATTCACGTGTTCTTGTTCTATGAACCTAAACGTCCCATTTTGCGATGAAAATCATACATTATGTCTAAAACACAAGTAGTAGTAGTAGTATAGCTAGTTTATTATTCCAATAAAGTGAATAAAAATGAATTTTGGAGATGCTACGATACTTTATTCTAGCATTGCGTGAGGGCACGGCAATGGTTTAGTATGGGGGAGTGATGAGACTGCTTTTATACATGGTCTCATCGTCCAAATCGGGCTTAAAATGCATAAAATATCATTAAATATACCAAATATATGCTCGTGTTTGTTACTTGTGTATTTTTAGGTACGGATATTGAGGAAATGGCAAAAGATCACAAGAATCAATCAAAAACGAACACGGGAAACGAAGCCGCACAATGAACCGGGCCCAAGTTTTGAATTTACAAAAATGCCCTTGAAGAATTGAAGATTGGCAAGATTGGTCCCTCTACTATTGAAGACTTGGCAATTTATACCCTTGCAAATCTTAATTATTGCATTTGGGTCCTTAAATTATCAAGTATTTACAAGATCAGTCCTTGAAGAATGAAGAATTGGCACAAAATGTCCTTGAAACAAGTTTGTGAAACTATTGTGCCAAAAATGTCAAGATGCCAAAGTATATTACAAAGGAAAAGATGTTTGTTGCTGTTTAATACAACATGAAGGAAAAGGAAACCTTGGGGGACTGTTTTTGCCAGACAACTAAACTTCCACCACCACTCCGAAACTGCCACGTCACACAATCCACCCATTACCCATACCCAACCCGTCCAAACCCCAACCCACGTTTATTACCCGATTATTTTAATTAAGCAGGGTCAAAGGGTCAACTCTCCATATCCCTCCCTAAACAACTTTTTAAATAAATGTTTTCCAAAAACAGATTAAACCCCCCCTTCCTAATTACCCTTAAACCCTAAATTTCCTAGGTTCTATTAATCCCAAATCAAGGGGTTTTTACCCAATTGTTTCCAGAATCCTAATTAAACTTAACCTCACCCTAACCCACCTCTCAAACCACCACAAGACACACCCATGTGTCTTGTGGGACCCTCCCCTGCACCCGTCACTTTCCCCCAATTCTAAAACCCGACCAAACCAGTGGATGGATGAATTTCCTTGGACCCAAAGCTTAAACCAACGTCTCAGATTACTTCTCTACAACTGGCAACAACAAAGCATCACGAGATACCACTTTTGACCAAGTTTGAAGACTTTCAAGGGCATTTTAGGATTTTTAGCTACTAGGGTTTACTTTTATTCTTGTAATACTAGAAGGTTCAGTAGACTAGTATATATATGAGTGGTATGTGCTCATATACTTTGGTTCCAGTTTTTCTAGCAATTCTTGTAATTCCTTTTTTAATTAATTAAAGTTGGTATTTTGAGAGTAAATGTAATTCCTTTTATTTTTCTTAAAAAGTTGGTACTGATTTGGCTAGAATACTGAGTTCCAAACATTAATTGTTGAAGTAATATTAAGTTTTTCAAAATTATTTTCAAGTTTCTGAAATTTGTGATTTTTGGTAAGAAATTGGTTCAAGGTTTGATTTTTTTCAGGTTTGAAAGAAAATGGGTGTTAGTGTTTGAAAGAGAAACGTGTAAGAAAGTTTTTGAGAAAGATTTGAAAAAGATTTTTAAGGAAGAAAGAAAACAGAAACTGCATATTGTGTATTGTTTGTTTTTTTCCATTTTTCTTAGCAGGTTGTTTGATTATTTTTTGTCCAAGGTCCAGCACAAACCCGTGTTTGTGGGAGGTGACATACAGTCACTGAGGGACTTGGATGTAAGTCCCTCAAGGTAAAGACCTAGTTCCTTGTTGAGTTCCTAGATATCATAATATTTTGGTGTTTAAGTGATTATTGCATGAAAGCTGTTTAAGTGTTGTTTAAATTGTTTGATATTGCTTAATCTGGTGTAGTATGCATGTTAGATTGATCTTGATTTAATTTGATTAGGGTGTGAGTTGATTTGCTTTGAAAAAGTGAGAATCTGAATATTAAAGGGGTGTTTGGATTATGATTTAAGTTGGCTTAAATGACAACAATCTTAGCTTAAAACTAGCTAGACAGTTTCATTAGGTTGTTATTAGGTGGTAAGAATAGTTAGCATTCAGTTTGGGAAGGTTTTAAACTCATTTGCTTGATAAATAGATGGAAAATAGACAAAACCAGTGACTGCTCTTGGATGCATGATTTTGTGTGATTTTATTTACTCAAATCTTGTAAGCTTTTAGGTTTTATGTTAACTTAGGGTTTTAGAGTGCTTTTACATCATTTGGTAGAATTGTATGCAAGCTATTGGCTTTTGAATCTCAATTTTGTGCACTAAAAACCTGCTTAAAACACCCCAGACTTGTGCTAAGCTTCATCAGCAACTTTCATTTGCTATTTTGTGCTTGATTTGTGTGCTTCTTGCTTGTTTGTGAGTTTGATTTGACTCCTTGTACTCAACAGAGTACAAGGGTGCCTTTGTCCATCAATTACACCAACACAAATCACAAGTCAAGTCCTCTTGACATCATTTTTTCACAAGTGAAGAAAACAGACTTTGCTTGTGTTCTTAAAAAGTCCAAACTAGGCACGTTTTCTTTTGATTTCTAGGTTCAATATTGGTAACATTGGATTTGTGTTTGTGAATTTGAGTTTAAAGAGTAACAGGTTTGAAGTTTAGAAAGTTAAAAAAGAAAAAAATATATATAAAGATAAAAAAGGACGTGGCCAGGACTCGAACCTGCGCCACTCCTCTCACCACACACACACCATACCGTTGCGCCCTAGGGACTTTGACTGCTAAGTATTCAAACCACAATATACTTAAGCAGTTTTGAGTTGGGCTTTTCTAAATTAAGTCGTGGCTAAATAAGCTTATTAAAGCTTATTGGTTTAGCTTTTTGGACTGATTTCATTTTTCTTGTGTTTGTTATTGAGTTTAGGATTTTTTGGCACTAAGTTTGAATTTTTGCTTTCTTTTATTTATTTTTTATCACTTTTTATTTACCCGTTTGTATTTAATTAGTTTAAAAATAGTTAAAACTGTTTTTAATTTTTAGAAAAATAGTTTTTAGGTTTCTATTTATATTTTTGAGGTTTACATCACATTAAGTTTTCAAAAACTTGTATTTTTAATTTTATTTGATTTTAGGGTTTTTTAACAACTTTGAAATTTAATATAAAATTAATAAAAAGGTTTTAGGAACTTTTAATCACATTTTTGTCTTAGTTAAATTATTTAGGATTTTTGGTAATTTTTTAGAATTTATTTATAAACTTTTTATTTTTTTTGAATATTTTATTATTATTTTATTATTAAAAATTAAAAGTTTGTTTTTTCTACTTTTTTCATTTTTCCTAGATTATAGACACATAATTAGGAATTTTGTAACTTTCCAAATCTTTTTAGGACTTTTCATTTAATTTCTAGAATTAATTTAAGTTTTAATAGATTTTAATAGTTTTTAAGTGTTTAAAAATAGTTTAATTTCGTTTTAAAATTTTAAAAAATACTTTTTAGCTTAATTAGGTCATTTTTGAGGTTTACAAACTTGAAAATCTTGTTTAGGGCTTTTTAATAATTAATTGTGATTTTTAGGGCTTTAATTAGCATTAAAAAGTCATTATCTAATTAATTAAAAGGTTTTAGCAAGTTTTGATTTTTTGTAAACTCTTAGAATAATATTGTGGATTTTTAGTAATTTTTAGGAATTTTTAGGTTAAAATTTTTATTTTTGTAGTTTTTACGGTTTTACGTTTACGCCGTTTTCGTCTTAGTTTAATCCGTCTTCGTAACCGTCAATTCTTTCTTTCTCATTTCTTTTCTTTTCTTCTTAATAAAATCATCAATCAAAATCAATTCATTACACAACACACGTGCCTCCTCGAGAGAACGATCCCCACTTAAGGGTCATTAGTTCTCGGTTTTCCTAAACCGACACTTAACGCTTACCACTACTTTGCCTCTCTTTTCCTAAAGGGTTGCAAAAACACTACATCACTCATATCAGTCTTTATGTCAAGTATGTTTTCATACTATCATGGTTAACTTCATTTTCATGCCGATTATGTTATTTACTCCTTCATGTTAAGTTGTTTCATGTTTCTTCATGATGATTTCGTCTTCATGTTGATTACGTCTTACGTCTCTTTTGTTGTTTATGCTTTCATGTAAGACATTGTTGGATTTCATTTAATCCTGCTTTCATGATAGTCATGGTTGGTTTTCATTAATCATGCTTTCAGGCAAATCATCGTTGTATTTCATTTAACCACACTTTTAGCATTTCTCTATGCAACCAGAATGATGTCTATACTGGCATTGCCAGGTTGTCATGATGGTTTTCTAACCGTTCAACCAATTATTTTTTTTCATTTCAAATCATGTCAGATGATTGACCCCATACCGATCATTTCATGTGCATTCCATGGGTACTCCATGTACCGTATGCCATGTGTATTATACATACCGTAATCCATGTGTATTTCACTTGCAATACTTCACGAGTATTCGCCTGACGATTCTAAATCATCTCAGGTGTACTCCACTTGCTGATACTCTACAAGATTGCTGATGCCGCTCATAACTTGGGGATGTTACGAAAGTTGATGCTGCTGATTATTTTAGTGACGCTACGAGATGCTGATACTGATCAGAAACCTGAAGATCTTACAAGACGAAGACAAAGGCGTTAGATCAAAGCGATCGGACGAGAACATGCTTCACCGTCAGATGATTCCATCAATCATTGTCCCTAATTCTTAGTTACATGTCACACGTTATTCAGTTGTCGATTCAGTCATATGAGTAAGAACCGGTACCATTCGACCACTCAGCTGAACAGTTACATGAATCACAATCATGAGAATGACTGTCATGGACCTGACAGACAAGATGATAATAACCACTACTGTGACAGCAACTATCCTAGCAATCACAACAGAAGCCCCGACCACGGACGTGATCAGAAATACAAGGGTCAATAGTCTAACCGATCCGCCAATTCTGGCATAATAAACTAATATTTGTAGTTCTATTTGTTTCACACCTCGAGGCACATGTCAAGACATCAGTCAAGACACATGTCTCGCGTATATTTTCTGAAGACACATGTCAAGACACCAGTCAAGATACATGTCATACGTATATTTCCCAAGACACGAGTCAGGACACATGAATCAAGTCCATTTTGGGAACATCCCTAAGAAATTCAGGGTACCCTCCAAGGGGTATATCCATTCTGTTGTGCCATGTATTAATCAAGCCACAAGAATTTCAGTACCATCACCGGCGTATCATTCGCGTTTGGACACGTAGGTTTCGTCCTACGTGAGACAGGCAAAACGCATCCAGTGAGATCTGTCACGACACTTTCATTTCTTGAACCCATATTTCATATATTCATGACCATAAAGGACGACATTCGTATCACCCATGTATACGAAGGATTTCCTTCAGCCAATGATAAGATCCAAGCTACTAACGCATTACCTCGGACATATGCGAGTTGAATTTAATCCTAGTTATGGACTACGAACAGCACACCCTGCTACGATTCATGATTATGTACAGTAATGTTCAGGCTCCTGAATACATTCAGCATGGTTTTCCATCAGGAAAATCTGTACAAATTAGCTATGCTTTACAAGCACGTGCTTTGTTAGCCATGGCTGCTAAAATTTTCTAGCTATCAGTTAAGACACGACCACTAAAGTTCCTTTTACGCATAACCAACCAATTATTCCAAAATCTTCCCATACATTCCAGAAGAACCTTCAAGGAGAAGGACGGTAACATGAGATTATGTGTCGACTACCGTCAATTTAAACGAATCACCATTCATAGCCGTTATTCTCCTCCACGTATCGACAACATGTCCAATCGACTTTAGGGTGTTAAGCACTCTTCCAAGATCCGATTCATGATCATGCTGCCAACAGTGACGGGTGAAAGAGCAGGACATTTCCATGACTGCTATTCCTACATGACTCGGTCATGCTAGATTCAGTATTAGTCTCATAAATGCTCCAGCAGCATTATGGACTTAATGAATTAAGTTTCCATGAACTCATAAACAAATTCATCAGTGTTTTCCTCGAGGGAAACCTGATTTTCTCTAAGTCTAGAGAAGAGCAGGAAGACCATATTTGCACTATGTTGCAAATTTTACGACAGGAGAAACTTCACCCTGAAAATTTTCCAATATCAATTCTTGTTGATTACAGTGACACGCTGAATCACATGGATTCTCATGGTTAATCTTACCATGACTCAGCTTATGCGTAAAGGTGAGAATCTTACACTACGTTAGGTGTTCCAAGAAAATACTACGCTAAGAAAAGTCTAATTTAGGAGACTCATAGTTTTGCAAATTTCTACGTATCCAGTTTCTATGAAGCAAGATACATCTACGTTCATATTTCAGTACCTGTCATACCAATAGGCTAAGATAGAACACCAACATACTGAGATGTTTTTCCACCACCAGATATTGTGAACAGAAGTGGGACAAGATTTCCATGGATTTTGGTTACCAGATTAACGTAAACTCAGAAGAAGCATGATGCTATCTGGGTTATTGTCAACAGTTTGACCAAGTCTGCAGAATCCTTACATCCGCAAGGATTTCAGAGCCAACAGATTGATCGGACATGTCCCAACCAAGGCTCATCCGATCACTTGGTAATCCCTCAGCTATCGGGCCAGACAAAGGTTCGCATTTGGGCTCCTTATTTACGTTCACGTCCTTATTCTAATTTTACGACTTGCTTTCACACTGACGTTCATGACACTATTCACGTTCATGATCGTATCTTGGCTTATGATTTTATGTTCATTTTCTTTCTAAGAAGTTTTGCAAGAATTTGAAAAACCAGACTCAAGTTTAGTATAACTCTCTATCCTCAGACAGACGTTTCACGCCACGTTCCACGTCTCATCTTCTAGCGTTTGGCGTTACCGCCGCCATTATACCATGTTCACGATATGTTTCACATGTCATGTTCATTCCACGTTTCTCATATCACGTTCACGATATGTTACACGTATCATTGATCACCATATGTTTTCTCATATTACACTCACCATATCTCCACGTATCACGTTCACAATTGTTCACGTATCATGTTCACAATTGTTCACGTACTACGTTTAGGTATGTCTCAGGCATCATTTCTAAGATGTTACTTATGTCAGTTGGTCTGGGTTAATTTGCACTATAATGTTTCATTTACCTTGCATGTTAATCCTTATCCACTCGATTAGATTCATGCAAACCTATCTTACGTTAATGAACAAGAAACTTTTGTATCGTCAAGACGAAGTCATGACGACTAATATTGTTATTTTCGCCAAGACCTTTTAGGGGACCGTTCTGGGAGGGAAGCCACTTAGAACGGAGGAGTCTATCCGGACTTCTTATCCGTTTTCTCTCATCGATTGGATACGTTCTTCAGTCACGTCACGTTCCATGTCCTCTCTAGCCATGTCACGTTCCACGTTCCTTTCTAGCATGTCAACTTCATGTCCTTTTGTCTTGCATACCTTTCTAGTTTTGATTCGGGTATGTTCCTCTTTAAGTTTATTTTATCCATAATTCGGGGACGAATTATTCTTTTTTAGGGGGGAAGAGTTGTAAAACCCGCATGCTTTTACCATGAACAGTACACTTAGTAACGTACGTACATATTAAAACTTTCCTTTTATAGCATGAACATGTGTCATAATTAGTATTACAGAAGTTATGTACGTATTATTTCACGATAAGTATTAAGTACGTGATAGTACACGATAATTACTAACAATAATAATTATAATCACGAACATGAAATCATGAACGTAAAAATCACGAACACGTAACTACGTACTTAATTAATATTATACGATTAATATCGTTATGTACAAGTATTGAATATAACACGAACATATAATAATAACGTAACACGTAAACACGAACAAACGAACACATAATATTTTAGACAAGGGAAAGGCTTCGGGTTTCCCTTATGGGTCCTACAAGCCGCGACAACCAAAGAAGAAAAGGGCCAAGCCCATGTTTAGATTTATTAAAGATTACAAAAAGGGAAATAATGCATTTACAGAGTTTTCACAAAAATTGCAAAAACCCTAGCCCTTGGTTTCTCTTTGGCCGCCGGCAACACAGACACCAAGGAGGGTGTTTGATTTTATTTTTGGTTAAGAAATTCTAGGAGTATGTTCGTGTGTTCGTTCTCCATTCATTCCACGCATTCGGTAATCCGTAATAACCTTTTCTTTTTAATTCTTTTATTTTTCTTATGAACACATGAACAAGGGATTTAATAAACAAGAATTAAAACATGTTATGAAATCAAGGTGGGTAAATTAAGGGTTTGTTCGGGTTTGGTTGCCTCGGCCGACACACAAACCGAGAGCCTAGGCTCTCGGCGTATTCTTTATCACGTCACCAACCGAGATCTATGATCTCGGTGGTGTTTGGTTCGGTTGACAGCAGGAAACAAGGAACCCCGACATGCGTCGGGGTGTCCTTATGGTTGGTTTGGGTCACGGCAGCCAGCGGCCCACCACCGGCACACAGTCGGTGGCAGTTTGGGGTCAAGCAGGGTGAACGCAGCGCTAGCAGGGGCAACCACCGGCACACAGCCGGTGGGAAACCACTGCTGGGCAGCGGCTAGCCGAGAGACAAGGAACCATCGGCTTCAGCCAGTGGCAGCCTAAACAAGGCAGTGGAAACCGGCCAAGCCGGTTTGCCACTGTTAAGGGGTGTTTGGTTCAGACCGGTTCAAAGGGTTCCGGGTCCGGTTCACGACATGTATAAATTAATT
Organism: Glebionis coronaria; assembly: GCA_025667525.1. Classification (NCBI taxonomy): domain Eukaryota; kingdom Viridiplantae; phylum Streptophyta; class Magnoliopsida; order Asterales; family Asteraceae; genus Glebionis; species Glebionis coronaria. Next base: position 98,816,708 of record CM046882.1, on the reverse strand, counting down.
ACATTGGTCCAGTTCATGAATAAAATGGTACAAGTATTTATTTTACAAGATAATAAAATGTTACAAGTTAATTAAATTAATTTAACATGACATACAATTAATTTAATTAAATTATGAACTTAGGTTAATTATTATTTAGAAAATAATACATGTTTTAACCTAAGCATTTAATTATATAATGTTGATCCCAAACTTCGATCGATTCAGCTTTGTGTTAACGAGATTAAATCAAGTTTAACACGTAGAGAAACTTTGTTGTATTGAATAATCTAAGTGTTATGCGGAATTTAACACTTAGAACAAAGAACAAAACAAAGTAAACTAAACTTTCACTTTGATTAATAATATGAATGAATGATTACAATGAAAGTGTTATGAGATATGTGGAAGAGGTGTGTGAAAGGGATGTGTTTTATGTCTAACCCTAAGGCCTCCTTTTATAGGTTTAAGGAGCCTTGTACAAAAAGCTAAGATAAACTATTTTAGGAAGAGACATAAGATAAACATAACTTATTGACTAAATCTTTTTAAAATTTAAGAATATATTCTGAATTCTTATCTTCATATTTTGTCCACCAGCTTGAAGAATTCATCATTGGCAGATTTGTAGAACAATGATAATCTTTATGAATCAAGAGGGTTGATGTTTTTCTAGAGAGAGAAACTTAGAGAGAGAAGTGAAAGAAACTTGTAATATGAAAAGTAGAAAATGAACAACCAACACCTCTTTCCATGGTGGAAAGAGGTTTAAATACCCAAGTCCTTAATGGGCTTGGGCCTCCGGCCCATGAACATGCTCATGGGTCGGGCTATTTAATAAATGAAACTTAACACTACTACGAGCCTATAACTACATTGTTGGAGTGACCGAGACTTTCTATATACGTAAAACGAATTTCCAACAATCTCCCCCAAAGGGAGGTCACTCCAAATTTACAAAGTCCTAATCTAGCATGTTAGATCTTGTTCTTGAGCTCGTAGTCTTCTTTTCTTTCTTTTTCTTCCTTTTGTGAATATGTGTTGAATAATATCAGCCTTTTGCTTGGAACACGTTCTTTTGGCCTTTCACGTGCAGTCTTTATTTTCTTATGATGTTTGCCTCTTTGTGACTTCATGTCCCACACACTTATCCTTTGTTGAATTCTTGAAAGTTTCAGAGTCGATACAGCAGAAGACTTTTAGGTCATACTTTCTTGAATTTGCAGAGGTATTTGATGCAGAAGGAATAAGCATGTGAGGACGTCTTCAACAGGTACACCGCAACGCCACCGTCTTCAACATGTACACAACAACGCCACCGTCTTCAACAGGTACACCGCAACGCCACCGTCTTCGAATGCAGCAACATAATAAGACACGAATAAAATGGCTTTGACATTTTATTCTAATTCGGTAGCATTTTACCTCCGGTCGGTGAAGACCGTTGGACGATATTAGATATCGTACCCGTGACGGATAGTTTCAATTAAGTAACTTCCTGACAGGATTTCGCGGGTAAACCCGTTCTCTTTATTCGACCGTCCAAAGCTGACTGCGAACATAAAGAGTGAATCATTTGGATTATAAATCCTTATGATTGAAGCTGTCAATTCATGAAACCTGGAACAAGTGATTTTCAATTAAGATATTCACCATCGTTGCTTTCCAGTTGTCCCAAACTTAATTCAAATTGAATCTTGCTTGTCACCTACCAAGTGCTGTTTGATGTTAACACTAGAAGGATTTCCACTCGTCACTGTGAACACTAAAGAGTGTCACTCTGAGTGTTCTGGCAAGATCAAACGATAATGCGTAGAGGCCTGGAACGAGTTTAAGTTCAATTAAGAATTAAACTACTGTTTCTTTCCAGTTGTCACAAGATTAGTTCTTAAAGAACCGCACGTGTCACCTACCATGAGCTTGTTTGATGTTGGCTCAAGCAGGATTTCCATCTTCACTGTAATACTTGCGTATCACTCGGATGTTCTGGCAATATTACAAGAATACTGCGTAGGACTCATAAAGATCTCTTACTTTTCACAATGTGTGAAGAAGCAAGGAATAAATGGAAAGTGTCCTAATGAGACTTTTGATGATCTCGTGGCTCTAGACTCGATAGTGCGTTTTGATTTAGTGATCGATGGCTGGAGAGGAGTGCCACCTATTCAATATCAGTCTATTCGGAGTGAATAAACCAATAGATAACGTGTTGATCTCCGTGTGATTAAGACAAATACCTTTTGAGAGATACTTGAGTTAGTTGGGGAGGGTTGTGCATTGCATCACTGGGTCCATGATGGCTTTCTTCAATATCGAGAATCATTAAATGATCTCAATAGCATATGTATTGACCCGGTTTCTGCCTAAAGTTGTAAGGAGGGCTTCTTTCTTTACACCCTTTATCTTTACAATTCTTTTTCATTCTTCAACCCCTTCAATGCTTACCAATACGTCATCACTAGCACCTTGTTGTGATTGTTCCAGTGCTAGCTTAAGTACTTGGTCGGCATTCAACTACGTTCACATTCATTCTCCATCTTTCCTAGGACTTCTAGTTCTATCTAGGGAATTGTCCTTGGGAAGATTCCATCGGTTCTGATGAATCATTGGACTAATACCTATACCTACCACCCTTTTGTCACCACATCCGTCGTGAGTTAAGTGTGTTTTGGGTTGATATGGTCACCATGAAAAATCCTTGAAAATCACTTAAAGCACTTGTGATATTGTAATCAAAGTTTTTGTGCTTTAAGTGTTTTGATCATCAAAACGCTCCCCCTTAACTTGTGCATTACACATGTTAGGTTGGTTTATCTTTTAAGCCTAATATCATTAAGTCTCCTTAATCCCATTTTCTCCCCTTTCCAAAATGTTAACCATCAATATTTTGGATATTAATGGATTAACCGGTCTTTGGGTAATAAAATGAAATTAGATGTTATCCAAAGAACATATTAATGCTCCCCCTCAAATTAATGAGGGTAAGTTGTAGTGCTTGAGTATGATAGATTTTGAAAGATTTAGAATCTCGTGAGAAATTCTTGAAACATTTTCATACTTTGACACTACAACAAGCCACAAAAGCACAATATTTATAATATTAACATATTCACAAATTAACCAATATGGAATAGACCTGAAATAGTACGACCCATTAGATGGATTAGTCCACGAGCTTGTGATGTGCTCCATATGGTCTGCCCCCCATGAATCGTTCAATACTGCGGATCAACAGTCGATGCCTTAACTGTGCCTCAATCATCTGGATGGTGTGGTTGGCACTCTTCTTAAATCGGCCTACCCATTTGTACTTTACCTCTGGAAGACCTTGTCCTGATTTGAGCATCAACAACTTGTCACGTACATGCTTGAGAGTGCCATCACTGAACTTGTGCAGTTCTGAGAGTCGCATGTATTGCATGACCTCTGCTTCATTCAGGTAAAATATGCCCATCTCTGGTTTAAGTGTACCCATGTATGGTTCCTTATCTTGGTGAAAACGACTCATTGGTGTTGTGTGAGGTAGTTCTAGATTTAGCCTAGATTGATAACTCTCTACCCCGAGTTGTAAATCTTCAACCCTTTGCTTGATCACAATTCTACGAGTGAATTGGCGAATGTTGGAGCTTAGGGCTATGACTTCATCGGGGTCTAAGTGAGGAACCTTGCCTTGAGCCAAGAGGAGTAGAAAATCTTCAATATCCTCAAGTCGTAAGAATTGAAGATCCCCTTCACTGACACTATAAGTCTTACCGTCTTCTCGCTTGAACCTGATATCTTTCAAATACGAATATCCGAATATATGGTGAAAGCTAACTCCCTGTATGCTTGAGATTCAACGGGTTGCAAGTATAGGTGTACCTTTCTTGGTGTGATTGTAGAAGTAGTAAGCCGACTTCTTGTTGCCCCGCCAATGTGAGATGCCTAATTCCGTATATTGATCATATTCTTTGACAAGCTTTTTGCTCCATAGGTCTGAAACTTTATCTTCAATCCAAGGGATATCTTCCAAATTTACTGCTTTGCCCATTGTTAAGGATGTAGCATACTTGTCCGCTCCGTTTTCTAAGTAGTCAAGATCACGGTTGGTGAAGTATTGCATTGGCAGATTCTTGACTACTGCAATAACTGAGGGTGTTAGTGGAAGAAGGATTGGAGCTTGTTCACCTGATGCTGTTGACTTGATTGCTTTCATTAGCTCATTGAAATGATATTCTCCCTCAGCTTCGGCAATCTTCATGGAAGCCCAGAAGTTCTTGTCTTTGATCGTTGTTTGAAGAATATTTGTATCAATGCTAGGCACTCCATATTTATCCATCAAGAATCCAGAGAAGTCGATAGGATTAATGAGGAATTGTGTGAGATCCGCCTTTTCACTGTCAGAAACTGTACGTACGGTTGCTGCATGTGTAAGCCATGGTTGTACGAGAACCGTCTCATCAATAGTGAACGTATCAGCAAACTCAGGATCTGGTTGATTTAATTCGTCAATATCCATATCAATGTAGTGCTGAGGTGGAGAGTTATGTATCACAGATGGTATCGGGTCGTCTTCTTGCATAGGTTCGTGTTCTACAGGTGCTGTTGATGAGACATTAGCAGGAACCGGTACAGAAGACGTACCTGTGGCTGTTTCTGTGTGATGCTGAACAGGAGTAGGCGGTGGAGAGTGATGTTCCACAGACGGTGATGGTTCGTCTTCAATCACTGGTTCGTCTTGTACCAGTGGTAGTACAGGATCTTCTTGTGATACACTAGTAAGAACCAGTTCAGATGACTTACCTGTGGTGGTGTCAGTGGTTTCACCATGCTCGTCAGTGGTAATGTTTTCACTCTCAGCTTGTTTATCGCCAACTTTTTCTTTTGAACGTGCATCACTTTCTTCCTCTTCCTCATCACCATCCTTGGATTCTTCAGATTCTTCTCCATTGGTACCATTACCTTCATCCTTATCACCATCCCCTTTCTCCTTATCCTTACCATTCCCATTACCGTCATCCGCATCACTATCGTCATCCTCGTCTTCCCCGTCATCCTCATCCTCATCCTTATCCTCCTCATCTTCGTCCTCGTCATCATCCTCATCCTCATCCTTGTCATCATCCTCATCCTCGTCCTCGTCCTCGTCCTCTTCTTCTTCATTCTTATCAGAATTTTCTTTCTCCTCCTCATTCTTTTCCTCTTCTTCCTCATTTTCTGCTTCATCGTCATTTTCAGACTCCTGACGTTTCTGTTTCTTGGAAGATTGGGGAACTTCAGTGTCTTCTACTGGTGATGTGTTGGAAGCTTCCATTATGACCTTACTAAGAGCTGTTTGTAATTCGTGTTGAGCTTTTGTTATTGGTGACTCACTGTTGGTTAACCGAGTCTTCAAAGTCTGCATTAACTGTAAGTTAGTAAGGCCATTTGTGAATAATGCTGGAAGCTCCTGATGTACACATGACCTAACTTCACGCTGAATGATGTTAGTCATGGAATCATTGATGGAGTTGAGAAATGCAGCATTTTCTTTGTCACGTGCATCCTTTTCAGCAAGAAACTCTTTGTGTTGCTTTTGAAGTCTTATGACATTTACGAATGTTTCTTGAAGTTTGGAGTCATCACGTTTTTATGCTCTTTCTGCACGTGAACTATTAGGAGTTATCCTTGCCTCCAGTGACGCAATCTGTTTTGACTGTGTTTCCAGTTGCTTTTGGAGATGCTGAATGAGTGGATCATTGATTGTGAGAAATGGAGTGGAAGTGGATGGTAGTTGTACTGCTGTTGTTGTTGGTGGAGTAGTTATGGCAATTGCTAAAGAGGTTTTGGAGTGGATGGTGGTTTGTACAAGTTGTTCGAGGATAGATGGCAATGTTGGTACAATCACTGGGACAGTGGTTGGTACAGGAGGATTGACAATCGGTGGAGGCGTTGGTGTAATCACTTGGGTGGTGGATAGTACAGGTTGATGGGTGACCGGTGGCGGCGTAGGTGTAATTACATGGATGGTGGTTGATACAGGTTAATTGATGACCGGTGGCAGCGTTGGTGTAATTACCTGGGTGGTGGTTGATACAGGTTGAGTGGTCTCGATTGTAGGTTCAATCGGCGGGACGGTTGTTACAACAGTGTTGAAGGCTGGTGGTGGAGGGGGTATTTGTTGTTGGATAGGAAACAACGTCAGATGAGCATCGTCTGCTGCTATCATTGATGAAGGAGTTGGAAGTGGTTTGCTAAGGTTGACGTCCTTGTACAGAATTGTTTCCATATCTTCTCCACCTTCTAAATTTTGATCTTCAAAATCATAGTTGAAATAATCATCTACGTTGTCATCATCTTGATTTGTTGGGTCTGTGATTTCTTCCTCTAGTCTGAGATCTTGTTCTTCTTCATCGTTTGAATCGTCTGGATCACCAAAAGCTTCCAGTGCTAACTCGGCAAGAGTTTTTGATCTAGAACCACTACCGGTTTTCTGTGCCTCCATCCTACTTAACTTTCGTGCTATTCGCATCTGTTTTTCTTCCGACATTTGTACTAAAGGATCTTGTTCATCTGCATCTTCATCACGTAGTTTCTCTTTCCCTTTAGCTTTACTTTTTGTTTGGGGTGAGGAAGTCTTTTGGCGTTTGACAACAGTCTTTTTCCTTTTACCCTTTTGCTTTTTGGATGGATCTGCGTTTGCTTTTTTAAATTGTGTTTCAATGTCCAGGAGCATTTGTTTGTAAGGTTCACTGTCCTTGATCCCGCCATTGATCATTGTGTCAGGCACTAAAGCTGGAAGCAGTGAGTACTTAGTGGAATGTTTCTCGTCACCTATCTGATCCAACACATGGTCATCATCTGATGTATGGTAGAAGAAGTTTCCACGCTTGTCAATAGAAGGAACACTCTTCATGAAATGGTTGATGATAAGTTTTGTGAACCTTAGAAACAGAAGATGCAGTGATTTATTCTTGGTACCGGTGAATTGGTAACACACTTCTTCCCAAAGAAGTAGATCATAGTCTACTTTAGATGCTGTGTATAGGCCCCAAAGTATATGAGCCTGAGGTGGTCTCAGTTGGTCATAACCACGAGCCTTTGAAGTGAGGCGCCTGGTTATGATGGTGACGAGTGCTTTCCATGGTTGACCAATGCGTGCAGTGGAGAACTGAGATAGATTTTGAATGTTACCCTCATAGTTTAGAGCTCTAATTACTCGAAGCACTTCATCTGTTTTTGGATTGGGCACAAACTTTTCTCCTTTTGCTAATTTGGGAAACTTGAACAATTTCCTGAATTGATTTAAATCAAGAGTAAAATTTTGCTTGTTGATTTTGAAAGTGATCGATATCTTAGATGCTTCCTTTGCTGCGGTAATCGATGCTGTGGCCCAAAATTCATGAATGTATATCTCGGGAACTGATGTAGTAGCTCTAAGTGCATCTTTAATGGGTGACATGTCAAAAATGTCCATTGCAACTTTGAAAGCTGCTATTTTTGGATCAAAATCCTCTCTCAGACGAAAGTTGTTCTCTGCAAGTGGTAGTCGGACACTAAGTGGTACTAATGCGAGGTCTGATTGTTGTTGTTGTTCTCTGGTAATTGACATGGTTCCTGCTTTGATGACATAAACACAAATGATATACACAAAATATATATATATCTTAAGTCTATGCCAAGTTGAAGCATAGGGAATAAAGCATAACAATTATTACCACATATTATAGAGAAACAACATACAAACATGGTTCAGATGGACTAGGTCCTTAAATACAACAACACACAGACATGCCAAAGACATTTTATTCTAAATAGATAACGACCTAGCATTAGTTCTTAAAGTATTTGGATATCTTGGTTGTCATAACCAGAACCTCAGTAGGTCTAGGTTTCATTTCTACTAACACCTCAGTAGGTCTTTGTTTAGATTCAACCAAAACTTCAGTGGGTTTTTGTAACACCCCCAAATTTACACAATTCAATACAGTGGAAGACTCGTTGGTGTTACGGGATAGCACATTACTCACTTCATAGACAACGCTTAAAATCGCGTCGTTTAATAATAAAGCATTTCCATTCATAAATATCAAAGTTACATAGGTCCCAAGTCATTGTATTTTATACAGGTTTTACAAAGCATTTGAATGGAAATTAATATTTAAGTGGGGGCCATGAATTCTTGTTGTCTTCCCGAGAATTACCTTCAAGTACCTGAGACAAAACATGTTAAAAGAAAAGGTCAGCGATAACGCCGAGTGAATTCATAGAGTTTAATGAAACCATTAATATATCATCGGTATATAATTATTACCGAAAATCATTTGGTACAAATCTTTGTAGTAGGCCATTAAATAGCCAAAGTCATTTTATACAAATCCTTATCAAAATCATAATATAGGCTTTCGCCTTCAAAATCATTATACGAACCAATGTCGTAAAAATATCATACAATATGTTTTACAACGTTGTATAGAGTTAAATAAAACCATTATATGAATATGATTATGAAAACCAAAACACGAACATAATATCAATAGTAAGACCCCGTATTGCTAGTCAGGCAATATATCGTAATTTGGTGCGTATAGCAGTATTTCGTTAATTGGATTATTATAAGCCGCATGACATTGTTACCTTACTACAACAAACAACGGGTAGCTAGCCCGAAACTCAATTTGCCCATATAAATTAGCGTGTCGTCACAAAGATCACGCTACGGAAATCTTCTCATACATAAATTCGCTTACCAATCAATGTGGCACGACGGGGATCAACCGTCAAGGCGCGAACTAGGGTGATCGTCCCCAAATAGTACTATTATATGCATAAGCGTCTACCAAATCCCGGTAGTTCACAATTCATGCTAATGGGACTTTTAGTGACATAACCTAACTTTTATAATCCATTTCGTTTCATCTATCGGGTCATTTAATCATTCATCAGGTCATATAATCATTCGGGTCCAAATCAATAAACAAACAATCGGGACAACTAGTGTCCTATTTTATAAAAACTAACATGTTATCTCCCTCGCGGGTTTATAAAACATTTCATAAAAACATTTAAAAAAGTGCGAGGCTATGAACTCACGTTGATGTGGGAAAGCGGGTTATCGGCAATTCGGATGTACGGTATGTGCCTCAATCACGGAAACCTAGACAAATAATAATCGTCTTAGACTCTTGTCCAATGACTTTATAAAAATAACAATTATGTATACATATGATGATGATCAAGTGGGATTGTACATTTTTTTTACTAATTCATTATAGTGTTTATGTGTTGGTAACATTTTTATACTAGTTTTACTAGTTTTACATATTTACATGTTTTAGGTCCAATAAGCCTATTATAAGTTCTTTAACTTGTATTAATCCATTTTATACTTGTATTATCAGTATTTATAATTTAAATGTTGGCCCAAATGGCTTAAGCCTAATAAGTAATTTTTATAAGTGTTTAACTTATTTAGTTATATTGTTAGTCCAAATATGCTAACTTAGCTCGTTAATGTCCGTATGTCACATAGTTCGGGTTTTATCGGTTTTTACTTGTATTAGGTACTTATATATCATTATATGAATTTTAAAAACTTTACATTAGACGGGTTTGATCGTCTAGGTTTTAATTGGCGAAAAACGTTAATTTTACGGTAATAGCCGAAAAAGTCGTAAAAATCATGTTTATAGTTTTTATAACTTATAAATCTTATTCAACTACCATTTTTATAAAGTGTCCATTTATTAAACCTTATACATATTTATATAATTGAAATTTGTAAGTTAGTGGGTTTCAATTCACATTTTATACTATATTAGTTTGAGTGCTTATATAATACTATTAAACATTAATTCTTCAAAATCTGATTTTTAGTTTCATCTTCACCATTTTTATCATATCTTGAGTTCTATAATGTGATAGAAGCTCATTTTTGAATAGCATAAACTTCATATTATGTGCTACAAATAAGTTAGTTATAGCTACTGCTCATTACATGTTTAACTATCCTTAACAGTCCCTACAAAACAGACTATTCAGATTGGTACACTCATCTTGTTTTGATCATATCTCACTCATTTTGATGATTCCATTGCATGGCCAACTCTCACATGTGTATAGCACCTAATACTTACTGTATGTTGATTCCACTTTACCATTTTATCAGTTTAACATTTGGTTACTTACTTTTTTTATACAGCCATCACATTTAAGCAAGATTTTAACCATTTTACCTATGGTTTTCCATCTTTTTAACCATGTTCATCAAATCTATCAACACCAAATCCCCACATAATATTTTTAATCATTATTCATCATCATATACATATACATAAATAAAGAAATTACAATATTACAAAATCAAAATAACAAGAGGATAGGAAGAACAATCTTTATACCACCATTAGTGATGAAAAGATGAGATTTTTGATGAAAAAGACTTGGTTCTTGTTATCAAATCTTCAACTTTAGCAAGGAAACTTCTTGGGTCCTTTGGATAGATGAACACCTCCATGAATTCAGCCCTTTAACCTCATGAAAACTCCTTTTCATAGGTTAAGATCACCTCCAATCTTCATATCTTCAAAGGGTTTCCATCACATGTGTGAATAACACAAGTTTTAATGGTTGAAAATTGATCAAATGGGTGGTTTAAGGTGAGGATGGGACGAATTTTAGAGAGAGGGAGGAGAGTTGTGTGGTTTTTGCATGTAAGAAATGAGTTAGTTGTTTTAGGCTTGGTGGTTTTGTGGTTTTGAAAGCTTATTTTGTAAGCCTTAAGCAACAAGTGTAAGCTATTTTGTTACAAGGGTGCCACATCAAATGATGTGGTGTCCCTTTTAGTTAGTGGGGTGGGATAAACTTGTTTTGTCCCATCCCGCTAATTTACGGGTATTCCTCGATTCTAGTTTCCTCGATTTGTGTGCCCTCGGGTCGTTTTATGAAAAACGTTTTTATAAATTATGAATCAACGGCACAAAACGAATCTAATAAAAATTGTCTCATCAAAAACGGAGTTCGAAAACGTAAATACGTAATCCTAAGGTTTTCGGTTTAGTCGTAAAGGACGTTAAATAATTCACGTAAGTCCTAATCTCTTCTCGTAAATTTGTGAGTTTATGAACTAACTCAAATTTAAAATCCCAAAATAATATTCACGGATAAGTTTTATTTTCTGAAATGTCGGACTGTCACCAAAACGGTGTATGTAAACGTAAGCACGTAACGTAGAATCCTACGATTTAGACGTAGTCGATGCTACTTCAAGACGTAAATCCAAATTTCTTCCCAAAAATAAGTGAGTTCATAATATAACATTAAAATAATGTTTTTAAATAATATTTGAGAATAAAATATCAACCATAAATTGACGGATTGTCACAGCATTTACCCCTAAACAGGATCTTTGTCCTCAAAGATCATCTTATCTTACTACTCGCTTCTTATAGAGTTAAAGCCATGTGGGTATTTCCTCCACATTCGATTTTTTCTCACAAGTGTAAATCATTACAATACGCGAGTTTCATCAAACATAACTACGAGAATAATATCAGGCTTAATGTTGACTTACTTTCTCTATCCATGATGTTCACGGGTTTTTGATGAATGCAACTTTTCGCCGATCTAAACTTCATCAAGAAGTGATCAGATTCTCACTTGATAGACATTTTATCCAGTTCGATATACGAAACATACTTCACGCAGCTCTTGAAGTCCTAGGGTAGATCCAGCTTATATGCTTTTCAAATCAATCTTTTACATCATCTCAATAGTCCCATACAATGGGGACTTATATCCCATGATCTTTCAGATCATCAATTCATGTTTCCATGGTTAAATTTTTTGGCATAACTTCGCTACCCATCTGGCACTTCAAGATCTACATTTCATATTCACATAACCTCCTACCCACTACCGGCAGTCAATAATCAGATCCTAATTTCAACAATCATTTCAGGTCTCGCGGGTCGAGTATTTTGTAAGGTTAGGTTCACCATCATAGGAAACCTTAAACCTAAAAGACATGTCCAACTCACAATGGGTGTATGTCGGGTGTCTTTATCCCAACTCCTGCTTACAGATGCTCTAATATATATCCTCACAAGATTCGATCTCGATCCTAATACGATAGTTTTCGATGATAATCTCTCCAAATGAAAACGATTATACGGTTTATTACCAAAGGTCAATTATTCAAGCATAACACAACACTTATAGTGTTTTGTATCGTTACTTTGCCTCGTCCCTTCGATTGGGGTGGTAAATAGTACTCTCATCAAGGTTCGTTCCTAATGACTTCTGAGCAAATCTCTAGAAATTCAATGCGAAGCGAGGATCTTGATAGAGATGATTGGTACAGCACACTATGTTTACACAACTCCTTTAAATACAAAAGATTCAATTTCTTCATCCATAATCTATCATTAACAAGAATGATATTAGCAGATTTGGTCAGTCTGTCGACGATGACCCAAATCGAATCAAATTCAGATGATGACCTTTGCAACAATTAGACGTTTACTAATGTATGAGGCGGTGTTTTGCCTTCATAATTTTCCATCAGTACAACTTCTTCAGATAAAGATACATTCAATCAAAAATAGCATGAATAGAATACTTAAACTTACGAGATTCCAACATGACTATATCTCAAAATCTCCATATTTAGGCAACCACAAGTGGCCTTTTATACATTTAACGCCATCGGCTCCTCAATTATAATGGTTAATATTAGCCGCGAACCCCTTTTTATTATCTATATTATCCTTCTTACAAGCATTGTTTATTTTTATATTGTTCGGCAATTTATTTTGCACCTTCATTATTAAGGAACACATGCTATGTGATTCTTTATCTTTTCTACATAATGCGTCGGTATCTACATTCACATTTCCTTATAAAATAATTATCATGACCGTATTCATTCAAAAAAAATTTCTTCATATTTTCTAAGTTTTAGTTTCGTCTCAACTATTATTTTTATCAGTTTTGCTTGATCCGACGTTTTAAAGCGTCGATAATTATTACACGTAAATTAACAATAAATATTAAGTTTTTATGAAACGTAAACGTTAAAAGTTTAAATTTCTTAGTTCGACCAATTATAATAAAATGTTCAAAACAAATTTGAATTTAATTAACACGATTTTTGCTGATTTATCGAAAATAATTAATAAGATTCGTAAATGTTTGAAAAATCTTTGGTTATACTTTGGTCAAAATTTTCTTACTTGAAAAGCAAAAAGTGTCGTTTCAGATTTCAAGTCATGGTTTAAATTGTTTCCTCAATCCCTCTTAGGTTTTCTTGAGATATACACGAACATTTACCCCTAAACAGGAGTTTAGTTAAATGTTCTGGGTATAAGGGAATAATCCCTCAAAAGTTCTTTTTGATAAAACATTTGTCAAAACACATTTGCATTTTCTTTTCGGTAAAACCCAAAGTCTTAAATGACTTCTAATTTTTTTTGAAGAGTCAATATATATATATATATATATATATCTTACCATCATTAATCAAGCGGTCATTTTATGTAAAGGATTAAGCATTAAATCTCATGTTTAAATATTCAAGGTACATGTTTTCATTGTTTGACCAATTTAGGGCAGGTTATAACTAATTATTAACTCATTCTTATTCTTATAAACAAACAAATGGTCCTTAATGATCAAAAGCATGAATTTATCAAATTACAGCCTACATACGTGATTCACCAAATTTATGAATGCTACATGTGCATTGATCAATCCAAACGACATCACGTGAAAGTCATTATGTTCATTACAAGTTCTGGATGTAGTGATTGGAATAGATAATCTTCTTTGCGAACGCAAAGTTGATGATAACCATGTCGTGGATCAAATTTTTGTGAATATATGCTAGAACCTTGTAAATGATCGAGCAATCTATCATCTTGGGTAGTGGATATAGATTTTTAATCGTCAATTTTACCTAGTTCACGGTAATCATTAAATATAAGGAATGATAACACCATAGCTCTTCATAATGACAAACTTGGTAGAATAAAAGCTTTCTCCGACAACTCTCTCAGTGGTACGGTAATTCTTTTAATTTAGATGGTGCTGACGTACAATGCACAAGCCATAGGTGCAACACCGGGAATATAATCAATACCAATTTCAACTTACCTTAATGGCGAAAATCTAGGTAATTCATCAACAAATACTTCCTAAAGTTTTAGATAACAGAAACATCTTTTAATAAATTCATATTAGGTTCTTTCTAGATTATAATATCTATGACTAATTCACAACCATTCACAATATAATTTCAAGTCTAAATGCAGGATATGGTCATCCATCAAGAATTATTTAGATCACTTTTGATAATCAACATCTTATCTTTTAGGGGATTTCTACTCGAGTTCCCATCAATTAAGACAATGTCGTCATGTCATAATCAATCAATCCATTCTACTGGCACTATCAACTTTTTTTAGTTTTATTGCCGTCGTAAGATGTGAACTTCTCAAAAGACTAATAATAACTCATAATCCTTCGCAAATTCAAGGATATATGGAGACACAACTATCATCCAAAGATTAATGTCAACGCATAATTTACGCGAGAGAATTTCAATTCAGATAAAGACGAAAAAATTTAACGAATATGAATATATACCATGTTTTCATAATTTGAGTACGCATTCGAAAGCTCCTCGGATCGTTACCCAGGTCATTCAAATGAAACCAAATCAAAAGAAATGATAGGAACGTCGATACATCCAGTCGGGTATCAACACTCGGTAATCAGATACTTTTCCTAAGAATCTCACTACGAGAGAATTGGACAAGAAAGAATTGTCAATTGTCAAATAAGACAATTTCCACAGATGAGTAAATTCGACTCAGAAGAATAGATGCTACAGGCACATATGTAGGTGTCCCTAACATTATGTCCCTATTTTTCACTTCTTGCAGATCTCATACAATTTAATCTTTCACAATCTTCAAAGAAAATGTAGTGTTTATTCATTAGTTTTATGGTGACTACTAATCAGCCTTGCATGGTCCATTCCAAATTGTATGTAGGCGCGCAACTATATACAATTTCAAGATTAACGATGCAATACTCAGTTCGTCAAAATTTTATCATCATGTTTATAATAAAAACATTTTCATGCTTAATTCTTAAATAAGAATCAAAATAAATTTACAAAGATTTTCTTTGTTATGAAAACAATTAAGTTTTCCAAGGTATTTCATAATCAACTTTATTTCAATAATGATTATTTATAAGTCTCACTTTAAATAATCCATATAGTGATGAAAATTCAATTTTCTCAAAGGATACTGTTTTAACTTATAAAAACAATTAGTGATCTGCAAAGGAGTGATGAAAAGTTGTTCACTAAGAACTAACTACAATATGATAGCTTTAGCCAAATAATCATGAGGTTCATGACCTTGCTGGCGCTCGAAAAGAATAATCTACAACGTAACTCAAATCAAGATGAGTACTGGTTCAATGGTTGCATCACTAATGCGAACATTAGGATGAAGCAATAAAGGATAGATAACATCGATACATGTAGAATTTGGCAATCAATGGTAGTATTTTCATTAATCACAAACAAGTCAAAATTGTACCGTAACACATTACATGTCCCTATGTCATACAATTTCAAGAACTCGTCCTACCAACTGATGTCTCAGTTAAGTTAGGGATTTTTAAAAGATACAACAATGAATACTAATCTACCAGAGTCATTAGGTATTCCACATGTCCCGAAAGATCCATCGGTCCCAATTCAGAAGAAGATTTCTTCAATTTATTTCTTGGACACTGGACATCTTCGTTAGTGGACAATGGACTAGGAACAACCCTTAACACGAATCATTTAAAACCTTATAATTCAATCACAGGACTTAACGGATTCCTCTTAACAATCTTATATTCCATTCAAGTTAAATTTTTACTTTATTCAAGTTTTGATCAACTTATACTCAAGGCAATATCCTACCTCATTTTCCAATACTTTCAACCTTATTTATAAACCTTAATAGGGCAATAAAAGCTCGATATGATCAACACTTAATTTCCAATCCTATAACTCCTTTATCAATAGTTATCAAATGAGTCACTAGTATGAAATGACTCGATCATTCAATTAGACTTCTCGGAAAGGTACTAGTGGCATGAGGCTTTTGGGTAATGGTTCCAATGACAGCCTCAAGTGCAACATTCACCCTTTCGATTTCAATTTGAAGAATTGTGTGACAACGAATCAGATGACATCTTTCTAGGTGGTAACGTTATGTCAAACTCCACTCTATAAGGAAAGATCGTCATGACATCGATATCAAATTTGATCTTGCCAATTCTTTTTCAATATCACAATCAACTAATATCTACATTTCTACGAGTATCAACCATTTTGTTGGGATCATAAATATCCACAACTTGGTTTAGATCTAGGATAGGTAGAATTCCTACGGGAATAGCTTAGATTAATTTACTAGGGGATTTAGGGTTCCTTGTGACAATCTACGTCATATAAATACCTCGTATAAATAATAAAATAATCATTAAACAATCATGTAATCAAATAACATCATATATATATATATATATATATATATATATATATATATATATATATATATATATATATATATATATATATATATATATATATATATATATATATATATATATATATATATATATATATATATATATATATATATATATATATATATATATATATATATATATATATATATATATATATAATCCAAGTTATATATATATATTAAAATAACACTTCTCAATCTGGCCTTGTCGGTAACTCGGGAATTCTTCGGCACCGTTATAGTCAAAAGATTTTTAGACATTTTTAGAAAAATGTTTATAGTTAAAAGATTTTGAAATCTTTTATTCAAAACCTTGGTTTTTAAAAATCTTTCGTTCTCTATAACGAGAGCTCTGGTACCAAACTGTAACACCCCCAAATTTACACAATTCAATACAACGGAAGACTCGTTGGTGTTACGGGATAGCACATTACTCACTTCATAGACAACGCTTAAAATCGCGTCGTTTAATAATAAAGCATTTCCATTCATAAATATCAAAGTTACATAGGTCCCAAGTCATTGTATTTTATACAGGTTTTACAAACCATTTGAATGGAAATTAATATTTAAGTGCGGGCCATGAATTCATGTTGTCTTCCCGAGAATTACCTTCAAGTACCTGAGACAAAACATGTTAAAAGAAAAGGTCAGCGATAACGCCAAGTGAATTCATAGAGTTTAATGAAACCATTAATATATCATCGGTATATAATTATTACCGAAAATCATTTGGTACAAATCTTTGTAGTAGGCCATAAAATAGCCAAAGTCATTTTATACAAATCCTTATCAAAATCATAATATAGGCTTTCGCCTTCAAAATCATTATACGAACCAATGTCGTAAAAATATCATACAATACGTTTTACAACGTTGTATAGAGTTAAATAAAAACCATTATATGAATATGGTTATGAAAACCAAAACACGAACATAATATCAATAGTAAGACCCCGTATTGCTAGTCAGGCAATATATCGTAATTCGATGCGTATAGCAGTATTTCGTTAATTGGATTATTATAAGCCGCATGACATTGTTACCTTACTACAACAAACAACGGGTAGCTAGCCCGAAACTCAATTTGCCCATCTAAATTAGCGTGTCGTCACAAAGATCACGCTATGGAAATCTTCTCATATATAAATTCGCTTACCAATCAATGTGGCACGACGGAGATCAACCGTCAAGGCGCGAACTGGGGTGATCGTCCCCAAATAGTACTATTATATGCATAAGCGTCTACCAAATCCCGGTAGTTCACAATTCATGCTAATGGGACTTTTAGTGACATAACCTAACTTTAATAATCCATTTCATTTCATCTATCAGGTCATTTAATCATTCATCAGGTCATACAATCATTCGGGTCCAAATCAATAAACAAACAATCGGGACAACTAGTGTCCTATTTTATAAAAACTAACATGTTATCTCCCTCGCGGGTTTATAAAACATTTCATAAAAACATTGAAAAGAGTGCGAGGCTATGAACTCACGTTGATGTGGGAAAGCGGGTTATCGACAATTCGGATGTACGGTACGTGCCTCAATCACGGAAACCTAGACAAATAATACTCGTCTTAGACTCTTGTCCAATGACTTTATAAAAATAACAATTATGTATACATATGATGATGATCAAGTGGGATTGTACATTTTTTTTACTTATTCATTATAGTGTTTATGTGTTGGTAACATTTTTATACTAGTTTTACTAGTTTTACCTATTTACATGTTTTGGGTCCAATAAGCCTATTATAAGTTCTTTAACTTGTATTAATCCATTTTATACTTGTATTATCAGTATTTATACTTTACATGTTGGGCCCAAATGGGTTAAGCCCAATAAGTATTTTTTATAAGTATTTAACTTATTTAGTTATATTGTTAGTCCAAATATGCTAACTTAGCTCTTTAATGTCCGTATGTCATATAGTTCGGGTTTTATCGGTTTTTACTTGTATTAGGTACTTATATATCATTATATGACTTTTAAAAACTTTACATTAGACGGGTTTGATCGTCTAGGTTTTAATTGGCGAAAAACGTTAATTTTACGGTAATAGCCGAAAAAGTCGTAAAAATCATGTTTATAGTTTTTATAACTTATAAATCTTATTCAACTACCATTTTTATAAAGTGTCCATTTATTTAACCTTATACATATATATATAAATGAAATTTATAAGTTAGTGGGTTTCAATTCATATTTTATACTATATTAGTTTGAGTGCTTATATAATACTATTAAACATTAATTCTTCAAAATCTGATTTTTAGTTTCATCTTCACCATTTTTATCATATCTTGAGTTCTATAAGGAGATAGAAGCTCATTGTTGGATGGCATAAACTTCATACTATGTGCTACAAATAAGTTAGTTATAGCTACTGCTCATTACATGTTTAACTATCCTTAACAGTCCCTACAAAACAGACTATTCAGATTGGTACACTCATCTTGTTTTGATCATATCTCACTCATTTTGATGATTCCATTCCATGGCCAACTCTCACATGTGTATAGCACCTAATACTTACTGTATATTGATTCTAATTTACCATTCTATCAGTTTAACATTTGGTTACTTACTGTTTTTATACAGCCATCACATTTAAGCAAGATTTTAACCATTTTACCTATGGTTTTCCATCTTTTTAACCATGTTCATCAAATCTATCAACACCAAATCCCCACATAATATTTTTAATCATTATTCATAATCATATACATATACATAAATAAATAAATTACAATATTACATAATCAAAATAACAAGAGGATAGGAAGAACAATCTTTATACCACCATTAGTGATGAAAAGATGAGATTTTTTATGAAAAATACTTGGTTCTTGTTATCAAATCTTCAACTTTAGCAAGGAAAATTCTTGGGTCCTTTGGATAGATGAACACCTCCATGAATTCAGCCCTTTAACCTCATGAAAACTCCTTTTCATATGTTAAGATCACCTCCAATCTTCATATCTTCAAAGGGTTTCCATCACATGTGTGAATAACACAAGTTTTAATGGTTGAAAATTGATCAAATGGGTGGTTTAAGGTGAGGATGGGACGAATTTTAGAGAGAGGGAGGAGATTTGTGTGGTTTTTGCATGTAAGAAATGAGTTAGTTGTTTTAAGCTTGGTGGTTTTGTGGTTTTGAAAGCTTATTTTGAAAGCCTTAAGCAACAAGTGTAAGCTATTTTGTTACAAGGGTGCCACATCAAATGATGTGGTGTCCCTTTTAGTTAGTGGGGTGGGATAAACTTGTTTTGTCCCATCCCGCTAATTTACGGGTAGTCCTCGATTATAGTTTCCTCGATTTGCGTGCCCTCGGGTCGTTTTACGAAAAACGTGTTTATAAATTATGAATCAACGGCACAAAACGAATCTAATAAAAGTTGTATCATCAAAAACGGAGTTCGAAAACGTAAATACGTAATCCTAAGGTTTTCGGTTTAGTCGTAAAGGACGTTAAATAATTCACGTAAGTCCTAATCTCTTCTCGTAAATTTGTGAGTTTATGAACTAACTCAAATTTAAAATCCCAAAATAATATTCACAGAAAAGTTTTATTTTCTGTAATGTAACGTAGAATCCTCCGATTTAGACGTAGTCGATGCTACTTCAAGACGTAAATCCAAATTTCTTCCCAAAAATAAGTGAGTTCATAATATAACATTAAAATAATGTTTTTAAATAATATTTGAGAATAAAATATCAACCATAAATTGACGGATTGTCACAGTTTTGGTTTAGTTTCAACCACTACGTCAGGAATTGTAGGATTTTCCTCAACCTAAACTATAGTAGTCTTGAACAGAGGGCAAGACAACGATGAAACTTTGTCTTCCATGGCCTGGAAACAAAACACAAGACATTGAGGATAAGTAATTTGTATCTCTTTTGTTTACAGAGGAGTCAACTAATTAAATAAGATGAACTTCTGTAATAAGAAACCTTTCAAGTATTCTTATGAGATAAAATTAATTAATTTCAATAAAACTTGGTTTCGTGAAAGTGACCCTAATTTACTTAAATCCTAATAAGGAAATAATGCAATCTAGGTCGAACTCATTAGATAGTCTAAGGCAATTGCGTAGTGTAAAAGCATACTAACTTAAGGTGATGATACAACAACAACCTTTTCGCAAATACTATAAGACCACTTATCTAAGGAACAATCTAGCAACACAAGGCACTAATCTTATCGGAAAACCCGTTGGAAAATACCTAATCGGAAAGTCTAAATGGAAGAATCTCTAATCTGAAAGTCCCAAATTGGAATGCCCAATCGGAATGACAATATCCCAATTGGAATGACCTTATCGGAATGACATAATCGGAATGTCATTGTCCTCATCGGAATGACAATTTGCCAATCTGAATTACCCAATCGGAATACCGTAATCGGAATGCTTATGTCCCAGTCGGAATGATCTAATTGGAATGTCAATCGGAATGCCTTATTTGAAAGTCAATCGGAATGTCCAATCTGAATGTCCGATCGGAATGACCGATCAGAATGACCTAATTAAAAAGTCTAATCGGAATGTCCAATCTGAATATCTGATCAGAATGCCCAATCGGAATGATCTAATTAAAAATCAAATCAGAATATCCAATCTGAATGTCCGATCGGAATGACCGATTTGAATGACCAATCGGAATCTAAAAACCTAATCTTCATCGGAATCTGGGCGGAGTTTACGAGGTGAATCTAATCTTAACGATTTGTATGGCTTTTAGGCTGTTTTAATCAAATTAGTGCAAAACCATTGTATACTACATGATAAAGATTAAATCCCCTCTATGAAACATGATGTTTATTTACATTTAGATACCGAATCCCTAGATCAAAAGATACTACCGAGAAGAACATAAGATTATAAGCACAGAAATAACAGTCAAGAGTTTTAGCACATGTTTTCGAAGTTACCTAGAAGATTAGCACAACAAGAACTTTCACAGGAAATGATGTGATGCAATGGCTTGGAGATAGTTAATGGCGGCAGAAAATAATATGGGGTGTGTGAGAATGTCATTCGGGATAAACAAAGAAAGGGGGAGGAAGGTTTTGACTAAAGTCAATATTTTCTAACCAATTTTGCAAAAATTGCAAACTGGTCCTCCCAGTTTTGACATATGTAAGAAAACTAATTATTAAAACTAGTTAATAACACAATATCCCGACTAATGAGACCCGACAATAAAACCTAATGCCAACTCAAAACAAACTCCATACAAGGCACACATTGCACATAATGCACATAAGGTAAGATGACAGACAAGATAATATGAAGACCAGATCATGTTCAAAATGATATGATATTTGCTCCCCCTCAATTGGTGACCCGTTTTCTATTTAAAGAGTTGTAGTCATTGCATTTAATGGGACAATTATCATATGAAGACCTTTTCTATTTAATGATTTTTTGAAACGATTCTAGGGGCAATAAGATTTCTCTTATTTTAACAAAATAAGTGCACTGAAACGTACACTGATATGTGTTAGACCAAGTTATAAAGTAAACTTAGTCCCTTACAAGGTTTTAAAGTAAACCTTGCCCGAGAAAATTAATTCCCGTTGTGAGCCAACGTTTTTAAAAGAAATACGTGACTTTAATGCGAAAAGCGGGTTGCAGTCAGAAATAACTACAAGCCATAATAGGCATGTTTTTAAAACTTGTACAACTTTTATACGGACTCTATTTATGGCGCCGTGTCAATATTAATTGACATTTCTAAAGCCGTAAATATTACCGTACTAAAAGACATGCCCGATTTGAAAACGAAAAATATTTTTGGATTTTCTTGATTTTATATTTTTTATGGATTTTCTATGTTTTATATTTTTTTTGGTTTTTCTATGTTTTATATTTTTGTATTTTTCTTTTGTTGGTTTAAATATATACGATAATATACAAAATCACGATCAAAGGATACTCGAGAATAGTTTACCACTACTATTCTTCAGATTCTTCTGCCAACTCCTTAAGTGTCGCTGGTGAGAATGATTTCATGCCTAGCTTTTCGATCAAAAACTCGATACGTCCTCGATCTAAGGCCTTTGTGAATATATTTGCCAGCTGATACTCAGTGTTGACGAAGTATAGTTCGATCACTCCATTTTCCACTTGCTCCTTGATGAAGTGGTAGCGGATGTCAATGTGCTTTGCTCGAGAGTGTTGAACGTAGTTGCAGCATAGAGCGATTGCACTTTTGTTATCACAGTACATCGGGATTTTGTTGAATCCAAGACCGTAGTCAGTCAATTGTGACCTCATCCAAAGAACTTGAGCACAACAACCGGACATAGCAATGTATTCAGCCTCAGAACTTGATATCGCAGCGCTTTTCTGCCTTTTTGATGCCCAACTAACAAGTCTATCTCCAAGAAGTTGCACACTGCCAGAAGTGCTACGTCTGGTATCTTGACACCCGACATAATCCGCATCTGCATATAAAATTAGTGCAATAGAGGAATCCTTCGGATACCACAGACCACGATGAAGTGTTCCTTTAGATACTGAAAGATCCTTTTCACAACATGTAAGTGCTTTTCGGTAGGCCGAGCCTGATACCGGGCACACATGCCTATAGAAAATTGCAAATCAGGCCTACTAGCAGTCAGATAGAGAAGGGTGCCGATCATTCCACGGTAAAGTTTAGGATCGACAGCTATCCCTTCCTTATCTTCATCTAACTTGGATCTCTCCACCATTGGAGTATCCACGGGGTCACAATTTTAAAAATGATATTTCATTAATGATTCAAAAGCAAATTTAGATTGATTAATAAAGATGCCTCTGGGATTCTGAGAAATTTGTAACCCTAAGAAAAATGAAAATTTTCCCATCATCGACATCTTAAAGCGTGTGGACATAATTTTCTCAAAACGGTCAGACAAACGTTGATTAGTAGCAGCAAATATTATATCATCAACATAAATTTGTACCAGTATCATGTCGCTGTCCTCCTTGAGAATGAATAATGTTGGGTCTACTTTGCCTTTGGAGATGAGATACGACGATAAGAGATCGTACCACGCGCGTGGAGCTTGTTTCAACCCGTAAAGAGCCTTCTTGAGCTTGTACACGTGATTAGGATACTCTGAATTGACGAATCCATTCGGCTGGATTACATAGACATCTTCCCTTAATTCACCATTAAGAAATGTCGTCTTAACATCCATTTGGTACACGATCATATTCATGTGAGCAGCATAAGCAAGGAATAGTCTAATTGCCTCCAATCGTGCAACAGGAGCAAAGGATTCTTCAAAATCAATACCCAAAGCTTGTTTGTAACCTCTAGCAACCAATCTAGCTTTGTTTTTCAGCACACTACCTAACTCATCGAGTTTAACCTTGTATACCCACAACAATGTCAAGATTTCAACGTTGCTGGGTAACGGAACTAACTCCCACACTTCAAGACGTTGGAATTCATTAAGTTCCTCTTGCATGGCTTCAATCCATGATGATTTGGTCATGGCTTGTTGCCAGTTTTTAGGTTCAGTGTCTGAAAGAAATGCATCAAAATAGCAATATAATGCATGTTCTTGGAGTTGATGGCGTGTTAAGACTGGTCGATTGATGTCACCAATAATATTGCGGATTGGACGATCCTTTGTCCATTTTGTGTTGTGAGTTTCAATCCGTGGTGGTCGGGAGTGAACGATTGCAGGAGCTTCCTCTGAGGTAGACGCACCTGTAGGGTCTTCAGGTATATGTGAACCAAAGAAGGGAAGCTCTTGAAAGTGAGCATATTCCAAATCGTGATCATATAGATCCTCTTCAACATCATTAGGAATGAGTGGGGGTGAAGATTCAGGTGTTGTTTGTGAATTGGTGGGGGATGGGACATCTGGTTCAAGAGTAACAGTAGATGCCTCAGATAGATTTCCATTATCTTGAGCAACAACTTCGGGAATCGGAGCTACTGCTGCAGGTGCTGGAGAATAATTACTCGGTGGATCAAAGAATTCATCAAACATAGGTTGAAATAACTTATCCCACTCGGACCTTGTTGGTGGTATAAATGATGGAGAAGTAGGATTGTTGGGAATTAATCCGGAACTGATTGTACCGGTTCCCATCTCGTGTAATGCGGGTTCAGAGCTGTGTTGCTCAGAAGCCATCGCTGTCAGCTCATCAAAATCGACATCCAAAGTTTCTACTATCTTGCCAAGACGACGGTTATAAATTCGGTAAGCTTTCTTTGCAGGCGAGTAACCAATGAAAATTCTAATATCAGCCTTCGGGGTGACTGGAATCCTCTGAGGTCAGCTGAACAGGCTGACAATCGGCAGAAAATGCAGCCGTACTTAATAATAGAAGGATTTGGCAGAAATATGTAAAATTGTCCCTCCTAAAAAGATTATTCCAGAATAATTGGGTTGAAGTTTTCCCAGATTCTCACTATTTGTATTTGGATAGCAAAGTGCACCAAACACATGAAGATATGAAATATCGGTTTTGTGTCCATGAAGTAGCTCATATGGAGTTTTACCATGGCGTTTATGAATGATGGAGCGGTTTTGGGTATAACATGCGGTTGCCACTGCTTCAGCCCATAAGAATAAAGGAGCATTCGCATAAATCAACATAGTTCGAGCAGCTTCCATAAGTGTACGGTTACGTCTTTCAACGACACCATTTTGTTGTGGAGTGCGAGCCACAGATGTTTCATGAGAAATACCAACCTTTTCATAATAATTTCGAAGAGTCTGATTAACGAACTCAGTGCCGTTATCAGTCCGAATGCGGCGAACAGTAGCATTACGACGTACTTGGATCATCTTTAAGAAAGTAATGATATACTCTGGTGCTTGATCCTTGGATGCTAAAAATTTTACCCATGTAAACCTTGAGAAATCATCCACTATGACGAGGATGTATTTTCTACCACTCACACTAGTCGTACGCATTGGCCCGCAAAGATCTATGTGCAAAAGATACAGTGGTTCTTGGTTGGTGTCTTCTGCTTTAGGTTTGTAAGATTTCTTGGTGCTTTTCCCCAAAGAACATGCGGAACATAAGTGATCCTTGTCGAACTTAAGTTTTGGAAGACCAAGAACAAGTTCGTTTCTAGCCAAATGGTTAATAGCATCAAAGTTAAGATGAGATAACCGTCGATGCCACAACCATGACTTGGTCTTAGATGCTTTGGATAGTAGGCAAACAGGAGAGGCGGCCATCATGTTTTGAATAGACAAAGTATAAAGATTATCCCCTCGATAACCCTTTAACAAATCATTTCCTGCAAGATCGCGAATGAAGCAAGTATGTTGTCGAAAGGCCACTTCAAAGTTTGAATCGCAAAATTGTCCTACTGAGAATAGATTGTGACCAAGTCCCTCCACATAATAAACCCTTGAAATCGTAACATTCCCAATTTGGTATTCACCATAACCCATAATCTTTGCAATATGGTCGTTGCCAAATTTAACCGTTCCTAGAAACTTGCTGACGAAATTTCTTAGCATCGAGCGGTCTCTAGTCATATGTTTGGAGCACCCCGAGTCCAAATACCAAAGAATAATTTGGACGACCTGAAAATATTACCAAACACAGACGATGTATCGGATTCTAATTGTTCTTCTGAGTTAGCAGGTACAGATATAATTATCTTAGATTTGCTATCAGACGAAACTTTAGGCTTCCAGATTTTCTTACTAGTGGTTGGCTTAGATTCTAGTTGTCTAGTATTCTGAGGTACTTTTTGACTGGGGACATTACCACTGGTAGGCACAATAGTGGGGGCAGACCTAGTTAAAGGGCGCTTTTTCCATTTCTTAGTGCTAGTGTTCCTATTTAAAGGAAGCTTAGACCTAACTTCCGTGGATGTGATCCTAGTTAAAGGGCACTTAGTTCCATTAGCAGTAAAGGTCCTACCAGTGGGTTTCCATTGCCACCCAACTTGGGTGAATTTCTTCCCTGTTGGAATCCATTCAAGATTGTTCTTAAGAGCATACATTTCATTCACGTGATCAACAAGGCATAAATCATGACGCTGAGAAAACATGCATTCATTACAATTCCAACATTTCGCATTAGAATTCACATTTTGCTTAGGTTTCCACTCATAAACAGAACCTTTTGTCTTAGCTACATGATTCTTTTTATTTAAAACTGAAATAACATTCCTAGGGTGCACTTCTACTTTCTTCTTCTCAGTCCTATTAGTGGAAGGCTTTATCCTATCTTTCTTGTCTTGAGATCCTTTAGCCTTAGTGGACATAGTTACTCCTGTAGAAGCCAAGGGAACATTAGTTATAGATTTTGACTTAGCCTTGATGGGTGTGTTTAAAATGGGCTTAGCTCTTGGGGTCTTATTAAATGGAGTAATGGTAATGGTGGTTTGTTGGTTAGATGGTACAGATATCGGTTGCCCATTGTACTCTAAGTATGCTAAACAGTCCTGAACGCGATCCACATATAATAAAAGCTCATATACGCTATGACTTGTGGGATCACGTTCATGCATTTCATCAATAATCTCTCTAGCTAGATCAGCATGTTCTAAAGCATTTTTCATATATGTGGCAAACTTAGTGGGACTTTTCCTAAATTTTGGATCCCGATATAACACACGTGGGTTGGGTTTGGGAGCACTAGAGGTCGAGGCAGAGACAGTAGTTGATTTATCAACACTTTCTCGTCCTTTGAGTTGAAGTGTCTCCTTTAATTTGCTATAACCATGTTTTTGTCTATGAGCTGAATTTTTAGGTCCGAGGATTCCTCACATTTCCTGTTCAGTTTGTCAATTAATGACTTTTGTTCTGTCGCATTAAAAGCGAGGCGTTCTTCTATTGAACCAGAATTTTGTGAGTCACCCTGCCTTACTTGTTCATGCTCTCCTAGTATAGAGTTAATTCTATTTTCTAGGACATGATTGAAGGTCTACGAGATTTATGGCCTATTCTATGTGATTGATTTGGTGGATTTAAGTGGTTGATTGATTGATAATTAATGAAGAAATGAAGGAATGAGATGAGGGATTAGAGAGAGAAAGGAGAGAAAAGGGGAAATGTAGAGAGAGAAAGAAAAGATGAATAATGATTAAGTGTCAAATGGAATCAACAACCCCCTCCTAACATGCTAGGAGGGGTTATATATAGCCCACCCTACATGTGGGCTATATGGACTATACAATAATTAAATAGATCACGAGCCCATTACATAATTATCGTTGGAGCGACCGATCCTTCATAAATACGTAAAAACGTATTTCCAACAATCTCCCCCTAAGGGAGGTCGCTCCAAGAAACAAAGTTCTAAATAGTCTATAACTCGTGATCTATGCTAACTAAGATGTGACCGAGACTTTATAGGGAAAAACGTATTTCCAACAATCTCCCCCTAAGGGAGGTCACATCTTTTTACAAAATCTTAAACCTAGCATCTATGCTTGAGTCTTCGATCTTGTTCTTGTGAATATGCTTGATGTGATCTTTGACTTTAGTCTTGAGCATGTTTCCTTGCTTTGACCTTGTGCATTCTTCACTTGTGATATTTGCCTCTTTGTGACTTCATGTTCCACATACTCATACTTTTAAATTCTTGAAAGCTTCAGAGTTTGATACAGCGGAAGACTTGACCTTCAGGCTTTCTTGAATTTGTTGAAGTACTAATTGTATGTAGTATAAGCATGTGGTGACGACTTCTTCTGGTTTGTACACCGCAATGCCACCTTCTTGTTACGCTGCATAAGACAGTTAGCAACAAAACAATATACACGGATGAAATGGCCTTGAACATTTCATTCTAATTCGGTAGCATTTTACCTCCGGTCGGTGAAGACCGTTGGACGATATTAAATATCGTACTTGTGGCAGGTAGTTTCATTTAAGAACCTCCTTGACAAGATTTCGCGGGTAAACCCGTTCTCTTTACTCGACCGTCCAAAGCTGACTGCGAACGTAAAGAGTGAATCATTTGGATAATATTATCCGTATGATTTGAAGCCGTCAATTCATGTTCCTGGAACAAGTGAAGTTCAATTAAAAACCGCACCATCGTTGCTTTCCAGTTGTCACGAGCTTGATTCATAAAGAATCTTGCAAGTTACCTACCAAGTGCTGTTTGATGTTAACACTAGAAGGATTTCCACTCGTCACTGTGATCAATAAAGAGTCACTCTGAGTGTTCTGGCAAGATCATATGATAATGCGTAGAGGCCTGGAACGTGTTTAAATTCATTTAAGAATTAAACCACTGTTGCTTTCCAGTTATCACAAGTTTGATTCATAAAGAATCGCACAAGTCACCTACCATGAGCTTTTTGATATTCGCTCAAGAAGGATTTCCATCTTCATTGTAAATACTTTCGTATTACTCGGATGTTCAGGCAAGATCATGAAGATATTGCGTAGGACTCTTAAGATCTTTCTTACTTTTCACAGTGTGTGAAGAAGCAAGGAATAATGAAAGTGTGTCCTAATGAGATATTTGATGATCTCAAATGGCTCTAGACTCGATCGTGCATTTTGGATTTTTAGTGATCGGAGGCTGGAGAGGAGTGCCACCTTTTCAATACCAATTTATTCGGAGTGAATAAATCAATAGATAATGTGTTGATCTCCGTGTGATTAAAACAAATACCTTTTGAGAGATATTTGAGTTAGCTGGGAAGGGTTGTGCATTGCATCACTGGGTCCATGACGTCTTTCTTCAATATCGAGAATCATTAATAAAAATGATCTCAATAGCATATGTATTGACCCGGTTTCTGCCTAAAGTTGTAAGGAGGGCTTCTTTCTTTACACCCTTTATCTTTACAATTCTTTTTCATTCTTCAACCCCTTCAATGCTTACCAATACGTCATAACTAGCACCTTGTTGTGATTGTTCCAGTGCTAACTTAAGTACTTGGTCGGCATTCAGCTACGTTCACAATCTTTCTCCATCTTTCCTAAGGACTACTATTTCTAGCTATGGAATGTCCTTGGGAAGATTCCTCCGGTTCTAGAGAAATCATTGGACTTTAACCTATCCTACCATCCTTATGTCACCACAATCTTCACCGTCGTGAATAGAGATGTTTTGGGTAAGTGAATGTCACCATGAAATCCATTTTGAAGTGCAAATCCATTTTGCTCCCCCTTAACATATGCTACGATATTCGAAAACATTTCGCACATGTCGGGATGAGCTAACACGTTAAGTCAAACCATTTATGATTGATCATATCCCATATTAAATCACATTTTCTCCCCCATATTAAAAATATTAACCCAATCGATGTTTTTAATATCAATTGATTTAATAGCATTTTAAGAAAATTTGGGAAGAAAAATGCAAATCCAATTATCTTCATGAGTTACACAAGCTCCCCCTCAAATTAATGAGGGTGTGCTGAAACGTAAATTAAATACCTTTTAAACACAAGTGTAAGGTATTTATTACGTGCAAAGATCATATATGATAATGAATTCACAAGATTAGCAATTTACGAGGTTGGACCTGAATGATGGAGAACATCATATGAAGGATTCACATGGTTCTTGTGCACGAATGTTGGTCTCCTCGTCATGTTCCCGAGAAAATTAATTCCCGTTGTTGAGTCAAAGCTTTCCGGTGAAATGCTTGACTTGATTATGAAAAGCGGGTTACTATCTGAAATAATAGCAAACCATTTTGAGCATGTTTTAAAAGTTTGAACTTCTGCTCGAACTTTATTTACAACCCCGTGTCATTATTGAATGACATTTCTAGGTTCGTAAATATTATCGATTCCAGAAGACATGCTCGTTTTATCAAAACGTTTTTGAACACACAATTTTGAAAGATTTAGAAAAACCTTTTGAGAAATTCTCGAAAAATTGTGTTCAAAGTTTTGAAAAACAATTACTTGAGCTTAAGATGTTGAATATCTTAAAAGCGAGCTCAAGTCCGAGAAGTTGTGAACTTCCCGTTGTTAAGGATAAGTTACCATCGGCGATAAGCTTTCCTTTTATCTGAAGGACGAGTCCTAAGCTGACATTTACTTAGAAGTCGTTTTCATGAGCTTGAAAACTTTGACTGTTTTAACGGAAAGCTCATGACCGAGAAAGGTTAATTTCTCGTTATGAAGAAAAGTTCTCTTATTTAAAAGATACACTTTCCTTTCTGAGCTTAAAACTTCGAATGTTTTAATACAAGCTCATGACCGAGAAAGGTGAATTTCTCGTTAAGAGGATAAGTTATCATAAAAGATAATCTTTCCTTTATTTTAAGTTCGAGTTACAGTCTGACATTTAACTGTAAGTCATATACACGAGCTTAAAACCTTTGAATGGTTTTAATGTAAGCTCGTGTCCGAGAAAAATTAATTTCTCGTTGTAAGGATAAGTTTATCATCGGTGATAAACTTTCCTTTATTTGAAGAACGGGTTACCATCTGATATTTAATGATAAACCATTTACACGAGCTTAAAACCTTTGAATGGTTTTAGGGTAAGCTCGTGTCCAAGAAAACTTAATTTCTTGTTAAGAGGGTAAGTTATCGTTGCGTGGATAAACTTCCCTGTCTCTGAAGTCCGGGTCGTCGTCTGTCATTTAACGAGGAGCCATAATGCATGAGCTTAAAAACTTGGAATGTTTTTTGATATAAGCTCATGCCCGAGAAAAATGAATTTCTCGTTGTTAGGATAAGTTTACCATCGGTGATAAACTTTCCTTTCTTTGAGGATCGAGTTACAGTCTGTTATGTGACTGTAAGTCCTTGTGCATGAGCTTAAAAAACCTTGAATGTTTTTAATTTTAGCTCATGCCCGAGAAAACTTAATTTCTCGTTGTTAGGATAAGTTTATCATCGGCGATAAACTTTCCTTTCTTTGAAGAGCGAGTTATAGTCTGTGATGTGACTATAAGTCCTTGTTTGCAGCTTAACCATGAATCCCCTGAGACATTTGTTTCTCTGATATCTGCTTCTTCAGCAACCAAACTCTAAGAGTGTCCTTAGTTGAACGGTACACAACGATTGGACCGCTTCGTTCTTTTGGGACATCAACTTTGGTACCTGCATTCTCATTAGGAGTTTGTATACTTTTGCATGGATTAGCGATATCTATTTTAGAAGCACGTAGGGGTTCACAGTTGGCTTTACTTGTGTCAGAGGTGGCCTGAGGGGATGATTCACTTGTCTTAGTTGGCAATCGTTTCCTTTTATAGAAAATCTTAAGTTCAGGCTTAAGTGATGTATCATCCTTTGCAATTTCCTCCCTAGTAGTCTTCATAGAATCAGAGGCTATCCTAGTTAAAGGGCACTCGTTTCCTACAAGAGTGAAAGTTCTACCAGTGGGGCGCCACATTTTACCAAAGGGTTTGATTTTAGCGACCCACTGGGATTTAAGTCTAGCACGGGAGTTCACCTCATTAAGCAATTTTTTAATACAGGAGTCATGATTTGCCGTAAAGACACATTTTCTACATGTTTTACAAGTAGCATATTTAATGTCCGAGTAAGATCTAGAATCCCTAGATGATTGATTGATGCTCCTAGGATTGGACATGCTATGGTTAGCAGTGTTGGGTAAACTAGAAGGCATCTGACTAGGTTTGAAATTCCTATCTCTTACATGTGTCTTTTGCTTAGCTTCCCTAAGATCAGATTCATGGCAAACGTCATTTGAACTAGTTCTAGACGTGGTCTTGGTATTTTTAGGGAAACTAGAGGCAATCATATGATTTGGTCTTGCTAAAGCTGGAGTGATCACATTGGGCCTAGTAGCTGGAGTGACTGGTCTAATAAGATGAACCAAATCAACTTGGGAGGCAAACCGCGGTCTCGAGGATTGTGGTCGCTCGGATCTAAATGCAGTAGGTTGTCTGACAATCGGTTGTCTGACGAACTGATTTGTAGGCGGTTTCCCCAAGATTGATGGTTTTTCAAGCTTAGTGTCCACACTAGGTCCTCTAGTTTTCCTTAACTCGTTTTTCAATGCGGCTATAGCAAAGACCTTTTCCTGTACTTGAGCCTTTAATGTTTCATTTTCTTTGAGCACGTTATCTTGGGATGCCAACTTAGATTCAAGCAGTTGAATTTGTTTCAAAAGATTATCCTTTTCAGCTTTAGAATCTAGAACAGTTTGATCCAATTTTCTTTCAAGAACAACGTTTGCCTTTTCAAGTTTTTCAAAGTATGTTTCAAATTTGTCCGTTTTCTTAGAAAATTCAAGTTTGGCATCCTCAAGATCTTTTGATTGCCGAGCTACGATTGTTTCGAGCTCTTTAATCTTGGAATCAGAAGCAGTCAATGAATCAGTTATAGGATAATTATCATGATGTTTAGCATTCTGAACAATCTCTCCCCCATTATGACTTACATCGGATGAATCAGAAGTGGTATTGCTATCACTCGTTTCCATCCCATGTTTGTCATAATTAGGTTCAGAATCCTCAATATGCGGCATATCATCAACATATACATCATAAACCACATTACATTGTACCATGTTTGCAGGTTCTGCGTCATAAATGGGTAAGGTGTCATCAAGAGAAATCTCGTGAACATTCCCTGACGTGCCACTGGCATCATGTTGTGCTCCTGATTCTGTGCTCGTGCCATCGTTAGGCTCCAAGTTGTCAACCGTATGACCATTATCCTCTTGCATCTGCGTCATTGATTCTTGCACTCCATTAACATACACTTGCTGAAGTTGTGATCTTTGATATATCGAAGACGAGACTGATGACATGAGTTTCAAAATCGTATCACGGAAAACTCGAAGCTCGGTATGTGTATCTCGAAGAAACGATTGGCAAATCATTGAACTTTCAGGCTTGATGATATTAAATTGTAGGAAAGGCGTGAGGTGTGTCACAAGAGCCTTATATGCAAGTACCGATGCAGAGTGATTAAAGTTTCCATGGTTGAGTTGCTCGGCGAGTTGGGTCAAAGTGGTAAAAATGGAGTCGATGAATATATGACGATCTTGTCCAAAGATTGTCACAAATTCGCTCCCTCCTTGAATCCGTGAAAGATTAACTAGATGATACTGAAGCATTCGAAATGAAGTTATACCACTTTCTCTAGCGTTGGCTTGCACTTGATGCGATTCTCCCTCTTTAAGTGTCGATTTTAACGATTCCATTGGTAATCGAGGAAAAATGATGTGGCTGTTGTTGTTTTCGGTTTTGAACAAGACGACTCGGCTCAAAAATTGTTATCGGCTCAAAAGATTATGAATAAAATCTGATCAAAAATCCGTAGTCGCTAAAAATAGAACCCGTCAAAAATTTGTCACGGTAACTTTAAAAAAATACCCGCCTCGACACGATTTGCCAAAAATTAATAAACAAAATATACCAAACAAAAAATATAAAAGTGATAAAAATACAAAATTTTAATTTAACTAAAAATAAAAAATAAAATGTGATATTTTAAAATGGAAAAATAAAATAAGAAAAATAAAAAATAACTTTTAAATATAGGAAAATAAAAGTAAAAATAAAAATAAAAATAAAACAAACTTGTGACACAAACTTGTGAAAATAAAAGTAAAATTAGTTAACTAAAAATAGAAAAATAAAAAAAATCTTGATATTAAAAAATACGTTTGACAAAAAAAAACGTGTCCTAAAATAAGCAGCCCTTGTTTTCTCCGTCAAACCACAACACGTGGACCAATTAGAGAAGTCCACCGCCCCACTCCTAATAACTTAGATATATCCGCCCAAAACAATTGATCTTCTCCTTCTTTGATTATGCCGCCCCCCCCCCCCCCACCATGACTCTCTCTCTCCTCACAAGATACAAACGATTTAATACCTTTCTGCCTCAAAAACACTCTCAAGCCTAATCTTCTGACTAAACAAGCACAACCACTCTTCCAATCTACCTAGTATCCTCCGCCCCTTGTTGTTTCCGCCTCAAACTGCTTCACCCTTCTATTCAACTCTCTCTCTCAGTCACAAAACCAATCAGTCTATAACCTAAACCCACCAACTCGTATTAGTAACCCACGAATGAGAATCATGAAGGCATCAAGATCTGTAAGGATCTCGGGTAGGTTTATTTTCTGTTTAATGTTTTTGTTTGAGTAATTGAGTCTCTCTTCTTCTGTAGCGTCTTTCTAATGAGGTCTGGGGTTGACTGATGTGTGAGGGGTGTGTACGAGACGAGGGTGGGTCGAGGGTGATTGTGAGTCGAGGATGTTCGAGGCGTTGGTGAGGATGGTATGAGAGTTGGTTGAGAGATGAGGGAGTTAGGGTGTTGTGAGGGAGGGTGTTGTGTGAGTTTGTTACGAGGGTGAGGGTTTTCGAGGGTATTGTTGTTTCGAGGGACGAGAGTGTAGAAGGGTGTGAGGTGTGAGAGTTGGTTGTGGGTGGTAGGTTTGACCGAGAGAGGTGAGGGTGAGGGAGTGAATCTTGTTTGTCGAGAGTTTGTGGTCTGTGACGAGGGTCTGGGTGATTTGTGTTGTCGTGAGATGAGTGTCGGTCTAGGGTGTCGAGAGGGTGTGAGGGAGTGAGGGTCGAGTCAAGTGTGTCCGAGAGAGTTGAGTCGTGAGGGTTTTTTGTTTGGTTGTTGGGTAAAGTGTGTGAGTCGAGAGTGTGAGTGTTGGTTTTGGGTCGAGAGTGTGAGGAAAAAGTCAGAGGTCGAGTGTAGTTCGAGGGTCTTGTGAGTTCGAGTATGGTTTTCGAGAGTGAGTCGAGAGGGTGGGTCTGTGAGTGTTTTAAAATTGGAGTTGAGTCAAAAACAAAGGTTCCCGTTATGTTTGAATGGGCTTCATTCGGAAGAGTTCCGAATCGGAACTTTTTTCTTGATCCGGAAGTTCTTGGTTCGGAAGTTCTTGATCCGGAACTTCTTGATCCGGAACTTTTGGCTTGATCCGGAAGTTCTTGGTTCGGAAGTTCTTGATCCGGAACTTCTTGATCCGGAACTTTTGGCTTGATCCGGAAGTTCTTGGTTCGGAAGATTTCTGTTTGATTCGGAACTTAAAAAATTGATAAGGAACTTTTAGTTTGATTCTGGACTTTTAGACTCTGAACATTAGGAATAGTTTTGATGGGACTGAGATATTTGGACAAATTTGGACAAATGGACAGAATATGATAACCAGGAAACAATTGACAGTTTGACAGTTGACCAAAAAAGAAAAACTGACCAAAAAAGAGAAAAACCCAGATATGAGGAAAACTGAGACACGGATAAACGAGAAACACTGATTAAAAAATTTATATAAAAATCTGATAAAGATAAAAATAAGATAAAAAAAATAAAAATAAAATATAGAAAACTGAATATGAAAAACTGGAAAAAAGTGAAAATGGATATACGAAAAATAAATAAATAAAAAAAATACAAACTTTAAACGAAAAAATTGATAAAATTGATAAAAATTTAGAAATTTATAAAATTGGAAAAAATTGATACAAACTTTTTATGATTTAAGCATGATTAAATCAAAACCCACCAAAATCAAACAAAATAAAAGAAGAATAAACCAAACTAACCAAGGCTCTTGATACCAATTGAAGGTCTACGGAATTAATGGCCTATTCTATGTGATTGATTTGGTGGATTTAAGTGGTTGATTGATTGATAATTAATGAAGAAATGAAGGAATGAGATGAGGGATTAGAGAGAGAAAGGAGAGAAAAGGGGAAATGTAGAGAGAGAAAGAAAAGATGAATAATGATTAAGTGTCAAATGGAATCAACAACCCCCTCCTAACATGCTAGGAGGGGTTATATATAGCCCACCCTACATGTGGGCTATATGGACTATACAATAATTAAATAGATCACGAGCCCATTACATAATTATCGTTGGAGCGACCGATCCTTCATAAATACGTAAAAACGTATTTCCAACAATGATTTTTAGTCTCTGCAGCCTCTAGTTCCGTTTTTGTTTCTAGTAATTCTCTCTTAATTCTCATCATCTCTTCCTCTAAATTCTGAACCATCTGAATCATCTTGTCACTTGTCTCAACGGAGTTGCCACCATCATTTAGTTTTGAAAGAGTTTCATTTTTAGATTGATTCTCAATTTCAAGAGATATAGAATGTTGTTGAAGCTCATTAAAACTTTTTGAAAGTGTATTATACGAATCTTGAAGCTTTAAAAATTCAGCGTTGGATTCATGACAAGAATGATTATCTACAGTATCCACATGTTCAACAGTATTCACAGTAGATGAAATTTCATGAGTATACTTAACAGTTCAACTTGCATCACTTCGAGAGACACCATATGTTCTAAAAAACGGTCATATTCAGATAAAATCTTTTCCTTTTCAATTAAATGTTGTTCATATGCATCATCCATTTTATTGAAAACTTTTTGAACTTCACCAATTTCAAAACTTAAATTACACGCTAGATCATAGACTCCTTGTTTAATATGGTCCACAAACGGAACGATCTCTTTCTCAAACACCGTTTTCATGTGTTCGAACGCCCATTCTCCAGCGGTTTGAGCCGTTGAAGTCGTACATTCCAAGATGAACTTGTCAAACTCGGTAAGGTATTGCCCAATCTCTTCCAAGCTGAGCTTTACCGTACTAACCGGTGGAAGATTCTTAGGAATTTCCTTCGGTTGATCCGAGTTAACGAGTGTAGGAATTATACTAAGGCATTCTCTAGTAGGCATGAAAGTGGATGTTTGGATAGTTCTCTTTTGCATATTAAAGCGAATTCTAAGATCTATTGTGGCATTTTTTGCATTCATTTGAGCATAATCATATTGAGGATATGTATGAAGTAATTTTAACCGCTTTCATCATATGGTGTCATACTCTCAGAATCATTTGAGAACACAATCGGATCTAATACCAATCCTAACTTGGTTGCATCATAAAGTCGTGGGTTGTGGTGAAGCGCTTGCTTTGCATATCCCGGGTTAGGTGGTAAGTCTATGAGACGCGATAGATTGAACTCTTTAAATGATGCATGAAACAAGTGTACTAGATGTGAAGCAGCATATTGTTTTAAAAGCTTAAGTTCCGTTTCTTTTATTCTTTTAGACGTCTTAATTTCCATTTCAATCTGTTTGGACTCAAGAATTTCAAAATCCGTTTGAAGTTGTTGAAAATTAGTAACGACTGACTCTTTTTCTTTAAGTTCATTCGAAAGATTTGCTCTTAAACTCTTAATTTCTAGCAGATTGTCCATTTGAAGTTTCCTAAACCTATCAAATTCAGGATTGGTTAAGGTAGTGGACACAGGAGTCATTTCCAAGGTTTTAACCTTGTCCTTATGCAAAGCAAGCTCGGCCGATAAAGTCTGATTAGCATTAAGGGTTTCAAGGATCGTATTATTCATTCGGCTAAGCAAGGATGCCGGGACCCTAACCAAATCAGGTTGAGCAGACGAATTGGTAGTCGTAATAGCTCCCGGTTGTGGTTCACTCAAAGTCTGAGGACTTGCACTGATATTGCTATCATTGTTTGTCTCGTCGATTGAGTTACTAACCACCGGAGGCTGTTCCGAATACTCAGACATTTGCTCAACTTGATAAGGTACAATACTAGTATCTGTAGCAGTATGTGGTACCTCAGAAATGGTATCAGCTCCATATAGTGAAAGGTTTGCCATAAGAGCTGCTTTGGCGGTGTTAAGATCATCACAATCAGAGTCATATGCATCCAAATCATCACATTGATATGCAACATTGTTGATGATGACTGTTGTGAGACCATCAGTTTCCGCTACTGCCGGATCTGCAAGGAATGCCAATTCTTCTTCATCAAGCTCACGACCTTGGGCTTGAGCATTCACCAGGTAGATTTTCTCCTGAAACCATGTGCCGTCCCTTTTCCGTTTAGGCTGCTTGCACTCTCGGGCCATGTGCCCTTCCCCTTTGCAGTTGTAGCAAATCACCACCTTCATTTTACCAGTGTTGTTTGCTCTTGTAGCAGTAGTATTGGATGAACGTGCACCAGCAGTAGACGAATTCGATCTCCCTTGAAGTGGTTGCACCATAACTCTTCCGTCCTGAATTGTTGCCTGATGTCGAGAGTTAGACGAGTTCCTTAAGTGATTGTTAGTTGTTGCTGGACCTCTGTAACCTCGTTTATTCAATGTTTGACTTAAATAAGCAGACATCTGAGCAAGGATATCAGTAGGGCTATCTCCTTGTCAAAATTCAGGGACAGGGATGCCATCTTCACAGTAGAATGCTGGTGCTGCTTGAGCTACAATCTGATTGTTTGGAGCACTGACTTGTTGTGAGTAATGAGGTTGAGGAGCCTCAAGTTGTGGATAGGTACTAGCAAGGTTGGTGGGAGGTTGATACGGTGAATACTGGTGTGAAGCATAAGGTAATGGGTGTGAATCTCCTTGTGATGATGATGTTGCTGGTTGGTGATAAGATATAGGCGGCGGTGGCAGAATCGAGTACTGTGGGAAGCTTGGTGTTTGATACACAGGTTGATATGAAGTTTTGTGTCCTAAACCAAGCTGAGAGTTGTGGTATGACAGTGTAGGATGGTTTGCCAATAATGCCATTGGTTCATGATAAGGTCCTTGAGAAATTCGGTTTTGGATCACATGCTTCTCATGTTGTTGTAAGAAGGCATAGAGTTGATCTAAATTGGACTTGGGTATATCGCGAATCATCTTGAAATCTGTGACATATTGACTCCATTCAGGGGGTAATGTGTTCAAAAACTTGGTGTTTAACTGAAACTGTTCAATCCTAAGATTATAGACGTTCATGTCATTCATCAAAGTGGTAAAACGCCAGTAAAAATCATGAAGAGTCTCCCCTGGAATGTATTTGAACCTATCAAACAGATCATACAGTTGACACTCTCGTTCTTGCTTAGTGAGAGATGTCCCTTGTAGCAAAACCGCAAGTCGATCCCAAAGATCCTTGGCCACTTTATGTTCACTCACCATTCTAAAGATATCGGGTGGAAGGGCTTGAAGAATTGTCTAAACAGCCCTTTCATCGGCATCTGCAATGATTTTGTTGGCATCGGTTAACTCATGATACTCCCTTGCCCTTGTCACATTGTTGACGGTAACCTCTCCCCAATCTAATGGACCTTTGTCAATTGATTGTAGCATAAGTCGACCACTTTGTTTTCCCATGATGTACGTTCTCATGCGACTTTGCCATGATTCAAATAAATCTTTAATGAGCAAAGGTGGGCGAGTATCGGTACCCGAAATGATTGAGATATCGGTAAGTGAGGTCATTGTCGGCATATGTGAATGTGAATTCATTTTATGATCCCTTGAGAAAAGATTATCAAAAATGATCGAACAATGAAATAAGGTTAAGTGTTTTAATGTTGTTGAAACAAAGATGTTGTGTTTTTTTGTGAAATATTACAAACTTGAAACAAAATCCTCTAAGTTGTGAAAATACTATCTCAATACCCAAACTTCTTAATCTTAATGTAAAATCTCGAAGTGTCGTAATTCTCAAAATTAATCCGTCGAAATACCAAAAATAACCAATCCTGTCGGAATATATAAGAACCAATCGGAATGTTTCGGAAACCCAGTCGGAATGTTATCTGAAACCAAGTCGGAATGTTATCGGAACCTAGTCAGAATGTTATCCAATCGGAATGTTATCGGAAACCTAGTCGGAATGATATACAATCGGAATGTTATCAGAAACCTAGTCGGAATGTTATCCAATCGGATTGCTATCGGAAACCTAGTCGGAATGATATCCAATCGAAATGTTATCAGAAACCTAGTCGGAATGTTATCCAATCGGAATGCTATCGGAAACCTAGTCGGAATGATATCCAATCAGAATGTTATCAGAACCCTAGTCGGAATGTTATCCGATTGGAATACCTAAATAACCTCCTGTCGGAAAGTGTGATCGGAATACTGATAGGAATGTGTAAACCCTTTTCCGATGTGACTGACCGGAATCCCTAAACCCTTTTTCGATTGCTCTGATCGGAATAATGGTACTGTTACGAAATTTTGAGGTAAAAAGATGAGATTTTCGACAAAAAAACCGTGATTTGAACCAACCCAAAACACCCAAAACACTACCAAAAGTATTTAGAAGATATATGGATCACTTGGAGAGTCAAAAACACGAAAAAAATTTGAAACTTGGGTAAAGATCAATCAAAAACACATGAACACACAAAAGTGAACATGAACAACACAAAACCAACCTTTATTTCATCCCATGCTCTTGATACCAATTGTAGAACAATGATAATATTTATGAATCAAGAGGGTTGCTGTTTTTCTAGAGAGAGAAACTTAGAGAGAGAAGTGAAAGAAACTTGTAATATGAAAAGTAGAAAATGAACAACCAACACCTCTTTCCATGGTGGAAAGAGGTTTAAATACCCAAGTCCTTAATCGACTTGGGCCTCCGGCCCATGAACATGCTCATGGGTCGGGCTATTTAATAAATGAAACTTAACACTACTACGAGCCTATAACTACATTGTTGGAGTGACCGAGACTTTCTATATACGTAAAACGAATTTCCAACAAGATTTATTCCTTGTCTTTGTCTTAAGATTCTTCTTGTCAATGCCTTGATAATTCTTATCAGCGTCTCATCTGTCAGCGCCTCGTTTACTCTTGTCAGCGTCCAATTTCCTCTTGTCAGCGTTCCTGTGACTTAGCTATGTTTATTCCCAACAATCCTCCCCTAAACTTGATATCTACTCTAGTAATCAAGTTTCTGAATAAAATAAAACATACAGAGAGGATTCTTACAAACATACTTATCCCTGAATTTGAGTAATAATAAATCTCGAAAAGTCAATCACTCAAATCCCTTGTATAGTCAGCCTTCACTTGGTCTTAATCATCTTCAATACCTGTAGAGTCTTTGGAGCTTTCTTTATTACTTTTGTCACTCAAATTCGATTGCTCCTCCCCTTTTTAAGACTCATCTCCAAGATCAATATACAAGGACGGAACCAAGAACGTACTCCTTGCATCAGCTTCCAAAACAACAAGTCTATCAGCTCAAAATAGTGATCCTTGACAATTTGTACCATTTCTGTATTATGCTTTTACAAGCTAATACAGATTTTCGTCAATTCCATTAATGTCAAAGGTTTCATACTGTCCTCATCCACATTCGGGAAATGAATCCTCAATTTTGATTCATAGGACATGGGGATGGACTTACTGATGATAAGACTGACTTGACCTGCATTAAAGCTAGTGCCAATAGTCTCAGCCATCTCCATAACACTATACACCCTTGTGAAAGTGATCTCTGCTGCTACTAGATGTCAATGACTAGGAAAAACATCTCAATGATCATTAGGCTTCCAAATATCCAAAAATTTGAAAAATGAAAAGGGTGATGAAACATTTTGGGACTATAAAAAGTTTATAAATGACACCAGCTAAGATGTCATAGCATAAAATGTATTTGAGAATGCATAAAACTTAGTTAAAACACAAACAAAGGTAGTAATCCTAAGGAAATTAACTAGTCTCTAATAAGCAAGAGTGACAAACACTGTTCATGCATACACTTATGCAAAAGCATGATAGACACACATGAACTCTAGAGTCCTTTGTTCACAAATGCCCCAAAGAGAAAGTTAACTCATATAAAACCTTTGCAACTCCCCAAGTAACCCAAACATATACCCAAAGTCTCCCAACCGACTAAACCCAATCTAGGTCATATGTCTTGGCAGCATGCATGCAAAATAAACTATGTGCATGCTATAGTGCCTCGAGGTTTAGAAATTCCAACAATTTCATAAGGAGAGAGCCTTCATTATTTCTAACCCCCACTCACCAGTGGACACAATCTAGAATTATGCAAGAGTGCTCTAAGAGTACCCAAAATCATAAAGGTTTACCTCCCCCTAACAGAAGCATATACTTCATTATATGTGCAGAAGCAAAATTTTATTTCAAGATAGGAATGTAAACATTCCAACCATCATAAATAAAAGCTTGCAACTCTTTATCCATCCAAATGTAGCTCCACATTCCTGCATAGTTTGACAAAAACCACAAAAACACACCAACAGAGGCTACCCTTTCCCATAATAATGAGTAGAGATAACATGTCAGTGGATAAA
This sequence comes from Glebionis coronaria, assembly GCA_025667525.1. NCBI lineage: Eukaryota > Viridiplantae > Streptophyta > Magnoliopsida > Asterales > Asteraceae > Glebionis > Glebionis coronaria. Next base: position 98,774,185 of record CM046882.1, on the reverse strand, counting down.
AATAATAACAGTGGAAAGACCAAAAATGCATGTTCCTTGAGCATCCACTATCCCAATATCCTTGATCATTAACCTGCTTTTGGATAGTCTGCTAAAAAAGAAAACAAATTAGTTTTCTTTGAAGATCCAAGCCTTGTCAGACTTGGATCTGTCTAGTTGTTCAACTAGAGTGGACTTATTCTTTACCACAAATCCCTGTTCATCCCTTTGGGACCTAATCATCCAATTTGTTCCAATGAGTCTAGTAATGACCTTCTCAAGATATTTAAATCTATTGCAACTCATTGAAATACTATTAAAATTGAAGTTTTGCTCTTGTTTAGGTTTCCATGTTAAGTGGGATGATGCTTTAGACCATTGACCCTTATTAACCAAGTATCTTTGTTTATATGGTCTAAAATAAGGTCTCATACCAAACTTGGACCTGTCAGCGCTGCATTTGTGCCTGTCAGCGTTGAATTTGTTCCTGTCAGCGCTGAATTTGTTCTTGCCAGCACTGAATTTGTTCTTGTCAGCGCCCAAATTAGGGTTTGCTATAGGAACATACTGCCTGTTTGACCAAGTGTTGGTCTTTTGAAAGGGCCTTTGTCCATGGGTATTAGTTGTCTTAGAGAAGAAAGGAGCTGGTCTAGTAGCCTGTGGTATAGTGTGGACAAAAGGTCTATGGTTGACATTGGATGACCTATTGTCAGCGAATGAATTGTATCTACTGACACAATTATAGGCCAAACGAGAAAAGCTCCCACATGTATAACAAGCCTTTTTAGACACAAACTTAGGCTTATACTGGTAAAACCATGTCCCATTAACACTAATTTGGCTTTTTGGTGACCTAGGTTTTATATACAATTCTTCATATTTAATACTAGGTTTTCTATCAACGTTTAAGCCAAGGTCATCAGTCTTGCCAGTGGTTGGGTTTGTCACCTTTATGGGTGTAGACTCATTTGGGTTGTCACTAAGCATGCCACCCTTAACAAACAAGGTAGGGTTGGCTTTCTTCCATTGGTCCAAATCAGTCAACTTCTGCTTATATTCCTCTACTGGGGTAAGAACTCTTGGTGGAGGAATAAATTCCTCTTCTTGGAGTTCTGGTATACCAGTCCAAGATAAGTCCTTTCTAGGAACACGATAGAAGTTCCCAGCAGGTGGTGGAACACCAGCATACTCTTTCATCCCAATCCCAGTCATATCCCTATAATCCCTTTGTTCACTAACACATTTTTCTAGGGTTTGTGAGGCTTTATCAAATCTCTGAATTTTAAGATCTACATTATCTTTGTTTTTGATAGCCTCATCTAACTTAGCCTGTAAAGCACCATTGGCTCTCTCCATGATGTTTCTAATCTCAATACTAGCATTTAAATCATGAGTTAAAATATTGATTTGATCTTTTAGGTCAAACTCCATTTTCTTATACTCAGACACAGTCTTTTCAGTTTGAATGAGTGCCACTTGATAATTTGAAAGTCTAGCATGTACGTCTAAAACATCTGATTTCAATTTTAAAACTTCTTTATTAAGTCTTTCAGTATTTAACCTACAAGAAGAGTCATCACATACCTTATTATCAGAACATGAAGAAGAATTGGAACTTGTGGAACTTGAAGTAGACGTGGCCTTAACTGAAAACATCATCAGATTCTTCTTCACCTTCTTCCTTAGCCTGGTTCACCTCACGATATTGGATTTCGTTCTTCAAATCAAAGTTTCTCAACAAGCTCTGATACCACTTGTTGACGTGGTCTTAACTGAAAACATCATCAGATTCTTCTTCACCTTCTTCCTTAGCCTGGTTCACCTCACGATATTGGATTTCGTTCTTCAAATCAAAGTTTCTCAACAAGCTCTGATACCACTTGTTGATCCCAAACTTAGGTCGATTCAGCTTTGTGTTAACGATATTAAATCAAGTTTAACACGTAGAGAAACTTTGTTGTATTGAACAATCTAAGTGTTATGCGGAATTTAACACTTAGAACAAAGAACAAAACAAAGTAAACCAAACTTTCACTTTGATTAATAATATCAATGAATGATTACAATGAAAGTGTTATGAGATATGTGGAAGAGGTGTGTGAAAGGGATGTGTTTTATGTCTAACCCTAAGGCCTCCTTTTATAGGTTTAAGGAGCCTTGTATAAAAAGCTAAGATAAACTATTTTAGGAAGAGACATAAGATAAACATATGACTAAATCTTTTTAAACATTAAGAATATATTCTGAATTCTTATCTTCATATTTTGTCCACCAGCTTGAAGAATTCATCATTGGCAGATTTAGTCCTTGTCTTTGTCTTAAGATTCTTCTTGTCAACGCCTTGATAATTCTTATCAGCGTCTCATCTGTCAGCGCCTCGTTTACTCTTGTTAGCGTCCAATTTCCTCTTGTTAGCGTTCCAGTGACTTAGCTAATTTTATTCCCAACATTTAATTTAGACTATAGTATTAATTATTTATTAAGACATGAAATATAATTAATTAATAAACATGACTTAGGTTATTATTAATACAATATTAATACATGTTTTAACCTAAGTATTTTTTACACCTTGATTTAATTAAATCATGCTTATATTTAATTAAATCATATAACCTAAAGTTTATTTAATTAACATGTTATTATTAATAAACTATACTATAATCACATGACTAATGATATTTATTCAGTAAACTTAAGCTTATATTATTAGCTTATTAATTCAGCTTAATTCTAAATATGGAAACTTTCTAATTAAGGAAACTTACTATTTTTGGAAACTTACTTTTTTTAGAAACTGATATATTTTAAGAAGTTAATCTTTTTTTGGAAACTTTCTATTTTTGGAAACTTTCTATTTTTGGGAACTTTCTATTTTAGGAAACCTGTTGTTTTTAGGAAGTTACTTATTATTACACAACAAGTATAATAATACAAGAAATACCAGTAATACTTAATCAGAATATACATAATACATGATAAACACAGCATAACGTTAAGATCAGTAAAACAAGACATGAACATATAAAACAAGCTAAGACATGATATAAAATCAGTTACGTACTCAGTAAACAGAATACTTATACATGTATACTATTTATGTAGCATTAGTGAGATCAAAGTAGGACTTCCTTTCGTTCGTCTTCTTCGTTCACTGGCAGGGGCGGAGCCAGAGTATAAAATCATCGGGTGCACAAAATCTTTAATATGAGTATCTATATAGTATATTGATAGGTGTGTAAACACCCATCTTTTCTACCACTTAATTACAATAATAACCGGACCAAAACGTGTATTTTATGTCTTTTATGTCAGAATTATGCGTGGTTTGTGTTTTGTAGTGATTTAGGATGAAAAGGTGAAAAGTGGAGAAAACACGGACATTCACGGGCATTTACGAACTTTTATTGAAGAAAAGGATGAAAGACGAAGTCAAGAAGTCAAGAGTGCAAAAAGAACGGAAGTCCACGACCAATTCTGAAGATTTATCGAAGAAAAAGTCAAAAGACGGAAGTTTATTAAAAGCCGAAGAATTCAAGTTTATTTTATTGAAGAATTTAAAGACGAGTTCGAAGAAATCCCGAAGCCAAAAGTCCCTTAAGTCCAAGTTTAAAGAAGATTAGAAGAAAAGGACTAATGACGCAATTAATGAAGATTAATAAAAGGAGGGACTTAAACTTGTAATTAAGAAGAAATGAAAGAGGGGAGGAAGCTTCCTTAATCCTCCCCTATAAATAGATTAGGATGTTTATCATTTCATTCTTGTTGGCTAAGTGTGACAATTAGTCTTCCACCATTTCATTACCTTGCACCTTTAATTACCTTGTCAATTTAAATACTTGTCAAATTTAATTACCTTGTCTTGCACTTAATTACCATTTAATTTCAAGTAAGTTTTTCTTTTAATTCTTGTTAATCTTTATCTTTATCTTGTTGATCTCATTCTTCCTTTCTTAATCTTTGATTGATCTGTTTATGTTCAAGTTCTTAATTTTTGTTGATTTGATTAAAGTGGTTTTGATTATCTTGATCTTTATTGTTTGATTTGTGTTATGGATTGATTGTTTATGTTGATTAAATGTTTTGTTATTAGTTTGGTTTAATCTTTTTGTTGATTTGGTTAAGTTTTTGTTAGATCCGTGCGTTTTTATCTTTCCTTGTTCTTCGTTTTATGGTTACTATATTTCCCAGGTACAAGCCCAGAAACATTCCGAGTAAAGCTTTTCTCTGGACGTCTATTCGGAATATTGATTATTCCGAATAGTAGTTTTATTCCGAGTTGGTTGGTTACTCCGAATAGGGATTCTTTCCGCATAGGCCTGGATTTTCCGAATAGGGATAACTTTCCGCATAGGGTTAAACTTTCCGCATAGAGTTAAACTTTCCGAATAGGGTTAAACTTTCCGAATAGGGATTCTTTCCAAATAGACCAAATATTCCGAGTAGGCACTTTATTCCGAATAGGGACAGATATTCCGGATAGAGGTATTATTCCGAATAGGAGGATTATTCCGAATAGGGCTTATTTTCCGAATAGAACCTTTTCCGTATAGTGACAGTATTCCGTATAGGGTTTATTCCGGATAGGGGCTTATTATTTTCAGTTTCTTTAATTTTAGTTTTTATTTTAAGCTTTATTTTTCCCGCCTTTTTCCTTAATAGCACTTTAAGTTTATTTGCCTTAGTTTAAGATTTAGTTTTAGTTGCGTTTTAAGTTTGCCTTAGTTAGATTTAAGTTTGCGTTATTTTACTTTATTGCCCTTTAATTTTAGTCTTGCTTTTTAATTTTTGCACTTTATTTTAATTAGTTAGATTTATTTTAATTGCACTTTTACTCTATTTGTTCTGCACCTGTTATTTTAAAAACTACAACGACACACTTTTGTTCCACCAAAAACAATAGAGTCACATAGAGAGCTTAGATCAATTCGATTAGACCAACACAACGAACTTAATTTTTATACAGGGTGTCAAAATCCTAGTATTAAATGGCGCCGCTGCCGGCTCTTTTCGTTAAGATCAACAGTTTTCTGTGAGAGACACGTTGCTTTTTGGGATCCGTTCACTTGTGAACGTTACTTTTCTTGCATAAAAAATTCCAAAAACTCATAAAAATTAAAAATTCAAAAAACCATAAAAATTAAAAATTTCAAAAATCCAAAAAGATTTTATCTTTATTGTGTATATATATTGTCTTTGTGTTTGGTTTCTTTTTCTTTTGCATTTTCAGGTGTATGCGTACTAGATCTTCTAATTATCAAGAGCCCGAGCCTCAAGAAGATTTAGATATGGCAGGTGTCAACAACAACAACATGCCACCGCACCTCAATATTAATAATAATAACAACAATGCTCTTCCACAGCCCGATCTTCGGACCATGGAGGAACTTTGTCAACCAACAATGTTTGGACGAGGAGGACCGATTGCGCCGATGCAAATCAACGCTCCTGAGTTTTCGTTGAAGCACCACATGATTCAGCAAGTACAAACAAACCCATTTAGAGGATTGCCTGATGATGATGCCAACAAACACCTCGACAAGTTCATTACAATCACCCAAAGCATGAAGTTAGCTGGTGCCTGCCACAATGGATGAACTTCGCCTACAACTCTTTCCACATACATTATTACATCATGCCGAGAAATGGTTTGATCGTCTCCCGAAGAATTCTATTCACACTTGGGATGATATGACTCAACGCTTTTTGTCGCGCTACTTTCCACCATCCATGGTCACAAGCCTTCGCAATCAGATCAGCGGTTTCATGCAAGATCCCGATGAATCTCTTTTTGACGCTTGGGAGAGATATAATGTCTTGATCGACCGTTGTCCAAACCACAACATGCTTCCCGTCACATTGATTGATACTTTCTACAACGGTTTGACTTTTCGAGATCGTGATACGATTAATGCAGCCGCCGGTGGCACATTCATGAAAAGGAGACCCGAGGAGTGTAGAGAGTTAATTGAGAACATGACTACTCACCACAAGAACTGGGATTCCTCTGCTTCTTCTAGGAACAACCCGAGAGTCAATGTTTCTTCTACCGCTGCAAACCCTGAGATGACCGAACTCACCCGCATGATGGCCGAAATGAGCAAAAGTATTACGCTTCTCGCTTCAAACCAACAACAACAACAAGTTAAAGCGGTTGCTAATCCTTGTGAAACATGTGGCGGTCCTCACTCATACACCGATTGTCCTTCGACACAAGGAAATCCGGAAAATGTGTATGCAGCTTACGGTAATTATTCACCGGAAAATTACCAAGCTAAACAACAAGGGGATAGAAATCTGCTGAGCTACCGTTCCAACAATTACCTTTCACCCGGTTTTTCTCCTCAAAACCAAAACCCCGCCAACAACTACAATAGAAGCAACCAAATCCCACCAAGAGCTTCTAACTCTTATCAACCACCCACCCAACAACACCCACCCATTAATCCCGATGTTGACACCATCATGAGAACTCAAGGTGAGCAAATCAAGAATCTACAAAGCCAAATAATCAATTTGAAAGGAGATATCTTGAAGCAAGGTAATGACATCAGAACCGAGGTTCGTGATAATCTTCAATCCTCCTTCATCACTCAAACAACTGAATTAAAGAATCTGTTGGCTAGTTTCTTGCCCGAAGCTCAACCTTCTTCTTCTTCGGGTTCTCTACCTTCAAACACCGTCACTAATCCGCGAGCTAATGTGAGTGCTATAACTACGCGTAGTGGAATTACCATTGTCAATCCACCTATCCCACCACCATCATCTACACCTCCTCCACCACCATATATCCCTACTCCTCCTACACCTAGTGTTAGTACACCATTACCGTCTCCGCCTCGTCATGACGATGTATCTTGGAAGGACCCTTCAACATCACAACCTTCACCTAACCCTTATCAACCTAGAATCCCATACCCTTCTCGCATAGGCAAGACCAATGATCTAACCAAGAATGACTGCCAAGTATCGAAATATGTGGATATGCTATCTAAAATGACCATCAACATTAGCCTTGTTGAAGCACTTTGCCACATGCCGAAATTTGTCAAAGCATTCAAGGAATTGCTTAGCAAGAAAGAGAAGCTGATTGAACTCGCCAACACACGATTAAATGAAAACTGCTCTGCAGTCCTTCTTAGAGAACTTCCGGAAAAACTTGGAGATCCCGGTCGTTTTGTGTTGCCTTGCATGTTCAACAAAACTGAAGAATTTACTGCCCTTGCTGATCTCGGGGCTAGTATTGATTTGATGCCACTAAGTGTTTGGAAAACACTATCATTACCCGACCTCATTCCAACTAAGATGACTCTCAAACTTGCAAACCGCACTCTCGCTTACCCCGTTGGTATAGCCGAAGACGTGTTCATCAAAGTTGGCACATTTACTTTCCCGGTCGATTTTGTTGTAGTTGATTATGAAATGGACCCTCGTATTCCTTTAATACTTGGTCGGCCATTCTTGAGAACCGGACGTGCTTTAATAGATGTGGCCGAAGGTGAGTTAATCTTACGAGTCGGGGATGATTCAAAAGTTTTTAAAATGGGGAAGCTTACAGGCAAATCCTTTGGAGGCCGAGAATCAGTGAATATGATTAATGTGCTTGATGACTTTACCGTCTATGACAATCCTCTATTCGATTCTTCCATCTATAACCCACTCTTTGACGATGATGAGGATGATTCTCCCTCTACTTTGGACGCTTCTCCCATTTATAATTCTCAACCGGTCTTTGATGCTTATGATGATGATGATTCTAGCTCAGATTCGGATGATTTTGATTGTACTTCTGAGTATCCCGAGCTGCCCACTTTCGATGATTTTGATGAGGCTGATACTCTCTCGAGCGATTCTTCACATGATGAAGATCCTCCGCCATCACTCGATCCTACTTTGGACGATTATTCATTTGAGGAAGATTTCTCTGAATTTCTCAACACATACTTCCCTCATGAGAGTGATGCTCCTCCTTTGGACTTTGAAGATTATCGTCTTGATCCTACTTTGGATTTGAAGAGCATTTTGTCCAAGGAGAAGAAACCGGTCGACACCGAAATCCGTTGCACTTATGATTTGACACCTCTTTGTCCCCCTTCTGAGGACGAGGTTGTGCTTCTTTGCGGATCTTCTTCACACTCGGTTGAGCCTGAGTGCTATTTTCCCCTGAAGGAAAAGGTGTTCGACCCCGGTATTGAAGTCTTTAAGCCATCTCAGTATCCACCTGATGAAATAAAAGGAAAAATCTTTGGACCCATTGAAGACATGCTTGCACCACTTCATCCTTGCCTCTACTGTGCTCCATCACTGCTTAAGGGAACCTTGCCACTTCTCTTTTGGCTTGCCTTGTTCGCCTTAAGCTCGTGCTTATTGATGGATGAAAACTATGTCTTTGATCCTGGTGGATACGTTTCACGCTTCTTCCGTTGATGATCAAGGTTGAGTCAGGCTCACGACTCGGTTAACAAAAACCAAGCGCTTCTTGGGAGGCAACCCATGCATCTATATTTTCGCTTTCTTTATCATAAGTGTAGGGGGGACCCTTTGGATTGCTATTTCCTCTCCTCACTTCTTAATCAGGGATTCGAGCTTCAATGATCCACTCTTGATGATTCTTGACGACCCGTGATTCCGTGTTATACTTCTTCCCGGTTCTATCCTAAACTCTTTTCGATTCACTATTTTATATATTTTCTCAATAATAAAATAGGAATCTCTTTAGTTGTCTTTTCCTTAGCGAGATTTAAACAACGTGCACAATGTCCTAAGTGTAGGGGAGTTTACTCCCACATGCTTAAACATTGAGGACAATGTTTATCTTAAGTGTGGGGGGACTTCTATCGAAGTTAAGTGGTCTTTTCCTTGTATTTGTCCTCATTTTAACCAGAAAATCAATTTTTCGACATTTTTCAAAATTTTTGATCTATTTTGGCCTATTAGTTTTTACCTTTGTATGGTTATTTTCTTTCTTTGCTAGAATAAATGTTTAATAAGTGGTTTTAATTTTCAAACGTTGTGAATCTTTTGACTCAATCCGAGTTTACTCTAGCTAGTATCCTTAACGTGTTTAAGTCAAGTTTTGCTAGGCTTTTATATAGGGAGCTATAAAACGCAAAAGTCTTAACTCTCACGGGTTAAGAACAAGAACTTTTCGCAAGTTCCTATAATTGATCCTAGAGAGTCGTTTATCAAGGGAACTTTAAGATGCGATTTCTAAACTTGAAAGAGTCTAAGAATTTGCAAGATCCTATAGGCGACTCGAAAACCCAAAACTTTGATTTAATAGGCTAAGTATCCACGAGTCTCATTACTTGAGATTTTAAACTGTGGAGAACGAGAGATGATAGAGCCAATTATAAGTCCGGTATTCTTTCGTGGATTTATGTGAGTTAATTATGAGCCTATTCTCCCATCGCTTGCTAATAAATTTATTTGCTAATAAATAAGGTTGTACGATTTGAAAAGTTACTTAGCTTCTAGCCCCAGATCGTTTAAAAGTTGCTCGGTATGGATTAGAGTTCATAGCCAAGGCATAACTTATTGAAGCGGGATGCGAAGATTGGCGAGTCCGAAAAGGCCCTAACAAGGCATGAGGGCTATAATTTGTTGCTAAAGATCCAAAAGTGATGTGAAGAATCATTTATCGAAAATCAATATGAAGGATCGAGACACACGACGAAAAGCAAATACTCCCCAAAAGTCATGGAGAAGTGTATCCGAAAAGACCCTAACAAGGTATGAGGATAAATAGATCCAAGTCATAAAAGGAGGCGGATCGTTGTATATCAAAGTCCAAAATAAAGATTGGAGAAAAATGAAGAAGTCATGGTCCAAGTATGAATCTCTCAAAACTTCAAGTGAAGAAATTCCTATATGAAGAGAAGACCATTATTTCATGAACGTCTCTCAAGATTTGAAGTATGAAGTCGCTGCCAAATATCGGTCCGAGAAAGGTCTCAAATCGCGAAGCGAGTTATGCCAAGATATGAACTTTATGAGGTCCCGAGAAGCAGTTTTAAAAGATTTGGTCCTTTAGCTAACTATTGATTAAATCGTTCACTTTATTTTCAGACTAAATAACTATCGAAATAAGTCAAACAATGCATCCTCGTGATCATTCAAGACAACAATAAAATATAAGAGATACACCTAGGAATAAGGGAGTCTAAGTGAGTAATTGGCCCACATGAGTTCGTGATAGTCTACTAACTTATAATAACAATGATCTCGTTTTTAAGCTTGGTTTGGAGAAAGTGAAAACTTGAGGATGATGATTATTCATAACATTTTCAAAACCCAAGGTATGCTTTTGATTTCTTTATTTGGTATGTTTTTAAATTTCTATCTCTTTAATAAAGGCCAACTGGATTGATTATGATGAAAAGTGTAATCTTGCTTTGTAACTAATGCATTGCATGAGGACATTGCAATGGTCAAGTGTAGGGGATTTGATAGGTGTGTAAACACCCATCTTTTCTACCACTTAATTACAATAATAACCGGACCAAAACGTGTATTTTATGTCTTTTATGTCGGAATTATGCGTGGTTTGTGTTTTTGTTGTGATTTAGGATGAAAAGGTGAAAAGTGGAGAAAACACGGACATTCACGGGCATTTACGGACTTTTATTGAAGAAAAGGATGAAAGACGAAGTCAAGAAGTCAAGAGTGCAAAAAGAACGGAAGTCCACGACCAATTCTGAAGATTTATCGAAGAAAAAGTCAAAAGACGGAAGTTTATTAAAAGCCGAAGAATTCAAGTTTATTTTATTGAAGAATTTAAAGACGAGTTCGAAGAAATCCCGAAGCCAAAAGTCCCTTAAGTCCAAGTTTAAAGAAGATTAGAAGAAAAGGACTAATGACGCAATTAATGAAGATTAATAAAAGGAGGGACTTAAACTTGTAATTAAGAAGAAATGAAAGAGGGGAGGAAGCTTCCTTAATCCTCCCCTATAAATAGATTAGGATGTTTATCATTTCATTCTTGTTGGCTAAGTGTGACAATTAGTCTTCCACCATTTCATTACCTTGCACCTTTAATTACCTTGTCAATTTAAATACTTGTCAAATTTAATTACCTTGTCTTGCACTTAATTACCATTTAATTTCAAGTAAGTTTTTCTTTTAATTCTTGTTAATCTTTATCTTTATCTTGTTGATCTCATTCTTCCTTTCTTAATCTTTGATTGATCTGTTTATGTTCAAGTTCTTAATTTTTGTTGATTTGATTAAAGTGGTTTTGATTATCTTGATCTTTATTGTTTGATTTGTGTTATGGATTGATTGTTTATGTTGATTAAATGTTTTGTTATTAGTTTGGTTTAATCTTTTTGTTGATTTGGTTAAGTTTTTGTTAGATCCGTGCGTTTTTATCTTTCCTTGTTCTTCGTTTTATGGTTACTGTATTTCCCAGGTACAAGCCCAGAAACATTCCGAGTAAAGCTTTTCTCTGGACGTCTATTCGGAATATTGATTATTCCGAATAGTAGTTTTATTCCGAGTTGGTTGGTTATTCCGAATAGGGATTCTTTCCGAATAGGCCTGGATTTTCCGAATAGGGATAACTTTCCGCATAGGGTTAAACTTTCCGCATAGAGTTAAACTTTCCGAATAGGGTTAAACTTTCCGAATAGGGATTCTTTCCGAATAGACCAAATATTTCGAGTAGGCACTTTATTCCGAATGGGGACAGATATTCCGGATAGAGGTATTATTCCGAATAGGAGGATTATTCCGAATTGGGCTTATTTTCCGAATAGAACCTTTTCCGTATAGTGACAGTATTCCGAATAGGGTTTATTCCGGATAGGGGCTTATTATTTTCAGTTTCTTTAATTTTAGTTTTTATTTTAAGCTTTATTTTTCCCGCCTTTTTCCTTAATAGCACTTTAAGTTTATTTGCCTTAGTTTAAGATTTAGTTTTAGTTGCGTTTTTAAGTTTGCCTTAGTTAGATTTAAGTTTGCGTTATTTTACTTTATTGCCCTTTAATTTTAGTCTTGCTTTTTAATTTTTGCACTTTATTTTAATTAGTTAGATTTATTTTAATTGCACTTTTACTTTAATTGTTCCGCACCTTTAATTTTAAACACTACAACGACACACTTTTGTTCCACCAAAAACAATAGAATCACACATAGAGAACCTAGATCAATTCGATTAGATACACACAACAACGAACTTATCTTTTTAACTAGGTAAAACCTATGTATTATATATGATTTTGGGACAGGGTTCATTTTGAAAAAAGTAGAGATTTTTAGCGAATTTATACACTACGGGACAAAATTCCATCGGGTTCCCGTGCATCCCCGGGAACCCCCTAGCTCCGCCCCTGTTCACTGGACATAAGGTACGCTTTTTCGTCCTTTTAGTATGGACATTCTTTCCTTATTAGGATTCCCCGTTTGCAGCCAACTGTTTTCCCAGTATTTGTTTTATATGTTTGATACTTTTGTTAGATTAAGAGCCTAAGCCATATACATGCATGACTAGTGTCACTTAGTATAGAGGTACCATAACCATAACATTGGAGGCACCAGTGTTATGACTTTCCCACAGCAAGTGATTGCTCGTGGTGTCCTTTTTCAGTTTTGGACATTATATTATATTATATTATCATGTGGGGCGTATGGGTGCATCCTAGTTACATGTTTATCAGTATTAGCAGAGTGAATGCGATGTGTGCCTTGCATCCTTCACTAGGAGATGATCCCTCTTACCCAAACGATTTAATGAGAGGCAACCCCTCTAATTGCATGACGAGGTCTCCCCTCCAAGTATTCATGCATGGTGGAACCTCATGACCTATATGGCCTATTTGGCTAATTAATTAAACAGGTTTTCATAGACACATAAGTCTTTTTAAACTATAAAACTAGTTTTATGAACATGAACCAGATATCTTAGAACTTATGTTATTCCGCTGCTATTAGTCTTATATGCTTACGTTATTCCATGTCATACTAGTATATTCGTGCACTGAGAGTTATGCTCAGCCGTTACTTTCCTTTCCATGTCCCAAAACGGTAGGTACCCAAGGACGGACTCGAGCAATTAGAGGAAGTGCATAGGATGGAAGCTGTCATAGACTTCTTCTCCTTTTTGTCATATACTTATGCTTGTTTAGTCTTTCCTAGTTCATATATTTATTTATGTTTTGGGCTTATGTTTGGGAACCGATTTTTGATTCCGGTTTTCCCTATGGTCATGTATGTTTTACTATATATTACCTTGCATGCTTTGATGACACACCATAATCACGCGTGACATTTCATTTACCAAAATGGGGTGTTACATTGATAGAGTAAATTTCATAAATTGCATTTTGCTTAGTAAACTGCCATATAAGACATATCAGTAGGCTTAATAGGGTTTGATTGTGAGCTTAAAGGTTTGAAATCTTGGTAATTAGTTAGAGATAGGATAGGATTAGGTTTGTGAGTGGTTATTTTGTGAGTTTGGTTATGTTAGAGTCAAGATTTGCCAACTCAAAACTCACCAGATTGCCAAACACATCAGCAACACCACCCAAACCTACTTTTCTGTTATCAGAATCTATATTGCTTGATTTTTTTGGCTAATTGTTGCTTGTAGCTAGCTGTTTTTTGCTTACTATTGACTCCCCACACTCCACTTAGTGTGGGGGTGCCATTTGTTCCAAAAAAAATAGCATCAAACAAGCTCAAAAATGCCACATTTCACTTTTCTGTGATCAAGCAGTGGGAAAAAGCTCCCACTACTAGTATAGTTCTAGCCACTGCTGGGGTAAAAGACAAAAGCCCCCAGCAAGTCACTATCTGTCTTTTTGATTGTTTGTCTTTAGTGATCTAAAAGTGGTGTTTTTCTGATTTTTCAATTTTCATAGTTTTAGTTATTTATTTTAAGATTTTTGAAAAAGTTAATTTTATTTTTCTGATTATTTTAATATTTTTAGCATTATTTTAAGTTAAAATAGGTTTTTATTAATTCTGTTTTTGTCCTTAGTGGTCCAAAATCAGTGTTTTCATATTTTACAGTTTTCATAGGTTCTTTTATTAATTTTAAGATTTTTAGAAAAGTTGTTTTATTTTTCCAAGTATTTAATTAATTTTTAGAATTATTTTAAGTTATAATTAGTTTTTAATTAAGCTGTTTTTGTCCTATTAGGGCTAAAAGTACTGTTTTCAACTTTTTTTCATTTTTCCTAGCTTTAGATGAGTAATTTAATATTTTTCAAAAAGTAAAAATATTTTTCTTATTATTTTATTATTTTTTATGATTATTTTCATTTAAAAAGTTTTTTTAGCCTTTTAAAAATAGAATAATTGTTTTAAAAATTTAAGAAAAATACTTTTTAGTGTTTAATTAATATAAAATTAAGATATTAATTTGATAAAGTATAGTTTTAGACTTTTTGTTAATTATATTTAATTTTAGGGCTTTAATTAGCATTTAAAGTGAATATTTAATTAAAAATAAGTTTTAAAATTTATTTACTGAATTTTTATTCTTATTTATATTATTTTAGACTTAGTTTTAAATTTTAATTAATTTTTAGTTAAAATTTTTATTTTCGTCGCGTTTTACGTCATTACGTTTACGTTTTATGTTCTACGTCGTAGTTTAATCGTAAACTCGTCATTTAATTTTCTCTCTTCAAACCCAAAAATGACACTAAACTAAACTTGATTTAATTATATTGTCACATAACACATACATCTCCTTCGAGAACGAACTCGCACTTATTCGGTTTTACAGTTTTCCTAAATCGTAGAACTTAATTAATACTTGCCGCACATACACGTTTTTCCTAAAACGTGTTCGATTTTGCTACATCATACTTACCAATGCTGACACTACTCTATCGATTTGAGGGTCGACTATTTCTTCACTCTCATCCCTCAAAGAAGTTGGGACCAGAGTTGCTTGCAGGGCGTCTTTATGCATGCCAGATCCTGCTGGAACTGAATCTGACGGTTGGCTTGGGTTCGTGTCCTTGGCCAAGGAGGACTTTTGTTTCTTCAAAACTAGGCCTTGGGAGGCATCAGATGAATCCTTTGAGGGACTATCTGTGTTGGGTGCCGTTTTGCTAGACGCATGCTTAGATCTTAAAGTATTCGTTGACAACTGCTTTCTTCTTGGTCCAGACTTAGCTCCAGGATTTTTGCCTTTTGAATCCCCTTCTCTAGTTGGAGAAATGTTCTTTGGAGGTTTTAACACCACTGGCCCATCTTCTGAGCAAACAACCAGCATGGGTGGTGCAAAAGAGGGTTCTTTAGTACTAACTAGAATGTTCTAGTGCTTAACCCCAAAAACTAGTACTATTAGTCTAGTACCCTGGTGCTGGAGGTATAAATCCTCAAGGTGGTCAGCGAATAAGAGAGATAGAAATCTGGTGTATACAACGTTTTTCTCTCTTGTGCGTTTCTCTAGCTTCTCATGGAGATCTTCAAAAATCATTTTTCTAAAATCAATTTTGATGTTATTTGCTAAACAATACAAAAGAGTTGCATCTTTTTTTATTAATCTGGTCCAATCCTTCAGTTTTCCCCCCTAAACACTCAATCAAAATGGTCATCAAGAATTTCCACTTGGGTGGTAAACATCTTCTTTTCAAACAACCTTTATCTGAAATCTCTTCTATGCACCCAATTGTCCTAAAAAATGTTTTGCCCACAGTGTAATCAGGGACAACCTCATAATCTTCCGAACGTGAAAAATAATTTAGCCCCGTTGCCGTTCTAAACAAATGTACCCTAAGCTTCCTATGTAATTCAGCTGATGGTGAAGTAAATTCTATTGACCTTTTGTTGGATGAGGGTTTGGCTGAGAACCAAAATTCCCTCAAAAACTCTTGATACATAACTTTTGGAGTTTTGAACAAAGCTTTATGAAGAACACATTTAGACACAAAATCCATAACCTCATTTCTAGGAGAGGAGGTTATTGTATTGGGTTTGATTAACAAAATATTGTTAGGTTTAGTGATGATGTCTTCAATGGGGAAGTTAATATGTGATGAAGCAGTTAGGGTATGTTCTTGGGATGAAGATTCAACTATTTTTGATGTTCTTGATTAGAGAGAAAATAATTATGTGTGTTTTGATTGAAAATCTTTTGAAATGTGAGATGGTTTGATGTTTGAGCGATTTAAATAAAACATTTTGAAAGATTTTGGTCATTTGAAAACCGTTTTTGAGTAAAAAAATTTAAGTTTTAGGGTTTCTTTTGCGCATTTGGCTCAAACTCTCTCATCAAGGCTCTGGATAAACGAGTGATTTCTGACACATTGAATAGTGTAACGCCACTTGTGTCAAAGGGGTTGTTGGTAGTTGATTTTGACGTTTGATATTTCCCTAATGAATTAATTGTACCTTTTTGAAGAATGTTTTCTTTCAAAGAAAATTCAATGCCATTTGATTTTTATTTTCAAACATGTGATTGATTGGTTTTAAATGCTCTGGTCAGTTATGTTGAACATGATAGGTGACTTTCATGAAAATCAGTACGTCAGATGAGGTGACAAAACCCCACATACATGTTCACATATGTGAAAAAGAAATATGATGTTGCTCATTCCTCTACTCAGTCACATCTACTCATTTGCGTCACAAAACATTTTCCTTCAGCTTATGTTGAACATTTGACTGATGATTTTTTAGTGGCTTCCTTATGTCAGTAAAAGCGACAAAGTCTCAAATGCTCAAGCAAATATATGAATGAGACACCGACCCTACTCGAATCCTCTACTCAGGTAAGGATACCACCTTAAATCAAAATGATGTTTCAAGAAGGGATACATTATATCCAAACTTTGTCAAAAAGCTATTTACCAGCAGTAGCGACAAAGTCTCAACTGCTCAGTCATATTTATGACTGAGACACCGAGCCTGCTCGAATCCTCCACTTGATTAAGCCAGAAGATAAAGTTAAGATTTAAAAATACTGAACCTGAAGCAGTTTTGGTCGGTATGACTGATGCTTGAACCTTCAGTATCTTTAGTGGATGCTGAAGATACTGAAGGTTCAGCCAACAGCTGCCACATATTCAGCTTCTACTGAAGACATGGCAATTGATTCTTGTTTTTAGCACTCCAACACACAAGTTTGCCACCCAGAAATTGGCAAGCACCAGATGTGCTTTTTCTGTCCAAATTGCATCCATCATAGTAAGAGTTTAAGTACCCTTTGAGATCAAATCCTAAGGAGTTGGGGTATCAAAGACCAAGATTAGGGGTACCTTTTAGGTACCTGAAGCTCTATTGACAATAATAAGATGATAATAGGAGGAAGATAGGAATACATATTTCTGGAGACGTTGATAAATCCTTATTGTATATTAAATATAATATTACTTACTTATAAGTAAAATCTTTATACTTACACATAAACATAGTATTCTTATATAATGTTCTGAAGAGTAGTAAGTATAGGTGATGAGAATGCTTTTATACATAGTCTCATCGTCCTAAACGGGCTTAAAACGATAAAAATATCATAAAAAGTTCCATATATATGCTTGTGTTTGCTCAATGTGTATTTTATGTACGGATATCGAGAAAATGACAAAAGATCACAAGAACCAATCAAAAACGAACACGGGATACGAAGCCGCACAAAGAACCGGACCCGAATATGCATTTTCCAAAAATACCCTTGAAGTTGAAGATTGTCAAGTTTAGTCCTCCAAGTTTGAAGATTTGTCAACTTTGGTCCTTGAGGAATCTTATTATACATGTTTGATCCTTGAAGAATGAAGACTTGTCATAAAATACCCTTGACTTTTGGTCAAAGTTACAAAATAAGCCCTTATGAAAGTTTTGAAGATTATATGTGCCACTTTTGACAACTTGGTGAAAGTTATTATCAAAGGAACATGGTGATTTGTTGTTGGAAACCTTATATGCACAAAGTATAGGAACCTAGGGACTAAAACTGCCCAGACATCAAACTAAACCCCACCACTCAGCACCCTACACATCACTTGCCACCTCACCATATCCATACCCACTATCCATTTACCCTTAACCCTACCCATATTACTAAACCGTTTAATTAGTCTAATATATTTTTTGAATTATATTAGTTAAAAACAAAAAGCGCTAAATAGTTTCCCTAATTGTCTCAGCCGATCAAAAACCACCACTGTTCCATAAACCCTAAAAACCCCCCAAATCCCCTAATCATTGAATTAGCATGATTAATGCTCTAGATCTATAATTAATCATTTCTCATTATGACCTCACTCTCACTTTTGTCCCCACTTGACCCATGTGCTACCCAAGACCTTCCCCTGCACCAGTCATTGTCCACAAACTCCAAGGAAGGGACAAGATGAACGGACAACATTGATTTCTTGATCACTACTCTTCAACAAACGTCTAGGATTGCTTCATACAGCTGGAAAGATCACATGCCATAGCAGGATCACAAGATGTCAGTTTTGACCCATTTTGAAATTGAGAAGACCAAGGGTAAATGGGGAAGATCAGCATTTAGGGTTTAGGTATTACTCTTTCTTTCAAGAAATGTTGTAGTCCCTATATAAGGACGTATAAGGCTAGTTAGAGTTTTTGTTCCAATTTTTCTTCCAATTTGTAAGAGACGAATTTTAAGATTAATTGAGTTCCATTTTTTTTACCTTGCAACTTTTACCTTTCCTGCACTTTAAATATTCTGCCATTTACTTTCCCTTGAAACAATTTGCTTTCCAAGTTCGAATTTCACCAAATCAAGATTTTGGTTTTGTGGTACTGTAGGAATAAGCCTATAAGCTAGCTTACTGACAATAAGCTCAGCTTATACAGCTTATTAGTTTTTATTTCTGCTGGTTACAAAGGTTCGAAGAAGGAGTTGGTTCTTTGTTCTTGTTCAAGATATTGAAGTTCGGTTAAAGATTGGTTCTAGTTTGGTATTTCATTTGAAGTTTCTGTGGGCGATAAGCTGTGGGTAATACGTTTTGGTGGATGATTAGGTATAGATAATCTTAACGGAGTTGAGTAGAGGGTCTTATAGTTTGTTGGTTAGAGAATTGAAGCTCGGACCCATTGTAAGTTACTTTCTCCTCTTTAAGCTTATGTTCTAATTTTTTTCTGCTTATTGCTTATTCCTATGCTTGTTTGCCGATTTTGCTCATTTACTTTATAAACTTTGCTTATTCTGTGTTTTATTACTTATTTATGCTTCTTGTATGATTGTTCCTGCTTTTAATACGTTTTCAATAGTCTTAAGTTGTATTTTGGTTAATTTAAGGGGTGTTTGGTTGGTGTGTTTAAAGGTCAAGGGGTGACAACTATGCCCCACTCAGCAACCTTCACAATGAGGATTTGAGTAGTGAAATGTTTTGTAATTGTATTTACAAGTACTTGGTTCATAAAGTGTTTCTACAGTTTTGAGAAGAAATCACATAACCCCCTTTAGTGGTCTGCTATAGGATTGTGGTTGTGTGTTTTGGAGAAATATAACTCGGTAAGCTGTTGGCATTTAGTTTAGGTTAGGGTTGTATGTCACAAATTGGTGATTTGTTTGGTCATTGGTCAAAGAGTAGTGAGCCTAATTCTACACTTTAGTTGTTTAGACCATCAAATTCACCCTTCTGCCCGCTATAAAACATCAGTAGGCCTGTAGGTTTTAATTCTTTGGTTTGAGCTCTAATTCGTGGTTCATCAGCTAGGTTTAGGGTTGATTTAAGTCTAGGTTGCCTGGTATTGAGTTTGTGAAAGGATTTGGTGAGACAAATTTAGCTTGAAAGCTCACACTTAGGCCTATTCAACCATCAGACCCCCACATCTAGATACAGTGACATGAAGAGGGTGTTATAGGGTATAAAATCTTGATTCCAGTTAGACTTAGGTTAGGTATAGGTGTTTATTAGCTAGTACTAGCTAGTTGGGAGTTTTGTAGGTCTAAACTTGCCGTGTAGTTCACCTTAGGTGCCAAACTCGTTAGTTAAACCCACCAGACCTCATTTGGCTCATCAGTGACTGTATTTACCTTGTTTTGAGTGCATATTGGTGTTTGAACGGTTTGTTTTTGCTTTATACTGACTTCCCACACTCCAATGAGTATGGGGTGCCTTTGTCTCCCAAAACAACCCACTGGTAGGCTAATTTTTCCCACTGACTAGCATAAGGACAAAGTGTCCCCAACTGTCACTTTCATTAAACACTGATTTTTGTCTTATTAGGCAAAAAGTCAGTGTTTTCCATTTTTTTTATTTTTCCTTAGTTTAAATATTTATTTTAAGATTTTTCATTAAGTTAAATTTTATTTTACTATTCATTTAGTATTTTTTTTTGAATTAATTTAGTTTTAATTGGTTTTATTAATTCTGATTTTTGTCTTTTAGTGTCAAAATGTGGTATTTTCTAATTTTCTAATTTTCTTAGTTTCAGAATATTATTTTAAGATTTTTAGATTAAAAAGTTCACTGTTCACATTTTTATTTATTTTTTAGAATTAATTTAAGTTTAAATAGTTTTTTAATTAAAATTGTTTTGTCTTTTAGTGGTAAAGATCACTTTTGACAACTTTTTCTATTTTTATACAGTTTAGCATTATAAAATAGGATTTTTGAAAAAGTAAAATTAATTTTAGCATTATTTTACTATTTTTAATCATTATTTTAGTTTAAAAATTGTTTTTAGTGTTTTAAATATAGAAAAATAGTTTTAAAAATTTAGGAAAAATACTTTTTAGTGTTTAAATAATATAAGTAAGATATTGGTTTGATAAAATAATATTTTAGGCTTTTGTTATCTATATTTAATTTTAGGGCTTTAATTAGCATTTAGAATTGAATATTTAATTAATAAAAGGTTTTAAAATTTATTTATTGAATTTTTATTCTTATTTATATTATTTAAGACTTAGTTTTAATTTTTAATTTATTTTTAGTTTAAAATTTTTCGTTTGGTCGCGTTTCGACGTTTGTACGTTTAAGCGTTTTCGACCGTTTTTAACGTAGTCCTATTCCGTTTTATTTTCTTTCCTTAGTTCCAAGAGCGTAATCACTTAAATAAACAACGTCTATAATTGTTGGCTAAACACCATACCTCCTCGAGAACGAACTCGACGACGAGTATTCGCGTTTTTCACAAAACGTGCGTACTTAATACTTACCCGCTTTTGCCGCTTTGTTTTTCCTAAAATAAAGTGTACAAAATACCGCATCACTAAATGGCACCGCTGCCGGAGAGGTGTGTTTAGCCATATTTATTTATCGTGCTTGTTTGAGTGTTTACGTTTTTATCGTAAATACTTATTTTTATTTTTCTATACTATTAGCCATACAAATAAATCGTGTTAAATAGATTTTACTTAGTTAAATTGTTCTTTTAATCGGTCTAATCGAATTGATCACGGTTAAATGTGCGACTCATTCGTCTTTGGTGAATAAAAGAAAAGGTTGTCGTTGTGTATAACTAATTAAAACTGAAAGCTTGAACGTAAATGACGAAATAATAAAACCAAATGTAAAGGCTTAAACGAAATAAAGATAAAAGCTTGAAAAGATTAAACTAAAAAATAACTTTAAAAGAAATTAAGTAAATGACGAAAATATAAAAAAAAGACTTTTAAAAGTAAATTACGAAAGATTAAAGCTTGGCAAAAAGTAAATTTGAAAACTTAATTACAAGTAAACTTTTAAAAATTAAAACTTAATAAAAATGGGAAGTTTTAAAAATAAGATACTTTAAAATAAACTAAGAAAAGACAAGTTAAAACAAAGCTTAAATTGGCGGGAAAAATTAATCTGAAACTTAAATTGGACAAACATGAATTAATTTCGCAATGCTTAAAGAGGACACAATTCCACAATAATGCGAAATCAGTAATAATTCCGCAATCTTGGAAATAAGACACAATTCGCAATGCTCTAATAAGACATAATTCCGCAAAATTCAAAAAACATAAATCCGCAAAATTCAAAAATACAATTTCGCAATATTGCGAAATCAATGATTTCGCAATGACTAGAAAGAATAATTCCGCAATGAGAAAACTAGAAAGAATAATCCCAAAGATGTTCAATTCCGCAATGCTGAAGATTCGATTTCGCAATGCACAGGAAGGCACAATTCCGCAATGTTTCAAAACATTGCGAAATTGAATCAGACACTCCTAAAAACTAGGATCTTGGGAAAGGACGAATTTTAAGCACTTTAAACTCAACTTTTGAAGGATAATAAGCGAAATAAAATACTAATAAGCTAACCACGACTTATAGATGAATGATAAAACTTATAAAAACTTTAAACACGAACCAAAGAACACGAAAAGCTAAGAACTTTATGTAAAAACATGACGAAATGGATGATTAAAGAACACGAAATCAACACGAACAAAGATGATGAAAAAGATTAAGATCAAACAAAGATGAAAGGTAGAATGAGATGATTAAAAAGCTTGAAATAAAAGATTAAGATTCAAAACAAGATTAAAAGACTTACATGAAATAACTTGAAAATAAAGACAAGTATGTAAATGACAATATGAAAATGCATAAAATAAAGTGGAGAACTAATTGTGAATTAGCTAACACCTAAAAAATGAGGTTAAGTTTGTATTTATAGGGAAGGGGAGTGTATGGTGGTTGTGCTTCTTTCTTTCTTTCTTTTGTCTTCTCGTCTTTCGTCTTTGACAATAAACTCGTCATTCTCGACTTTGTCTCGGGATTTGTCGATAAATAATTTGAACTCGTCTTCTAATTTCTTCATTAATTAGATTTGGTTCTTCTAATTCGTTAAACTTACGTCTTTGGTCTTTTTATTCGATAAATCTTCAGAATAAGCCTTTGACTTCCGTTCTTTTTGCACTCTTGATCTTTTGACTTCGTATTTTGTCTTTTTCTTCGATAAAAGCTCGTGAAAGACCGTGTTTTCTTCCCTTATCATTTTTTGGTCCTAAAACACAACAAAAACATAAACCACGCATAATTCCGACATTTACGACATAAAATACACGTTATGGTCCTGTTTTTAATTGTTTTAAGTAGTAAAAGGATGGTGTTTCCACACCTATCAAATCCCCTACACTTGACCATTGCAATGCCCTCATGCAATGCATTAATTACAAAGCAAGATTTACATTTTCCATCATAATTAACCCACCTTGGCCTTTATTGAACACAAGACATTAAGGAAACTTAAAACGATAGAAAATAACAAAATACTTGAAGGGAGAAAAAGTAAAGAGATCGAAGACTTACATTAGGGCTTCGGATGTCATGAATGTTTATCACCCTCAAGTTTCACGTTCCCCATACCAAGCTTAAAAACGAGATCATTGTTATTATAAGTTAGCAAGCTAACACTCACTCATGTGGCTCAATTATTCGCTTAGACTCCCTTATTCCTAGGTGTATCTCTTATATTTTGTTGTTGTCTTGAATGATCACGAGGATGCATTGTTGACTTATTTTGATAGTTATTTTTGTTGAAAATAAACTAGGACGATTTAATCAATAGTTAGCTAAATGACAAAAATCTTTTAAAACTGCTTCTCGAGACCTCATAAAGTTCATATCTTGGCATAACTCGCTTCATGATTTGAGACCTTTCTCGGATCGATATTTGGCATTGACTTCATACTTCGAATCTTGAGAGACGTTCATGAAATAATGGTCTTCTCTTCATAATAGGAATTTCTTCACTTGAAGTTTTGAGAGATTCTTCATACTTGGACCACGACTTCTTCATTTTTCTCCAATCTTTATTTGGGATTTTGATATACAACGATCCGCCTCCTTTTAGGAATTGGATCCATTTATCCTCATACCTTGTTAGGGTCTTTTCAGATAGACTTCTCCATGATCTTTAGGGGAGTATTTGCTTTTCGTCGTGTGTCTTGATCCTTCATATTGATTTTTGATAAATGATTCTTCACATCACTTTGGATCTTTAGCAACAAAATGTAGCCCTCATGCCTTGTTAGGGCCTTTTCAGACACGCCAATCTTCGCATCCCGCTTCAATAAGTTATGCCTTGGCTATGAACTCTAATTAATACCGAGCAACTTTTAAACGAGCTTGTGCTAGAAGCTAAGTAACTTTTCAAATTGTACAACCTTACTTATTGCAATTAAATTTATTTACAAGCGATGGGAGAAAAAGCTCATAATTAACTCACATAAATTCACAAAAGAATACCAAACTTATAATTGACTCTATCATCTCTCGTTCTCCACAATTTAAAATCTCAATGAATGAGACTCGTGGATGCTTAGCCTATTAAATCAAAGTTTTGGGTTTTCAAGTCATCTATAGGATCTTGCAACTTCTTAGAATTTTTCAAGTTTAGAATTCGCATTTTAAAGTTCCCTTGATAAACAACTTTCTAGGATCAATTATAGGAACTTGCGAAAAGTTCTTGTTCTTAACCTGTAAGAGTTAATACTTTCGCGTTTTAAAGTTCCATATCTAAAAGCCTAGCAAAACTTGATTTAAACACGTTAAGGATACTAGCTAGAGTAAACTTGGATAAGTAAACTCGGGTTGAGTCAAAAGATTCATGACGGGCCTAATATATCAAAGACATCTAAACTCATTAAAACCATTTTATTTAACTTTATTTTTCTTTATTTTTCTTTATTCTTGAAATGAAATATATACATACGATGCAATAAAAGTAAATAATTGAAAAATACTACTAGGCCAAAATAGATCAAAAATTTTGAAAAACGTCGAAAAATTAAATTTTCCGGTTAAAATGAGGACAAATTCATGGAAAAGCCCACTTAACTTCTATAGAAATACCCCCTACACTTGATATAAACATGGTACTCAATGTTTAAGCATGTGGGAGTAAACTCCCCTACACTTAGGACATTGTGCACGTTGTTTAAATCTTGCTAAGGAAAGGACAACTAAAGTGATTCCTATTTTAATATTGAAAAATATAAAATAGTGAATTAAAAGAGTTTAGGATAGAACTGGGAAGACGGGTACACGGAATCACGGGTCATTAAAAGTCATCAAGAGTGGAACTTTGAAAGCTCGAATCCCTGCACATCATAAGAAAGAAAACAAACAACAACTAGGGACTCCCCTACACTTATTATAAAAACAGATAAAAAGGATAGATACTCGGGTTGCCTCCCGAGAAGCGCTTGTTTTTGTTCACCGAGTCGTGAGCCTGACTCGACCTTGATTACAATGGTAAGAACCTTGAAGAACATCTACCGGGATCAAATACATGGTTTTCATCCATCAAGTAGCACAATCTTAAGGTGAACAAGACAAGCCAAAGAAGAGTAGGCAAGGTTCCCTTAAGTAGTTGTTGAGCACGGTGGTAGAAAGTATGATGAAGTGAAAGCATATCTCCATTATTTCCAAAAATCTTTCATTTTACTTCATTAGATGGATACTGAGATGGCTGGAAATTGTGATACCCGGATCGAACACCTTTTCCTTTAGGGGAAAATAAGACTTAGGCTCAGTAGACCTTGAAGATTTGCCCATAAACCGCACAATCTCATCCGAAGAAGGTGGAAAGAGAGGTGTTAAGACATAGGTACTACAGATACTGGTGTCTTCCAGTTCCTTCTCCTTTGCAACGGGTTTCTTAATATCCGAAGGAGGATAAAGACCATAATCAAAGTCCAAAGGAGGAGAATCATTCTCATTGGAAAAGTATGTATTGAGAGAAGTAGCAAAATCTTCCTCAAATGAGTAATCATCCAAAGTAGGATCAAGCATTGTTGGCAGAGAATCTTCATAAAAAATAAGAGCATAATCATCATTAAGAGGCAAATAATTTGAAGAATCACTCGAAAGAGTATCAACATCATAAAAGTCATCATAAGTTGGTATATCTTTATACTCTGAAAAAAAATCATCATAACCATCCACATCGGAACTAGAATCAGCATCATATGCATCATAGATTGGTGGAGCATGATATATTGGTGGGGCATCCAAATTGGAAGGAGGATCTTCATATGCTTCCACATATTCTTGAAAAAGTGGATTAGCATAGATAGGCTCGAAAAGAGGATTGTTGTAAATGGTAAATTCATTGACATCAAGATTTGTAGTTTCCAATGAAGTTGTGACAAACTCGTCTTGAAGCACATCAATCATTTTCACCGATTCTCTTCCATTGGATTTGCTTGTAATCTTCCCCATCTTAAAATTTTGTTGATCATTCCCGACCCTTAAGATTATTTCACCTTCGGCAACATCGACTAAAGCTTTTCCGGTTCTCAAGAATGGCCATCCAAGTATTAACGGAATACGAGGGTCCATTTCATAGTCAACAACAACAAAATCGACCGGAAAAGTGAAGGTACCAACTTTAACAAACACATCTTCGGCAATACCAATGGGGTAAGCGAGAGTTCGATTTGCTAGCTCAAGAGTCATCTTTGTTGGTGTAAGATCGGGTAATGATAAATTTTTCCAAACACTTAATGGCATTAAATTGATACTTGCCCCGAGATCGGCTAAGGCAGTAAATTCTTCGATTTTGGAAAACGTACAAGGTAACACAAAACGACCAGGATCTCCAAGTTTCCCGGAAGTTCTTTAAGAAGGACTGTAGAACAATTCTCATTTAAGCGGGTGTTGACAAACTCAGCCATCTTCTCCTTCTTACTAAGCAAATCTTTAAACATCTTAACGAATTTTGGCATTTGGGCAAGAGCTTAAACAAGGCTAATGGTGATATTCACTCCCGAAGTCTTTTTCAAAAAGTTTGACACTTGAATGTCATCCTTGGTGAGCAATTGGCACTTGTCTAACCAAGATGGATAAGGAATATTGGGCTTAGGAGGTGTAGGTGTAGAAGGTGAAGGTGTAGTAGGTGTAGATGTAAAGGTTGAGGGTTGAGAGGTAGAAGGTTTAGAGGTAGAAGGTGGGGATGATGAAGGTTTTGTCTTTGGTACTTCTTCCGTAAGAGGTGGAGACGGTAATGTAGAACTAGTACTAGGCGTGGAAGTAGGAGGAATAAATAGGGTGGAGGAGGTTTAGATGGAGTAACTGGGGGAGGGGTAGATGGTCCTACTAGAGTTGCTCCACTGCGTGTAGTAATAGCACTCACATTAGCTCTTGGGTTGGTCACGGTATTCGAAGGAAGAGAACCCGAAGTAGAGGGTTGATTACTTTCGAAGAAACTAGCCATCATATTCCTCAAATCATTCGTTTGGTTGCTTAAAGAAGTTTGCATATCATTTCTAAGCTCGGTTCGAATATCATTCCCTTGTTTAGTGATATCACCTTTCAAGTTGATGATTTGGCTTTGAAGATTCTTAACCACCTCTCCTTGGGTCTCATGAAAGTTTCAACATCTTGATTAAATGTCGTGGGTTGAGTGATGGGTGGAACTTAGTGAGCGGGTGGGTGATATGGATTAGAAGCTCGAGGTGGGTTTGGATTGCTTCTATTGAAGTTGTTTGGGTTGTGGTTTTGAGGAGAAAAACCGGGTAAAAGAAAGTTGTTGGAACGATAACTTAGCAAGTTACGATCACCTTGAGGTCGGGCTTGATAGCCTTCCGTGGAATAGTTACCGTGAGCCGCATACACGTTTTCCGGATTGTCATGAGTGGAAGGACAATCAGTGTATGAATAAGGACCGCCGCAAGTCTCACAAGAAAGTGCTAAAACTTTAACTTTTTAAAATTGGTTCGTAGCCATGGTTAAGAAGTTTTTGTTCATCTCGGCGAGTTGGCGGGTGATTTAGGTGAGTTCCGCTATCTCGTGGTTGGATGAAGTAGAAGAAACATTGACTCTCGGATTATTTCTTGAGAATGCGGATGAATCCCAATTTTTGTGATGAGTGGTCATGTTCTCTATAAGCTCTCTACACTCCTCGGGTCTTCTTTTCATAAATGTACCACCGGCGGCTGCGTTAATCGTATCACGATCACGAAAAGTTAAACCGTTGTAGAAAGTATCAATTAAGGTGACGGGGAGCATATTATGGTTAGGACAACAATCGATCAAGACATTATAACGTTCCCAAGCATCAAAAAGAGATTCATTAGGTTCTTGAGTAAAACCACTGATTTGATTCCAAAGACTAGTTACCATGGATGGTGGAAAGTAGCGCGACAAAAATCGTTGAGTCATTTCGTCCCATGTATGAATTGAATTCTTAGGAAGACGATCAAACCATTTTTCGACATGGTGGGATAAAGTGTGTGGAAATAGATGAAGGCGAAGAAAATCCATGGTAACACCGGGCAATTTCATGCTTTGAGTGACGGTTATGAATTTGTCGAGGTGTTTGTTGGCATCATCATCTGGTAATCCGCGAAATGGACAAGTATTTTGAACTTGTTGGATCATGTGATGCTTCAGCGAAAATTCGGGAGCCGTGATTTGCATCGGTGCAATTGGTCTTCCACGTCCATTCATAGTCGGTTGACATAGCTCCTCCATCGTACGAAGGTCGGGTTGAGGGTCATGGTTGTTATTATTCATGTTGGGGTGAGGTGGATTGTTATTATTATTATGCACACCGGCCATATCTAAGTCTCTACGAGTCTCGGGCTCAGAATAAGACGAAGATCGAGTATGCATACTGATATATTGATTTACTATGGGTTCTAATTTTGTCTCGATATCCTCTCGAATTGATCTCAGCCTTAAGTGGAATGATTTGTTCTTGGTTACTAAAAAGGAGTTGGTTTGTTTATCTATTTTTAAACTAATAACAATTGAATGTAAATGACGTTGAGTAATTTAAAACTTTGGAAGATTAACTAAATGAGAGCTTGAAAACGTAAAGAGAAGATTAGAAAATAACTTGAAAACTTAATTAAACTAACACTTTAAATTTTGTAAAACTTTAAAACTTAATTGTATTAATGCTTAAAAACTTGTTCTATCGGAATATCACAAATTATTTCTATCGGAATATAAGAAAATCAAAAGCATCGGAATGTAATCATGACTACCATCGGAATGTCCATGTTTGGTTCTATCGGAATGTTCAAGAACAAGCTGTCGCAATGACTGCCTATCGGAATGTGCCAGATCGGAATATTGAAGACAAAAATTAGCCAGAGTTTCGACTAGAAAATGGGCCTAAACCCCGTCGGAATGTGCGATCGCAATCCCAGATCGGAATAGGGGGTACTTACAAACTATCGCAAAGTGAAACCCCTTTTAGATTATTCCGATACTATGGGTTCTAATTTTGTCTCGATATCCTCTCGAATTGATCTCAGCCTTAAGTGGAATGATTTGTTCTTGGTTACTAAAAAGGAGTTGGTTTGTTTATCTATTTTTAAACTAATAACAATTGAATGTAAATGACGTTGAGTAATTTAAAACTTTGGAAGATTAACTAAATGAGAGCTTGAAAACGTAAAGAGAAGATTAGAAAATAACTTGAAAACTTAATTAAACTAACACTTTAAATTTTGTAAAACTTTAAAACTTAATTGTATTAATGCTTAAAAACTTGTTCTATCGGAATATCACAAATTATTTCTATCGGAATATAAGAAAATCAAAAGCATCGGAATGTAATCATGACTACCATCGGAATGTCCATGTTTGGTTCTATCGGAATGTTCAAGAACAAGCTGTCGCAATGACTGCCTATCGGAATGTGCCAGATCGGAATATTGAAGACAAAAATTAGCCAGAGTTTCGACTAGAAAATGGGCCTAAACCCCGTCGGAATGTGCGATCGCAATATGCGATCGCAATCCCAGATCGGAATAGGGGGTACTTACAAACTATCGCAAAGTGAAACCCCTTTTGGGTTATTGCGATACCAAGACCAAAGAAGCTATCAGAATGTGTTAAAACCCTACTTTTGCGATGGAAGCAAGTGTGTTCCGAAAATGGTGGCAACTTAAAATCTCAATAAGCATGCACAATAAGCCAAGTGATCCGTAATTTTAACACTTCAAAGAGATTAAATTTGATAGCTTTTGAAAACAAGAAACTTTAAAAACTTAATAAACAAAACTTTTGAATGATTAAATCTTATAAGAAATCCGAAATCAATAAGCTTGAACAAGCAATAAGCCGCTAAGCATGGAGAGCTTATGGCTTATTCACGTAGAGCTTAAAAAGACTAGAAAGATCAAACTCTATTCACGAACACATCCAAAATCCCAACCGTATGGTTTCAACAATCGGATCAAGGATTTGACAAATCAAGAAAAGTAGAAAAAGATTAAGGAACTTAAAAGCATAAACTTGATTAAGATTAATGAAATCAAAAGTACAAGAAAGCTTAAATTTAAAAGATGAAATCAAAAGAAAAGTTTAGTGAGAGAAAGTATGGAACTTTCTCTCTCTAGAAACTAGAGAGAAAATGAAAAGCTAAAGACTAGCTAAAACTAAGTGTCTGAAATTTTGTGAGGTGAAGGCTTTATATAGGCGTGTGTATGGTGTTGATGGGCTCTTGATTGGGCTTTTTTTTCTTCTTTCTTCTTAAGTCTTCACGCGTCTTTTAAATAAACGTCTCCGACTTGGATTTGAGAAGTGTCGGTGAATAATTCCAACTCGTCCTATAATATTTTATTTAATAGACTCGAGTTCTTCGACATATATGAATCTTCCATCTTTGGCTCTATTCTTCGATAAATCTTCAAATAGGCACAATGACTTCAAATCTTTTGCATCTCTTGGACAATAGACTTCGTCTTGAGTCTTTTTCCTTGATAAAACCCGTGCAATCCCATGTTTTCTTTAATATTCATCCGGTCGACTCTGAAAACACAATAAACACAAAAACCACGCATAATTCCAAACAAATGATATTAAATACGTGTTTTGGTCTCGTTTTAGCCCGATTTAAGTGGTAAAAGGATGGGTGTTTTCACACCTATCAAATCCCCTACACTTAACCATTGCCATGCCCTCATGCAATGCTTAGTGACAAAGCATAATTACACTTTTCTCATTATCAATTAACCTTGGCCTTATTAAAATACTACTTAAACAAAAATTTTAAAGTACTAAGAAATTAAAATTTTAATGTAAACAAGAGGATAGAAAATAACTTATGTGGTAATAACTTGGAAAGAGATCGAGGACTTACATTAGGGCTTCGGTGCTGCGAAGATTTATCACCCTCAAGTTTCACGTTCCCCAAACTAAGCTTAAAAACGAGATCATTGTTATTATAAGTTAGTAATTCAAACACTCACACACATGGCTTAATTAAATGCTTAAACTCCCTTATTCCTAGGTGTATCTCTTATATTTTATTTTTGTCTTAGAATGATCATGAAGATGCATTTTTGGACTTATTTCGATAGTTTATTAGGGCTGAAAGCAAAGTAGGACGATTTGATCAATAGTTAGCTAAAGGACAAAATCTTTTAAAACTGCTTCTCGGGATATCAAAAAGTTCATATCTTGGCATAACTCGGTTCGCGATTTGAGACCTTTCTCGGGCCGATATTTGGCATGTACTTCATACTTCATATCTTGAGAGACGTTCTTGAGATAATGGTCTTCTCATCGTAATAGAGTTTCTTCACTTGGAGACTTTTAAGGGGTACTCCAACTTTGTTGACCACGACTTCATGATTATTCTTCAATCTCTAATTGGGATTTTGAGATACAACGATCCGCCTCCTTTTCGGACTTGGATCTATTTATCCTCATACCTTGTTAGGGTCTTTTCGGATAGACTTCTCCATGATCTTTATGGGAGTTGATTGCTTTTCGTCGTGAGTCTTGATCCTTCATATTGACTTAGGAATAATGCTTTTCACATCACTTTGGATCTTCAGCAATAAAATTGAATCCTCATGCCTTGTTAGGGCCTTTTCGGACTCGCCAATCTTCGCGCCCCGCTTCATAAGTTATGCCTTGGCTATGAACTCTCGTCATTACCGAGCAACTTTTAAACGATCTTGGGCTAGAAGCTTAGTAACTTTTCAAATCGTAAGACCTTACTTATTGCAGATAAATTATTAGCAAGTGATGGGAGAATAGGCAAATAATTACACTAAGTGACCTTGCGCAAGAACACCGACTTATAACTGACTCTATCATTTCTCGTTCTCCACAATTTTAAAATCTCAAGTAATGAGACTCGTGGACACTTAGCCTAATAAACCAATTAAGGTCTACATGGTTAAGGATACTAGCTAGAATAAACTTGGATAAGTCCATTCGGGTTGAGTCAAAATAAACGCAACGGGCCTAATATGTCAAAGATTTCTAAGCTAGCTACACCACTTATTAATATTTTTGACTTTATTGCGGGATATATACATATGAAAGCAACGATAAAAATTTTAAAAATTACGATTAAATGGCCAAAGTTAATTAAAAATTTGAAAAATGTTGAAAAAGATGATTTTCCGGTTAATTTAAGGCATTTTCATGAAAAAGTCCACTTAAAACTTCGATAGAAGTCCCCCCTACACTTAAGATAAACATTGTCCTCAATGTTTAAGCATGTGGGAGAAGTCTCCCCTACACTTATGATATTGTGCACGTTGGTTAACTCGAGTTAAGGAAAAGACGACTAAAGTGATCAATTTCAAATGTGAGTATGAAGAAAATTGAATCACGATAGTTGAGAGATAGAACCGGATTTCGGATAACACGGGAGCACGGTTCTTCAAAGTTTCCAAGAGTGCACTTATCCCTGTAATCACATCACCACACAAATACAAACACCTATGCAGGCCCCCCTACACTTAGGAGGTTAAAACGTAAAAGGATAGATACTCGGGTTGCCTCCCGAGGAGCGCTTGTTTTTGATTACCGAGTCACGAGCCTGACTCGACCCAAAATTAGTTCATGGGGAACGTGGTGAGGGATGGAATCATCTCCTGGGAGATGTCCTCACCAAAGTACAGCTTCAGACGCTGGCCATTCACCTTGAAATTGGGCCCATTTGGCTGAGAAAGTTCAATGGTCCCATACGGAAAGACGTTGGCGACGGTGAATGGACCAGACCAGCGGCTCTTCAACTTGCCAGAGAAGATCTTCAACCGAGAGTTGAAAAGTAAGACTTGATCACCAACATGGAACTCTCGGTTCTTGATTTTTGCGTCATAGAGGATCTTCGTCTTCTCTTTGTAGATTAGCGAGTTCTCATAAGCTTCATTTCTCAGTTCGTTGAGCTCGTTGAGTTGAATCTTGCGATGATCACCGGCTTTGTTGATGTCGAAGTTAGCCCACTTTAAGGCCCAGTGCGCCTTATGCTCCAGCTCGATGGGAAGGTGGCATGCTTTCCCGTACACAAGACGATAAGGTGTACAACCGATCGGGGTCTTGTAAGCAGTACGGAAAGCCCACAGAGCATCATCTAACTTATCGGCCCACGAGGCACGATGCTCTCCCACAGTACGCTCCAAAATTCGTTTCAATCCACGATTCGATATCTCGGCTTGCCCATTGGTTTGGGGATGATAAGCGGTGGAAAGACGGTGATTGACACCATACTTAGCCATGACTCTTGCAAATTGATCGTTGCAAAAATGAGTCCCGCGGTCACTGATAATAGCACGAGGAACGCCGAATCGAGCGAACAGCGATTTCAAAAAGTGACAAACCACCCTTGCATCATTAGTAGGTAAAGCTTTGGCTTCAAACCACTTGGAGACGTAGTCAACGGCAACAAGGATGTATTTGTTTCCTTTAGATGAAGGAAATGGCCCCATAAAGTCGATACCCCAAACATCAAAGATTTCACACTCTTGAATGAAATTCTGAGGCATCTCGTCTTTATGTGTGATCGTGCCTTGTTTCTGGCAAGCATCACATTTTTTTACCATATCGTGAGCGTCACGATAAATGGAGGGCCAATAAAATCCTGAATCAAACACTTTTTTGGCGGTGTAGTTGGGACCAAAGTGACCACCAGTGGGTCCTTTGTGGCAAGCATCAAGGATTTCGAAAGCTGCCGGTCCATCAACACATCGGCGAATAATCAAGTCAGCACATTGTTTGAAAAGATACGGGTCATCCCAGAAGTAAGTCTTTATGTCTTTGAAGAACTTCTTCTTTTGCTGGGATGTTAACCCGTCAACGAGGATTCCACCCGCTAAGTAGTTTGCAATGTCCGCAAACCACGGGGTTTCATCAGCAGTCGAGTTGATAGACATTAAGGTCTCCAGGGGAAAAGAATCATTGATTTCTTTGTTCGGATGAGCCCCCTGGTAAGGATCCTCAAGTCTACTGAGATGATCTGCGGCTAGGTTTTCTGCTCCTTTTTTATCGCGAATTTCGATTTTAAATTCTTGGAGCAGTAAAACCCAGCGAAGAAGTCTTGGTTTGGAATCTTGCTTAGTCAACAAGTACTTCAGCGCGGAATGATCGGTATACACAATGGTGGTGGAAAGGACAAGATAGGGGCGGAATTTTTCAAAAGCATAGACAACAGCTAAAAGCTCTTTTTCGGTTGTCGTATAATGCAATTGTGCCCCAGTCATTGTCTTGCTAGCGTAATGGATCGGTTGGAAGTGTTTGTTCACTCTTTGTCCAAGAACCGCTCCAATAGCAAAATCACTAGCATCTCACATTAACTCAAAAGGCAGCTCCCAATTGGGGGTGACCAAGACGGGTGCCTTAGTAAGCTTATCC
Organism: Glebionis coronaria; assembly: GCA_025667525.1. Classification (NCBI taxonomy): domain Eukaryota; kingdom Viridiplantae; phylum Streptophyta; class Magnoliopsida; order Asterales; family Asteraceae; genus Glebionis; species Glebionis coronaria. Next base: position 98,739,719 of record CM046882.1, on the reverse strand, counting down.
TTAAGAGAGTTGAAGGCTTCAAGACACTCTTTGGAGAAGATAAAAGGAGTATCTTTTTCCAAGAGGTGGGTCATCGGGCGAGCGATTTGAGAAAAATCTTTGATAAATCGACGGTAGAAGCCCGCATGACCCAGGAAACTTCTCACACCCTTCACAGTTGAAGGTGGAGGCAACTTGGCGATAACATCGACTTTAGCACGGTCTACTTCAAGACCGGCTTTGGAGATTTTGTGTCCTAGCACGATGCCCTCTTTTACCATAAAATGGCATTTTTCCCAATTAAGAACAAGGCGAGTGTCTTCACACCGCTTAAGCATACGTTCTAAATTGGCAGGGCACGCAGAGAATGAATCGCCATAGACCGAGAAATCATCCATGAATACTTCCATAGTGTCTTCCACCATGTCATGGAAGATAGCCATCATACACCTTTGGAATGTCCCAGGAGCATTGCATAAACCAAAAGGCATGCGTTTGTAAGCAAATGTTCCATAGGGACAAGTGAATGTTGTTTTTTCTTGGTCCTTGGGATCGATGGGAATTTGAAAATACCCGGAGAAGCCGTCTAAGAAGCAGTAATAATCATTACCAGCTAGACGCTCGAGCATTTGATCCATGAAGGGAAGAGGAAAGTGGTCTTTTCTCGTGGCATCATTGAGCTTGCGATAATCAATACAAACTCTCCACCCAGTAACGAGACGAGTGGGAATCAACTCGTTGTGTTCATTGGGAACAACGGTTATTCCGCCCTTCTTGGGCACACAATGGACGGGACTTACCCACGGCGAATCCGAAATAGGGTAGATCAATCCGGCATCTAGAAGTTTGATAACCTCTTGTTTGATGACGTCATGAATTTTAGGATTAACCCTTCTTTGGTTCTGGATTGTGGGTTTGAAGTCATCTTCCATGAGAATCTTGTGAGTACAAAAGTTCGGATCAATTCCGCGGATATCGGAAATTTTCCAAGCAATTGCCTTCTTATGAGCTTTAAGCACATCGATGAGACGAGTTTTCTCTTCTTCTTGCAAGTCCTTAGCGATGATGACGGGTAACTTCTTCTCTGCTTCAAGGAACGCATACTCGAGATGGGGCGGCAACTCCTTAAGTTCCAAATCCGGAGGATTTTCGACGGGAGGCGTTTTCAAAGTCGTGGCATCGATAGCAATAACCGTGGGAGATGGAGGTGAAGGATTGTCTTCGGTTAGAAGATTGTCAAAGAAATTCTTGTCAGCATCCCCCTCGGTGGGAGAATCATTAGTAGCTAAATTCACATCTCCCATGGTGTCTTCAAGATTGTTCCAAAATAAATCACTATCTCCAACTAGAGACAATGATGAATCAATAGAGGACACGGTCTCAACATTGGGAAGAGAGGTAGGAATACTTTTGCAAGCATCATTAAAGTGTTCTTCACAAGCCTCATCGAGAACGTCAATACAGTTAACACTCTCATATGAATAAGGTTGTTTGGACAACTTTCCCATGTTGAAGACTACTTTATCGTCACCCACTCTCATGATAAGCTCACCGGCTTCAACATCAATGAGAGTGCGACCGGTCCTCAAGAATGGACGACCAACAATGAGTGGCACACGTGGGTCCATCTCGTAGTCGACGACAACAAAATCAGCAGGGAAGGTGAATTTGTCGACTCCTACAATGACGTCTTCGGCTATCCCCACTGGATAAGCAACCATACGGTTGGCCAATTCCAAAGTCATTTTGGTGGGGACTAGCTCTGGGAGAGATAATTGCTTCCAAACAATTAGAGGCATGAGATTAATATTGGCACCTAGATCGGCTAGGGCCATGCAATTCTCTACTCCCGGGAAATTGCAAGGGATAAGGAAACGACCCGGATCACCAAGCTTGATTGGCAATTTCCTTAAGAGCACTGCAGAGCAGTTCTCATTAAGTTGGGTGTTGGCGAGATCAAGGAGCTTTTCCTTGTCGCTCAGAAGATCTTTAAACATTTTCGCGTACTTAGGCATGTGAGCGAGAGCCTCAGCGAAGGAGATATTGAAATTCAGTTGTTTAAACATTTTAAGAAAGTTAGAAACCTGAATATCGTCCTTGCTTTTGAGCTTCTCTTTCCTCAACCTAGATGGATAAGGTATATTGGAAGAAGAGGAAGGCTTTGGGATGATAGGATCACTCACATCCTTGGGTGGAGGAGGGGTAGAAGGAAGAGGTGGGGAAATTGGGGAAGGAGAAGGGTGAGGAATAGGAGCAGGTGACTCGTTCTCCTTAGTCACAACCACCGGTGGAGGTATAGGAAGCTCGGGTTCCTTGGTACCTTTACCACTGCGAGTGGTGATTGCTTTCATCTCCCCTCTTGGGTTCGCAACGGTATTACTCGGAAGAGTACCCGAAGAAGAGGGTTGATTACTGTTGAAGAAACTAGCCATCATGTTCCTCAAGTCATTCGTTTGACTATCCATAGTGTTCTTCATATCAGCTCTTAGATCATTCCCTTGTTTCATCAGATCTGCTTTCAAGTTGCGCACTTCCTGTTGGAGATTATCCACGATCACATCGTTAGTTCTCATGTAGGTTCCAATGTCTTGATGTGATGCGGGGGTTTGGTTTGAAGGAGCAGTGTATGCGGGTGGTTGATAAGCAGGTTGCTGGTAAACTTGGGTGTTTCGTTGTTGTGGTTGTTGCTGCTTATGAGGAGGGATGTATGGTGTGCGAGTTTGTTGTTGTTGAAGAGTGCGGTTGAGGTTTTGTTGTTGGTTTTGGTTGTTAGAGTTAAAACCAGGTGGTGAGAGATAGTTGTTGGAACGGTAGCTAAGCAGGTTGCGGTCACCTTGAGGTTTTGCTTGATAAGCAGGTTGAGTATAGGTGCCATATGCTGCATTCACATTCTCAGCAGGGTAATCTTGGGTGGCGGTACAAGTTGTGTAAGAGTGGGGGCCACCGCATATCTCACAAGGTTGGCTGACAGCGTTCACTTGTGCATTTTTGGCGTTGTTGCTGTTGTTGTTGCTGACGGTGTGGGTGACAAGCGATTCAAGAAGCGTGGTGATTTTGTCTAATCGCTTGTCGCTGTCATTAGTGCTAGCACTAGCAACATTGGTCCTAACACTCTTGGTTTGCACACGAGATTTGTTCTCAATGATGTCCCAAGCAGCATTGGAAGTCTTAGCCAATAAATTACCCCCCGAGGCACTATTCAGTGAATCTTGGTCACTCATGCTTAAACCATTGTAAAAAGTATTTATTTGATGTACTTTGGTAAAACCATGTTGTGGGCATTTTCTTAAAAGATCTTTAAAGCGATCCCAAGATTCACTGAATGACTCATCGTACTTTTGTTCAAAGGTTATAATCTCATTCCGCAAAGCGGTAGTACGAGAGGGTGGAAAAAAGTAGTTGATAAACTTTGTTTCCAAATCCGTCCACGAGAGAATACTCTGTGGCGGTTCCTTAGCAAGCCAATGCCGGGCTTGTCCCTCTAAAGAAAAGGGAAAAAGTTGTAACCTTATCACTTCTTGTGGCACTCCATTGAACTTGACCGTGTTGGTGAGTTGTAGAAATCTCTTGATATGGTCGTGTGGGTCATCAATGGTTCGTCCCAAGAATGGTTGAGCTGAGACCATCTGGATAAAGCCTGATTTGAGCTCGAAATTGTTGGCGGCAATTGGTGGTATAACAATTGGATCCGTGTTGCCATCGACATGAGCTTGCAGCAATTCAATCATTGGCCGATTATCCGGAAGTGGCTCATTGTTGTTGTTATTCATGTTGTTGAAAGGCGGGTTGTTGTTATTATTATTGTTGTTCGGAGGTGGTATGTTATTGTTGTTTTGGACACCAGCCATGTCTAAGTTATCGAGAGGCTCGGGCTCTTGATAAGACGTGGATCGAGTGCGCATACACCTGCAAAAGAACGAACAAAGAGAAACAAGGCAAAAATATTTTTGGTTTTTATGTTTTTTTACTTTTTAGGATTTTTGAAAATTTTATATTTTTTTTAGTGTTTTTGAAAATTTTTAGGAAAAAGTAACGTTCACGGGGAACGGATCCCAAAATCCAAATTCTCACAAAAAACTTTTGATCTTAACGAGAGAAGCCGGCAGCGGCGCCATTTGATATATTGATTTACTATGGGTTCTAATTTTGTCTCGATATCCTCTCGAATTGATCTCAGCCTTAAGTGGAATGATTTGTTCTTGGTTACTAAAAAGGAGTTGGTTTGTTTATCTATTTTTAAACTAATAACAATTGAATGTAAATGACGTTGAGTAATTTAAAACTTTGGAAGATTAACTAAATGAGAGCTTGAAAACGTAAAGAGAAGATTAGAAAATAACTTGAAAACTTAATTAAACTAACACTTTAAATTTTGTAAAACTTTAAAACTTAATTGTATTAATGCTTAAAAACTTGTTCTATCGGAATATCAAAAATTATTTCTATCGGAATATAAGAAAATCAAAAGCATCGGAATGTAATCATGACTACCATCGGAATGTCCATGTTTGGTTCTATCGGAATGTTCAAGAACAAGCTGTCGCAATGACTGCCTATCGGAATGTGCCAGATCGGAATATTGAAGACAAAAATTAGCCAGAGTTTCGACTAGAAAATGGGCCTAAACCCCGTCAGAATGTGCGATCGCAATATGCGATCGCAATCCCAGATCGGAATAGGGGGTACTTACAAACTATCGCAAAGTGAAACCCCTTTTGGGTTATTGCGATACCAAGACCAAAGAAGCTATCGGAATGTGTTAAAACCCTACTTTTGCGATGGAAGCAAGTGTGTTCCGAAAATGGTGGCAACTTAAAATCTCAATAAGCATGCACAATAAGCCAAGTGATCCGTAATTTTAACACTTCAAAGAGATTAAATTTGATAGCTTTTGAAAACAAGAAACTTTAAAAACTTAATAAACAAAACTTTTGAATGATTAAATCTTATAAGAAATCCGAAATCAATAAGCTTGAACAAGCAATAAGCCGCTAAGCATGGAGAGCTTATGGCTTATTCACGTAGAGCTTAAAAAGACTAGAAAGATCAAACTCTATTCACGAACACATCCAAAATCCCAACCGTATGGTTTCAACAATCGGATCAAGGATTTGACAAATCAAGAAAAGTAGAAAAAGATTAAGGAACTTAAAAGCATAAACTTGATTAAGATTAATGAAATCAAAAGTACAAGAAAGCTTAAATTTAAAAGATGAAATCAAAAGAAAAGTTTAGTGAGAGAAAGTATGGAACTTTCTCTCTCTAGAAACTAGAGAGAAAATGAAAAGCTAAAGACTAGCTAAAACTAAGTGTCTGAAATTTTGTGAGGTGAAGGCTTTATATAGGCGTGTGTATGGTGTTGATGGGCTCTTGATTGGGCTTTTTTTTCTTCTTTCTTCTTAAGTCTTCACGCGTCTTTTAAATAAACGTCTCCGACTTGGATTTGAGAAGTGTCGGTGAATAATTCCAACTCGTCCTATAATATTTTATTTAATAGACTCGAGTTCTTCGACATATATGAATCTTCCATCTTTGGCTCTATTCTTCGATAAATCTTCAAATAGGCACAATGACTTCAAATCTTTTGCATCTCTTGGACAATAGACTTCGTCTTGAGTCTTTTTCCTTGATAAAACCCGTGCAATCCCATGTTTTCTTTAATATTCATCCGGTCGACTCTGAAAACACAATAAACACAAAAACCACGCATAATTCCAAACAAATGATATTAAATACGTGTTTTGGTCTCGTTTTAGCCCGATTTAAGTGGTAAAAGGATGGGTGTTTTAACACCTATCACATACACTAAAAATGAAGTACAATATTTTTGATTTTTTTATCTTTTTTTTTAGTTTTTATGGATTTTTTGAAAATTTTATACTTTTTAGGATTTTTAAAAATTTTTATGCTTGAAAATAACGTTCCCAAGAGAACGGATCCCAAAATCCAACGCGTCTCTCACAAAAAACCGTTAATCTTCAAGAAAAGAGCCGGCAGCGGCGCCATTTTAATAACTAGATTTTACTTAGTTAAATTGTTCTTTTAATCGGTCTAATCGAATTGATCACGGTTAAATGTGCGACTCAGTCGTCTTTGGTGAATAAAAGAAAAGGTTGTCGTTGTGTATGTTAGCCTCAAAATATTGAGTCAAACAAGAATGCTCGGTCACAGGTTATTTTTGTAATATTAGATTAGAAGTGAGAAAAATGAAAAACCAACCCTCCTAACATGCTAGGAGGGTAGTATATATAGTCCACCCACATGCGGGCTTTAATGGGCTATATATTGGGTTGGGCTTGTCTTTTGGACTTAAATGAGTTTAAATCCAAGCCCGTAAACCACATTTAAATCCAAGCCCGTAAACCACGACTAATTAACTACCTATTACAACGTTCTAACTAATGTTACAATAATAATCTATGACCGAGCATTCTTGTTTGACTCAATATTTTGAGGCTAACAATAACAATGACAATAGAAAATATTTCAATGTCATAACAAAAATGTTTACGGTCAATGACGGACATAAATTTTGCCGATAAATAATAAATGGCACGTATTCGATAAGTTAAAGACTTAACCTTGCCGGTTAGTCAAGAATTTCATATTATTTATAAAACGAACGTGACATTTAAAAGTCGGGTAATAAATATTGTCTGGATATTAGGAATAGAATTAGAGCACGGTATAAATGTTGATTTTAAATTTCGGGTTACTACAGTAAATAAATACGGAAAAATAAATTATTATTATTATTATTATTAATTTAATAATTCCGAATAGAATATTATCAATGATCAGAAAAATAATTAAAATATAATTTAATTGAAATTTTCAAATATCAGGATTTACATGTAAGAATACAAGAAAATGTAATACGTTGGAAAATTCAAGAAGCACGAATAAAAGAATAAAATAATAGTGGGAAAAACGAGTTCTTATAGTCGACCCCCCTAAAGGAACTCTGGTCCCCCAGAGTTCCACTGGAGACAGAAGAAGATGCAAACAGAAGGAGATACATAGTTTAGAACTGATTCATTGCTTCCCAGGTAATTTCTGCACCACGGCGTACCTTAACAATTAGAATTCACTATGCTTCAGTTTTTTTAACTCCTTTTCGAATAAATTTTCAAACTTGGATTAGAATAATGACCTTTCAGTACGAAGAAGTATAAAGAGATATAATGAACAAGAGAATCGCTTAGACGGTCAAGGTGCGCTAAAACGAGTTAAGATTGATAATCGACGAGGAATCGCAAATCGCGCAAACTGTAAAACATGACAATCTTAAAACGTAACAATCTAATTACAAGAGAAATAGAAGGGAAAAATGAATTACATATGAGCATTTAAAATACAAGTTGTCACAATTACCTGTCTAAGATTTGGTATTACTTTCAAACTCAGCTTAAGTATTTTCTTGATAAGAATTTCAAAGTAAAAGTAACCTAGTTCAAATAATTATCTCAATCAGCTTAAGAGCTTTTGGATGACTGTATGAAATTATTTAAAAAAAACTCAGGTTTATCATTACCATTAGAAAGAAAAAAAAAGTCAAAATTCCCAAATTATTTAGAATCATTGTTAGAAATTATAATTTAAATCGATAATTTCATTAGATTGAAAATAAAGTATAATACAATCAAATACTTTAAAAGATGAAACTTGACATCCTTTTAAACACTAGTTATAAATCTACTAAAAAGAGGATGTATAGATCCGAAATTAACTTGAAACGGTTATTTTGGTAATTTAAACATTTGATAAAACGTTCTTAAGAATTTGTAACAATTTTTAGAAATCCAAGTAGGTGGTTAAGTATTCAAATGATAAACATGTGACATGTTCGGATTTTCAAAAGGGTGACAAGATAGCAATTGAGTATGAAACGAATAATAATCCATTATTAGTGTACAAGCAATAGCATGAGGGAATAAAATGAAATTCGAACCAATTTCTTAATGAGCATGATAGAATAGATGCATCGATGGTAAGGACAATAAGAAACAAAAGATTTAGTGAATGGTTAATTCACGAGTGTGGTTGGCGTCATCAACAACGGCTTATTAAGTTCTCGGTGGTCAATACATGATCGAAAGAGAAAAGCCACAAAATAAATATTCGAACCACATAATATTCTTAAGGAGTCAATTGGGAGTAATTCCAGTAGGATGAACAACATTAGCAATGAGAGGCGAAATCAATACGTGATTCACACGAATGAATTTCTAAACAATAGGGTCTGACACACATCATGACGGATATAGGAAATTATTATCCATGTCTAGTAATAAATCGTTATTCGCGTCTGGAGATGTTTTGAAGATCTACCAAAATAGATACAGAAGGTTGGTCAATGAATAAGCATAAAAACATTGTAACTTTCAAGTCTGGTATCAATGGTCAGTAATTAAACGAGTGGTAATAAGTACAATAGATATCGTTGAGTAAAGAAACATGTACTCGCAGACTCGTAATTCGTTCAAGGAAAGATAAGAAACATATGCATTTGTCATGAACTTGTACTACTTGCATAACGTATAAAAGTTTTCATAATTTTATTTTAACAAGATTTTAAAGTGACTACTATTCAGCCTCGCATGGCTCCTTCTAAATTACGCATAGGTGATCAGGCCATGCATAATTTAGGACTAGCAATGTGATGCTTAGCTTCGTCAAACCAGTATTACCTGTCATATATTAAAAATATAAAAAATACCATTTGTAAAACACGAATCGAAATAATTTACGAAACGTTCTCGAGAGTAAGTAATTCGTGAAAATACATCGTAACAGTAATATAAAAAAAACTCTATAGAATAACATTCATGTATTTTGTAAAGCCCAAGTAGAACATTTTATAAAATGATTCGCAAACAGTGTCAGTTTAAATTTATAAAATAGCGAGTGGGTTACACGAGAGTAATAAAGAGTAGTTCAAGACAATCAATGAAATGGTTACAAGTTGATAAAGTTTCAAGAGATTTAGCCGGAATCGTCATGAGACACGTGTCAAGATGATAACGAAAGATAATAAAACAAGAACTTCAAACCTTGACCCAAATCAGTGGAAAGATAGAAGCAAAGAAAGACAATATAGAATAACGCATAAGTCATATATAAAAGAAAAGATAAAGGAATCCATATTTTTAAATTCTATCAGCTTTGACTTTTGAGTTTGACTTTTGGGTTTGACCAGACAAAATGACTCACTAAATGACGTTGTCAAGACTCGAAGTCTAAAGCAATTTGGTGTAAAACGACGTTTCAGACATCTTTCTAGTTTTACTCAACACTTGAAACGGATCAAAAATGGACGAAAATGCCTCACATCAAATCTGTCAACAAAATGATATTATGGAAATACGTAGAAATAAGTTCTCAAATTTTACAATTTCAAATGAGTGTAACTTGCTCGTTTTTAAGATTTACGGGTTGAATTTTATGTCCTAAACGACCGTCTCAACAAATAGAAACATATTTTCAAGTCTAAAGCTTATAAAAATGTTTTATCGACATCGTTAAATTACCTGTAAATTTTCTGCACAAAGTATATTTATTCAACACACCTTGAAATTTAATCAAACTTCATAACAACCCGGAATTTATGTACACACATGACTTGTGGATTCCATAAGACAAAAGAGAATAAATTGTATCATTAAGCATGTAAAGAAAACATAGTATAAAATTGGTTCAAGATTACTAATGATAATCTAAGAAATCAAAAACGACACATGACATCCATGTCTTAGATTTCAAGATGCAAAGCAGAAAGGTCTCTTGGTGTTGTGATTTTCCAAAATCACAAGACATGTCGAGAAAGAAATGGAACATTAACGGGTTGCATTCCCAGAGCGAGGAGGTTTAATGAAAATGGAGGATACAAGTTTATAGGAGTGAAGTCGTATTCCAAACAATCGCCACATATTAGAGGATGAATTACAAGGTGATGATGGTGTTTTCAAGGTACAACGGACGTTGTAATTCAAAGTCGAAACGTAGAATGGTCAATGAATTAATATTCAATCGATATACGAGTGTCGTGTAAAACAGTGATGTAAAAAGTCAACAAATGGTTATAAAAACCCACGATATCATTTAACGCGATTCCAAGAAATCCCTTCAAGATGTTGTGACTCGTAAGATGGCCTTTAGTCTTTTTCGGAGACACAGTGAGCTACACAATGGTCTATAGGCTATTTTTTTTTCAAGACATTCAATCATAATGGTCGGAAAGCAATTTGGATATCTAAATAGATATCTTAAAGGAGTTTAACAATAGAAGTAATGCACATGGTAATAAAATGAAAATCGGAAGTTTCATCAAAAGCAACACTTCTTAATCCCAAACAATGGTATCAAGAGAGTATGCACAACATATATAGGTGAGTCGAGAAAAACAAGCGGTCCAAAACGAACGAGTATGTGAGGTCAGTCGTATCACTCATAAACGAAATAGCAATAGTACTCAAAAAAGTGAGTATGAAAAGTCGGCAACATACACGCTCTGAATACAAGTATGTAATGTCATAACAAAATAAAATTATCGTAACAAGATCAATTCTCAAGAACAAGAATTCAAGGAATACAGTAGGGGCAGATTTAATCAAGTAATATCCAATGATAATTCATGAAGCACAAGGCTTTGAAAAGAGAGAGTAATTATCGTCATTAGGGTAATGTAATATTTCAAAATGTAATCAAGGAATGAAATACTACAACGATAATTAAAAGTAAATAATAAGGATTAGAGAGTTACCCGCGCAGATATCGAACAACATTGGCAGATTCTGTGTTTGACACTTAGAAACATATAATATTTAGAACTTTCGGTTATAGACTAAGTTTTGAAAATGACTCAGTTCCCTATAACCATCGCTCTGATACCAATCTGTGAGACCCCCAAAATCAGGCAATAGAACAACTGGGCAGCAAGGGGGTTCCACGTCATGGTATAAGAAACAATGAATTATTGTTGACATAAAATTGACGTAATAAAACATTTTCATTACATTATAAAAGATCAGAGTTTTTAAACAAAGGTCCCAGAGTTTTATATGCGGAAAAATATATTATATAATCACGGTTTTGTAACATATAGCTACTAAAAATACAAAATAACTTCTGTCAGCTTCTACCAAAACTAAACTTTCAAAAGTAACACAGAAATCTCCAAGCTGCGATAGTATCTTGCGGGCTCCCATCCAAGCAAAGCTAAGTATTAATACCTGAGATTAAACATGTAAAAAAAATCGTCAACATAAAGTTGAGTGATATTCATAGGTTTAGCAGTAAAGGTGTGGAACACAAGCATTCATTTGTAAAACAAGAAATAGGGAAAAAGGTTACATACGACAACCATAGTCCGAAACTATTATTATTGCTATTTAGCTCATGACACCGAATCTTAACAAAAGGTAAGTTCCCCTAGTGAGTGTTCATCCTAAACACTCAAGTATAAACAAATGTAATGCGTCAAAGTAATACGAGACGGGGATTGTCAATCCCGATGGATCCACCCACAACATTCGTGCTTAGTAACACAAGTAAATTAACGGTGCATGAAATGGTAGGGAAACTTAGTGGCTATGTAAACTAAAAGCAATAATAATAATGGTAATCTATTCTGGAAAGCATACAAGTTCTGGAAAGCATACAAGATCTGGATAGCATACAAGTTCTGGATAGCATACAAGTTCTGGATAGCATACAAGTTCTGGATAGCATACAATTTTAAATGAATGTGTTCCACCATGTAAAATCTCACCCCGCGTTTAGAAACAATGTATAAGTAGTAAAAAGGGGCTATGAACTCACCTTGAAGCAATCCGATAAAAGTCAATGGAAAATAGCATGAAAAGAAGCCGAGAACACCATAAAAAGTGACCAAAGATAAGATGAGAAGCCGCGAGCTTCTAACAACGACCTAAAATAAAGTGGCGCGTCTTAGTCATATAAACGACAACGCAAGAGAATAAACGGGTTTTATAAATGTTTGCTAAATATATGGTTATACAAATTTAAATAATATGATCAGACAAGTTTTAAAAATTATAAAATGAAAAGCGACTAAAAGTGTTATATTATAAAACAGGGAACAAAAATACAATTTTGCATTTCATATGCATGAAAATGACGTGAGCCTCTTTGTTTCAATTCAAATACTATTCATAATATCATTTAGCTCGTCATGATCAGTTTGCATCTCATACATAACTAATGATCCATAAATATGTCTACATGAACTTACTGCTACAAACCGGACTCGAATTACAAACTTGCATGTAGCCAATTCTACCACCCAAAAATGAACCGATATCGACTTTCTCATAATTTTCTCTTGAAATATATGAATTGTAGTCTACCATTTAATTTACCCTTCATATCTTTGTTTCATTTTTCTTTCTTTTCTGAGTGAAAGAGAAGACAACAAAAATAGGAGTTAAATATGTTTTATGGCATTTCAAACTATATGGGATCTAAGGAAGTGTAGACTCGTACACTTATCAACTTTACAAATACGTGTCTATGTGTAAATTTACTATGCAATAAACTAGATAAAAGGTGTTAACGTGTCACTTAAATGGGAATGTCTAGTATTTCCTAATACTAATATTTAAGTAATAAAAAAAATATTATTTTATTTTTATGACTTTTCAAACGAGTTAGTTTTAGTCTCAATGTATATAGTTCGCCTATTTTATTTTCTTTTTGTTAAATTTTCGATAAGCGGATATTATCGAGAGGTCCAATATTTTAATAGTTACTCGATTTGAAAAATCGCGTAAAACACGAAAAATAAACGCTTAATATGAAATAAAAACACCAAATTTCGGATAACGTTTATATTTCGATAAATAAATTAAGGCTTATGATTTAGTAAATGTTAACACGTCGTATAAACGAATGACACCAAAAGGTTTAACGCAAATTACGAATAATGCTCGTAAAATAATAAATTAAAACAATGACAATAGAAAATATTTCAATGTCATAACAAAAATGTTTACGGTCAATGACAGACATAAATTTTGCCGATAAATAATAAATGGCACGTATTCGATACGTTAAAGACTTAACCTTGCCGATTAGTCAAGAATTTCATATTATTTATAAAACGAACGTGACATTTAAAAGTCGGGTAATAAATATTGTCTGGATATTAGGAATAGAATTAGAGCTCGGTATAAATGTTGATTTTAAATTTCGGGTTACTACAGTAAATAAATACGGAAAAATAAATTATTATTATTATTATTATTATTATTAATTTATTAATTCCGTATAGAATATTATCAATGATCAGAAAAATAATTAAAATATAATTTAATTGAAATTTTCGAGATATCAGGATTTACATGTAAGAATACAAGAAAATGTAATACGTTGGAAAATTCAAGAAGCACGAATAAAAGAATAAAATAATACTGAAAAAAAAAACGAGTTCTTATAATATTTGGGAAATGTGGATACGAATGTTCCAAGATATAAAATGTGGTTAAAGTTTATAATGACATATTTGAATAGATTAGGACGCTTCTGTATGCAAATATGAGATTATAAATAAGTGGGCTTAAGGATATCCAACGTGACCCTGTATATTTATTGTATTGATTTAGTACTCAAGTTTTGGGAGGGTATTTCTTTTAACTCATGACACGTCCGTACGAGTTAATCGTTCTTTTACCTTGTTATCGTTATCATTACAACGTTTGGCGAGTGCTTCTTTAAGCTTCATTTAATTCACGAATCATTACGCGAACTTTCTGAAAATACACTGATCGACGTAAACCTAATGGGCTGGTGGTGGTGAAAACTTATAGACTTTTAGGAACTAACGATTTTTCTAAACTCTTCGTTTTGAATTTTATCGTTCTATGAACGACGAATGATTTGTCAAATCGACATGTAGAAGCGCTTAGGGTTTAATCCGCTTCTACCTATTGCTTACCTAATTAACTATGGGTGGATAACACGATTTTAAAAGTTCGGACAGAACTATATGTGAGTAGATCTAAGTATATTCGATATACCAACGGAGTAGAACTTCAAAATCCTTTTCCCTACACTTTTATTAGGGTAACAACGATTGAGTTCGAGGACGAACTCCAAAATAACACGGACTAAATGTCACAACCGGGAATTTTCCAGGCTTTACTTAATAATAAATTATACTATTTATTAATCGAGTTTCGTTTCGAGAGATATCAAAGCTTTCTTATTCGAAAACGGGAGTTTATTTTACATGTTGTAAAAGACTGCGCAAATCTAAGAACTGACGCGATACAAATTAAATGTTTATTTAATTATTCAGAAATATTTGATAAAAAGATTTATTAAATTATCTGATACTTTTATTTTAGTTTTAATAACGAACGTTAAAAACGAGAACATTTATATTGAACAATATTTTCTTTGAACGCGAACTATTAGAGATAACCGATAAATAATAACTATTTAAAATAAAAAGGTAAACGATTACGAAAATTGGTCGAGTAAATACTCCACCTTATTAGAAAAACCATTTTAAAATCAACGGTGCGGATTATAGAAAATGAATCAAATTTTATCTAGCTCGATTGAGTCCCGAATCACGTTTAAACAAGATAAAAGAAAAACTAGTAAACTAGTTACGTTTTTAACCCTCAACTATATACATTTTACACCTCCATTTTGGTTTAAATAGAAAATAATTACTATTTTACTCATTTAGGGGGTGTTTGGTTAAGCTTATTTGTTTGCTTAGGCTTATATTATATAAGCCATTTATGGCTTATATTTTATAAGCTTATAAGCCAATATTTAGTGTTTGGGTTAGCTTATCATAATTAATAAGGTAAAATTACAAAAATATACACAAATATTAAATGATATGGTCATTAAATATGGGCATTAATGTCTTTTTATATGTTATTGAAATGTGTATAGTTGAAGTTCGTTTTCTCAGTTCTTAACAAGTTGAAAGTCCTAACAAGATCGAGTTTTTAATTGTTTTTGGTTGGTAAAGTATTTGGATATTCTATAGCTAATTCAAACAAACCCTTGATAAAATGAAAAAAACACAGTCTACTTATACGTAAAACAAAGTGCACAAACCAAGTATTTATTCAATAAAATGCTCAAATGAAAATTCTACAAAATATAAGGACTGAAAATGTAAATTCTATGAAAATTAAATGCTAAAAATACAAAGTCAAAAAGTCTAGGGACTATAAATGCAAAAACGGTTAACTATATGGACTAAATGTGAAAATCTATCAAACAAAGTAACTAATTTTTAACTAATTTGAAAACTGACTAACCACTTTTGAACAAACTTTGAAAATACAAGGACTATACTTTTGAAAACCCTAATTAGTTGGAAAATTAGCCTATTATGGAAACTGTTTACTACCAAAAGGACTAAAAAGCAATTTTCAGAAACTTTAAACCAAAAACGGGTTTAAGAACAAATTAAGCTCGTTTGAGCTTGTTTCTTGACCAAATAAGCTCAAACCACTTTCAAAAGACTTAAAATTGAATTTAAGCTATGCTTGTCAAAGGAAATAAGCTGAAACTATCTAGAACTCTTATAAGCAAATTCAAATAAGCTCAAAATAAGCTAACTGATAAGCTACTCATGCACAACTTGATTTTATTGAAGAAACTTGTTAAACAGCTCACAAGAAGAATGGGAAATCTAGTCTCAAAGAAAATGATCCAGTAATAAGCTCTAAAATTGAAAATAAGCTAAAATGAGCTTATGTTGACTTTCGTTGACCAGATTTTTCAAAAAACTCAAATTCTCAAAACCTACTCATGAACACTTTCTATATGGAAATATGAAAGAAAATCAGCAAGTTTCTGAAGTGGAATTTCAGATATGAGAAATCAGAAATCCTATTTATCACAGGGAATTAAAAATGTTCTAATGCTTATTTAAGTGCTTATTTCTCACTCAAAACTGGATACTGTATAATTTCCTTCTATAAGCTAAAACTTCATATGTTGAGTGAAAGATGAGAACTGGTTTCAAAGAATTTCATCAAGAAACAAAGAATTACCAAGCAATTGAAATCATGAACTTTCTGAAAACTTACTTAACAAGAACTGACCTAAACTTTTTTGTGTACCAATTGCCTTTTTGACTAAAGCCTTGACTTGAAACTGACTGAAATCATTATGCTAACACTAGATGACTGGAAAGGAACTAAAATTGGCAAAATACTAACACTTGAAATCAACTTGCAAGCTAATCCCAAACACTACTTATCTGATCTTTAACAAACTTTTATGAAAGGATTTTAAGCAATTGATTAAACTGAGTGAAATGTGATATCAAACTAAGTTCAATGAGCTAAATGAAATGCAAATGAACCAATTACAAGCAGTTACAAAAGCTAGAACTCAATTTGACTAGTTAAGCTAATTTGACTGTTTAAGCTGAAAACAGGACAAGTATAAGACTAAAAAGCAAGTATTAAGCTACAATTAAGCTACTAAAACACTAAGATTAGATCACAGACTAGCTAAACACATTTTATCATGCAATCAAACAGCTTTACACTAGAAATTGAGCATGCAATAAACACTTGAGTGGAACAAGAACTCAGAATCTGAAACCTTCTAGCTTAGGCCTCCATTGGGGAGTAGAGAAGCGTTGAGCTTTCTAGCTAGTGCTAAACCACCACCTTAGCACTAGAAACAACCAAACATCTACAAATCAACAGCTACAATCACCATAATCTCCATCGTTGAACTAGAAATCTTCAAAATCTACTCAATACTTGGACTGAAATGAACTGAACAAGATCAACAGCTACAAGTCTTCTCAATCAGCTAATCATGATCAAATGGTGATCATAACTAACTAGAACAGCAACAGAGTAACAAGATGCAGGGTATGAACAGTAGAATAGCAGTGAAGAATTTGGAGGGAAAATTGAAATTTTATTGATTATGGATGAAAAGTGGTTACAAGATTAGTTATAACTACCTAACAGACTCTCAAAAGGTTGTCAAGCTTTTGAGAGTTGTTAACTACACCTATGAACAGAATTGAGAGAGAGAGCTAAATTCTAGTGTGTGTGTGTTTTCACACTAGCTACATTACAAGAAATGAAAGCTAATCTAGGGTATTTATAGAATGCAGATGAGAGTTGGTGAGAGAGAGTGACGTGTTGCATCCAATCACAAGCTTCCACGTGGACAATTCTGCTTAATTGAATTTTGCAGGTGAAGAACACTTTTGGGGATTTTTGATTGAGATGTTTTCATGTTAATTGAGTTGTATGGTTGTATTCGTCTCTTGATTTTGATCAACTTTGATGTTTATATCATCTTCTAAAACGCATCCTAGCTCAATCCCGTTCCTGGAAATTCTTGTTGAAGAAGATGACACGTGGCAGATTATGATTTGTCTTTAGTAGCTCACACGGATTGTTATCCAATTTGGATAAAAGGATTATTGAGTGCGTGTTTCTATTGGTTGAGAAGGAAGTAGTGCGCTGCACTGTTGAGATTTGGCTATTTAATGCTGACGGCTGTGAGTGGCCAGGTGGCGCTTGTTTGGCAATCCAAGATCTTTGTTTCCTTGCTTCCCATTGGCTGAGAATAGTTCACACGGATTAAGCACATATAACTTCCAACAAATGGCAGAATTAACCCCTCAACTTTGGCAGTTTGAACTTTTGAGCTATAATCTTCATTTCTTTGACAATTTCAGTCCTTCAACTTGCATTTTTAAACATTTAAGCCCTTTGACTTGATTGACTTAAGAGTTGACCAGATTTGACTTTGATCTTGACTTTGACAAATTTACACTTTTTGTCCTTCATCTTTGGCAGATTGTCAAGATAGGTCCTTGCACTTTAAAGTCTTGTCACTTTTGATCCTTCTTTGTCTTTTCCATCCAATTAAGCTTGATTTTCCTTTGTTTGCTTGAAATTGTATCCTTCTTACCTATTTGCACACAAACATAAAACATACCACATAATTCCGCTTTATAGCACAAGGTTTAGGTATTTTTCTTGTGTTTTAGGGTATTTTGTTGATAAATTGATATGAGTTTTTGCTAATATCAAATCCCCTACACTTTAACATTGTCATGTCCTCGTGCAATGCTATATTTTAAAGCACAAATTTACATTCTCCTCATAATTATTCCACCTTGGCCATTATGGAATGCATCTACACTACTCTACACTATATGATGCATGATTTTTGATTTTGATAATGCAATGCACAAGATACAATTCTATTTATATCTTTTTGGTTTTTCTTGAAATGGTTTTGATGGAAATAACTCATAAAGAATTCAATGACTTTGATTAGGGCTTGGGTACCATGGACATTTATCACCCTCAAGTTTCACTTTCCCCATACCAAGCTTAAAAATGAGATCATTGTATTCACAAGTGAAAAGTGCATCAACTTATTCATGACAATTAAATGTGGAACCAGTTATTATTTGAGCAAATTGCTTGTGGGAAAATTTGTCATTTATTTCAAATGTGAAGTATTAGAAATGCAAAATCCAAAAATAAGGAAGCACGGTTTTAATCCTAAGTAATCCTCTCATCCATTACTTGAAAAACCGCTCACAATTAATATAAGTCCGTGTCAAGAGTAATAAGTCATTCGCCTTATGTGTAAAATCCTCATGTCATGCTTTCATAAGTAGCTACACACTCGCTAAGGAAAGAAAAATAAAACTCACGCAATAATTTACATCCGCCGCCTTTTTGAGACCTAGGATCTTCAACCCCGCAACCCGTCAAGGTAATATTGGATTGGAGCAATCAATTGAATCCCCGCAACCCGTCAAGTTAATATTGGAACTCAATAGTCACTATAATTAACACCACACTGCCCCTCTTGGGAGTCTTGTATATATATATTTTTTTTTCTTTTTTTTTTCTAGCCACTCATTTTTTTTCATAAGCCGCTCTTATTTTTCTTTATTCCTCACTAAGAAAGTTTAAAAGAATAAAAGGAAAACCACCCGCTAAATATTAAGCATGACATAAGTCTAGTACACATAAAACGTTCTAACTTAGAATCTTAAGACGTACTTATACCAACCATGAATGATTAGACAAAAATGCATAAGAGATTACAAATCGATTAAAACTGTTCTTGATTATTTATTAACATATATACATGCGAAGAAATTAGAGGTAAAGAAGAGAAGGGTTTAGCCACAAGTAATTATCATGAAGTTTATCTAGCCCTTTTATACTTGCTTCAACTCTATCATTTCCCATTCTCCACAAATTTAAAATCTCAAATAATGATATTGGTGGATGCTTAGCCTAATAGACCAATGAAGGACTATATGGTTAAGGATACTAGCTAGAGAATGCTTAGTTAAGCAAACTCGGGTTGAGTCAAAATATCCATGGCGGGCCTAATATGTCAAAGAAGTCTAAATTTGTTAAACCATGTTTTTATTATATTTTTTTTTCTTTTTATATATTTTTGATGAAAAACAAAAGAAGAAATACAATGCAAATGTGTTATGCAAATGAAAAATGATTGATGCAAAAATTAGAATGCATATTTTTGGTGGCCAAAGTAGATCAAAATTTTGAAAAATGTTTGAAAAATTAATTTTCCAAGTTATCATGAAGGACAATGACAAGTTCTAGGTAAGGTCACTTCGATAGAAGACCCCCCTACACTTAAGCTAAACATTGTCCTTAATGTTTAAGAGCATGGAAGTATAAAAACTTCCCCTACACTTATGACAATGAATAGAATTTGCTTAACCCAAGTTAAGGAAAGGGCAACTATTGGTGAATTCATGTTTAAGCACAAGGTGTTAATGAAAGATCACAATAGTAACGAAGTGAACCGGATACAAGGGCCTCCTCCATAAGCTCCAAAGCATGAAATGAGTGAGCAACCCTACAAACAACATGAAGACAAAAGAAGGTCTCCCCTACACTTATCTCCAATTCTATACCCTTATTGCTAACCTACAACACTCTAAACCTAGTTATACGATGCTTGAGTTAAGGAGTCTCTAGCTCGACTCGTCCCTCAATGAATTAATTCATGGGGAAAATGGGGATCTCTTGGACCATTTCAACGGAAATGTCCTCCCCAAAATAATGTTTCACACGGTGACCATTCACTTTAAAGTTTGGACCATCGGGTTGTGACAACTCAATAGTTCCATATGGAAACACTTGAGCAATAGTGAATGGACCGGACCACCTCGACTTAAGCTTGCCCGCAAAAAGTTTCAACCTTGAGTTAAAAAGGAGAACCGGCTCTCCAACTTTAAACTCACGATTCTTGATCTTAGCATCATGCAATTTCTTAGTCTTTTCCTTGTAAAGCAAAGAATTTTTCATAGGCATTGGCTCTCAATTCATCAATCTGATTAAGTTGATCTTTCCTATTTGAACCAGCTTGGTTTAAATCAAAGTTAGCTCACTTGAGAGCCCAAGATGCCTTATGTTCTAACTCGAATGGGAGGTGGCACGCTTTACCATAGACAAGCCTATAAGGAGTACAACCAATTGGTGTCTTAAAAGCTGTCCTAAAAGCCCACAAAGCATCATCAAGCTTATCCGACCAAGAAGCTCGATGCTCTCCTACCGTTCTCTCTAAAATTCTCTTTAAACCACGATTTGTGACCTTGGTTTGACCATTGGTTTGAGGGTGATACGCGGTAGAAAGTCTATGATTAACTCCATATTTCTTCATAACTCTCGTGAATTGATCATTACAAAAGTGCGTACCACGATCACTTATGATGGCCCGAGGTACACCAAATCTAGCAAACAATTGCTTTAAGAACTTCACAACAACTATAGCATCATTGGTAGGTAAGGCTTTAGCCTCCACCCATTTAGACACATAATCCACCGCCACAAGTATATACTTGTTTCCCTTAGAAGATGGAAAAGGTCCCATGAAATCGACGCCCCATACATAAAAAATCTCACACTCTTGAATAAAATTTTGTGGCATCTCATCACGTTGCGTAATTTTTCCTTGTCTTTGACACACATCACAAAATTTCACCATTTCTTGGGCATCTTTGTAAATGGAAGGCCAATAGTAACCCGAATCAAAGACTTTCTTGGCGGTATAGTTGGGCCCAAAATGTCCACCCGTAGGTCCTTAATGACATGCTTCTAAGATTTTAAATGCCTCGGGGCCATCTACACACCGTCTAATGATTTGGTCCGCACATTGCCTAAAAAGATAAGGATCATCCCAAAAGTAGTACTTAACTTCCTTAAGAAATTTCTTCTTTTGTTGGTAAGTAAGACCCTCAATAAGCACATTCCCCACAAGATAGTTTGATATATCCGCAAACCAAGGAGTGGCATCCTCTTGGGAAGAGATAGACATGAGCTCCTCTAATGGAAATGATTCATTGATTTCTTGATTTGGAAAATCTCCTTGAAAAGGATGCTCAAGTCTACTCAAGTGATCCGCCGCTAAATTCTCATCCCCTTTCTTATCTCGAATTTCTATCTTAAACTCTTGAAGCAACAAAACCCATCTCAAAAGCCTAGGCTTAGCATCTTGTTTTGTCATGAGATACTTGAGAGCGGAATGATCCGTATACACTATGGTTTTGGATAGCATAAGGTATGGTCTAAATTTCTCAAAAGCATAGACTATAGCAAGCAACTCTTTTTTCGTGGTAGTATAATGAAGTTGTGCACCGGTCATGGTTTTACTCGCATAGTGTATAGGTTGAAAATGCTTATTCACTCTTTGTCCTAAGACGGCCCCCACCGCATAATCACTAGCGTCACACATAAGCTCAAAAGGTAATTCCCAATTTGGAGAAACCAAAACAGGAGCCTTTGTCAATTTCTCCTTAAGAGTCTCAAAAGATTCCAAACAATCTTGGTTAAAAATGAAAGGAGCCTCTTTTTCCAAGAGGTAAGTCATCGGTCTAGCTATCTTAGAAAAATCTTGTATAAAGCGCCTATAAAACCCCGCATGACCTAAGAAACTCCTTACACCTTTAACCGAAGTGGGTGGGGGAAGCTTAGCAATCACATCAATTTTAGCTCGATCCACTTCTAATCCCTTATTGGATATTTTGTGTCCTAAAACAATTCGCTCTTTCACCATAAAGTGACATTTCTCCCAATTAAGCACTAAACGTGTTTCGTCACAACGCTTAAGCATCCTTTCTAAATTGGTGAGACATGAGGTAAATGAATCTCTAAAGACGGAAAAGTCATCCATAAAAACCTCCATTGTTTGCTCTATCATTTCATGGAAAATCGCCATCATGCACCTTTGAAACGTCCCCGGTACATTACATAAGCCAAAAGGCATCCTCTTGTAAGCAAATGTACCGTAGGGACAGGTGAATGTGGTCTTTTCTTGATCTTTAGGGTCAATGGGTATTTGGAAATAACCCGAAAAGCCATCAAGAAATCAATAGTACTCATTTCCCACTAAGCGTTCAAGAATTTGATCGATAAAAGGTAATGGGAAATGGTCTTTCCTAGTAGCCTCATTGAGCTTCCTATAGTCAATACAAACTCTCCAACCGGTAACAAGTCTTGTACGAATAAGCTCATTGTTCTCATTAGGCACTACGGTGATTCCACCCTTCTTTGGAACACAATGTACCGGGCTAACCCATGGAGAGTCGAAAATGGGGTAAATCATGCCCGCATCAAGGAGTTTGATCACTTCCTTCTTAATGACCTCGTGGATTTTTGGGTTAACTCTTCGTTGACTTTGAATGGTGGGTTTGTAATCATCCTCCATAAGGATTTTGTGTGTACAAAAAGGTGGATCAATTCCCCTTATGTCAGATATTTTCCATGCTAAAGCTTTCTTGTGTTTCTTAAGGACTTCAATGAGTTGCTCCTTCTCATCTTCTTTCAATTTTTTAGCAATGATCACGGGTAATTGGTCTTTGCCCTCTAAGAAAGCATACTCTAGGTGGGATGGAAGGTCCTTAAGTTCAATTGGAGGTGGACTCGCTATGGAAGGTTTTACTATAGAAGGATTCTCATTGGTAACTTCTTGTGGAGTAGGAGAAGGAATAGTGTCCTCATTGAGCAACTTTTGGATAGTAAGAATATCTTCTTCCCAATTAATGGGAGAATCATCATTATCAAGAAAGTTAGACTCAAATTCCTCCAAGAGGAAATCACTCTCTCCAAAAGGTGTTAAAGAAGGAGCAATTGAGGCCACAGTTTCAACATAGGGCATTTCATCACTAGTACTCTTGCAAGCATCATGAAAGTGTTCATCACACACCTCATCTAGCACATCAACTATGTTAATAGTCTCACACGGTCTAGACTCCTTAACCTCTTTCCTATCACAAACTTTCCCTAACTTAAACACCACTTTCTCATCCTCTACTCTCATAATTAGTTCTCCCTCCGCCACATCTATCAAAGTACGACCCGTTCTCAAAAACGGTCTACCAACAATCAAAGGAACTCTAGGATCCATGTCATAATCAACCACTACAAAGTCGGCCGGAAATGTAAACTTATCCACACCTACAAACACATCCTCCGCGATACCTACGGGGTAAGCTATGGTTCGGTTGGCTAACTCAAGGGTCATCCTAGTGGGAGTGAGCTCGGGAAGAGAGATTATTTTCCAAACCGATAAAGGCATGAGATTTATGCTTGCCCCTAGATCCACCAAAGCCATGCAATTTTCCACACCGGGAAAATTACAAGGTATCAAGAAACGCCCCGGATCTCCAAGTTTTGTTGGTAAGGTTTTAAGTAGCACGACAGAACAATTTTTATTAAGGGATGTGTTGGGCAAATCAACCAATTTTTCCTTGTTTGAGAGTAAATCCTTGAACATCTTAGCAAACTTTGGCATATAAGCAAGAGCTTCCGCAAAGGATATGTTGATGTTGAGTTGCTTAAATATCCTTAAGAAATTTGAGACTTGAATGTCATCCTTGTTCTTTAACTTGTCCTTTTTCAACCTTGAAGGATATGGAAGAGTTGGTTTAGGTGTAGGTGTTGTAGTGTAAGATTTGTCTTTGATAGCTTCTTCATTAGGAGTTATGGAAGGTAGAGGAGAAGTAAGAATAGGTTGAGAAGGTGTGTTTGATTGAATAGGAGCATTTTGAGGTGGTGAAGTAGATGTAGAAGGCTTGTCACATGTAGGAACAAAAGTGGGTGGAACAATAGGAGGCTTAGGAGGTGAAGGATCCTTTGTTGTCTTTCCACTTCTTGTTGTAATAGCATTAACATTTGCCCTTGGATTTTTTGTGTGTTAGAAGGTAAATCCCCTTGTGGTCTTTGATTGAAAAGCATCATAAACTTCTTATTTGATTCTTCATGCATTTCTCTCATTCTTTTCTCATTAGCTTCATGCATTTCTCTCATTCTTTTCTCATTAGCTTGGAACCTCCTTTCATTCTCTTGATTCATTTTGTGAAGAAGCTCAATTGTGTTATAATCTTGTGGCACATTTCCTTGAAAACCTTGGGGTTGGAAAGGTGGAGGTTGATTGTAAAACCCTTGATTGTTACCTTGAAAGGTATTTCCTTGATTGTAAAAGGTATTTGGTGGTCTATAGTTATTCCCTTGGTAAGGTGGTCTTTGACCTTGATTCCTTTGTAACACTTGAGGAGGATTTTGGTGAGGTTGGGTGGGTGGTTGGGGTGGGAATCCTGGTGGAGTAAGGTAATTTTGGGACTTGTAGGAAAGGTTATTAGGATTGATATTTGGCTTGAAGTGTTCACGATGTTCCTCTGGGTAAGCATAACATTCCCCTTGATAACCTTGCACCTTATCACATTGTTCACAGGAATGAGAACCTCCACAAGTCACACAAGAAAGAGTAATGGCATGCACATCATTTGAGGAATGATTGCCCATAGAAAGCTTCATAAAGTCATTCATCATTTTTTCTTGCATCTTTTGAGTATTTTGCATGAATGTTTGACTTTCCTTTAGAGCTTGAGTAAATGCTTGAATGCATGAAATGAGTTGAGTCTCCAATGGTTTAGAACTTCCTTCTTGAATGACATAGACTCTTTCATCAAATTGTGTGTTGGTTTGTACCATTGCTTTGGTCTCAATAATATCCCAAGCCTCTTGAATGGATTTAAGAAGAATATTCCCTCCCGCGGAAGCATTGAGTGAGTCTTGGTGATGAGGTTTAAGGCCATTGTAGAAAGTATTGATTTGGTGAACTTCATCCAATCCATGGTTAGGGCATCTCCTCAATAACTCTCTAAACTCCTCCCAGGCATCACTAAAGGTTTGACTAGGTTTTTGTTGAAAGCCTATAATTAAGTTCCTCAAAGCCGTGGTCTTAGATGGGGGAAAGAACTTGTTCAAAAACTTAGTAGTGAAACCATCCCATGTGGTGATACTATCGGGTGGTTGTGTGTCTAACCAATGCTTAGCGGGACCCTCTAGTGAAAATTGCACCAATATCAACTTAATGGCATCATGGGGAACTCCATTGTACTTAATGGTATTGCAAAGAGCAAGAAATCTCTTAAGGTGATCATGAGGATTATCATTATTGTTTCCATAGAAAGGTGTGTTTGAAACCAAGTTAATCATAGCCGTTTTTAGCTCAAATGAATTTGCGGGAATATCGGGAATCTTGATAGCATCAGCATATCCGTGAACATTAGATTGCAAACGTTCCATCAAAGAACGAGTATCAACTCTAGCCATGGCTTCTTGTTGTGGATGAATCAAAGCACGATTCTCGTGATCGGCTTGATGGACGGTGGTGTTCCTACTCTTTCTCTTTTTCTTCCTTTTCGGAGGAAGGGGTTGTACACCAATCGGTATTTGTGCACGCCTGCGAGTGAGCATGCAACTCAATACGAGGAATGAGAGAGAAGCTCTCGTGTGACTTTGAAGAGAAAAGGATTATCCTCTTCGAGTTTCAATATGAAATATCCACAAGAAAATAATAATATACGTATATACTACTTGGGTGCAAGACCCCCATGAAGCCTTCCTTCTTAGAATACTCACAAGTGAACGGGGGGTTAGGTGGCGCGAAGCACTTAAGTACCTATTGACCCTTAGATGGCATTTTATAGCACATCGCCTTTCTATTCACTTAATTGTTTGTATTCTTCGAATTGTTGCTTATTGGAAGTATTTATCTATTCTTGCTTTATTGTGTTTGATCGATACACGTGTCAAGGACCGGAACGCCCCTCAACACGGTGTATTGCCTTGGCAATACTTATGGAGAATATGTAAATTGGTTGTTCTTATACGTAAACGTATTTACTTATAATAATATATGGAAAATATTTTTGTATTTATGAGTTTTTAAGAGAAAATACTATATGTACATAAAAACCGAGAGAATCCAATAATATATATTTTTGGGTGCAATCTCTTAGGAAAAAGATTGCTTTTTGGATTTTTTTTAATTTGTTTGGTCAATTCTTTAGGAAAAGAATTGTTTTGTTAATTTTTTAGTTTTTATATATTTTTATATTTTTTATTTTTTTATATGTTTTTGATTTATGATACGTAAAAATAACGTTCACTAGGTGAACGGATCCCAAAATCCAATGAAAACCGTCAATCGATAGTCTCTCGTAAAGTCAAAGAACCGGCAGCGGCGCCATTTGAAATGTGTATAGTTGAAGTTCGTTTTCTCAGTTCTTAACAAATTGAAAGTCCTAACAAGATCGAGTTTTTAATTGTTTTTGGTTGGTAAAGTATTTGGATATTCTATAGCTAATTCAAACAAACCCTTGATAAAATGAAAAAAATACAGTCTACTTATACGTAAAACAAAGTGCACAAACCAAGTATTTATTCAATTAAATGCTCCAATGAAAATTCTACAAAATATAAGGACTGAAAATGTAAATTCTATGAAAATTAAATGCTAAAAATACAAAGTCAAAAAGTCTAGGGACTATAAATGCAAAAACAGTTAACTATATGGACTAAATGTGAAAATCTATCAAACAAAGTAACTAATTTTTAACTAATTTGAAAACTGACTAACTACTTTTGAACAAACTTTGAAAATACAAGGACTATACTTCTGAAAACCCTAATTAGTTGGAAAATTAGCCTATTATGGAAACTGTTTACTACCAAAAGGACTAAAAAGTTATTTTCAGAAACTTTAAACCAAAAACGGGTTTAAGAACAAACTAAGCTCGTTTGAGCTCGTTTCTTGACCAAATAAGCTCAAACCACTTTCAAAAGACTTAAAGTTGAATTTAAGCTATGCTTGTCAAAGGAAATAAGCTGAAACTATCTAGAACTCTTATAAGCAAATTCAAATAAGCTCAAAATAAGCTAACTGATAAGCTACTCATGCACAACTTGATTTTAATGAAGAAACTTGTTAAACAGCTCACAAGAAGAATGGGAAATCTAGTCTCAAAGAAAATGATCCAGTAATAAGCTCTAAAATTGAAAATAAGCTAAAATGAGCTTATGTTGACTTTCGTTGACCAGATTTTTCAAAAAGCTCAAATTCTCAAAACCTACTCATGAAAACTTTCTATATGGAAATATGAAAGAAAATCAGCAAGTTTCTGAAGTGGAATTTGAGATATGAGAAATCAGAAATCCTATTTATCACAGGGAATTGAAAATGCTCTAATGCTTATTTAAGTGCTTATTTCTCACTCAAAACTGGATACTGTATAATTTCCTTCTATAAGCTAAAACTTCATATGTTGAGTGAAAGATGAGAACTGGTTTCAAAGAATTTCATCAAGAAACAAAGAATTACCAAGCAATTGAAATCATGAACTTTCTGAAAACTTACTTAACAAGAACTGACCCAAACTTTTTTGTGTACCAATTGCCTTTTTGACTAAAGCCTTGACTTGAAACTGACTGAAATCATTATGCTAA
This sequence comes from Glebionis coronaria, assembly GCA_025667525.1. Taxonomy (NCBI): domain Eukaryota; kingdom Viridiplantae; phylum Streptophyta; class Magnoliopsida; order Asterales; family Asteraceae; genus Glebionis; species Glebionis coronaria. Next base: position 98,711,916 of record CM046882.1, on the reverse strand, counting down.
CATTAGATGACTGGAAAGGAACTAAAATTGGCCAAATACTAACACTTGAAATCAACTTGCAAGCTAATCCCAAACACTACTTATCTGATCTTTAACAAACTTTTATGAAAGGATTTTAAGCAATTGATTAAACTGAGTGAAATGTGATATCAAACTAAGTTCAATGAGCTAAATGAAATGCAAATGAACCAATTACAAGCAGTTACAAAAGCTAGAACTCAATTTGACTAGTTAAGCTAATTTGACTGTTTAAGCTGAAAACAGGACAAGTATAAGACTAAAAAGCAAGTATTAAGCTACAATTAAGCTACTAAAACACTAAGATTAGATCACAGACTAGCTAAACACATTTTATCATGCAATCAAACAGCTTTACACTAGAAATTGAACATGCAATAAACACTTGAGTGGAACAAGAACTCAGAATCTGAAACCTTCTAGCTTAGGCCTCCATTGGGGAGTAGAGAAGCGCTGAGCTTTCTAGCTAGTGCTAAACCACCACCTTAGCACTAGAAACAACCAAACATCTACAAATCAACAGCTACAATCACCATAATCTCCATTGTTGAACTAGAAATCTTCAAAATCTACTAAATACTTGGACTGAAATGAACTGAACAGGATCAACAACTACAAGTCTTCTCAATCAGCTAATCATGATCAAATGGTGATCATAACTAACTAGAACAGCAACAGAGTAACAAGATGCAGGGTATGAATAGTAGAATAGCAGTGAAGAATTTGGAGGGAAAATTGAAATTTTATTGATTATGGATGAAAAGTGGTTACAAGATTAGTTATAACTACCTAACAGACTCTCAAAAGGTTGTCAAGCTTTTGAGAGTTGTTAACTACACCTATGAACAGAATTGAGAGAGAGAGAGCTAAATTCTAGTGTATGTGTTTTCACACTAGCTACATTACAAGAAATGAAAGCTAATCTAGGGTATTTATAGAATGCAGATGAGAGTTGGTGAGAGAGAGTGACGTGTTGCATCCAATCACAAGCTTCCACGTGGACAATTCTGCTTAATTGAATTTTGCAGGTGAAGAACACTTTTGGGGATTTTTGATTGAGATGTTTTCATGTTAATTGAGTTGTATGGTTGTATTCGTCTCTTGATTTTGATCAACTTTGATGTTTATATCATCTTCTGAAACGCATCCTAGCTCAATCCCGTTCCTGGCAATTCTTGTTGAAGAAGATGACACGTGGCAGTTATGATTTGTCTTTAATAGCTCACACGGATTGTTATCCAATTTGGATAAAAGGATTATTGAGTGGCGTGTTTCTATTGGTTGAGAAGGAAGTAGTGCGCTGCACTGTTGAGATTTGGCTATTTAATGCTGACGGCTGTGAGTGGCTAGGTGGCGCTTGTTTGGAAATCCAAGATCTTTGTTTCCTTGCTTACCATTGGCTGAGAATAGTTCACACGGATTAAGCACATATAACTTCCAACAAATGGCAGAATTAACCCCTTAACTTTGGCAGTTTGAACTTTTGAGCTATAATCTTCATTTCTTTGACAATTTCAGTCCTTCAACTTGCATTTTTAAACATTTAAGCCCTTTGACTTGATTGACTTAAGAGTTGACTAGATTTGACTTTGATCTTGACTTTGACAAATTTACACTTTTGTTCCTTCATCTTTGGCAGATTGTCAAGATAGGTCCTTGCACTTTAAAGTCTTGTCACTTTTGATCCTTCTTTGTCTTTTCCATCCAATTAAGCTTGATTTTCCTTTGTTTGCTTGAAATTGTATCCTTCTTACCTATTTGCACACAAACACAAAACATACCACATAATTCCGCTTTATAGCACAAGGTTTAGGTATTTTTCTTGTGTGTTTAGGGTATTTTGTTGATAAATTGATATGAGTTTTTGCTCATATCAGTTATTTTTATATAAGCCTATTCACTGTTATAAAAGCCTCAAATTTTGGGCTTACCAAAACCTCCATATATAAACTTATAAGCCTACTTATATAAGCTTAACCAAACACTTAGTTTTGGCTTATAAGCTTATATAAGCTAATAAGCTTATAAGCCTACTATATAAGCTAAAACAAACACCCTCTTACAACAAAACACAAACCCTAATCTAAACACACACATAACCCTAATCCTAAAACTCTCTCCCCACCTCTTTATAACTTCCCGGCGCCTCCTTTTGTCCGGCCAGTTTTCTGGCCACCGAAAAATGCTACCACCACCCCTTATTTACAAATCAACTAAAGATCTATATTATACAAACTTCGATGCACTATCTACCATCATCAAACCACCATGATTTGTCGTCGTGGTTCTAACTGTGACCAGGCGCCACTTTCTTGATAACCATCAGCCACCACCACCTTTTTATAATAACCACCACCGTTGTGCTTCCACGCCACCACCTCACCCTGACGTCTCACCTCCAGCCGCCGCTGGGCTGCTTCCACCAACACCACCTCGTTATCCTCTACCACTCAAGACCATTAATATGGTCATCACCACCAGCCGGAGTCTACCGCCGCTCTCAACCTCTGTATAACCATCACCGATTCCACCATGTTGGCGGATCTGACCACCAACGACACTCCACAGCAACCACCCGAGCCGCCATCACCGAAGCAGACACCATGTAGCAACCTTATGACCACTCACGAATAGCACCACTACCGCCACTCTCAATTAATAGATCAGTTTGATCTATGAACCTACACTACCAGATCTATATTTGGCTTATCACCACTGTTCGAACCATTTGACTACCATGAACCGTCGTCGTACCACCAACAAACGATCTTGATTTCCCGCCGTCAGCGAAGGTGTTTGTTTGTTGCTATAAATCAGCAGAAGGGTGTTTGTTTTCTGCTTAATATATCGACATGTTATGGATCTGTTGATAATATGCAGAAAGAGGGTGTTTGGATCGAGCAGAAAACTCCACCAGGAGCGTTTGTTTTGATGTTTACCAACCCATTAAGGGTGCCTTCGGGTTACCACAGCAGCACCAAAGGTGCGTTTTGGCGCGGGTAAAATATCAGTAGTACGAGTGTGTTTAGGTCATTGTTGAAAAGTAGTAGGGGAGCGTCTGGTTCGTTGTTTATCAGCATTTCAGGTGCGTTTGGTTCGCTGATTACTATAAAGGGTGCGTTTGGGATTGTTGATCATAGCCTTAGAGTGCATTTGGATGTGGATGTAGACGGTTTAGAGTGTCGGGCACGATTTGGGCTCATGGTTTGTTGCGGTTTAATTCGGCTAATAACTTATATAAATTTTTTTATTATAAAAACGGGCTAGATGGTGGTATGAAAATGGTTAAATAAATATGTCGAACACTATAATTATCACGATGACTATAAAAATAATTATACGATTAAATACGTGTTTAATTCGCTTACATCGAGCGTTTGGCTCTTAATTTTCAACACATAGGTTGTGTTCAGTTGTTATTTAATTAGAGTGATTAAATAACTAGTTAGTCACAAGTTAAAGCATGACTTGCATAACATAGATTGTTTGGAAAAATAGAAAATATTGAGAATTGATTAATATGGGAAACGTAGTATAAACGAATAGGTCATGTCGAAATTTCTATAAATCTTATACTTTATATTTTGTTCGCTACAAACTACTAATATAATTGTAAACCGGTAAATAAATAAATACTTTTATAGTTGTAAACGGATAAATAAACGAACTACTATTATTACTTGTAAACCGATAAAATAAATAAGTACAATTATATTTGTAAACGATAAAATAAATGGACTTTAATGTATTGATAAACCAATGAGAGTTATACTTTTTACCTACAAGTGACAATTATTAATTTAGTGATGATTTTCTTAAGATGTGTCAGACTATGTTGTCTAATTATTTTTGTCACGATCTTTATACTGTAAATACAAAACAAATATATACTTTGGTTTATTTTGTAAAAAATTGTTATCTCTATTATATAATTCAACATAAGAATTATATAATTGTCTAGTTATACATAATGTGTACGGAATACATTATATACTTGGTGCGGAATACATTATATACTTGGTGCGTGCTTAATAAATTTATATAACCAACCACCGAACTATTATAACTTGGAACTTAAATATTTTATCAACGGGCCACGTTGATGTACACATCTATCGAGAACTGAAATACACGTTTTTAAATATTGGATTTAGCCGATTAGTTAAACCACAACACCATGACCGATCCGTATCGATTTCCGTTTGGGCGGAGCGTATTATTAGCATCACTATTGTTCGCCTACTACGTCGAGTGAGTTCATACCCCACCTTTTCTTGCTTTAAATTAAATTATAAATATTTTATAATTACTCTTTGGGGGAGGTACATGCTTGGTCATAAAATAGTTATAAACTTACTTGGTTGTCAGAAACTATTTATAAACTTGTTTGGTCGTCAATGACTGTTTATAAATTACTTGGTTGTCATAAGCTATTTTTAAGCTTACTTGGTTGGTCGTGAACTATATAAACTGTCTTATTTGTTAAGTGCTCATCTGTGAACTCTGTTAGTTGTTTCGACAGTTACTCATTTTCCTACTATATGATTGCTCGATTTAACGCTTGAACACAAGTACACTTACTCGTTTGATTATTGGTCTAAGTCTTTAACTAACCCAAGTTGCTTTTGGCCCACTTTCATGAACCGTTAATTTCGGACCGGATGACCGGTCGAAAGCGCGAATGTTATGGATAGATCTATCGGGACTGACATCCCTACCTAATTGTGGCTGTGTGGTCAAATTAGGTACACCTGCATTTGAGTCTGATTACGGGTGTCGCGGGTTAGACACCTGCTTGGGCTGCTTATTACTATTTACTTTTGGATACGTTAACGTTTCGGTATCATGAACTTAGACAATAATAAATGCTTTATTCTGTTTAGTGACTTTGTATTTGTTATATCGTCACTAGGTGGTTGGAAAATCTTGTGGTTCATAATCAGTTCTATTGCTATCGAAAACTCTATTATTTATCAGTGAGCTTTGTTTTTATCAGAAAACGCTATTTAGTATCTGTGAACTCTGTTTTACCTGTAAACTATATTTATTATCAGTAAACTCTGTTTTTGTCAATAGACTATGTCTTTATTAATAAACTTTGAAAATTTCAAAGGAAGTCTATATAACAAGAAAACTGTGATTTTTAAACACTTATATTTTACTGTAAGGCGTAGTGGTCGGTAAAACTCTATTTTTTCATAAACGTTTTAAAACAAACTTATGAACTCACCAACTTTATGTTGACATATTTAAGCATGTATTTCAGGTATTGGACTATATGGATTATTTGGAGTCTGCTATGTGGTTTTGGTATTTAGAGGTCGTTCTCGGATCAAGCTCTAGATTACTCATGAAGTCACAGCCTCCCAAAGCTAGTATTCGCTGCGGTGAATTTGGGGGTGTGACAGTACCCGCGATCTTTACCCGTCACTCACCAACCTTCAACAAATTCTACCTTTGATTTGCTTACTTTGAGTCCCACAACGTGGCACCGGCGCCTTGGACATCCAAGTGAAGATGTGCTTCGTCGTTTAGAGTCTTCTCATTTTATTTCATGTAGTAAATCAGAATTGTCCGCTTTTTGTCATGCTTGTCAATTAGGAAAACACATAAAGCTTCCCTTTTACAGCTCTGAGTCAAATGTTGCATCTGCTTTTGACATTATTCACTCTGATTTATGGACATCACCAATATCTAGTGAAAGCGGTATTAAATATTATGCTATTTTTCTGGATCATTTTTCTCATTATGTTTGGGTTTATCCTTTGCTTCGTAAATTTGATTTGTTTGATACCTTTGTTACCTTTCGTGCATATGTGAATAAACAGTTTAATGTTGATATAAAGGCTTTGCAATGTGACCATGGAGGCGAGTTCGACAATACACTTTTCCACACTCTCTTCCGTCAAAATGGCATTCAGTTTTCGTTTTTCATGCCCCAAAACATATCAACAAAATGGAAAATCAAAACGTATGTTACGCACCCTTAACAATATTACCCGCACCTTGTTGTTTCAAGCACACATACCTCCCTCATATTATTAGAGGGTGATTGTGAAGAGCAATATAGAAAACTATGGGATTATGCTATGGAGTTGAAACGGAAAACTAGATACGACTGTCAAGATCCAGGTTGAAACAAACACCGATTTAACCCTTGATTCAAGGGTTTTTAAATGAATTTATATATGTCTTGGTCCACTGAAAGCAAACTTCAGAGCAATTAAAAGGGATATACTGGGTTTAGATGGAGCATTTATTAAAGGTCAATATACTGGTCAAATCTTAGCGGTTGTTGGTATCGCTGGCAATAATGGTGTGTACCCGGTAGCGTATGCAATTGTTGAATCTGAGTGTAAGAGTTCATGGTTATGGTTTCTGAACTGTTTAGGAGATGATCTTAATTTGCAATCTAATTTAAACTTCACCTTCATTTCTGACAGACAAAAGGTATAATCATTGACTATTAATTAAATGTCTATATTGTTCGTGTCACAAAATTGATTTTTTAATTTACTTTACTGCTTTAGGGGATATTACCAGCCATTGCAGAATTGTTTCCAGCTGCTGAGCATAGATTTTGTGTTAGACACATTTATGAAAATATGAAAAAGGAACACAAAGACAAGAGACTGAAGGATCTTATTTGGAAGTGTGCAAGGGCATCAACAATACCTCAATTCGAAGCAGCAATGGATCAAGTCAAAGTAGTTAACCCTAAAGCTTGTGACTGGTTAAAAAAGATTCGTCCAGATTCATGGTGCAGGGCATATTTCTTAGGTATGTTTGTTTGGTTGCTTACATATGCAATTTCAAAATTTATTACATGCATGCTTATAATATATGCCATATTAAGGGAGGCCTAATTGTGATATCCTTTCTCAACAACATATGTGAGTGTTTTAATAGTAAGTTGGTTGATTCACGCGATATGCCAATCAATGGGTGTTTGGAATATATAAGGGAGTATCTTATTAAGAGAATTGTGACTGTGCAGCAAGTGATTGATAAAAGTATTGGTTTGCTAACCCCCACTGCAACGCGTATGTTTAACTATATTAAGACCTCTACAAATGATTACAATGTTCTTTATAATGGAGGGGAATCATACCCGTGTAAGGGACCTAATGACTAGTGTGTTGTGAAGCTCAACCTTAGGCAATGTGATTGTAGGAGGTGGGAGTTAACTGACATGCCATGTAGGCATGCTGTTGCAGCATTGAACAACAGGGCTGTTCATGGAGAACCTGTTGGGATACCAGAGGAATGGGTGGCACCATGTTATTGATTAAAGACAGGGAAGGAGACGTATCAGTATAAGGTTGAACTTGTTAGTTGTTGCCAATTCTGGTCAAGATGCAAGATCCTAAGTGTGTTATTACCTTCTCATCACCATGTTCCAATAGGTAGACCAAAGAAGAAGTGAAGAATTTCCAAGGAGGAAGCTTTAGAGTTGGCTATAAAGAAAATGGGTAAAACATGAAAGCTGACTAGGCAAGGACTCCGGATGACTTGCAACAAGTGTAAGACCAGGTTCATAATAAGCGAGGATGCACAAGTGGGAGTGCAGGCCAAGGAGCTACAAACAGTTAAACAACAAGCCAAGGAGTCCCAGATAGTCAGCCCATGGCATCACAAACAACTCAAGCATCATCAAAAACAACTCCAACTGGTAAGTGTACAAGAAAGAAGAGAGCAAACAAGAAAGAAGAAGAAATGACGATGGAGCTGTGAGTTGCCATAAGTGAATTTGCACCAGTGAGAATTGATGGTGCTAGATGTTCACAATTAGTTTTTTTCCAAATAATATGTGTGATTAAGGACAAAAATGTTATTCTAATACTTTAAAACATTGTGTATTGTAGACAGTATAAATTATAGTTGTTTAGTGCATGATTGCCAATGAAGGTTAGTTACTATGTTATTGTCTTTCTCTGCATTTTTTTGATACAAGAGATTTGTGCAAAACAAATGGTGTTGTAGACTAACAAATAGTCCATAACCACACAAAAAATAGTCGGTTGTTGACTTGTTAAAGTCAAATATGAATACCCATTCACAAACACCACCATATGTTGACTTTTTAAGTGATCAATGAATAGATCTACAAAATCAATGAAACAGGTTCTCGATTCATTATCGGCCGAGTTCTCAAAACCGTATACCCAAACATCCATCACAAGTCAAAATAAGCAGATTTTATTTAACATGAAAAAGGACATTACAACTAGGGATGCCCTTATCCACTTAAACATGAAATGAAGCAAGGAACATAAGATTTCAAACTTAAAAAAACTTGTATGAAAGGAACATAAAAATACAGGATAGAAGCATCATCTTTTTCAGTTTCTTCACAAGAGCTTCCTTTTCGATCAACAACATCAGTTGCTCATTTAGATATTCTTCGAGCTCATTCCGTGCCCTCAAAAGCCCAGGAATCACATCAACTGCTCGGTAACACATTGGGGGATCATTCCAACCAATAAAACCACAACGAGGACAACAGTAGAACCGTCGCCCCAGGTTCCTGTCAGTCCATGAAGTTTTGATTGTTGCGGGTTTACCACATTCACAAATGATCACCATGACTGGTCAAGATGATGGTTATAAAGAAGATGCATGACTCAAGATGAATGTGTCGACACACCTATATATGCAAGCTACCAACCACACATGTTAGTAATGGCGGGAAACCTATTCAGGGACGTTTTTTGCATATGCTCAAAGGTGGGGGGCAAGAATGCTTGTAGTTCTAACTCAGGGGCATATTTTCATTTTTGGGAAAGTACAGGGACATTTTTTGCGGCTTACCCCAAAAAGGATAATGTTATTGCTACCCTTTCACACTTTTTTTACCTCAAATACCCCCTAATACCCGGTATACTAACATAAACTGACAGTTTTTTTATGTTTTTTTATTCCGTATTTTTACATTTTATAATTTTTAAACCGTAATACTTTATAATCTCAGTGCCACATATTCTTTTAGCAGTTTTACTCACTTTACTAACTGAAGAAGACAACTTACGGCTCCGCATTTTTCATATTTTACTGCTTTTGGTTTATCAAACTTTATAATTTTCTTTTTTTATTTCACAGTTTTATAATAAAATCAAAACTATATAAAAAAATAAAAAAAATTTAAAAGGAGTATTACTTATAAAAAAAAGGAGAGTATTAATAACCAAACCCTTTAAAAAAAATAAGTAATATTTGAAGATATCAGCACGTCTTAATTACTTGATGAGAGAATTACTCGATGAAATTAGCGTGGATATGTAGCAATTTAAAGGTAATCCACGATTTAGATAGAAGATAACGTGTACCGACGAAAAAGAAGAGAGATACCCCCACTACCACTAAAGGAATACGTTTACGATTCTGACTTTATTATTCATCTTATTCTATAAAAGCAAACCCATGATCATCACATTTATCATCTGCTTTCATAAAACGCTCTCTTTACTTTAAAATTTTATTAGAAATAATGGCAACTGTTGGAGGAGTTAGCGAGCCCAAAGGAGTAGAAAACAACCTTGAGATCGACGCCCTTGCTCAATTTGCTGTCGATGAACATAACAAGAAACAGGTTTTTTTTTTTTTAATCTTTCTAAGAACGGGAATTCTGTGTTGTTTTATGTTTAAACGATGTTATTAGATTTACACCTTGCTCAATTGTATTGATGAATCACTAAGAATCCATAGTCAAACATGTACATCTTCTTCGCCACTATCGGGGGAAGGAAGTGTACTTTGTACGTTTATCTTTCAACATTTTCAAAATGCATCATATTGTGTCAAACTTCTAACACAGATAGTAAACTTAAATTTAACTAGTTCCAAGGAGGCCTTGTGGTAAGGCCTCCTGAATGTCTAGGAACTAAGAACTAAGAAGACACCTTGTCCGGGGTAGTCATCTTCATGGGATGACTAGGGAGAGGAGTCAGGACTCAGGAAACAGCAAGGGGAATACCGGTACATGGTACATCAGAGCAAAAAGGGTTTTTACTCTGAAAGTACCAAGTAGGTAACAAGGGTTTTTACTTGCAAAATGACTCCAATCGAAAGCATCCATCTTCTAATAAAAATAATTATAATGGCTAGAAGTCCATAACGAGACAAATAAAAGGTACATTAAGCATAAAGTTTTGTATTAAGTGTGTGTTCGCCAATCGTCATGCTTAAGTAAGGGTTTCCCATTAAAAAATTCATGGGAGTTTTTACTTTGGGTTTCCTAGGTGTATGGTGACATTTGTTAGTCATTAAAAGGCATGTGCACTAGGGCAATTTTTGGATAACTGAAGAAGGATATTTGGATTAAAGTTTACATCATCACTTAGCCTCGCTACTTGTCTAAAGTGTCAATAAGACATGTTGTCCACTCAGTGTCCATGTCCACCTACATGAAAAGTAATTGGACAGTGACGGAGCCAGGACTGTTCACTAGGGTAGGCCAAAATAAAAACTAAAAAAACTTAGAAAAACAAATTGAAAATTGAACTTCTGTCGCCTGTAAACCATAGTTTCATTTTAAAAGATGTGGTTGGCTATGGCCCATCCTAAGCCCAAAGTGCTCCATACCTGAGTATGGAAAGAAGTCACTGGGATGAACTCAAACATTAATCGTGTGTTCAATAAAGGGTGTGTACTTGGTTTAAAATATGGCATGTAACAAGTATTTTACAGAATAATAGCTTAGAAGTAGCTAAATACAGATACACAAAATCTTCATTATTTTCTTGATTTACAGATTTTAAAAATAAACAACTTTTTAATGTTCCATAAGTCCATAAGTGATTGTGCTCATTCTTTTAACATTCGGGAGTTTGACCAATCGAATGATTACTAACCTTTTTATTGGTGCAGAATTCACTTTTGGAGTTCAAGAGGGTAATAAGCAGAAAGGAACAGGTGGTAGCAGGGACTCTGCACTTAATCACACTGGAAGCACATCATGGGGGTGAGAAGAAAACTTATGAAGCCAAGGTGTGGGTTAAGCCGTGGTTGAACTTTAAGGAACTGCAAGCTTTTGAGATTGTTGATACTCCCACTTCAGCTTAACTTTCTCCAGGTAAATTCCATACAATGATCTAAAAAACCTTAGCGATACAGTCGACTGACCTCCAAAACTTTCTTTCTTGAAAGCTATAACACTCGTAGCTAAATTTGTTGGAAATCTTAATCTAAATATTAATCAACGGTTATACAACGAGCCAAAATGGGTTTGGCTTGAAACGAGTCAATTTCTAGACTTTCTAGTGAAGGTCGAAATAGCAGGCTTAAGCTGCTCTGCGAGGACTGTAATGTCCATTATGTTTCTTTTTGGGTAACCATGGTTTCCAACACATTGACCGACTAATCCACGGGGTTTGAATCCACCCTCGCACTCTAACCAGGTAAAGCCCTCCCTTTTTTAGAAGATTGACGTGGCCCCTTCAAGGTTGTTTCACCTAGCATGAACTGAACTTACCTCACACATTTTTGAGTGATAGCCACAAGCCCTTTTGCCACTAGGTCACCCTTGAGTGGTTAAATTATGTCCATTTTGTTTGTAAACAATTTGACGAATCCTTTACAATAACAATATTTTGGCTATAATTATCCAAATCTGTGAATAGAACGATTTGAGGCCGTGTGCAATTATGAAGTATACACCTCGAACAACTTTATACTCATTTGGGATAAAGCACAACCAAATCGACCCATTAGTAAATAATGTTATATGCAGCAATGTTTGACTTTACACATAGTTTTAGTAAAAGATTCGAGTATTTTTCAACTGTAGAGATAAATAAAAACTAATACAGTGTGTCCTAACCACCACCAAGTGGCCTAGTGGTAAGGTCCTTGACTCTCAAACAAGAGGTCAAGGGTTCAAACCTCACTAGGTGTGTACACTTGGGGGTGGCCACGGAGGTTCACCTGCGACGACTCCGGGCTATCCAAAAGGGTAGTCGCCCTGGGATTAGTCGGCTCGCAATGTCGAGTCGGAAACCTAGGTATACCCAAAAAAAATACAGTGTGTCCTATTACCGTCAGTTTGTATTATGGATAATGAAAAACTAGCTTATTTGAATTTATAAAAACACATACAAGCTCCTTGTAGGAATTGCTCTAATTTATATATTTATCTCCAAATGCAGGTGAATGTGCTGATGGGTTTAAAGCTTGAATTGATGCATCATTTTATTTAATAAGTGACTTCTAAGTGTTTATTTCATGAATATTGTGCAACTTCGTGTTAGCTACTTTAAAGCCGGTAATGAGGCTGTAAGACGTTATGTTATCTAATATATAATGTATGTTTTAAAAATTTAGACTAGTCATGTTTATGGTGAAATGGTGCTTGTTTGTGTTGATGTGTTTTCGCAGATATCACTTATGGTTTAGTTGTGTAAAGCAGTTACAGGAAGTGTGGGTTGGGTGGATATGTCGATATTGGACTTCGGGTATGCGTATGTATATGCTTAAATGTTTGTCGTTTCTAAGGTATCCATTAATCTCAGGGACATTGTTTACGACATAATCTATATCCTTTCTTGACCCCCTTGTTCCTCGTATAAAAATCATGTAGTTTCAACTTAAAAACACATATTTCCAATTTCCCTTAACCATCTCGTACCTTTCCATAAAAAAATGGAGAACAGAGTGCAATTCCTCCGCTAGAACAATCGTCTGGGGTTTTTAGGCAGCGAAGGTTAGCCTAGATCAGGAGGCAATGGTGCAGAAAGGAACACTTCCTCTGTTCTCGGCTCGCTAGACAAGCACTGTACAAATGGAAGAGTGCATGTTCCACAAAGCATGTTAAGGACGTTGCACAATAATGACAACCCGAGGCCTAAAAGAAAAGGCTCATGCCCTTGAACGCGTCTCTTGCTTCACAAAAAACAACAATCACGTCTCCACAATCCTCGTGTCTTGGAGTACTGATAAGGTAGTATAAGTAGAGTCGTTTACCTAGGTGACCAACACACACACACACACACTCTCGGTCTTCTTCATCTTTGTGAAAAATATTACCCAATATAAAACACAACTATAACACCAGATTAAAAAAAATAGTCCTCAAACGGATGCTATCCAAACAAATACAAAAGAATTTAGAGTAGTTCCAAACGAATGCTACCCAGAAATACAAACACAAAACAATCCTATCAATCTACACCAAACTATGATCAATCACAAGTTGTGAATGATCTAGCAACAAACCAAGAATCAATATCAAGAACCAGATGAACTGCGTGTGAGTTGTGAAAAGTAAATTGCAAAACAATTCCTCTACTTATAAACTTGGACAAATAATATAACATATACTTTCAACATCTTCCCTCAAGCTTATAAGTTAAATAGATTTCTCAAAGTAAGTATGGAACATAAAGATTGATGTTGAACCGCTCCTAGACCCTTAGTAAAAATATATGCAGTTTGACTTTCAGAATCAATCTTAACAGTTTTAATAAGACCAGATGCAACTCTCTCTTATCAAATGAATATCTAAATCAAAGTGTTTAGTTTTTTCATGCATAACAGGATTAACAAAAACTGGAACAACATTCTTTATATTCAAATCTTGTAAAACTTTGACTAACCACATAACTTCACAAGTAACTGAAGTCATAGACCTATACTCAGCTTCTCCATATGACCTTGAAAGAGTAGCTTGTTTCTTACTCTTCCAAGACACCAATCCACCAAACATAAAAACACAAAACCCAGTAACGAACCTCATAGTCAGTTTACACTTAGCAAAATCAGAATCAACATATGCTCTCAAAGTTTTACAATTAGATTTCTCATAAACAATGTAGAAACTATAAAGGGGCGGGGGGGGGGGGGGGGGGGGGGGGGGGGGGGGGGGTTTGAATAGTTTCTCTTCAGTTAGTCTCCTAATTAAAATTCCTTTCAATTAGGCGAGTGCCAAAACTATCTTTTACTTGAAAGCTAGTTGCATAATGATTATGTTCAATTCTAATGCATTAACAATGACAAGTAGTAAGTGTAATGATAATGGAAGTAAGTAAAGAGTAAGGAAGGAAACAACCTAATAGGAAGACACCAAGATTTATAGTGGTTCGGCAATGAAGCTCTATCCTCGTTCCTACTCCACTCCTCGAGTACACCTACTCGAGATTTCCACTATATCCACAAGCTCCCTTCTTGGCGGAGAAACCTTACAACGTCGCTTACATTATTTTCCGACACTAAACTAAATGTCGAGACCTAATCTTAGATAGGACCAATCTACACAACGTCGCCCACTTCACTATTTTATGACACAAGGCTAGATGTCGAGTTCTAATAAAAAGGTAGAACCAATCTTCACAATGTTGCCCACTTCACCATTTTCCGACACAAGGCTAGATGTTGAGTTCTAATCCAAAGCTAGAACCAATCTTCACGACTCTTCACTTTGAAGCTAAGTGAGAACTTCACACGACACAACTACACATCACTTTATAGTTTAGTGAGAACTCACAAGACACAACTACATCAATTTATAGTTTAGTGAGAACTTACACAACTTATTACAACTCAACTAAACATATCCAAGTACACACATGTAACTTGGATTTACACAAGACAAATCCAAGCACACACATATGCAATGGACTTACACAACTCTAATCCAAGTATTCACAAATAGCTTGGATGAACACAACTAGTCCAAGTATTCACAAATACATTGGAACTACACAAAACACAAATAAACAAATGATGAACATGATTAGATCTTTAGGAGAGGATGATCTTCATCAAGGCTTCATATTTAATCACATCACAAGTGTGTGAGTGATCTTCTCTTTGGACAAGGTAAAGAAGGAGATCAAAAGGATAATCATAAGTAAACATACTTAACACATTAAGTGATCATATACAAATGACTAGGATTAGAAAGGAGAAAGGAGGCTGAAAGAAATGTCCAAAAAGGGTTATGGAAAATGTAGATTTGATCCACTATTTATAGAAGACAAAAACCAACGGCTATCTGTGCGCGGTTCTTTATTGCACTAGGCGGTTCCTTATCAATAAAGAACCGCATATGCACTTAAGGAACCGCGGAGGTAGACTCCACTCCTTTAAAACCTTCAAAGGCAGTTGGAAACCTTCAAAGGATATTATTATGGCATTTGGAATATGCCATATTCAAATTTTCATTTTCCATTTTAATAAAACATTTTCTTAAAAAGAAAGTTTATTAAACATCTTTTGTCACATTTGAAAAAAGTGAGTTTTAAGGCTAATCACTTTTATGATCACTAAACATGATTAAGATATGTTAGTGTAATGATTATTACCTTGATGATAGTGTTTGTTAGATAATTCGTTTTATAATTGTGTTAGACTATAAATGTCTTGTATAGTTTGTTGTGATCAAAACTAAGAAAGATTAGTTAACACTAATAATATTTTTAGGCATCACTTGCATTAACAATATCCCCCTTTTTATTACGACAAACTATAAACTCATTTACGTAAAATAAAAAATTATTCAAATTATTAATGAGTTTATTCACTATCATTTCTCCCCCTTTGTCGAAGCAAAAGGGTTAGCAAAATTCTTTAGAGAAGAGAAGAATTGACTTTGCTAGTAGCTCCCCTTGGTGCTTACTCCCCCTTGCTTGGGGCACCAAGTAAAAGAGCTAAGATGACATGCTACACAAAGGTTAAAAGAAAGAAAAGAAACACCAATGTATATATGTGCACTACCTACTAACTAACTTGAGAGGGAGGAAGAAAAGAAATCTCAAATTAGAAGTAAGTATTTGCTAAGTATGTACAAAGAGTGTGTGTGTTGACAACATCAAAGTTCAATTGGTGAAATAGAGGAAGAAAAGAAACATCCAAACCAAATGAAATGATTATAATGTCAAGGGGTTAAAAATTTAAAATTTATGGAATCACCCATAAGCAATTATAAATTTTAACCATGATCAAATCTTTAACAAATGCGTGAAAAAAGAATTAGCGTGAAAAGGATAACACACATAACATTCATATTACACAAATATGAAAGAACATACAAGAGAAATATTCATACACACAATATGAAATTTAAAGCAAAAAATATGGAAAATAAACAACAAAGCAGAAACTACTCTAGTAGTAATAATCTTTCAAGACTGCTTAAGTTTTATTGGCTCAAACAACTAAAGTACAAAATGTGCCTTAGTTGGAAAGAAAGACTACGAGGCATCCTTCAAAGTTTTTTTCACGGGAACGAAAACTTTTAGAGGAGGTCGAGTGAGTAGGAATTCAAAGAAATTTAGCTTATCATAAACATGAGCAAGTTCAATTTGTTGAAATCGACAACAAGCACACGAGGATCCATGATGCAAAACAAAGTCGTTAGATGGGGGAGGACCATCAAGATGAGAGTTTGGTGGAGAGGGAGATAATGGATAAGAAATGTTTTCACAATGCCTAGTGAGGTTTGGGAAAGAAGATAGGTCATTGAGTTGTGGAGTGTTGAAAGGTTTTAGTGGTGGTGGAAGAATTTCCTTTTCTTTGGTAATTGGATTTATAGAGTAAGTCTCATTCCAATATTTGATCGGAGAGAAAGAAGAATTCTTAGAAGGTTTGGGAGAAGAGGAATCATGAGGATTCTTGTTCTTCTTGATCCAAACGGGTCGAACCGAGATTTTTGGTTTCTTTGAAAGCTTAGAAGAAGAAGCTTTAGGTTGAGAAGATTGTGACAAGGATATGTCAAGGTTAGGAATGGAAGAATTAGACATTCTGAGGGATGAAGAAGAGAACTCCCAAAAGAGAAGATTTTAAAGAAAATAGACAAGGCAAAGATTTGAAATGAAAACAAAAGGTTTTAAAGAATGTTTAGCCAAACTGGGTAAACAAAGAATCTTGACAAAGACATGGTCAAAGAAGAAAGACAAAAAATAAGCCAAAAACGGGCTTGCTGTCCTCGGTTCCATAAAGGGACCAGTGGTTCCATATCGATATGGAGCCGCGTAACTGCTATTGAGCCGCATACAGTGGACATGAAACCATGATTTTTCAAAGTTATGGAAAAAAATAAGACTCCTTCAAAAATTTGCAAATCTTGGATTTTTATCTCTTTTAGCACTAGAGTATGCTAGGGTTGCATAAAAGTAACACACTCACAAAGAATGTCTTGAAAAAGGGTGACAAAATATTTAGATAACATTTTGAACCAATTTTTAGTCAAGTTTTAGAGGTTGTGATAGATTTAGGTTCAATTTTAAATAAATTGAAGTTGATGAATGTGACCACATAGGTTGAAACACATAAAAGTAAATCCATAGAAGAACTTTATGAAAACTCATGAAGGAAAGGAAATACAAGAAAAGAAATAACAACTAACTAATACAAAGTTAGCTTAAACTAGTTCTTGATAGCATAGTCTTCTTCGGCTTGACTTTCTTAAAAACATTTATTTTTGAAAATCATCATTCATCTCCTAGGAGAAGGAGGCATAGAGAACAAGGAAAGCAAGAAATCATGCAACCTCCTATGGAGATCAAGCATCTCCAACCTTAGGTTTTGAATGATATAGTTGTTATAGAGACAACATGGACAATTGGCGCCATGAGCTTCTAGAAAACCAAAGAAGTAAGGATCACCCATGAAGTGAGAAATGGGAATGCCCAAAAGAGGAGCATTTGAGGGAGGAGGAGGTGGTGGAGGCATAGTGTCCAAGGGTGATATGGGTGAATTTTGTGGAGTGAAAGGAGAGGTAACCATAGGCTCAAGAACAAAGGGAATGCTTTGTAGAGGTTGAGGTTGAGTATTCACATCCAAAGGAGGACTAGGAGTGAAGGGTGAGGACAACTCATTCATTCTTGATTGGAATGAGGGGGAGGTGGAACCATGTAAGTGGTTGGTACCATGAGCTGAGTTGGTATTGCATGGAGCAAGGGGTGGTGAAGGTGATGAAGAAATGAGAATAGGAGAAGTCTCATTTTTGGGAGTATGGAAAGATGAAGAACCAAGTTTGGGTAACTTAATCTTAATCTTAAGATTTCTTTTGGAAGAGGAAATTTTGGGAGAGTTGGTTGTTCTAGTGGACACCATGGTTGTGAAGAGATTTAGAGAGAGGTTTAGGGGATGAAGAACTCAATCAACAAGGAAGGGTTTAAGAAGAGGAAGGGATGATCCAAACTAGTAATGTGTTAAAATAATTTTATGTGAATAATGAAATTAGGTAGCCTAGTTTAGGAAAGTGCATGTTTTTGCAAAAAATTTATCAATGTATACACAGATTAAGGGAAAACAGTGTAAAGCAAAGATTCTCTCGGAACAGATGACGGCGGTTCCTTATGTAGGGTTGCGGTTCGTTATCGCTAAGGAACCACGGGGAAGATAAAGAACCGCCCAGAGGGTTCCAAAAAATGCACTTCTTGAAACATTTGCTAGCCCAGATTTCACATAAAAGTTTATCAAGCCAAAGTGAACTATTAATAAAAATCTTGGAAGCTAACTAACACATAAGATGCACAAAGCTATGCAAATTGAAAGATCGATCACATAGACAATAAGGATTAAAACACTAAATAATCCAAACACAAAGTATTAGTTAATACACATAACATCCTAAAAATAAAGAAAGATAAAAGGAAATCGTTCAACAATCCAAACATGTTTAACCATGATTATCCAAAGCTTCACTTCTTCTTTTTCCCAAGTCCCTTGATCAATTTGCTTATTCTCTTGAACGAACCTCTAGACTCCACTCGATTTTCATACAACTCACCTTGGGTTTTGAGATTAGCACGATGACATCCTCAAGTCCGAAGTTATCCGGAAGTCTACTAGTGGCATGGTGAGGAGGAGGGTAAATTTCGTCTAACCCTTCCATGAAAGAGTTCATGGATGGGTAGGAGTCACTCGAAGAGCCAACATGAGAACTAGTACCTACGCCACCACCATCACTTGGTGGCATATTAATGTCCTCATCGTCGGACTCTTGTGGATCGTTCTTTCTCGAACCTTGTTCACTTCTAGGCTTTCTTGGTTGTACCTCTCGAATAGGTAACATGACCCGATGAACCGGTTGAAAGCGAGAAAGATTAAGGTCGGGAAAGTCTTCACCAACCTTCTTAAAAAGGCGAGTGAGGAGCATGGCATAAGGAAGATTTGTTTTGGTTTTAGAGAGAGCATAGTTGATTCGTCGAGCGATATAAAATGTTAGATTGTACTTGGTGTTGGTAGCGATGCAAAATAACATATGCACCATACACGCCGGAATATGATCCCGGTTTCCACCAAGACAAAACACATTTTCCCTAAGGATGTCGGCCCATCGGACCATACAATCATTAAGGTCGCTTAAGAGAACCTCATAATGTTTCACCGAACGTTTGTTTGAGTGGAGGCTTCTTACAACGTTTCCACTACGCGCTTTAGAAATGACATCAAGGATGAAGTCAAGGTCAATCTCTTCGTTGTCATTTGGAGCATAATCGAAGGGATCAAGGAGAGCATCAAGCTTCCATTTATCCGTAAGTCGACAAGTGCCCCGAAATGGAACACGAAGAGCTAGACCAAAATCTTCGAGAGAGTATGAAATGAGTCGACCATCAATGATGAACTTAACATATATTCTATCGTTATCAGAAACGAGAGAATATGTGCTAAAGAACTCCAAAAGAAATTCGGGATATATATCCTCCTTGATGTACAACAAACAATCAAACTCAATTTGTTCGAAATCCTCTTGGAAAACTCTACCCTCGTGAAAACAACGTTTTTGAAGTGAGGCATAGGTATTGGAAAGTTGAGGGGAAGGACAAAAAGCGGCTAGGTTTGGCATATATTGTCTAGTGTTTTGGTGATCTTGTTTATATTCCGAAGGCATGATTAGTACCTTAATACAACATACAAACAAATGTCCCCAATCACTCATATGTTAAATATAAGCCAAAAATAAAAAAAGATGAGAATGTGTTTCATCAATTTCTTGACAAACAAAGGATTAATCCTTAACATTCCCATGTTCACAATGTACCTAGTTCATTATTGACAATGACATATTGACCATGTAAAATCAACAATGAACTTGAACATTGGTTTTTCAAAAACAAGGTTTTTAGGTAAGCATTAACAATGCCATTACCAACTTGTTCATGGGTTCATATCAATTCCATCAATTAACCAAAATTATTTAGCCAAAATTTGGATTGTTCTACAAGTGGGTTTTAGTGAAATCTCAATGAATATGAACCTAAAGAATCATAGTATAATCACTATGTCAACTCACATTCCTAGTAAGGTTCTAATTCATTATCAATTTTAAAAATCCCCAATTATGAATGTATGCACCCTAGAACAAATTAGATAAAATTGAATGAAATGACTTACAGATAATTGATCTTGGATGAAGGATGAGTGAAACCCACAAATTGGAATCAAATTATCTTGAGTGATTGAAGGTTTTGAAAGATCAACAATGGTGGAAAATGGAGGAAACCGTCGGCTCTATTAGAAAAGAGAGACAGGGTTTGTTTGAAAAATGATTTTTAATAAAAACCTGGTGCTTTAGTCAAAATCTCTGACCGCGGTTCCTTATCGATAGAGAACCACGCTTTGAGCCGCGACAGATAAAGAACCGCCTATAGTGGCCAGTTTTTATCAAAGAAAATCAAAGAATTTTTCAAAACCAATTTTTTCTAAAATCCTTAAAATATATCTTAAGCCGTTAGGAAATCATTGGACCACCACAACACTAGGTAATAATGCCTTAATGAAGGATTACGAGTTGAATCGAGATAGGAAAAGACCGAAACGGACAAACGATTACTCGTAGCAAAGAAGCAAAGAGGAGAGAAGTCAAGAGGAGTGAATTAAGACCAAGAACAATGCTCAAAAGACAAATGACAATCTTCAAATCAAGGAGACGAATAGCTTGTGTCATATATAGTGGTTTAAGACGTGCCTTTCTGGCGAAAGTCTAAACGGCTTTGGTAATGAGCTATACCAAGCAGTTTTGATACATAGAATAAGATCACTTTCAAGATTAGTCTTACTCTATTTCAAAATGTGAGCAAAGTATAAATTCACTTTCTCTCCCACATGATCGGACAATTATTGCTAGGATTAACAATAACAACATCCTTGGAATATTTCAATTCCAAATGTGTAAAATCCAACTACAACTTATGAAGTAGTTTGGTATCTCAAGGGATTAATCAATCATCCTAGAGATGAGCTCAATTGCACAAGTTACACATGATATCAGGCCTACTAACCGTGAGGGTGCAAACCATGGAAATCATGCTTTATAGTTTAAGCTTCTACTAACTCACTCTACATCCCCATAGTGAGTCAAGTATCCAAGCAATGAAGGTTTAAGAGGGTAAAAAAAAGAGAATCACAAACCCTAACCAAATGTCAAGGCAAGGATGCCAAGAACAAGCACATAGTCAAGTAATGATCAAAAGAGTGATCAAAAGGGCGTGTGGAAGAACGAAAACATACCTTGGCCACAAAGTGCATTCCAAGCAATCAAGGAATCAATGCAAAGCCCAACCATGAATAAAGTGACAACTAAGTCTTCAAGGACTAGTATCACTCCCATCCATCTTGATATCATCACTCAATGATGTTGGAAATCAAAGAAGATGAGTCTTCTACAAGTGTAAGTAACTCAATCCACAGTCAATTGAATGATTGATCTTTATGAGTACCTACACATAACAAAATGCAAACTAGTAGATACATGTCAAGAGTAAATTTAAAATACATAAATACTACTAATTTAAATGAGATGCTATATTACCAATTAAAATGCCTATTTTTAAAGAAAAAATAGTTTTGACCAAAGAGAAACTTTAGTACAAAGTAACCTTCTAATTTGTGGAGACAAAGGATCGATCCAAGTTTTAAAGTGCAATATACTTCAAAGAACTTGTGTGACCATCGCTCCTGATACCAATTGTAGAAACTAGAAGGGGGGGGGGGGTTGAATAGTTTCTCTTCAGTTAGTCTCCTAATTAAAATTCCTTTCAATTAGGTGAGTGCCAAAACTATCTTTTACTTGAAAGCTAGTTGTATAATGATTAGGTTCAATTCTAATGCATTAACAATGACAAGTAGTAAGTGTAATGATAATGGAAGTAAGTAAAGAGTAATGAAGGAAACAACCTAATAGGAAGACACCAAGATTTATAGTGGTTCGGCAACAAATCTCAATCCACGTTCCTACCCCACTCCTTGAGTACACCTACTCGAGATTTCCACTATATCCACAAGCTCCCTTCTTGGCGGAGAAAACCTTACAACGTCGCTTACATTATTTTCCGACACTAAGCTAAAGGTCGAGACCTAATCTTAGATAGGACCAATCTACACAACGTCGCCCACTTCACTATTTTACGACACAAGGCTAGATGTCGTGTTCTAATCAAAAGGTAGAACCAATATTCACAACGTCACCTACTACACCATTTTCTGACACAAGGCTAGATGTCGAGTTCTAATCCAAAGCTAGAAGCAATCTTCACGACTCTTCACTTTGAAGCTAAGTGAGAACTTCACACGACACAACTACACATCACTTTATAGTTTAGTGAGAACTCACAAGACACAACTACATCACCTTATAGTTTAGTGAGAACTTACACAACTTATTACAACTCAACTAAACATATCCAAGTACACACATGTAACTTGGATTTACACAAGACAAATCCAAGCACACACATATGCAATGGACTTACACAACTCTAATCCAAGTATTCACAAATAGCTTGGATGAACACAACTAGTCCAAGTATTCACAAATACATTAGAACTACACAAAACACAAATAAACAAATAATAAACATGATTATATCTTTAGGAGAGGATGATCTTCATCAAGGCTTCATCTTTAATCACATCACAAGTGTGTGAGTGATATTCTCTTTGGACAAGGTAAAGAAGGAGATCAAGAGGATAATCATAAGTAAACATACTTAACACATTAAGTGATCATTTACAAATGATTAGGATTAGAAAGGAGAAAGGAGGCTGAAAGAAATGTCCAAAAAGGGTTATGGAAAATGTAGATTTGATCCACTGTTTATAGAAGACAAAAACCAACGGCTATCTGTGCGCGGTTCTTTATTGCACTAGGCGGTTCCTTATAAAAAAAGAACCGCATCGGCACTTATGGAACCGCGGAGGTAGACTCTGATCCTTTTTGTCTTTTAGTAGATTTGAAATATCTGAGGTAGTTTGAAACCTTCAAAGGATATTCTTATGGCATTTGTAATATGCCATATTCAAATTTTCATTTTCCATTTTAATAGAACATTTTCTTAAAAAGAAAGTTTATTAAAAATCTTTTATCACATTTGAAAAAAGTAAGTTTTAAGGGTAATCACTTTTATAATGACTAAACACGATTAAGATATGTTAGTGTAATGATTATTACCTTGATGATAGTGTTTGTTAGATAATTCGTTTTACGTTTGACTATAAATATCTTGTATAGTTTGTTGTGATCAAAACTAAGAAAGATTAATTAACACTAATAATGTTTCTAGGCATCACTTGCATTAATAAACAATTCCTTCTCCGGGAGCAGATTTAAGATATCTTAAAACTCTTAAAGCTGCTTCCAAATGAGATTATAAAGGAGCATGAATATATTGACTAAGACAATGAATTGAACATGAAATATCAGGTCTAGTATTACGCAGATATATAAGTTACCAACAAGTTTCTGATATGAAGACACATTCTTAAGGTACTTATCACCCTCAGACTCTTTATGAGCTAAAATCCCATTTTCAATCATATGAGTTGTTACAGGTTTACAAGCTAAAAGCCTATATTCATGTAATAACTCTATGCAATATTTTCTCTAATTTAAACACAAACCAATTTTCATTTTGAGTACTTTTATACACAAGAAAATTTTTAATTCTCCAAGATCTTTAATTTTAAACTTTTTAGTAAGAAATTCTTTAAACTTAGAAATTTCAAGGAAATCATTGCCAGTAACAACTATATCATCAACATAGACTAACAGAGCCAAAAACACATCACTGTTATTCTTAACAAATAAAGAATGATCATTTTTACTTTGTTCAAATCCATCTTCAAGTAATGTTTCAACCAGTTTTTTATTCCACTGTCTAAGAGCCAGTTTAAGACCATATAAAGACTTAACCAATGTACACACTCTATTATCATTTTTATCACAATATCCTCGTGGTGATAACATATATCCTCTTCATCAAGATCCCCATACAGAAATGCATTATTGACACCCATTTGATATAACTTCCAGTTATTTTGAACAACCATAAAAATCTCATCATAATCAACACCTTCTTTTTTACCACAACCCTTAGCTATAATCCTAGCTTTATACCTCTCAATCTCACCATCAGCTTTATATTTGATCTTATATACCTATTTCAAGGAATAGATTTTTTATTATTAGGTAATCTAGTAAGAATCCAGGTGTTATTGGGGGTATAAAGCTTTCATTTCATTGTTCATAGCTTGAAACCAATTAATATTTTTAACAGCTTCATTAAAACTAAAAGGCTCAGTAGTTTTATTTAGATATTAAATAAAACAACTATTATTAGAAGGCAATTTAGTATGATTAACATATTTATTTAAACCATATCTGATCTTACCATTTAAAACATAATCATTTCATTTTCTTTGGTAATTTAGAAATTCTATCAGATTTCTTAGTAACACTAAAACTTCCCTCTTCTGTTCTATGATTGGAGTCAAAAATCGGAACCTGGGTTTGTAAAACAGGTCCATTGCCCTCAGAGATAGGATTATCATCTATTGATGATGCAACATGATTACTATCAGATGGTTGCTCCTCTGTAGTATCATTTGATTGGCCCACATATACCTGCCCTGCACCATCAGATGGTCTCTCTCCATCATCATAGGGACTTAAGGACTCTTGAGTGTTAGACTCAAGAAAATTCAAAAAAAATTATTATTTACTTCAGAAAAGACACTAGACTTAATACTTTTATCAAGATTTTTCATTTTTAAAAGGAAAATAGTCTCATAAAACTTTACATCTCTAGAAAAATAATACTTCTGTAATTTAAACTCAACAATTTATAAGCCTTTTTAGAAGCAGAAAAACCAATTAAAACACACTTTTTAAGATTTAGAATAAAATTTATCAAAATTATTCAAAACACTAGAAAACAAAGACACTAAAAATACCTCAAATGGGAAAGGGAAGGTTACATATCATACAACAAAGAAAAAGGAGACTTGCCAAACGGAACAGAAGAAGGAAGCCTGTTAATCAAATAAGTAGCAGTTAACACACAATCAAACCAGAAACACAAAGGAATACCTCCCCTGAAAGAATAAACTCCTAGGTACATTAAGTAAATGTTTGTCCTTTCTCTAAGCAATCCCATTTTTCTGAGGAGTATAAGCAAAACAAGTCTGATGAACAATACTTTGGTCCGTAAAAAACCATCCATTTTATTATTAACAAATTCAGTACCATTATCAGATCTAATAACCTTAATCTTTATAGAAACTGATTAAGTAATAGTTTAAAAAAGTCTTGAAAATAACCAAAAACTTCATCTTTAGACTTAAGCAAGTAAACCCAGATAGCCCTACTGAAATCATCAACAATAGTAAGATAATACCTAAAACCCTCCCTAATAGTAACTCTATAAGGCCCCTAAACATCTAAATGAATTAAATCACCTAAATAGAAGACTTATGATCACTTAAAGGAAAAGGTTTTGTGGTTTGTTTAGAAAATTGACACATTTCAAGGCTCAAAATGTTCACGTTTACTTAATTTTAAAGTATGTTCCAAAACTTTAAGAACTTTATCAGAAGGATGACCAAGCCTATTCTGCCACACAGATTTAGAAACATGACAACACAATAGAAAAATTACTTTTAGGTTTAGGTAACTCTCAATCAACATCAAACACATATAAACCACCATGTAGAAACTACAAGGGGGGGGGGGGTGAATAGTTTCACTAGTTATAATGATCCAAAGATCGGTTTTCAAAAATCCTTTTCAAAAACCAGATTCAAGTGATTTGTGTGAAATCTTCTTATGCACAATTTGGACAAGTGATAGTATATCTAAACTAATAATCACAAGTATATGCAATAATGAATAATGAATGGAAAGAGATAAGGAAAGGAAAGATCAAACCGAACATCCAAGATTTATAGTGGTTCGACAACGAAGCTCACTCTTCGTTCCTAGTCCACTCCCCGAGTACTCCTTCCTTGAGAGTTCATTAATCAACGAGCTCCTTAAGGTGGAGAAATCGTACACGTTGCTTAACTAATTTCTGACTCTAAACTAGAAGTCGAGACCTAATCTTAGCTAGGACAAATCTACACAAATATTTTAAGGCCTATGTATAAACCACAATACATACAAAACTTCCAAATATACACAACAATTTGGATATTCACAGTGACATAATAATGAAATTTAGTTTTGATATTCAATGGATCTTAAACTAGACAAAACACTTTAAGAACCAACTGAGCTAACTCAGTTGGCCACCAAGGGTAACCTTGGGGAGGTATTCTTGGTGAGGTCTCAATTTCGAGTCTCACTAAGGACCTTCAGGGGCCGGAATTAAATAGATGTAGGAGTGGGGTTTATCCACTAAGGAGAAGGTTCGAGGCTTGCATACTGCCCAATTGGATGTCACTGTAAGCTCGAATCACTAACTACTAACTCGCCGTTCAAAATAAAAGACAAAACAATTCAAGGATGAAAGTGTTCTTCTCTTTGCACTTGAGAGGATGCTATGGGAGGAGAAAGATTCACTTCTAAACAAGTATAATCAACCAAATAACCAATGATTTTGTGATTAAAGAAGGTGGATTGAATCTGATAATTTTTGTGCAAAAGAGGTGAAAAGGAAATATGGAAATGGTCCACTATTTATAGGAGAAACGCCCAACAGGTATATCTGCCCGCAGCTCAATAAATAGGCTAGCAGATCATCAATATTGAGCCACAGGTACTTATACTGAGTCATCGGCTATAGAGTCCGCTCCTTTTTTTCCTTTAGTGGGGAAATGCCATCTGGTGAAGTTTTTCCTTTCCAAAATGGATATTCCTAAACCATTTGGAATATGCCAAATTCAAATTTCTATTTTCTAGTTTAATAAAACATTTTCTTAAAAATAAAGTTTGTTAAAAACATTTGTCAGTTATAAATAAAAGTGAGTTTTAAGAAAAATGTAAATCCTTGATCACTTAGTTAGGTTAAGAACTTGTTTATTCATACCTAAAGTGATATTGGATGAAATGAAAAACTCAAGAATTCGATTTTCGTTATTTTCGTAAATGCTTGTTTTTATATATTGTCGTATTCAAAACAAAGTGAGACCAAAAAAGCAAGTAATATTTTTCGGCCTCATTGCATTAACAATCTCCCCATTTTTAATTGCCATAACATATAAACTCAATCAAGTATAAAGACAAGATTTTCGAAGACGAGTTTATTTCATTTCTCCCCCTTTGTCGAAGCAAAAAGGTACCAAAATTCTTTGAAGAAGAGAAGAGAATGACTTTGCTAATGCTCCCCCTTGATGCTTACTCCTCCTTGCTTGTGGCACCAAGAGATCGAGCTATGGTGACAAGCTAACTAGAAGGGTTAGAAGAAGAAAAGAAACACCTAACAAAATATAGCAATGGTCACAATAAAATAAAAGAAAGAACACAAGAAGAAGAAGATCCAATATCTATAAGAAATCATGTTTAAACAAAAAAAATGATAGATACAAGGAAAAATAAAGTCATACAAAGATGTATGAAGCACAAGCCTATAGCTTAAGCATAATTTTAATCACACTAGAATTGTAAGATTTGCTTAAATTATATGTCTTATTAATAAGCAACACACATGCTTAATTAAAAGAGAGAGTGGTAGCAGAATGTGGTAGTGAAGGCTTGGCAATGGTCTTGTATTCATAGTTAAGAGGAGGCTTGACTAGAAGACATTTGATGTAATTCAACTCCTCATAAATGTGAGACATGACAAGATGTTGATATTGATAACAAAGGCAATATGTTCCATGATGCATGACATTATCATGTGATGGAGGAAGAACACAAAAAGGAAGTGGTGGAAAAGGAGAGTTTCCAAAATCAATTTCCATAGAAGGAGAAGAGATTTCATTTTGTGTGTTCTTTGGTGAATTAGGGTTGAAGGAGATTGGAGAATATGATGGATAATCAAGGCTTTCATTTGGTGAATAAGACATTTTACTTTGTGAGAGAGATGCAAAAATGCTTACGCTTAAGTAGAGAGAGTGGTCAAAGGTTTGAAACTTAGATCCCAAAAAGTGTTGGAGCAGTTTAGGAGGTTCAGAAAACATAAAAATCACAGCTCCTGTCTGCGGCTCAATAATTAGGCCTGCGATTCAATAAATATATTGAACTGCATACAATTAATGATCCTGGACAGAAGGTTTTTGGAGGATGGGGAAATTTTTCCAATTCAACAAATCCTAATGTTCTTGTCTAACTTATCATAAAGTTATGCTAAAGAGCAACTAAAGACTAAGAACCACACAAGAACACAACAAACATGATTTTTACCAAAATACTTTTGTTTTAAAGTAAAATCAATGTTGGAGGTGCGATTATCTAGACATGTAGTCATGTCATATTTTTGATAATCTATGAATCCTTCATAGTTCAATGTTTTTTTTCGGTAATAGGTTTCCCCGGTAAATATATTATCTAAAAAACAATGAAGTACAAATGGAATGTGGCTGAGGTACCACATTAACCTCAAGCTCACAAGCTTGATAACCGCCTAATATAGTGCTTATGACATGCCATAACCACTTACAATTCTAGAAACATAAAACGCACCTAGAAAAGAAAAAAAACATAATAAACCCATCTAACCATCAACAGTAGTGGAGTAGGACCTTCCACCTGTTTTAGAGTTGAGAAGATTAGCGGATTCATCATAAACAAGAGCAACCTCTTCTTCATTTACATCTAAAGCAGAGAACGAATTAAATGTCATCACATTACTATCAAATGAAAAAGGATTCACATCTTTCCTCTTGGAAGATGACGCATTACCCATATATGTACCACATTTCTTGGGTTCACTAGAAGTTGTTTTAGGAACAAACTAAACATTCGTTTGAACCTACGGACCAGTAAACTTAGACTTAGATTTTCTATGTCTCTTTTTCGTCTTACCCACTGATTTAAAGCCATCATTAGATGTCTCAACAGGCGCACTAGTATGAACCGTTGAAGCACTAGGAATAGTCACAAGCTTCTTTTGGCACAAATCAATATCATGACCAAATATCTTGCATGTATCACACCTTAAAAGTTTCCATTCATATTCAACACGAATTTTTTATTTGGTATACTCATCACTACTAAGAGGCGGAACACCAATAGTAACAACCTCAACCAAATCAACATCAAAATTAATTTAAATGAGACACCTAGCGAAACTACTCCTACCCCATGAATCTTTGAACATAGAGCTAGTAAACGAGTCAAACATAATTGGCTTATCAAGAAAAGAAACAATTAAATTAAGTCCTTCCTCTTCAAAAACCTGAATTGGAACATCATGTAGTTTCACCTAAATTGGAATGCGAGTTGGGTCTTCTATAAACGAGCGAGTCCCCAATGACCATGTCTTGAGAATGATAGGAGTTTTGCGAATCAACCAAGGGCCACCTTCCAAAACAGCCTCCAAACCATCTTGTGAATCAAACTTGAAGAAGAAAAAGCCCTTATTATTTATCATAATTCATTTTAACCCATGTTTACCCTAATTGTTCCTAGCAAAATACTCAACAACTGGATACGCCAATCTCTTACCGAGAAAATAACTATACAAGGTAAATTGAAAGAGAGAACCAACTTTCTGGACTACTCTTCAAGGAACAGAAACATTAACCCCTTCGAAAACAGGATCAACCACAATCGAAGTCTCATTATTGACACCCATAGACTCAATAATACGCTCATCAACAGCTTGCTACTCAAGAAAGCTCAAATGTTGATCAATAATCTTAATGATTCCATCACGATTCTCTTGTGACAAACGTTCCTACGCCTGATTTGAGCCTGCTTCAAGCTCATTAAAAAGGCACCTATCTCAACAAGAGAACTAAGAGAAACACGAAAAAACTTAGCAACATCACCAATTTCCTTAATAAGAAAATTAGTAGCCTTTGGTGGCGAGTTCTCCATAATCACAACAGCAGTTCACAAAACGCAGACGTGCAAACCATACGAAACCCTAACCACTTAGGGTTTCACAGCTACTAAACCTCCACTTTCTCCTCAAGAAAGCTCAAATGTTGATCAATAATCTTAATGATTCCATCACGATTCTCTTGTGACAAACGTTCCCACGCCTGATTTGAGCCTGCTTCAAGCTCATTAAAAAGCACCTATCTCAACAAGAGAACTAAGAGAAACACGAAAAAACTTAGCAACATCACCAATTTCCTTAATAAGAAAATTAGTAGCCTTTGGTGGCGAGTTCTCCATAATCACAACAGCAGTTCACAAAACGCAGACGTGCAAACCATACAAAACCCTAATCACTTAGGGTTTAACAGCTACTAAACCTCCACTTTCTCATCAACACCCCTCGATAAAATAGCAGCACAGATCTAAAACGTAGCAAATCCTAAAAAACGATCCAGAAAATGAAATCCTAGCTAGCCTTAAACTAAAACCTTAATGAATTGTGAACACCTCTAACCTAACGTAATAACAAAATAAGTGAATAAACAACCAGAGGCAAAGATTAATACGATTATAAGCAATCGTATAATCAAAACCCTAACAGCCATCACCCACCAGTTGTGTTAAGAACATGTATTAGAGAAATAAAGATCAATAAGATAAAGGAACGAGATAATCAAAGGCAAATTTGATCATGAATAGACAGCCGCCGAATTAGGGTAGTGTGTAGTTTTCACAATTTTTAGGGTTTTCTTTTTAAAGGATTCTCTATAGTTTAATGCTGTTCTTGTTATAGCAAGTTCAATGTTGTTCTTGCTATAATTGTGTGACCTATACATATTAATTATGTATGTTCGATAGCAATAGAAAGAACTTATGAAAAATGTTTTTAGATTAAATTAACAATGCACAAACATTTATCGATCGTTGAGAAAAGACTTTGAGAGGTTTTGAAATCAAGAGAGATAAGTTTTCAAAAACACTAGAATTTTTATAAACTCAAAGACTCAAAAAGAAATAAAGACTCAAAAGAGAAAAGACTCAATTAAGCAAGCATAATCAAGTTATATGTTCCATTAAACCTAGACCTAAATGCAAGTAATTAAAAGGTTCCCTCTTAAGTGGCTTAGTGAAGATGTAGGCTAAGTTTTTTACCAAGGGTACATTCTCAACCAAAATGTTCCTCTATTAAACATTATCCATAAGGAAATGTGGCGAATCTCTATGTGCTTAGTTCGCTAATGTTGCACGGGATTCTTACTAAGGTCTATTTCACCCTTATTATCACACATGATGGGAACATCATTGAGTGTAATCCTGTAATCAACAAGCGCTTGCTTCATCCATAGATCTTGTTGACAAGCTTTATCGGCACTCACATACTCAGCTTCCGTGGTGGATATGGCAAGAGCGTTTTGTTTCTTAGAGGTCCAAGAAGTTAAACAACAACCTATTAAGGTATATGTGGAAACCTTGGTTTCCTCGATCTTTTAGCTACTAGGCATAGCCATTGTTCATATGATTATACAATCAAAGTGGAAAAGAACAATAACTATGTAACAAGGTGTTTAGGCACAAAACACATGAATTAAACAAATGGATTGTTCATTATATTAATAACAAACAATCACTAGGTGTGTGTACATTGAATCCCACACCTAGTCGACACACGCTTTTAGGTTTACATTGTGAATGAAAGTTATGAATAAAACCTAATACCCTTGGTTCCTTTTATAGTGTAAGGAATAGGGTTTACAAGAGATAATGATAAATAAACATGTAAATCTTTTATTTAAATAACTAATACAGAATTTATTCTGCATACTTATCCTAAATAGAAGCTTCCATCAGCGTTTGAATTTTATTGACTTCTGTCAACGCCTAATTTGCTCTTGACAACGCCTGGATTACACTTGTCAATGCTTAGACAAATGCATTCATGTTTTCTTCGTTTTTGAGTTTCTGCCACATCAACTTTTTGACCCAACAATCTTTCCCTAGTTGATGTCGGCAAAACTCTTTGTGTATCTCTTGTAATTTGTACATCATCTTCAAATTGCTTCCCCTCAATTGTAGCATAACAGGGAAGTAAACAATGTACACAATCTTGAAGATTCTCCAAATGTAGGCTCTATGTAATGATTTTGAAGAAGAATAAATAAAGTAATCTTGATGTAGAAGTAGAATAATCCAACCTTATGGTCCATGTCTTGTACTATCCATGTGATGAAGAACTTATACCAAATAGAGAAAATATAAGTAGACCTCGATCCCTTGTCAATATTCTCATCCTTTGTGAGACACTGAGCACGATAATGTAACTCCTTCAAGTGTTATGACAAGTCTTCGTCACCAAACATTTAAAGCACGAACAAGTTATCTTCAAACCAATGGGATGCTATCCACGATTTAAAGATATGATAAAACACAAACTCGCGAAAATCTACTTCGAACATCAAACTTACCATAAGAAGTCTTCCCCTTAAGCCAACACCTCTTCATGACGAATCTTAATGAAATAATATCTTCATATCATATGTAAAAGTCTTACAACAGATAACTCTTTTACAAGGCTACCCCGATTACATAATCTAATCAAATATTAATCCAATAAAATACTTCACGAATTGTTGCTAACTTACGTTAAAATCATTGATCCCTTTAAAAATATCCAAGCCATAAATATCAAAATGATATTCTGTATTAAAACAGAGATTCCATGTACCTTCGTGTGTAAATACCTCTTTTTGTGTGCCAAAATCGTATCAATTTTCCAAACAACAGTTATTCCTTTTGTTGTCCAATATCTTCCTTTGTCCAAGATATCAACACTGTGTGTTGTCCAATATCGGACAACACTTGTCAGCTTTTGAAAATGTATATATCGGACAACAAGTGTCAACGCTTCCTGTCAGCGTCAACTTTATTCCCGTCAGCGCCAACTTTAAACCGGTCAGCGCCTGGCCATCAGCGTCTCATCCATGCCTTATCAGCGTCACACAAACATCTATCAGCGTCACACCAACATCTATCAGCGTCTAAATAACATACATCAGCGGCTAATAGATCTAGGGTTTTATAAACCCTAAATCATGATTTTATGTGAAAACCATAAACTGCAGCGAACTTCGACATCGAATAACTTCTTCATGAAAGCTCAGATTGACGATCCCTTCAGTGAGATCCTAGACACAAGTGTCAAGAACCTACAGCACGAATTTCGCGACGATCCAACGGTTACCGAAGGAGAAATCGCGTTTTTACTATTACTGTTCACAGAAAACAACATATGATCACTGCTGACTTCGACGCTTAATAACTTTTTCTTGGCGATAGATCTTGAAAATCCCTCCAGTGGATATCTAGATATATGTGTGTAGAACACACACAAAAATTTCATGGCGATCCAACGGTTCAATAAAAAGTTATGGCCTTCTGAATACTGCTGCGCACACAAAATCGCCCAGAAAAACCTATACGGATTTTTCTTCTCTTCTCAAAACACGAACACCTTGTTGGTCCTAGCATCACGAGCCACGAGGCTCTGATACCAACTGTGGAAACCTTGGTTTCCTCGATCTTTTAGCTAATAGGCATAGCCATTGTTCATATGATTATACAATCAAAGCGGAAAAGAACAATAACTATGTAACAAGGTGTTTAGGCACAAAACACATGAATTAAACAAATGGATTGTTCATTATATTAATAAAAAACAATCACTAGGTGTGTATACATTGAATCCCACACCTAGTCGACACACGCTTTTAGGTTTACATTGTGAATGAAAGTTATGAATACAACCTAATACCCTTGGTTCCGTTTATAGTGTAAGGAATAGGGTTTACAAGAGATAATGATGAATAAACATGTAAATCTTTTATTTAAATAATTAATACAGAATATATTCTACATACTTATCCTAAATAGAAGCTTCCATCAGCATTTGACTTTTGTTGACTTCTGTCAACGCCTAATTTGCTCTTGACAACGCATGGATTACACTTGTCAATGCTTAGACAAATGCATTCATGTTTTCTTCGTTTTTGAGTTTCTGCCACATCAACATTTTGACCCAACAGATTATTGTTTCTAGGTGTAGGTGTTTTACTTCTAGGTCGCAACTTAGTATGGTGATTGTTTTTAGGTGTGGGTGTTCTATTTCTAGGCCTTGAGTCATTTCTTACTCTTCGAGGAGGAGTAGATTATTTTCTTATTTCTCCTTTCGTTCCCATCAAAGGTTTGCTTAATGGAGTGTAGAATTTACTAAACTCATTTTCATCAATTATGGGTACTTTAGCTTTATTAATTACAAGATGTTTTGGCCCTTTACCTAAAACATGTTTTCCAAAAAAATTTATTTTCACATTTTTAGCACTCTCTGTCCGCGGCTCAATATCTTTGGCTACGGAGTAAACTTTATTGATCCGCGGTCAGTGGGACCTTTTTCTGAGGATTTAACTTGTTTGGTTTTACTAGTTGATGCTTTATTAGTGTCAAAACCTAAATCAAGTCTTACTTTCGAATGAATTTGTCTACTTAACATATCATCAAGATAATTAGTACTTTTCATGAACTTTTCCAATTTAATGGATGTGCTCTTGAGATCTTCATTCTCTTGTCTAAGGTTTTCACAACTTAGACAACCTAAATCAACTTCTTTATTTTTATCTAACTTAGCTAATTTTTCTTTTAGCTCACTAATTTCATTTTCATGTTTAGACGCAGTTGATTTTAGCAATTTATTATTTTCTATGAATTTTAGACTTAGTTTGCATAGATTATCATATTGAATCTCTAATTCCAAATCATCTAAAGAAGAACTATCATTTCTATAATATTCGGTTTCTGGATGTACCTCTTTTGAAGAATGAGCCATTACACACTTCTTGTCTTTAGCACTATCATCGCATTCTTCACCATTATCGCTCCATGACCCTCCAGCAAACGTCGTGTGATTCTTTCCGCGAGGTGGCTTGGGAGATTCACCAATTAGATGATTTGGATCACCGCATCTAAAGCATTTCCTATCACCTTTGTCATTCTTGACAAAACGATTCTTCGATAATGCTTTCTTTTCATTGCTTGGTTGTCTCACGTATTGACCTCGTCTCTTGAAGAACTTCTTGAAGTCTCTAACCACCATAGCATATTCCTCATCATCACTATCCAAGGAAGAACTTTCATGATCACTTTGCACTTTCTTGGCCTTCAATGCTAAAGACTTTCTTTCACTCTTGCTTTTTACCATCTCTGAATCCTTCAAGATTACCATCTCATGAAGTTTCAAATTACCAATAAGTTCATCAAGTGATAATATAGTGAGATCCTTTGATTCTCAATCGCCGTGACTTTAGCTCTCCACTTTGGATGCAACGCCCGAAGAAACTTTCTAATATTTTTCTTGTAGAAAAACCATCAAGTTCTTTTAGACTAGTAATAATAGTATTAAACCTAGAAATGCATTATCAATAGTTTCATCTTCTAAGATGACAAATTGTTCATATTGTTGAAAAAGAAGATCGATTTTTCTTTCTTTGACTTGACTATTACCTTGGTGGGTTATTAAAAGAGTTTCCCAAATTTCTTTGGTGGTTTTACACATAAAAATCATTTCATACTCTTTCTTAGGCAAAGCATTATAAATAACCATTTTAGCCTCATTATTTTTAGAAGTTTCTTTTTAGTGTCATCATTTAAATTTTCAAAAGAAACTAGTTCTTTCTTTTTAGAAACTTCATTGTAAAGACAAAAAGTAACCAATGGTAATACATGCCAAAGATCTAAATCTTTTGATTTCTCATATGTCTCATATCTATTTTTCAAATAAATAAAACTATCAGTTTCAAAAAGTGGTGGGCTTTGCATAGATTGCCCTTCTAGGTACTTAATGGAATCCATAAATCGATTTAAGTTTAAAATACAGTATATTTCAAAACCTTGAGCAACCCGCTCTAATACCAATTGTAGAAATAAGAAGGGGGGTTGAGTAGTTTCACTAGTTGAAATGATCCAAAGATCGGTTTTCAAAAATACTTTTTAAAAACTAGATTCAAGTGATTTATGTGAAATCTTCTTATGTACAATATGGACAAGTGATGGTATATCTAAACTAATAATCACAAGTATACGCAATTATAAATAATGAATGGAAAGAGATACGGAAAGGAAAGATAAAACCGAACACCAATGATTTATAGTGGTTCAACAATGAATCTTACTCTTCGTTCCTACTCCACTCCTCGGGTACTCCTTACTCAAGAGTTCACTAATCAACAAGCTCCTTAAGGTAGAGAAACCGTACACGTCGCTTAACCAATTTCCGACTATAAGCTAAATGTCGAGACCTAAGGACCAATCTACACCAATATAATTTGAGGCCTAAGTATTAACCACAATACATACACAACTTCCAAATATACACAACAATTTGGATCTTCACAATTCACAAGAATGAAATTTAGTTTTGATCTTTAATGGATCTTGAACTAAAACAACACTTCAAGGATGAAAGAGTTCTTCTATTTGCACTTTAGAGGATGAGATGTCCACTATTTGTAGGAGAAAGACCCAACGAATATATCTGCCCACGGCTCAATAAATACTCTGGCGGCTCAATATCAATATTGAGCCGCAGGCACCTATACCGAGTTGTCGGCTATAGAGTCCGCTCCTTTTTGTCCTTTAATGGGGAAATGCCATCTAGTGAAGTTTTTATCCTAAATGGATACTCCTAAACCATTTGTAATATGCCAAATTTAAATTTCTATTTTCTATTTTAATAAAATATTTTCTTAAAAATAAAGTTTATTAAAAATATTTGTCACTTTTATATAAAAGTGAATTTTAAGAAAAATGTAAATCCTTGATTACTTTGTTAGGTTAAGAACTTGTTTATTCATACATTAAGTGATAATGGATGAAATAAACAATACTTGAACTCAAGAATTCGATTTTCTTTGTTTTCATTAATGCTTGTTTTTATATATTGTCGTAATCAAAACAAAGCGAGACCGAAAATGCAAGTAACGTTTTAGGCATCATTGCATTAACACACCAAATTCACTACTAGTCCCTAGAGTAATTTATTCTTTCAAATCCTGAATAACACAATCATACTCATTAAAACCAACATTAAGTTTGCTCTCTTTAATCATTGTATTTACAAATAACAGATTAACAGTATATTCAAGTATAACCAGCACATCAAATAAGACCACATTATTTGAAAGTCTCAAATTACCAACATATTTAATAGTGGAAATAGTCCCATTGGGATGTCCCACAGTAATATTAAGATCATAAATATCAACCACATTAGTCATATTATCAGTAAAAGAAGTAATATGCTGATTTGCCCCTGAATCAATAATCCACAAAAAATGCAGAGTTTTATCACCAATTTATATATAGCATTAAAATTTTTATAAACATGATTGTTAAAAAACACATTTGCATTTTAAAAAGTAAAACCAATTCCTGCCATATTGGCATAAACCCTAGAGTTAATTTTCTCTCCTATCAAACTCATAATTTTACCAATATGTTCATTAGTGAAAGATAGAGAACCAGTAACCTTTTGAACATCAACATGATTACTAGAACTATTAGTTCTAAAAGATCCATTATTATTAGAAAAAAAGTTTCCCATTAGAATTTCTTTTAAAACCATTAGGATAACCAATAAGCTCAAAACACCTATCAATAGTATGCCCTTTCATCCTATAATGTTTACAAATCAAAGAATTATAAGTCCTAATATTATTATGTCCTCTATTAGCCCCATTGTTTTTAAATCTATTCAAATTCCTATTGTTATCACCAGATTTAGCAACAAAAGAACTAACCTGGGGGTTTTGAACCCTAGAACTAGAATCGAGACCTCTATGTGACTCCTTCCTTACCACATTAACAAAATCATCCTTAACATCACGCAATTCGAATTGAGTAACAAAGAGTAGGCTGGTAAACATCATCTAACCCTATTAAGAATTGCATAAGTTTCATTAATTGATTATTTTTATTAAGCTCTTCTCTAGCATCACATGAACAAGGAGTCAACTTGGTCAAAATATCAAATTTTCTCCACAAAGAATTCAAATTATGATAATACTCAGAAACAAACAAACTTGTCTGTTTAAACCCATTAATCTTTTGCATCAAATTAAACAAGATAGAACCATCAAGTTTATCATATGTTTCTTTTAACTCAACCCAAACTTCAACAACATTTTTAGAATAAATTGACTCAATTATGAATCTTCATAAATACTACTTAACAACCAAGACAGAATAACAACATTACTTCTCTCCCATTGATTAGACAAAGGCACACTATTAGCATAAGTTTCTTTAACATAAGTACCATAAACAAAACTCAATTTATTCCTAGCTTGTAAAGAAATTTTCATAGCAATAGCCCATACTTTATAATTCTCAAGATTGGTAAGCTTAATATTAATCAAAGAACCATTATTATTATCATTAAGCTGTAAATGCAAAGGATTACCAACATCCAAACCATTAATCACATTGTTACTATTATTACCAACCATGAAAAACAAGAAGATAAACCATTAACTCAGAAACAAGCGATAAAATATAGTTCTCAAGATTCCAAACCACTTGAGTCACAGGTCAAGAGCTAATGACTTGGACTGAGTTACTATACAAAACAAAGATCAACAAAAAAACAATAAAAACATATAAGAACACACAAACACCTTGTTGATACCTTATGATCTTGTTAATCTTAGCTTGATGACTTATACTACACATGATAAATCCTATATAGACTAAGTAGAAACTTTGAATGATATCAAAGAGAATTCAGAATCTACTCTTTGATATGAAGATTATATGAATTATATGAACAAAGGTATAACATAAATACTTCAATATTATTACTAATAATGTTAATATTCCACATCAGAGTATTAAGAATTACAAGCTTGAAGTAAAATGTATGTGAAATATTTATATCTATAGCTAATGTAGGACCTCCTTTTATATTACAAGGAGTCCTTTACCAGATAAAGATCTAATCAAATAATTTAAACTTTAAGAGATATGTGCACAATATCTCTTAAATATATATTCACACATCTTTAATGTTTATCTTCAAGCAACACTATCATAACCACCAGTACTAATCTTCTCCTGTCTACGTTGTGCAATTCTATTCACATACTACCAATACTAAGAATATCACTACTACTATTAAATATTCTTAATGCTGATAGTGTAATACAAAACCAACACGAATTTTATTCCTAATAATCCTCCTCTAAACTTGTGATTACTCTTTCAAATCCACAAGTTTAAAAAACATGGGAATAACTCAAAACTGCATAAAAGTACTCTTGCTAGATCTCTACATAAATTCTGTTAAAGCTCTCTGACACTGATCAAAGATCTTATTTAGAAATTCTAGAGCCATGTCTAAAGTTTCATTAGGTACTATAAGTCTCTCAGAAATCATAGTCATCAAAGTTCCAACACTCAAAGGATACTCCTTATCTATGAGCATATAAATGAGTTGAACAGATTGGATGCACTCCACGTGACTCAAATAATGTCCATACAAGTCTGTGGAATCCTCTTCTCTGCTCCTTCCATAATTCATCAGACTTATCAAGCTCAAACAACCTCTTTAACTCCACCCAAAGCTCTTTATCCTTGTCATGAGTAGGTTCTTCCGCTGATAACTTTTCTTTGACCAAATTCCACAAGCTTACCAAATCACACTTATCAAATCCTAAGAGCAGATCATCAAAGTGAAAATATCTTTCATGATCTTAAAAAACACATGTTCTAAGAATCTTACAGTATGATCTAGTGCAAGCGTCATTTTCATCATCCATACTTTCCCAGCCATAAATTGGATGTTTGACTAATAAAGGTTCAGCCATGATTGTATCAGAATCCACCACTTTCATGATACTCTCTAAGTCTTCTTTAGACAGATCTTCTTTTCTTTCAGTTGTCTTTAATTTTTTAGACATCTTTTTTATTCTTTCATCAGTTGTTTCTGCATTCTTTATCTCTTCTGCTTTTTATTCAATCTCAATTTGTAGTCTTTAAAATTGTTGATAGTGTTGCTAACATTTAAAGCCCCCTTGAACATCTCATCATAAGAATGACCTTGTAGAACCCTTTTTGTTGTGGTTGTCTGTTTATGAATAAAAGACATCATAATATGTCTTTTCTTGTTTGTAGACAAGTCATTATTCCTTTCTTTTGCATAGACCTCCATATACAATTTTATCATTCTTCATTACTAATATCACCAGAAACTTGTGTTGCTTCTAAATTTGCTCTCCACTCACACCATTGATGCACAACATCTTCTATTTCTTCGTAGCATCAGTGTCAATTTCTTTATCAACTTAATTAATAGTTTGCATAATCATGGCTTGTGTTGCTGGATCAGCCTCTCTTTCTCTTCTTTGGTTTAGGATCTTCTAAATAATATCTTTGTATTTTGCATCAATCCTTGGTCCTACAAAAGATGTTGTTTGTGCTTTTGAGCTTTTAATGATTAAAGGAGGCAAAATTACCTTAGAAGATGTTGTCTGAGTAACCCTTGGACTGATAATGTACTCAGATCCATCATCCTCAGTTTATTCTCAGCTATGCTTTTCAAGATTCTCCTCCTATGTCCTCCCCTTACTAGTGTCCACAATCTCATCACCAGTCTTGAATTCTACTCCAGCAAAAAGATCTTCACCAGCATTAATACCAACATTAGGATTTTCACTACCAGCATTAATAGTTTCACAGCTAGCATTAAAACTTCCACCACCAGTATTAAAATTTCTTTTTTCCTTCCTTGAAACCTTGATAGAACTCAAACCAAGAACAGTTTCAGCATCAATTATTTTATTGCTTTCCTCCCCTGAATTGATAGAAGTTGTAGGAGTACCAAACACATCTTCTGAAGATGAAGAAACCACAAACTTCCTTGAAGAAGAGGGATGACCACTCATAATCTGAGCAAGCAAATCCTTTAAAGCATGAATTTCCTGTGCTTGAGAAGTAATTATAGCTACTTGGCTTTCCTTATCTTGCTCCAAAACCACCACTTTTGTACCAAGATCTATAACCACAAATTCTAATTGTTTTAATCTATCCTCACCACTACCAAGAGAAGTAAGCCTTGACGATGGATCATTGGACCTAGTTGGGGTCTTATGAATGTTACTCCTATCCTGTGATACTTCAGCCACAGTAGGAGTAGCCATACTAGTTATATTAGATCTACCAGCACTAAGAGTCTTATATGCATCTAGGTTTAAAGTAGATGTCTCAAGCTAAGATACTTGAGATATTTGTCTATGCTTCCTCCTATATGTTTGTGAAACTGGTGGAGAAGTAGAAATAGTAAATGTCACTCTAGATGATGTGGGTTGGGACACAACTGGGCCTGCTGTTCCTTTATCAATACCATCTTATGCAAACTCCAACATAGGAGTTGTTTGATGAACCACCACATTATCCTATTTATTATTAGTTCTCTTCATCTGTCCAAACACCCTATGTGTAAGAACATGGGTCTTTTATTCCCTTTTATGACTTCCAAAGGGTGACCCATCCCAATAAGTATTGCCATAAAAAATTGGGTACATAAGAAACTTATGCCTACTTGCAATATTCTTAAGCATACTAGTGAAAATAAGATGAACGAAGTTACAAAACTTGTTGGTTGAAAGACAAACCATGACAGTAGCTACATTGCTTCCAAACTGATCCCAAGAAGCACTCTTAGGACTCAAGCAATGAATGAGAACATGAGATAGATACCTCCATTGAGGAGAGAAAGCTGCTTTGTAAAAGGTGAAAGATCCATCACTCATGTATCCAACAACATTGACTCCATCTATGATCTTTGTGTTAAGCATAGTAAAAATTCCCTCAGCATCTCCAAACTTTAAATGCTCCCTTACTAACTTCTCTGTTAGCAGTACTTCTACACCATTTACTTCAACTTTGATTACTTGGTGCCCATTAGTTGTTTCTTCCACCATAGTTGTTCCCAAAAATTGATGAATAATAGTTTTGAGTAGTTTGAGGTTAATGGTGAGGGCATGATGAATGTGACATTGTCTTATGAAGTTAATAATTTCATGAACTTCTGGATGATCATGATGCTGAGTGAGACAAGCAACCTGGTTATGGGTGTCACAAAAAAAAGATTTTCCATTTGAGGTGTTATGAAAGGATGATAGGGTTGGATGAAAGTATGTGGGTTAAATATACAAAGGTAAAAGTGAAATTGTGGTAAGTGGAATTGTGTTTTGCTAGCGTAATTGGAGAGATTTTATTGGGCTATTAATATCAAATTTCCAAAAATAGGGTAAGGCTAGGTAAGATAGCTTCTTTGAAAATATATAAGTAAATATCTTGAAAAGATTACCTTGGGTTAAAGTAATTGACATAACGGTAATATGTAAATACTCCTTCCAAAAAGAACTAACGGACACCCACCAGAATTAAGAAATACAAATAGCAATAATATTAATGCTACTAGCATAAATCCTTAAACCAGTATTAACCTTTTCATACCAAAGGAGTAAATGCAAATCATTATCAAAAAGCAAAAACATGTACATAAATGAGTTCATAACAATGTACAACAAAAGTTTTTCTAAACAATCACACAATAGCAGGATCTCACACAGAATGAGAGATGAAATAACTTCAAGATCTAAACAAGTCATCAATGTACTCAAAGCACACTCAAACATATGAGATAGACAATAAGTCCTGTATGGTTCCTTGTTCAAAAATTTCCATTAAAACAAACTCTTTTCTGTGTGCTCAATAGGAATCCTACTAAACACTTTACACTTGTAGGTTGCTTTAACCTCTAGTTTGTGAAAACCATTATCAGTACTAGGATAATGCTTGTGATTAAATAGACTTATAGAAAATCTTCTTGATAGGATTTCCAGCATAAGGTTGTTGTTTATGACATCTCATGAATGAGATATCAAAGAGTGAGTCACCCAGTAAGAACCATATGACTAAAAGTGTTTAGCAACTCACACATAGTACAAAACATTAAAATTCCATCATGCTTCTTTGCT
Source organism: Glebionis coronaria (assembly GCA_025667525.1). Lineage (NCBI taxonomy): Eukaryota > Viridiplantae > Streptophyta > Magnoliopsida > Asterales > Asteraceae > Glebionis > Glebionis coronaria. The sequence continues at coordinate 98,668,611 of CM046882.1, read as the reverse complement.
CATCCTGTAAATGTTAGTCCAAAACCAAGAAAATATGTGCCAAAAATATTCTCCTTTTAGATTTGAAAAACATGACTAACAACATTAAGAATTTTAATTATCATAATTAAGAAAAACACTAACAGTATTAAACATTTTACAAAATTTTACAAAGAGAAAGAGTAAGTAATTTAACTCCTTCTTGATCTCTAATGAGAATCAAAATCAATAGCATCTTTAAAAGAAACATAACCATGACTCCGTTTGGACTTGTATGTAACACACCCATCAACAAAATCCCAAGTAAAATATTTCTTTTGATATCCTAGTGCTCTAACAGCTTGATTTATCATAAACTCCTTATTACTACAAACCATTGGTTTCTAAAATTTGTTAGTGGGAACCCATTTGTACTTAAAATTTTCAAAATTTGGTTCAAATTTGAATCTATCATCGGATACACTGTTTTTAATCATGCTCTTTGTAGTATAAGTATTTTGATAATCACAACTATTCCCCCTCCCCTTTGAGGAAGCATCCCTGGATGAAATTGTGCTACATAAGGTTTTGATCTAGTACTACCAAACTGGGTTCCTGAGTTAACATTATTCCTAAACTTTCCTTGAGCTGCAAATGATGTTTGTTTAGGCACAAAGGAGGCTGGTCTAGTGTTTCCAAAGTGAGGTTCTGGTCTAACAGAGTTATTTGTCCAGATGGACTTATAATTCCCAGAACATGATTTTGGATACAAGGACCTACAAGAATTAATGGGTTTATTAGAAAGAACATGAAGAGGACGTCTAACAAGTCTTGACCTATAATTGATGAATGTTGGCCTGGGAGATGTCCTAGAATCAATTCTAGAATTATCCTTATTAGCATGAAGACTAGTGTTGTTTCCAGCCCCCTTTCCTTGTTTATGATTTTCTCTACAAAAAGATTGTAGATGTCAAACTTTACCACATTTGTAACAGGACTTAACATTCCCTTCCTGATTTTTCTTAAACATGTTATCCTTGTACATTTCAGCATATCAAACACTTTTCTTAATAGGCTGGTATTTAGGAGCATTAGGATTTAACTTACTAGCATTTTCAAAGACAACTTTTTCTTCCAACTTAGCTGTGGTCTGAGAATTTGTGTTATCTGAATTACTTAGTTCAGAAGCCAATTCCTCAGTCTCAGTACCAATATTAGTACTAGATATTGGTGTGGCTTGTAGAATCTCAACATAATTTTGATCAGAGGAGTTAGTATTACTTTCCCTCTCAAACTTGATTGGAACAAATTCAGGTTCATCCTTCTTCTGAAATTCAGGTAAACCAGTATATGACATATATGGCATAGAAAGAAAATATACAAGAGGAGGCTCAACAACATGATAATCACCATTTTAGCCTATCCCCTATTTGCATTTCTCACGAACCTAACTGTCAATTAGTTTTCTAGACTCTTGGCAGCATTATCAAAGCTTTTAAAATTAACCTCATTTTCAGATTACTAGACTCATTGGTTTCAAGCTTAGATGTAATTTGATGTAGGTAAATCGTACACGTTTTAGGAAAAACGCGTATGAGCGGCAAGTATTAAGTCTTACGCTTTAGGCTAAACGTAAAACCGAATAAATGCGGGTTCGTTCTCGAATGAGGTGTGTGGATTAATGTGCCAATATATAAAATCAAGTTTGGATTAGTGAAGTTTTTGGTTTAGAAGAGAAAAAGTAAAGACGAGCTACGACTACGGTTACACTACGACGTATTGACGTAAAACGATGACGTAATTACGTAAAACGTGACAAAATTGAAAATTAAACCTAAAAATTAATTAAAAGTTTAAACTAACTCTAAAATAATATAAATAAGAATAAAAGTCCAATAAATATATTTTAAAACCTTTTATTAATTAAATATTCAATTTTAAATGCTAATTAAAGCCCTAAAATTAAATATAATTAAGAAAAAGCCCAAAATATTACTTTATTGAACAAATAACTCACTTATATTGTTTAAAGACTAAAAATTATTTTCCTAAATTTTAAAAACTATTTTTCTATTTTTAAAACACTAAAAACTATTTTTAAACTAAAATAATGATTAAAAATATTAAAATAATGATAAAAATAATTTGACAATTTTAAAAATCCTAAATTATACTAATGAACAGTAGAAACATGAAAAAGTTTGAAAAAAATAAAATTTTTCACTAAAGGACAAAATAGTTTATAATTAAAACTCTAATTAAACTAAATTAATTCTAAATATTAATTAAAAAGTGAACAATAAAATGTTTTAAACTAATAATCTTAAAATGTTTTTCTAAGTCTAAGAAGATTTTTAAAACTGAAAAATATTAATTTTTGCCACTAAAAGACAAAAAAGGAATAATTAAAAAGTAATTTAAATAGCAATTAAATCTAAAAAATACTAAATGAACAGTAACAGGAAAATAAACTTGATGGAAAAATCAGAAAATAAATAAGAAAAATTACAAAACTAATTTCAGGTTATAACTCTTAAAAAACACCACTAAAGAAAAAAATTAAAAAGATGACAGTGACATGTGAATCACTTTGTCTGCTTGTGTAGAAGTGGGAATTTTTAACACTAACAGTGGGAATGAGTTCCCACTGTTTTCACAATCTTTCAGGTCTGGTGAGATTTAAGCTTAGGAAAGCTTATATGTGTGCTTATTCTTGGACAATAAGGCACCCCTACACTCAGTGGAGAGTAGGGAGTATATGTAAACTATAAAAAACACAAGTCCAACACAAAAAGTGCACACAAAAACCCTAATTAAGTTACTGATATTGGACTAGGGGGTCTGATGAACAGTGGACTGGTGCAAAAGGTCACTTTGACGAATTTCAAAGCTCCCAAACTTGCTCAAACATCTACCAAACTATCCTTTACTGATTTAAACCCCTAGATAGACCTATTATCTATCAATTAATAAGATTTTAAGGCAGATTTAAACTAAATCAAGCATAAAAATGGATTCACTGTTTTTAGGCTATATTGCCCAAGTTTTATCAAGCAACTTCTTTAAAACTCTATGATACAGAAAACCAAGTGACAAATATGACCTACTACTAGAATATGGAGTATGTCTAAGCTGGTTTACCCAATCTATGTGTCAACCAAGACTGCTTAAAACCTTAACCCAAACACTCCCATATTTTCAGAAAATGAAATTTTAACAAGGAAAACTTGTTTAAAACTACACAAATCTAATTTTTATCAACTCAAACATGTATGTGAGTCCTAAAATAACATGAATAACAACTGAATCTAACATCTAAACATGAAATCCACATAACCAAAAAAAAAATCACACAAGTCCTTCAAGCATAGAGGGTTCAAGCCTAGGGATTACCTTGTGGGACCCACATCCGGGCCCCACTATGGCTGCAATGCCATCTCCATACAAGCTCGGGCTTGAGCTGATCTTTTTGGATGTAGAGATAAACAAGGTGGGGACTACAGCAGTCCCAAACACCCCCTAATATTCTTCAAACAAAAATAAATGCGTCCTTGTGAACCTGCAAGGTTAAAGAAACCAAAAAGAAGGGTGAAATGGTACAATGGCCTAATAAGCTATAAGACTGACTTATTAGCTAAGCAGCTTATAGCTTATGAGCTTATAAATAATAAATCACAAAAGTGAGATGTAACTTTTAAAACCAATAAACCTTGAATTTCCAAAAACCTTGACAAAAGCTTGATGTAAGCTGAAATCAAACCCCACTCCACTTTCACTTTATGTGGTTTGATTTTAAGCTAATGAAAAAAAACTTTTTCAAAACCAAAACTTTGAAACAGAAAATCGAATTTTCTACTAAACTTTGTAACCATAAAACCTTAGACTTAAAAAGATGATCTTTTGCAAATAACTTAAACTGATTAAACTAAGCTAAACTGAATACTGATGGAACTCAGAGATTGCAAATTAAAAATCTTTCATTTTCATTAATTAATTTAAAAGCTACAAAATCTAGAACAAAAGCCCTATCCACAGGTTGGAAGGTGCTTTTATAGCATCTAAAAGACTATTCTAGACTAATAAACCCTAATACATAGAATTCCAAGAATGCCCCTCTGATTTGAATCCAAATTTGGTCAAAGTTAGAGCATGAGATGTGCCAGTTGTGTTTAAGCAATCAGAGACGTTTATCTTGGCCTTTGGGAAGAAGAAAAAGATGTGGGGCGTTGATTTGCTGCAAAGATACCATAGTTGCCATAAGAGGTGTGACAAGGTTGTCCCGTGTAGGGTCCAGGGGTCACGGGGGAATATTGTGTGAGGTGGGATTGGTTCAAGTGTTGGTCAATTTACTGATCTGGAGAGAATCACTAAAAACCCCTTTTGTTTGAAAGGTAATTAGGATTAGGGTTTATGTTTCTGGGTAGAGGGATTAAGGGGGTGTTGGATCCGGATTAGTGGAATCATGTTTGTTAACCGCCAAATTTATTATATAAAACAAAGTTTAAAATATGTTTTATAATATTAAACTTTGCAAAGTGGGGTTCAGACGTGGCAAGGAGTGTGATGTGTAGTATGGCTATTGGTGGATTGGGGTGATGTGGACAAAGCTGTCGGCCAGTTAATTATAATGGGGGGTTTAGTTAAAAGGTTTGGTTTGTTGGAAATAATGGTCCCTCTGGTTAAAAGGCAGCAGTTTGCATTTTGCATTGTTAATCCTTTTGGCTTTTCACCATTAGTCCGTGTGTAACTTTGGAAGATTAAAGGCTAATGTTGCAACTTTAATCAATTCTCAAGGGCTTTTCTTGTAAGATCTTCAAACTTTAGGGACCCCATTTATATTTTTAGATATTTGAGGGGTATAAAGTGTCATTCTTCAAAAGTTAAGGGACCAAACTTGTACAATCATCAAACTTCAAGGGCGTTTTTGCAAAATTCATTCTTCGGGCCCGGTTCTTCGTGCGGCTTCATTTCCCGTGTTCGTTTTTGCTTCATTCTTGTGATCTTTTGGTGAATTCACGATATCCGTACCTAAAATACCCAAAATTCATTCTTTGTGCGGCTTCGTTTCACGTGAGGGTGGGAAAAAGTTGTTGATGAATTTGGTCTCTAAATCCGTCCACGTAAGAATACTTTGTGGCGGTTCCTTATCAAGCCAATTTCGGGCTTGTCCCTCTAAGGAGAAAGGAAAGAGTTGCAAGCGAATCACTTCTTATGATACCCCATTATACTTAACCGTATTAGTGAGTTGAAGAAACATTTTAATATGGTCATGAGGATCATCAATTGAACGCCCCAAGAAAGGTTGAGCATAGACCATTTGAATAAAGCCAGATTTAAGCTCAAAGTTGTTGGCTCCAATCTCGGGTATGACAATAGCATCGGTGTTGCCCTCTACGTGCGATTGCAAAAGCTCGATCATTGGTTGATTGTCCATGGTGACAATAGGTGGAGTAATGACTTCGGATTGAGCTACTTTCTTCTTACGAGCACGAGTACGCATGCACACCTACAAAAGGAAAAGCAAAATATACAAGAAATATTTTTGGTTTTTTATGTTTTTCTATTTTTTTGTATTTTTGAAAGTTTTATATTTTTAGGATTTTTGAAAATTTTAAAGCAAGGAAAATAACGTTAAAAATTGAACGGATCCCAAAATCCAACGCGTCTCTCACTAAAAACCGTTAATCTTAACGAAAAGAGCCGGCAGCGGTGCCATTTAATACAAAGATTTACTAAGTATCAAAGTTCGTTGAATCCGATCTTTTCGAATTGATTACTAGTCAAAAGTGCGACTCAATTGTTCTTGGTGGAAAAGAAAAAAAGTTTGATTATCTATTTTAATCTAGAAATGAAAATGTCGTTGAGTAAATAAATAAAAATGAAAGATTGAAAATTTAAACTAAAAATTAAGACTTTAGAATTTAAAAGTAAATGATTAAAACTTATAAAAATGTAAACTTTAAAGAGTGAATTAAAGCAAGACAAGTTAAAATAAATCTAAGTAAAAAGGCGGGAAAAGTAAAAATTTAAAAACTGAAAGCACAAACCCTTATCAGAAATCCTATCCGGAATGTTGTCCGGAATGAAGAAGTGAGTCTTATCCGGAATAATGTTGTTGGGAAGCTTATCCGGAATCTTGGCTTCAAGAGCTTATCCGGAATAAATTCCAAAGGCTTATCCGGAATAAACTTGGAAGATTTATCCAGAATCTTCTCGGGGTACTTATCCGGAATCCAAATCGACTTGGAGCTTATCTGGAATATGAAGAAATGATGCTTATTCGGAATGTTCAACTGCTGCTTATCCGGAATAAACCAATGGTGGCTTATCCGGAGTAAATGAAGGTGCGGCTTATCCTGAATATATTCCGGATAGTTATCCGGAATATCACTTATCCGGAATAACGTATCTGTTGCTTATCCGGAATAAAATTCTGGTTCTTATCCGGAACAAATTGAAGAAGCTTATATTCGGAATAACTGAGGAACGTGGCTTATCCGGAATAAGGGATTAAAGACCCTTATCCGGAAAAAGAGGGTTTTGACAGATTTCAGAACAAGATCTTAGCAATAAGCAAAATTAAGCCAAAAATCAATAAGCACTTTACCAAAAGTTAAACCAAATTGTTTTTAGAAAAAGGAGAATAAGCTAAAATTTAAAAACTTTTAAACATAAAATAAGCTAGAAATCAAAAAGCACTTTTTATAAAAACTTAAACTTATCAAAAGCTACTAATTTTTTAAGAACTATTAATCACAAAAATTAAGAGAATAAGCACTATGATCTAAAAACTTTATAAAATCACCAATTTAATAAGCACAACCAAATAACTACACAATCAAATCATCGACAAGATTAAGATAAAACTACATGATTATCAAGATTAAGTAAAAGATTAAGAAAGGTAGAATGAGAATTAAGGAAATAAGCTTGATTGATTAAAGATTAAAATCAAATGATTACAAGATTAAAGTTGATAAACTTGGAAAACTAGAGAGAAGAAAACTTAAGAAAAACTTGAAAACTAAAAATAAACTACAACTAAAAATTTACCACCTAACCACCCTCCTAATGACATATTAGGAGGGTATTTATAGGAGGTGGGGAGATTACATGCTTAAGCTATCTTATTTCTTTCTTCTCGTCTCGACTCGACTTAATTTCTTTGTCTTTCTCGTCGTCGTCTCGGGATTTGTCGATATAAGTTGAACTTGTCTTATAATTTTCTTCTATAACTAGACTTGAGTTCTTCGACTTCATTAAACTTCCGTCTTTAGACTTTTTCTTCGATAAATCTTCAGAATTGGCCTTGGACTTCCGTTCTTTTTGCATTCTCGATCTTTCGACTTTGTCTTTAGTCTTTTTCTTCGATAAAAGTCCGTGATAGCCCATGTTTTCTTCCTTTTGCATCTTTTGGTCCTAAAACACAATAAAAACACAAACCACGCATAATTCCGACTTTTACGACATAAAATACATGTTTTGGTCTTGTTATTATTGGAAAGAAGTGGTAAAAGGATAAGTGTTTACACACTTATTAAATCCCCTACACTTGACCATTGCAATGTCCTCATGCAATGCATTAATTTCAAAGCACGATTTACATTTTTCATCATAGATAACCCACATTGGCCTTTATTAAATACTAAATTTTAAGAAAACTAAAAGAACAAAAGAAATCAAAGACTTACATTGGGTTTTAGGTTGTCATGAATATTCATCATTCTCAAGTTTCACGTTCCCCATACCAAGCTTAAAAACGAGATCATTGTTATTATAAGTTAGCAAACTAACACGAACTCATGTGGCCCAATTATTCACTTAGACTCCCTTATTCTTAGGTGTATCTCTTATATTTTAATATTGTCTTAAATGTTCACGAGGATGCATTGTTTGACTTATTTCGATAGTTATTTAAGCTGAAAATAAAGTGGGACGATTAAATCAATAGTTAGCTAAAGGACAAATTCTTTTAAAACTGCTTCTCGGGACCTCATAAAGTTCACATCTTGGCATAACTCGCTTCACGATTTGAGACCTTTCTCGGACCGATATTTGGCAGCGACTTCATACTTCAAATCTTTGAGAGACGTTCTTGAAATTATGGTCTTCTCTTCATAATAGGAATTTCTTCAGTTGAAGTTCACTTGAAGTTTTGAGAGATTCTTCATCTGTGGACCACGACTTCTTCATTTTTCTCCAATCTTTATTTTGGATTTTGATATACAACGATCCGCCTCCTTTTAGGACTTGGATCTATTTATCCTCATACCTTGTTAGGGCCTTTTTGGATAGACTTCTCCATGATCTTTTGGGGAGTATATGCTTTTCGTCGTGTGTCTCGATCCTTCATATTGATTTTTGATAAATGATTCTTCACATCACTTGGGATCTTTAGCAACAAACTGTAGCCCTCATGCCTTGTTAGGGCCTTTTCGGACTCGCCAATCTTCGCATCCCGCTTCAATAAGTTATGCCTTGGCTATGAACTCTAATTAATACCGAGCAACTTTTAAACGATCTTGTGCTAGAAGCTAAGTAACTTTTTAAATCGTACAACCTTATTTATTACAGATAAATTTATTAGCAAGCGATGGGAGAATAGGCTTATAATCAACTCACATAAATTCACGAAAGAATACCAAACTTATAATTGACTCTATCATCTCTCGTTCTCCACAATTGAAAATCTCAAGGAATGAGACTCGTAGATGCTTAACCAATTAAATCACAGTTTTGGGTTTTCGAGTCATCTATTGGATCTTGCAAACTCTTAGACTTTTTCAAGTTTAGAAATCGCATTTTAAAGTTCCCCTGATAAACAACTCTTTGGGATCAATTATAGGAACTTGCGAAAAGTTCTTGTTCTTAACCCGTGAGAGTTAAGACTTTCGCGTTTTAAAGTTCCCTATATAAAAGACTAGCAAAACTTGACTTAAACACGTTAAGGATACTAGCTAGAGTAAACTTAGATAAGTAAACTCGGGTTGAGTCAAAATATTCAGGACTTTAAAAAATTTAAAACCACTTTATTAAAAATTTATTCTAGCAAAGAAAGAAAATAACTATAACAAAGGTAAACACAAATAGGCCAAAATAGATCAAAAATTTTGAAAAATGTCGAAAAATCAATTTTCTGGTTAAAATGAGGACAAATTAATGGAAAAGCCCACTTACTTCGATAGAAGTCCCCCCTACACTTGATATAAACATTGTCCTTAATGTTTAAGCATGTGGGAGTAAACTCCCCTACACTTATGACATTGTGCACTTTGTTTAAATCTTGATAAGGAGAGGACAACTATAGTGATTTCAATGTGAACATATAAGATATGAAATATTGAATCACGACAGTTTAGGATAGAACCGGGAAGACAGGTACACGGGATCACGGTTCGTCAAAAGTCATTGAGAATGGATCTTTGAAGCTTTAATCCCTGCACAGAAGAAGAAACAAGACAACAAACACATACGGGGCTCCCCCTACACTTATTATGAAAACGGTAAAGGATAGATCACGGGTTGCCTCCCGAGAAGCGCTTGTTTTTGTTAACCGAGTCACGAGCCTGATTCGACCCAGAACTTAATTCAAGGGAAACGTGGTGAGGGATGGAATCATCTCATGAGAGATGTCCTCACTAAAGTACAACTTCACGCGCTGGCCATTCACCTTAAAATTGGGCCCATTTGGCTGAGAAAGCTCAATGGTGCCATATGGGAAGACTTTGGCGATGGTGAATGGACCAGACCAACGGCTCTTCAAATTGCCTGAGAAGATCTTCAACCGAGAGTTAAAGAGTAATTCTTGATCACCAACGTGGAACTCTCGGTTCTTAATCCTAGCATCATGGATAATCTTGGTCTTCTCCTTGTAGATCAACGAGTTCTCATAAGCATCATTCCGCAATTCATTTAGTTCGTTGAGTTGAATCTTTCGAAGATCGCCGGCTTTGTTGATGTCAAAGTTAGCCCACTTCAAGGTCCAGTATGCCTTATGTTCCAGCTTGATAGGGAGGTGACATGCTTTCCCGTACACAAGATGATAAGGTGTACAACCAATCGGGGTCTTATATGCGGTACGGAAAGCCCACAAAGCATCGTCTAACTTATCGGCCCACGAGGCACGATGCTCTCCCACAGTACGTTCCAGAATTCGCTTTAATCCGCGGTTAGATATCTCGGCTTGACCATTTGTTTGAGGATGATAAGCGGTGGAAAGATGGTGATTGACACCGTACTTAGCCATGACTCGAGCAAACTGATCATTGCAAAAATGAGTCCCGCGGTCACTGATTGTAGCACAAGGAACACCGAAGCGAGCAAAAAGTTGTTTCAGAAAGTTCACAACCACCCTCGCATCGTTCGTAGGGAGAGCCTTAGCTTCAACCCATTTAGAAACGTAGTCAACGGCTACGAGGATGTACTTGTTCCCTTTAGATGATGGAAATGGCCCCATAAAGTCGATACCCCATACATCAAAGATTTCACATTCTTGTATGAAATTTTGAGGCATCTCATCTTTATGTGTGATCTTGCCTTGTCTTTGGCAAGCATCACCATGTTTAACCGTTTCGTGAGCGTCATGATAAATGGTGGGCCAATGAATCCAGAGTCGAATACTTTCTTCGCGGTGTAATTGGGACCAAAGTGACCACCGGTGGGTCCTTTATGGCAAGCGTCAAGGATTTGTACCGCTGTCGGCCCATCAACACATCGACGAATGACAAGATCCGCACATTGTTTGAAGAGGTAAGGGTCGTCCCAGAAATAATATTCAATATCTTTAAAGAACTTTTCTTTTGTTGGGACGTTAACTATTACTTCGCTTTTGGCTAGGTATAAAATCTTATCATCCGAATATTTTCGAATTGAAAACCGGTCTAAAGTGCGACTCAATCGTCTATTGGTGAATCAAGAGAATGGTTCGGTTGATTTGTTCTAAACTATTAGCAAGTAATTAAAGTGTCGTTGAGTAAAATGGAAGAATAAAGATTAATATTTAAAATGATGAATAAAAATAAATGGTTGAAAACTAAAAGGTAACAATGGAAAAGTGCTAACACACTTAATAAGAATTAACACTAGGAAAACTTTCTGGAAATAAAAACTTAGTTAAAAAGTACTATAAGAAAGTAAGAACGGAGTACACCAAAACAAGCCAAAAGAAGCCCCGATCGGAATGTTTTCCGATCGGTTGATCGGAAAATGGTGGAAGGGAGTTGATCGGAATATTATCAAATGAGCTCAATCGGAATGTGGACAAAAGGCCACCAATCGGAAAGTGCAACAAGGGGTCAAATCGGAATATGGTGAAATTGAGAGCAATCGGAATATGCAAACTTGACCACCAATCGGAATGTTTGAAAACACACTAAATCGGAATAATGGCAAGATTATCCAATCGGAAAGTCCAGAAATAAGATCAATCGGAATGATCAAAGATACCACAATCGGAATGCGAAACAGTGGCTAGATCGGAATACTTGGGGGTGCCAGTCGGAATTTACAAACCCTTTTCCGATTGGATCAATCGGAAAAAGGGGAAAGGGGCCGTTCGGAATTACCAATCAGAAAAGGGGAGTTGTACCCCTTCCTAAAATTGTGGAATTCGGTTAAAAGCCAAGAAATAAGCTATTTTGACAAGCTTATTCCCAAAACTAAACCAATCACACAAAACCGAATCAAATAAGCACTCTAATCAACTTATCTAACTCGAAATCAAACAACTTTTTAGATTAAACAATAAAAAAACATAAACTTTTTAAGGAAGATTTTTATAAAGTAAATAAGCTAATCATAAAAGTAAGCCAATAAGCACAAAAGTCTTAAAGCTTAATCAAATGAAAACTTATGAAATGATCAAAAGATTAACTTTTTAAGCATGAAATTATTAAGAACAACACGGATCTATTGATAATCGTACCAAAATCAATCTTAAATCAAAGAAAAGTAGAATGAGATTAAGGAATTGAAGCTAAAAATGGAATTTGATTAATAAAAATAAGCAATACAAAGTGTTTAATCTTGAAAGATTAAGAAAGAAGATGAAGTTTAGTGAGAGAAAGTTTAAGACTTTCTCTCTCTAAAACTAGAGAAAATGAAAAAGTGAAAAACTAGCTAAAACTATCTAACCACCCTCCTAATGACTATTAGGAGGGTATTTATAGGGAAGGTGGAAGGAGTGCATGTGTTGCATCTTCTTTCTTGCTTTCTTCACGTTTTCTCGACTCGACTCTAACTCTTTGTCTTTGTCGTCTCGGGATTTGAACTTGTCTTTTAATTTTCTTCTTCTATTAGACTTAAGTTCTTCGACTTCGTTAAACTTCCGTCTTTTGACCTTTTCTTCGATAAATCTTCAGAATAGGCCTTGGACTTCCGTTCTTTTTGCACTCTTGATCTTTTGACTTCGTCTTTTCCCGTTTTCTTCGATAAAAGCCCGTGAAAGCCCGTGTTTTCTTCCTTTTTGATATTTGGTCCTAAATCACAATAAAAACACAAACCACGCATAATTCTGACTTTTACGACATAAATCACACGTTTTGGTCTCGTTATTATAGGAAATAAGTGGTAAAAAGATAAGTGTTTTCACACTTATTAAATCCCCTACACTTGACCATTGCAATGCCCTCATGCAATGCATTAATTTTAAAGCACGGTTTACATTTTCCATCATAAATAACCCACGTTGGCCTTTATTAATTACTAAACATAAAAGATAGAACTAAGTAAAGAAATTAAAAACTTACATTGGGTTTTGGCGGCCATGAACATTTATCATCCTCAAGTTTCACGTTCCCCATACCAAGCTTAAAAACAAGATCATTGTTATTATAAGTTAGCAAACTATCACGAACTCATGTGGGCCAATTATTCACTTAGACTCCCTTATTCCTAGGTGTATCTCTTATATTTTATTTTTGTCTTGAATGATCACGAGGATGCATTGTTGACTTATTTCGATAGTTATTTAGGCCGAAAATAAAGTGAACGATTTAATCAATAGTTAGCTAAAGGACCAAATCTTTTAAAACTGCTTCTCGGGACCTCATAAAGTTCATATCTTGGCATAACTCGCTTCGCGATTTGAGACCTTTCTCGGACCGATATTTGGCACCGACTTCATACTTCAAATCTTTGAGAGACGTTCTTGAAATTATGGTCTTCTCTTCATAATAGGAATTTCTTCAATTGAAGTTTTGAGAGATTCTTCATCTTTGGACCACGACTTCTTCATTTTTCTCCAATCTTTATTTTGGACTTTGATATACAACGATCCGCCTCCTTTTAGGACTTGGATCTATTTATCCTCATACCTTGTTAGGGTCTTTTCGGATAGACTTCTCCATGACTTTTGAGGAGTTCTTTCTTTTCGTCGTGTGTCTCGATCCTTCATATTGATTTTCGATAAATGATTCTTCATATCACTTTTGGATCTTTAGCAAAAAAATGTAGCCCTCATGCCTTGTTAGGGCCTTTTCGGACTCGCCAATCTTCGCATCCCGCTTCAATAAGTTATGCCTTGGCTATGAACTCTAATCCGTACCGAGCAACTTTTAAACGATCTGGGGCTAGAAGCTAAGTAACCTTTTAAATCGTACAGCCTTATTTATTGCAGATAAATTTATTAACAAGCGGAGGGAGAATAGGTTTATAATTAACTCACATAAATTCACGAAAGAATACCGAACTTATAATTGACTCTATCATCTCTCGTTCTCCACAGTTTAAAATCTCAAGGAATGAGACTCGTGGATGCTTAGCCTATTAAGTCAAAGTTTTGGGTTTTCGAGTCATCTATAGGATCTTGCAAATTCTTGGACTTTTTCAAGTTTTAGAAATCGCATTTTAAAGTTCCCTTGATAAACGACTCTCTAGGATCAATTATAGGAACTTGCGAAAAGTTCTTGTTCTTAACCTGTGAGAGTTAAGACTTTCGCGTTTTATAGCTCCCTATATAAAAGCCTAGCAAAACTTGACTTAAACACGTTAAGGATACTAGCTAGAGTAGACTTAGGCAAATAAACTCGGGTTGAGTCAAAATGTTCACGACTAAGAAAATCTAAAACCACTTTATTGCAAATTTATTCTATCAAGGAAATAAAATAAACATAATAAGGGAAAATACAACTATACAACTAGGCCAAAATAGATTAAAAATTTTGAAAAATGTCGAAAAAATCAAATTTTCCGGTTAAAATGAGGGCAAATTCATGGAAAAGACCACTTACTTCGATAGAAGTCCCCCCTACACTTGAGATAAATATTGTCCTCAATGTTTAAGCATGTGGGAGTAAACTCCCCTACACTTATGACATTGTGCACTTTGTTTAAATCTTGCTAAGGGAAGGACAACTATAGTGAATTCAATGTGAACATATAAAATATGAAATATTGAATCACAAGAGTTTAGGATAGAACCGGGAAGATGGGAAACACGGTATCACGGTTCGTCAAAAGTCATCAAGATGCTCTCTGAAGCTTTAGTCCCTGCACAGCACAAGAAACAAGACAACAAACATATGCGGGGCTCCCCCTACACTTATTGTGAAAGCAGTAAAGGATAGAACACGGGTTGCCTCCCGAGAAGCGCTTGTTATTTATTACCGAGTCATGAGCCTGACTCGACCCAATTTTAGTTCATGGGGAACGTGGTGAGGGATGGAATCATCTCTTGAGAGATGTCCTCACCAAAGTACAGCTTCAAACGCTGGCCATTCACCTTGAAATTGGGCCCATTCGGCTGAGAAAGCTCAATGGTCCCATAAGGAAAGACTTTGGCGACGGTGAATGGACCAGACCAGTGGCTCTTCAACTTGCCAGAGAAGATCTTCAACCGAGAGTTAAAGAGTAAGACTTGATCACCAACGTGGAACTCTCGGTTCTTGATTTTAGCATCGTGGATCATCTTCGTTTTCTCCTTGTAGATCAGCGAGTTCTCATAAGCTTCATTCCTCAGTTCATTTAGCTCGTTGAGTTGAACCTTGCGATGATCACCGGCTTTGTGGATGTCGAAGTTAGCCCACTTCAAGGCCCAGTGCGCCTTATGTTCCAGCTCGATGGGTAGGTGGCAGGCTTTTCCGTACACAAGACGATAAGGTGTACAACCGATCGGGGTCTTGTAAGCAGTACGGAAAGCCCACAGAGCATCATCTAACTTATCGGCCCACGCGGCGCGATGCTCTCCCACAGTACGCTCCAAAATTCTCTTCAAGGCACGGTTGGATATCTCGGCTTGCCCATTGGTTTGGGGATGATAGGCGGTGGAAAGACGGTGATTGACACCATACTTTGCCATGACTCGTGCAAATTGATCGTTGCAAAAATGAGTCCCGCGGTTACTGATGATAGCACGAGGAACGCCAAATCGAGCGAAAAGCTGCTTCAAAAAGTTCACAACCACCCTCGCATCATTCGTAGGAAGAGCCTTAGCTTCAACCCATTTAGAAACGTAGTCGACGGCGACGAGGATGTACTTGTTCCCTTTGGAGGATGGAAATGGCCCCATAAAGTCGATGCCCCATACATCAAAGATTTCACATTCCTGTATGAAATTTTGAGGCATCTCATCCTTATGTGTGATCTTGCCTTGACGTTGGCAAGCATCACAATGCTTAACCATTTCGTGAGCGTCACGATAAATGGTGGGCCAATAGAATCCAGAATCAAACACTTTCTTAGCGGTGTAGTTGGGACCAAAGTGACCACCGGTGGGTCCTTTGTGGCAAGCTTGAAGGATGTCAAAAGCTGCCGGTCCGTCAACACAACGACAAATAATCAGATCAGCACACTGTTTGAATAGATAAGGGTCATCCCAAAAGTAAGTCTTAACATCGTTCAAGAACTTCTTCTTTTGTTGGGATGTTAACCCTTTGATGAGAATACCACCCGCTAAGTAGTTTGCAATGTCCGCAAACCACGGGGTGTCATCAAGATTGAGATTTATAGACATTAAGGTCTCAAGGGGGAAAGAGTCATTGATCTCTTTGTTCGGATGATCCCCTTGATATGGATCCTCAAGTCGACTCAAATGATCCGCGGCCAGGTTTTTGGCTCCCTTCTTGTCACGAATTTCAATGTTGAATTCTTGAAGGAGCAAAACCCAGCGAAGAAGTCTTGGCTTAGAATCGTTCTTTGTCATCAAGTACTTCAACGCGGAATGGTCATTGTATACGATGGTGGTGGATAAAACAAGATAGGGGCGAAATTTCTCAAAAGCATAGACAACAGCTAAAAGCTCTTTTTCGGTTGGCGTATAATGCAATTGAGCCCCTGTCATTGTTTTGCTAGCATAGTGGATTGGTTGGAAGTGTTTATTCACTCTTTGGCCCAAAACCGCACCAATAGCAAAATCGCTAGCATCGCACATCAATTCAAAAGGCAGCTCCCAATTAGGGGTAACCAAGACCGGTGCCTTAGTTAGCTTATCCTTAAGAAGATTGAAGGCTTCAAGACACTCTTTAGAAAAGATAAAAGGAGTATCTTTTTCCAAGAGGTGGGTCATCGGGCGAGCGATTTTAGAGAAATCCTGAATGAATCGACGATAGAAGCCCGCATGACCCAGAAAACTTCTCGCACCCTTCACGGTTGAAGGTGGAGGTAATTTGGCTATGACATCTACTTTAGCACGGTCGACTTCAAGACCGGCTTTAGAGATTTTGTGTCCTAGCACAATGCCTTCTTTTACCATAAAATGGCATTTTTCCCAATTCAGAACAAGGCGAGTGTCTTCGCACCGCTTAAGCATACGTTCCAAATTGGCAAGGCAAGAAGAGAAGGAATCCCCGAAGACCGAGAAATCATCCATGAAGACTTCCATGGTTTGCTCAACCATGTCATGGAAGATAGCCAACAGGCACCTTTGGAAAGTCCCGGGGGCATTGCATAAGCCAAAAGGCATTCGTTTGTAAGCAAATGTGCCATAGGGACAAGTGAATGTTCTCTTCTCTTGATCTTGGGGATCGATGGGTATTTGGAAATAACCCAAGAAACCATCAAGAAAGCAGTAATATTCATTACCCGCTAAAAGTTCAAGCATTTGGTCCATAAAAGGTAGAGGGAAATGATCCTTTCTCGTGGCATCATTGAGTTTGCGGTAGTCTATACAAACTCTCCACCCAGTAACGAGACGGGTAGGAATTAACTCGTTGTTTGCATTGGGCACAATGGTGATTCCGCCTTTCTTAGGCACACAATGGACTGGACTAACCCATGGTGAATCCGAAATAGGGTAAATCATACCCGCATCAAGAAGTTTGATAACCTCTTTTTTGATGACTTCATGGGTTTTAGGATTCACCCTTCGTTGGCTTTGAATTGTGGGCTTAAAGTCGTCCTCCATGAGAATTTTATGTGTGCAAAAGTGAGGATCAATTCCACGGATGTCGGAGATTTTCCAAGAGATAGCGCGTTTATGCTTCTTCAACACAGCGACAAGTCGGGCTTTTTCGTCTTCTTTCAGATCCTTTGCGATGATGACCGGTAACTTCTCGTTGTCTTCCAGGAAAACGTACTCAAGATGAGGGGGTAGGTCCTTAAGCTCGAGAGTAGGAGGATCCTCAATAGATGGTGAAACTAACGATGGATCATCATTAGTCACCTCTTTAGGAGCAGGAGGAGAAAACGGGTCCTCATTAAGAAGTCTCTCAATAGTACGAATATCTTCGTCCCAATTGGTGGACAAATTATCATACTTAATATCGAGAGGACCCAAGCTAGCTTCGAAGTCATCCAAGTCACTTTCTCCAAAAGGAGTCAATGCTGGAGCAATTGAGGCAACGGTCTCAACATTGGGTAGAGAAGAAAGAGTACTTTTGCAAGCATCATGAAAATGTTCTTCACAAGCCTCATCGAGAACATCAATAGCATTAACACTCTCATACGAATAAGGTTTCTTAGAAATCTTACCCATGTTGAAGACAATTTTATCGTCACCAACCCTCATGATTATTTCGCCTGCGGCTACATCAATAAGAGTGCGACCGGTCCTCAGGAAGGGACGTCCAACGATTAATGGAACACGGGGATCCATCTCGTAATCAACGACAACAAAATCCGCCGGGAAGGTGAATTTATCAACGCCAACAAAGACATCTTTGGCTATCCCCACTGGATAAGCAACCGTACGGTTGGCTAATTCCAAAGTCATTTTGGTGGGGACTAGCTCGGGGAGAGATAATTGCTTCCAAACACTTAAAGGCATTAAGTTTATACTGGCACCTAGATCGGCTAAGGCCATGCAATTCTCTACTCCCGGGAAGTTGCAAGGAATCAAGAAGCGACCCGGATCACCAAGTTTGGTGGGTAATTTCCTTAAGAGCACTGCGGAGCAGTTCTCATTAAGTTGGGTCTGAGCGATGTCAAGAAGCTTTTCCTTATCACTTAGAAGATCTTTAAACATCTTAGCGTATTTGGGCATGTGAGCGAGAGCCTCGGCAAAGGAGATGTTAAAATTCAATTGTTTAAACATTTTTAGAAAATTGGAAACCTGAATATCATCTTTGCTCTTTTGCTTCTCTTTCCTCAACCTTGAAGGATAAGGTATATTGGATGAAGAAGAAGGCTTTAATGGAATAGGATCACTCACAACCACGGGTGGTGGGGAAATGGGGATAGAAGGTGAAGGAGGTGGGGAAAGTTGCTCTTTTTCCTTGTTCACAATCACGGGGGAAGGTGTAGGAAGCTCGGGTTCCATATAACCTTTTCCACTACGAGTGGTGATTGCTTTCATCTCCCCTCTTGGATTCGCAACGGTATTACTCGGAAGAGTGCCCGAAGAAGAGGGTTGATTACTTTGGATGAGCGAACCAATCATATCACGAAGGTGAACAGCTTGATTATTAAAAGAGTTTTGCATGTTGGCATTAATTTCATTGCTGTGTTTGCCATATCATTCCTTAGCTCGGCTCGAATATCGTTCCCTTGTTTTGCCATTTCTCCCTTCAAGTTGCGGACTTGACTCTGAAGATTCGTCACCAACTCCCGATTAGTCTTCATGAATGTCTCGACTTCTGGACTTACTGACATCGGTTGATTGAGAGGTGGAGCTTGGTAAGCTTGAGAATTTCCTTGAGTTGGGTAAGGGTTTCGTTGGGATTAATATTGATTGTTAGCACGAGGTTGGGGTTGGTTGTAGCTTTGTTGTTGGTTCTGGTTTGCAGGAGGGAAACCGGGAGGAGCAAGATAATTTTTGGAACGATAACTTAGCAAGCCACGGTCTCCTTGAGGGCGGGCTTGATAGCCTCCCGTGGGATAAGTGCCGTAAGTCGTGTGAACGTCTTCAGAAAAATTTCCGTGAGTAGAAGGACATTTGTTGTAGGAATGAGGACCACCACATGTGTCACAAGAAAGGGCAACGGCTTTAGCTTGTTGAGTTTGGTTAGAAGTCAAAAGTTGGAGACTTTTGTTAATATCAAGAATAGCACGTTCCATAACGGACATGTTGGTGGTGGAAGAAGTAGATGAAACATTGACTCTCTGATTAGATCTTGAGGATGCGGATGAATCCCAATTCTTGTGGTGAGTAGTCATGTTTTCAATCAACTCTCGACACTCTTCCGGTCTCCTTTTCATAAAAGTACCACCGGCGGCGGCATTGATCGTGTCACGATCACGAAAAGTGAGACCATTGTAGAAGGTGTCAATAAGAGTGACGGGGAGCATATTATGATTAGGACAGCGGTCGATCAAATCATTGTACCGTTCCCAAGCATCGAAAAGCGATTCATCATTCTCTTGCATAAATCCACTGATTTGGTTACGAAGGCTAGTGACCATGGATGGGGGAAAGTAGCGCGATAAAAAGCGTTGAGTCATGTCATTCCATGTATGAATAGAATTCTTAGGAATACGGTCAAACCATTTTTCGGCATGGTGAGAAAGCGAGTGTGGAAAAATTTGGAGGCGAAGGTCATCCATAGAAACACCGGAGCACTTCATGCTTTGGGTCATGGTTATGAATTTGTCGAGGTGTTTGTTGGCATCATCATCCGGAATTCCACGAAATGGGTTCGTTTATACTTGCTGGATCATGTGATGCTTCAACGAAAACTCCTGAGCCGTGACGTGAATTGGCGCAATCGGGCCTCCGCGTACGTTCATGGTGGGTTGGCACAATTCCTCCATGGTTCGTAAATCAGGTAGGAGGACATTGTTGTTGTTGTTGTTGTTGTTGTTGTTGTTGTTGTTATTCAAATTGTGTTGAGGTGGGTGATTATTGTTGTTATTAACACCAGCCATATCTAAATCTTCAAGAGTCTCGGGCTCAGAATAGTTAGAAGATCTAGTACGCATACACATGCAGAAGAAAAATATACACAAAGAATATCTATATAATAATTTTGGTGCAAAACCTTTTGAAAAGAATTGCTTTTTAATGATTTTATAATGTTTTTGTATTTTTGAAGAGTTTTATATTTTTTAGGATTTTTGAAAATTTTTAATGCAAGGAAAATAACGTTCAGAGAACGGATCCCAAAAGTCAATGCGTCTCTCACTAAAAACAGTTTATCGTAACGAAAAGAGCCGGCAGCGGCGCCATTTAATACTTGGCTTTTACCCCTAGTATCAAAATTTGTAGTCCCAAGTCTTTTCGAATTGAAAACCGGTCTAAAGTGCGACTCAATCGTCTTTTGGTGAATCAAGAGAATGGTTCGGTTGATTTGTTCTAAACTATTAGCAAGTAATTAAAGTGTCGTTGAGTAAAATGGAAGAATAAAGATTAATATTTAAAATGACGAATAAAAATAAATGGTTGAAAACTAAAAGGTAACAATGGAAAAGTGCTAACACACTTAATAAGAATTAACACTAGGAAAACTTTCTGGAAATAAAAACTTAGTTAAAAAGTACTATAAGAAAGTAAGAACGGAGTACACCAAAACAAGCCAAAAGAAGCCCCGATCGGAATGTTTTCCGATCGGTTGATCGGAAAATGGTGGAAGGGAGTTGATCGGAATATTATCAAATGAGCTCAATCGGAATGTGGACAAAAGGCCACCAATCGGAAAGTGCAACAAGGGGTCAAATGGAATATGGTGAAATTGAGAGCAATCGGAATATGCAAACTTGACCACCAATCGGAATGTTTGAAAACACACTAAATCGGAATAATGGCAAGATTATCCAATCGGAAAGTCCAGAAATAAGATCAATCGGAATGATCAAAGATACCACAATCGGAATTCGAAACAGTGGCTAGATCGGAATACTTGGGGGTGCCAGTCGGAATTGACAAACCCTTTTCCGATTGGATCAATCGGAAAAAGGGGAAAGGGGCCGTTCGGAATTACCAATCAGAAAAGGGGAGTTGTACCCCTTCCTAAAATTGTGGAATTCGGTTAAAAGCCAAGAAATAAGCTATTTTGACAAGCTTATTCCCAAAACTAAACGAATCACACAAAACCGAATCAAATAAGCACTCTAATCAACTTATCTAACTCGAAATCAAACAACTTTTTAGATTAAACAATAAAAAAAACATAAACTTTTTAAGGAAGATTTTTATAAAGTAAATAAGCTAATCATAAAAGTAAGCCAATAAGCACAAAAGTCTTAAAGCTTAATCAAATGAAAACTTATGAAATGATCAAAAGATTAACTTTTTAAGCACGAAATCATTAAGAACAACACGGATCTAATGATAATCGTACCAAAATCAATCTTAAATCAAAGAAAAGTAGAATGAGATTAAGGAATTGAAGCTAAAAATGGAATTTGATTAATAAGAATAAGCAATACAAAGTGTTTAATCTTGAAAGATTAAGAAAGAAGATGAAGTTTAGTGAGAGAAAGTTTAAGACTTTCTCTCTCTAAAACTAGAGAAAATGAAAAAGTGAAAAACTAGCTAAAACTATCTAACCACCCTCCTAATGACTATTAGGAGGGTATTTATAGGGAAGGTGGAAGGAGTGCATGTGTTGCATCTTCTTTCTTGCTTTCTTCACGTTTTCTCGGCTCGACTCTAATTCTTTGTCTTTGTCGTCTCGGGATTTGAACTTGTCTTTTAATTTTCTTCTTCTATTAGACTTAAGTTCTTCGGCTTCGTTAAACTTCCGTCTTTTGACTTTTTCTTCGATAAATCTTCAGAATAGGCCTTGGACTTCCGTTCTTTTTGCACTCTTGATCTTTTGACTTCGTCTTTTCCCGTTTTCTTCGATAAAAGCCCGTGAAAGCCCGTGTTTTCTTCCTTTTTCATATTTTGGTCCCAAATCACAATAAAAACACAAACCACGCATAATTATAACTTTTATGACATAAATCACACGTTTTGGTCTCGTTATTATAGGAAATAAGTGGTAAAAAGATAAGTGTTTTCACACTTATTATTAACCCTTCCTTGAGAATTCCACCCGCTAAGTAGTTTGCAATGTCCGCAAACCACGGGGTATCATCAAGATTAGAGTTGATAGACATTAAGGCCTCAAGGGGAAAAGAGTCATTGATCTCTTGATTCGGATGATCCCCTTGATAAGGATCCTCAAGTCTACTTAGATGATCCGCGGCTAGGTTTTCGGCTCCCTTCTTGTCACGAATTTCAATGTTGAATTCTTGAAGGAGCAAAACCCAACGAAGAAGTCTTGGCTTAGAATCTTGCTTAGTCAACAAGTACTTCAACGCGGAATGATCAGTGTACACGATGGTGGTAGAAAGGAAAAGATAGGGGCAGAACTTTTCAAAAGCATACACTACAGCTAAAAGCTCTTTTTCGGTAGTGGTTTAATGCAATTGAGCCCCCGTCATTGTCTTGCTAGCATAATGGATTGGTTGGAAGTGTTTGTTCACTCTTTGGCCCAAAACCGCTCCAATAGCAAAGTCGCTAGCATCACACATCAATTCAAAAGATAGCTCCCAATTAGGGGTAACCAAGACCGGTGCCTTAGTAAGCTTATCCTTAAGAAGATTGAAGGGTTCAAGACACTCTTTAGAAAAGATAAAAGGAGTATCTTTTTCCAAGAGGTGGGTCATCGGGCGAGCGATTTTAGAAAAATCTTGAATGAATCTACGATAGAAGCCCGCATGACCAAGGAAACTTCTCACACCCTTCACGGTTGAAGGTGGAGGTAATTTGGCTATGACATCCACTTTAGCACGGTCCACTTCAAGACCGGCTTTTGAGATTTTATGTCCAAGCACAATGCCTTCTTTTACCATGAAATGGCATTTTTCCCAATTTAGAACAAGGCGAGTTTCTTCACACCGCTTAAGCATGCGTTCCAAATTGGCAAGGCTATGAGAGAAAGAATCGCCATAGACCGAGAAATCATCCATGAAGACTTCCATAGTTTCTTCAACCATGTCATGGAAGATAGCCATCATACACCTTTGAAATGTCCCAGGAGCATTGCATAAGCCGAAAGGCATTCTTTTATAAGCAAATGTTCCGTAAGGAAAAGTGAATGTGGTTTTCTCTTGGTCTTTGGGATCGATGGGAATTTGAAAATACCCGGAGAAACCGTCTAAAAAGCAGTAATAGTCATTACCCGCTAGACTTTCAAGCATTTGGTCCATGAAAGGAAGGGGAAAATGATCCTTTATCGTAGCATCATTGAGTTTGCGATAGTCTATACAAACTCTCCACCCTGTAACGAGACGAGTAGGAATCAACTCATTGTTTTCATTAGGCACAACGGTGATTCCGCCTTTCTTAGGCATACAATGGACGGGACTAACCCATGGTGAATCCGAGATAGGGTAGATCATTCCCACATCAAGAAGTTTGATAACCTCTTTTTTGATAACGTCATGGATCTTGGGATTCACCCTTCTTTGGCTTTGAATAGTGGGTTTAAAGTCGTCCTCCATGAGAATTTTATGTGTGCAAAAGTGAGGATCAATTCCACGAATATCGGAGATTTTCCACGCAATTGCGTTCTTATGATTTTTCAGCACGGCGATAAGTCGGGATTTTTCTTCTTCTTTCAGGTCCTTTGCGATGATGACGGGTGACTTCTTGTTGTCTTCAAGGAAAACGTATTCGAGATGAGACGGCAGATCCTTAAGCTCTAAATCAGTAGGATTTTCGATGGAAGGCGTAGTCAAATTCGGATCATCGATAGAGACATCCTTAGGAGATGGTGGAGAAATATGGTCCGCATTGAGAAGTTTCTCCATGGTACGAATATCTTCATCCCAATTGGTGGGAGAATCATCATATTTTAAGTCAACATCTCCCAAAGTGGCTTCAAAGTCTTTGAAAAGAAAATCACTTTCTCCAAATAGAGTTAGTGAAGGAGCAATAGAGGCAACGGTATCAACAGTGGGTAGAGAAGAAGAACCACTTTTACAAGCGTCTTTGAAATGTTCTTCACAAACCTCATCAAGAACGTCAATGAAATTAACGTTCTCATTCTCAGAAGGCTGCTTAGAAAGTTTACCCATGTTGAAGACGGTTTTATCGTCACCAACTCTCATGATTAATTCGCCCGCGGCTACATCAATGAGAGTGCGACCGGTCCTCAGGAATGGACGTCCAACGATTAATGGAACACGGGGATCCATCTCTTAGTCAACGACAACAAAATCCGCCGGAAAGGTGAATTTGTTGACACCGACAAAGACATCTTCGGCTATCCCCACTGGATAAACAACCGTACGGTTAGCTAATTCCAAAGGCATTCGTGTGGGGACTAGCTCGGGTAGAGACAATTGATTCCAAACGCTTAAAGGCATTAAGTTTATACTAGCACCTAAATCGGCTAGGGCCATACAATTCTCTACCCCGGGGAAGTTGCAAGGAATCAAGAAACGACCCGGATCACCAAGTTTGGTTGGTAATTTCCTTAAGAGCACTACGGAGAAATTCTCATTAAGTTGGGTCTGAGCAATATCGAGAAGTTTCTCCTTATCACTGAGAAGATCTTTAAACATTTTAGCATATTTGGGCATGTGAGCGAGAGCCTCAGCAAGGGAGATATTGAAATTCAGTTGTTTAAACATTTTGAGAAAAGTTAGAGATCTGAATATCATCCTTGTTCTTCAATTTCTCTTTCCTCAACCTTGAAGGATAAGGTATATTGGGTTGAGATGAAGGCTTTGGAATGGAATTCTCACTCACATCCTTGGGTGGTGGAGGGGTGGAAGTAGAAGGTGGAGGAATTGGAGAAAGAGAAGGTGGAGGAGTAGAAGTTGGAGGAATTGGAGAAGGAGACTCGTTTTCCTTTGTCACAATCACCGGTGTAGGTGTAGGAAGCTCGGGTTCCTTTAAAAGTTTTCCACTACGAGTGGTGATTGCTTTCATCTCCCCTCTTGGATTAGCAACGGTGTTACTCGGAAGAGAACCCGAACCAGAGGCTTGATTACTTGGGAAGAAACTAGCCATCATGTTCCTTAAGTCATTCGTTTGACTTGCCAAAGTGTTTCGCATATCGGATCGAAGATCATTTCCTTGTTTCACCATATCTGCTTTCATGTTGGCCATTTCACGCTGGAGATTTTGCACTATCACATCATTAGTCCTCATGTAAGTTTCAACGTCTTGATGTAATGCGGTGGGTTGGTTGGGAGGGGGAGCATGGTAGGCAGGTGGTTGATAAGCGGGTTGTTGGTAAACCTGGTTGTTTGTTTGAGGTGGATATGGGTTTCTTTGGTTTTGATATTGATTTGGAGCTCGTGGTTGGTTTTGATTGTTGCGATTGAGGTTGTTTGGGTTTTATAGGGGAAAACCGGGTGGTGAAAGAAAGTTGTTTGAGCGATAGCTGAGCAAATTGCGGTCACCTTGAGGACGTGCTTGATAGCCTCCTGTAGAATAGGTAGCGTTGGCGGCATACACATTTTCCGGATTGTCATGAGTCGAAGGACAATCGGTGTATGAGTGAGATCCCCCGCATATTTCACATGATTGAGTCATAGCATTAACTTGGGCATTGATAGCTTTGGTGTTGTTAGAGGTTTGGAGAGCAAGTGAATCAACAAGCGTAGTGAGCTTATCAATTCTCTTGTCGCTCTCATTAGTGCTAGCACTAGCCACATTAGTCCGAACACTCTTGGTTTGCACTCTAGATTTATTCTCAATAATATCCCAAGCAGCATTAGAAGACTAAACCAAAATATTACCCCTCGAGGCACTATTTAGTGAATCTTGGTCATTCATGCTTAAACCGTTATAAAAAGTATTAATTTGATGTACTTTTGTTAAACCATGTTGTGGACATGATTGTGGTAAATTACACCTCTTGTTTAGGAAAACAAAAGAGCGTAAATGAGCGGTAAGTATCGAGTGATGATTTAGGAAAATCAACACTAATGACCCTTAATGGTGTGAAAGTTCGTTTCCCAAAGAGGTATATGTGTGTGAAAAACTTGCTAAATGTTTGTGATTAATGATTGGTTTAGAAGGGGATTAGAAGAGAAAATGCCGAAGACGTAAAAATAAAAATTACCAAGAAAAATCTCTATTAGAAAGTTAAAACGTAGAACCTTAAAAATCACAAAAATAAAAATAAATTCTAAAAATTACCAAAAATTCACCAAAAATCAAAAATAATAAACTAAGAGCTTACCAATTATCAAAACTTTTTCAAACCTTTTAAATAATTAAATATTCAATTTTTAAATGCTAATTAAAGCCCTAAAAATCAAATAAATTATCAAAAAGCCTAAATAAAGATTTTTCAATTGATAAAACTCAAAAATGACCTAAAATGATTAAAAACTATTTTTAGAAATTTTAAAACTAATAAAAACTATTTAAAATGATTTAAAAACTATTAAAACTTAAAATAATTATAAAAATTAATCTAAATGAGATAAAATTAATCTAAAAGTTGCTAAATTCCTATTTTAATGTATTAAACCTAAGAAAAATGTAAAAAGTTGGAAAAAGTGAAATTTGAAAAATAATATTAAAATAATAATAAAATAATATTAAAAATCCAAAAATTATAAAAAACTCTAAAAACTTGCAAACTAGTTTATTTTAACCTAAATAATCAGAAAATCAAAGTGAAATTACCAAAATACCCCTAATGGGCCCTCAAATGGGCCAAATCCAAAAACAGTCAACCTAAATGGGCTTTTGGGCCCAAAAAGTCAAACTTGGCCCAATTGACTTGGAAAAGCCCTACCTGACTTAAAATTTAATTCTAAGAACAAAACTCTAAAGGCCCAAAAGCTGAAAATGTGCTTATCACAGCTTATTGAACACAAAGCTTATTCTTATTGGGCTTTTCAGCCCATTAAGCCATAAACTAATGCCATAAGCTCTAATTTGACACACAACCCTCTTTTAGGATCTTAAGAGATCTGTCAAAAGAAATTTCCAATAAGCTCACTCAATAAGCCAGAAAATAGAAAAGCAAAAATTCACAAAACGACAAAATAGTCGTTTTTGAGAAATAAAGCACCTCAGGAGCTGATTCAACTTGCAAAAGCTTTCAAATGGACTCAATAAGCAATATCAATCAACAAAAATCCAATAAGCACAAGAAATAAGCCAGAATAAGCACAAATGAACTTATGTAAAAGTCAAAGGACTTGGTTTTCTAGTCAAACCTAAAAGTCAACCACCCAAATGCTCCAGTATGAACAAATGGGTCAAAATATGAGCACCTATTACAAAAACAAAGTTGTTGCTGGTTAAAATAAGCTATTATAGCTTATTGATAAGCTGACACCAAAATTGCACTATCA
Source organism: Glebionis coronaria (assembly GCA_025667525.1). Classification (NCBI taxonomy): domain Eukaryota; kingdom Viridiplantae; phylum Streptophyta; class Magnoliopsida; order Asterales; family Asteraceae; genus Glebionis; species Glebionis coronaria. The sequence continues at coordinate 98,641,029 of CM046882.1, read as the reverse complement.
GTGGTAACCAGCAGGGGAAAAGAGTTCCCACTGCTTTGACTAATTGACCAAGCTTTTATGAGAGTTCTGGTTTGATTCAATTGGAAACAAAGGCACCCTTGTGATCAGTGAACCACAAGGAGTCAATAGCAACAATAAAATCACAAAATGATCCACACAATAAGCCACAATAAGCCAAACAGTCACCAGATAAGCACCAGATATGCAAATAAGCAGTTAAGCACTTAATAAGCAGATTTAAGCAAAATAAGCCAACCAAACTTAACCAGATGCATACACAAGCTATATAAACTAACAATAAACACAAAGCAACAAGAATCAAACACTGAATCAAAGTAAATAGCAAGATCAAAGCACTAGAAGTTACTGATGAACAAAGAACAATATGCAGAAACAGTTTGCTGATATACTTGACACTTGATCCAATTTCAAGCCTCAAATCCTTCTACCCTGGTGTGATTAACTATGATTTAGAACTTGTTACCCTTAACCTATGCTTAGATCTAGGTGTCCTCAAAATCCTAGCCAATTTTACCAAGTTTTAAAGATTTTATAGCCAATCTAAGAATCAATGTGTTCAAAGCCTCAAAACCTGCAAACAGATGAACAATATCACCCAACAAACAGATACCAATACTTGCATACAACAAACAATCAATTAACAAGCCTCAAATCCAACTTATGCAATAATCCCAAACACCCTTTTAAAACTTGATTTCACAAATTTTCAAAGGCTTATGAAGATTCAACCCACAAATCAGATCAGTAACACTTCAATAACATCAAACCAAGCCAAATCAACAATAATTACCCACAATAACACAGATTCAACCATAAACATGCAAATTCACCAAAAATTCAGAAAATAAAAGAGAAATTGAAAAAGGAGAAGGGTGCAAACCTCCAAGACCTACATCCAGGCCCTGGATTGTTTGAGCTGAGGTACTAGCAGAACAAGTACCAGCTTCCAAGCT